>CM062288.1:317636856-318319595 GCA_031216915.1 Pictodentalium vernedei | reverse complement strand
CCCCAATGAAAGCCAAGGCGACTTGAGGAATGACAAGGCGACTTCTTCGCCCAAGTCGCCCACTCGGCTGACCCCTGGGGGCATCGCTACTGTTGTGTGAAAGGAAATGGTGCAGATGGGAGGAAAAAAGGAAACTGTTCAAAGTTTTTCCAAGATACACCATAAGTGGAATGAACTTCTATCTCAAAATGGGTTTCTTAATATAACTAAAAATACTTGAGTTTGTGACAAGCATTTTATCAATGGTAAACCAACGAAAGAAAATCCATTCCCAGTGTTACATTTACACAATATTAATAGGCCTACTGCATGTACGCGAAGAATTGGAAGGCCTGCCAGTTCACTCAGAGGAGATAAATACATGTCGAAACAGTAAACACCATAGAAGCATGCCTGAACAATTTGGCTCCATCATTTTCAAGAAAAATAAACACAGGAAAAAATTTGCAGGGCCTTACAGGGCCAGGATAAAATGTGTTTTCTGGGCTGGTGACCCACCCACCCTCGGCCTCATGTTTGAAAGAAATTTTCAGACTCCCCCCCCCCCCCCTTACTTTCCACCATTTTTCCAGCCACATGGTATATGTGAGACTTAGATATGATCGGGCCTACCTGACTCTCACATCTTGGGGGATTGGAAATATCTAATATGATGTGTGTGTGTGTGTGTGTGTGTGTGTGTGTGTGTGTGTGTGTGTGTGTGTGTGTGTGTGTGTGTGTGTGTGTGTGTGTGTGTGTGTGTGTGTGTCCGGGCTTCTAAATGTGGAGGAAGGACTGGTCCCACCCACGAATTATCCCAACCAGCATGCCTAGTCCAACCTTGGAGCCACAGTCTATAATATATTTTGTTTGTCTTTGTACGTCACAGGACGTACCAAAACTAGACTATAAAATTAACATTAACATTAATTATGTATCATTTGGGCGCCGAAGGTCCCACGGCGTACACCAGGGTTGGGGTAATTCGTATTCAGTATTCAAATACAGTTTATCAAGTATTCACATGTATTCAGTATTCACTGAATGTTATGAATACATGTATTCGTATTCAAATACATTAAAAGTTGAGCTGTATCCATGAATACATTTTGAAGACTTTTTGAATACTTTCTATATTTTGGAATTAAAGAACCATATACTGAATAAAAGGTTTTCACAGATCAAGCCCATGGACTCTAGACAACAAATTCACACCTCATATCAATATTAAACACTTAATGAGTTAAACACAAGAAGCTGAAAGGAATGTTTTCGCGCGCCGAAGGCGCGCAGGGACAGTATGGGGAACAAGCCCCTTTCGACCCTCAGTGACTGTAGATGGTTAATTCTCACATGTCTAGGCGTGTTAAAGGAGGAAAAGGAAGGAGGGAAGAGGTTTATCCCTTTCTGGCCTTCTTGTGGCTCTTCTTTTTAGGTGGATGTTGGTTTGGTGATGGTGATGAGGCTGTTGGTGGTGTAGAGGTGCACGCGTTACCTTCAAGGTATTCTCTTGTTCTTGCCTGTGCTGCTATGGCCAACTCTATTTCTCTCCTTATGGTTTCCATAGAGATTGGTGGCTTTTCGGTAGTGAAGGAAGGGGGGAGTGAGGGGTGGGAGGTGGTGAAAAAGCAACTTCCAGTTCCTCCTCAGTCTCCACTGGATGTTCCTCATCCAACTGTACCGGCACGGGAGCCGGCAGTTGATTGGGTGTACCAGTGGGACTAGGAGGGGAACTGGCAGCTGCCTCCAGAGCCTCCACCCCTCACTCAACTCTTTCTTCCTATTCTGGAATGCCTCCAAGTGCCGGGCGTTCCTGCAGTTGGTTGATGGACTCTTCTTCTTTTTCCTCTTGTCAGGGCCTCCGTGCCTCTTCGGGTAAGGGCTAGTGGGAGAGGGGATCCTCTCTCCAAAGGTGCTACCTCTCCCCGAACAGGGTGGTGTCTTGGCTGTTTCTATCTCAAACTCCTGGACAGTCCAGGTGACAGGGCAAGAGATGCCCAGAGCTGAAATGGTCCTAATTAGTCTATCTGGTAGCTCCAGCTTTTCCATGATTCTTGAATCAGGTGTTCACGCTCTGGATTCAGAAGTGTGAATGAATCCACCGGCGAATCAATGCACGGAAATGCCAATGACGTAAAGACTTAATAATCCCTGATATTATTTATATACCACCAAACACCTTGTCTGAAATTTATGCATTGAAAGCAGACAATAGACTTAATTATCAATTAACTTGTCACAATACAACCTATTTGTGTAACAATGGCCACATATCCCCATGGCTTTTTAAATTGTTGCAAACATGGACAATAAATATAAAACAAAAAAAACGTGTGTTATTGGACACAACTCAGTTATTCAATGATATAATATTCTAAAATTTTTGGATTTATTTAAGGTTTTTCTATTTATCCATTATTTTACAGTGAAAACACATATTTATTTATTCCTGTTTAAGGTCACCTTTGTACAGCTCAGTATGTCTAATTATAATCAGCGAAAGCACGTAAATATTATCAAGAAAATACTACTGCTGTTAGCAAACTTTCAGCCAACAGACCTCCAGGATTAACGATGAAGTGCATTGGCTAAAAGTTTACTAGTCCTTCTTATATGGTGTCATTGCAATTGATACTTAACGTTCAGGAGGAAACGCCAATCTGTGATTTTTTAGAGGTAATCCACTCACATTTTGTGATGTGTTGTCCATGGAGAGTAGTCTAATTACTAAGACACTCATGGAGTGGATTTCCCGTCAGGTAATTACTTTAGTTTTTCAACAAAGCATGGTAAGCACAATTAAAGCTTCAGCTAAAGGACCATCAGTTTAAAAATGACTTTTAACCCAACAAACAAAAAACTTAAAGGCCTTGCTATTGTAGCGGTCGAGGTATAAAGGCCATTTACCAACCAGCCTGGTTGGTCCGGATCTCTTAGTCTTGTGGTAAATCGGTCGCTTTGTGTGCTAGAGGTCGACAGTTCGAACCCCGGCTCCCGCACTTATCTCTCCTCCTGTTACATTTGGGGGCTTGTCCAATCCTCAGCAGTAGGTGGCACTGCGGGTGTTTCGACCGCTCTGAGGAGGAACTTGGGTGAGATTCACATGTGGTGAATCTCAAAAGAAGGGGAGAGTAGTGTAGCGGTCGAGGTATAAAGGCCATTTACCAACCAGCCTGGTTGGTCCGGATCTCTTAGTCTTGTGGTAAATCGGTCGCTTTGTGTGCTAGAGGTTGACGGTTCGAACCCCGGCTCCCGCACTTATCTCTCCTCCTGTTACACTATAAATACTTCTAATTTAAAAAGTATTCAAAAATGTATTCATGAATACATTGTAATGTATTTGTATTCATATTCAAATACATTTGAAAATTTGTGTATTTGTATTCGTATTCATGAAATTTCAAAGTATTTGTATTCGAATACATTTACAAAGTATTTGCCCCAAGCCTGGCGAACACAGAGATTTCAGCCAATAAATGTTGAAATAAATCCTGTTGTTAGTTATTCATTTCGCTCAACAACTAAAATTCGGCATAATTATGATTCTATTTATCTTTACTTGTGATTATTAAATATGAAGTTGACAATTTCACGAGAACATACATTGAAACTTGAACTTTCGAAGCGAGGCGGTTCTGTTTGCACACGTGCGTTCGTGTTTATGTTTACGTTTTCATTTGCGTGACATCCCAAAATGCATTGCGCATGGAGGATAGCTGATAAGATCTATAAGGGCGAAAAACTTGATGGGAACTTTTTCTATAGGATTGAATGGGAAGAATCTGAATGTAGAGGGGTAGCCACTACGTTCGGATCGCTGAACTACATTATGTGGATGTACAAAATATGTATCCGAGTCGAGCTCCGGGTTCTAAGGGTAGTTCAACTCGTTGTGATCTATCCTTAGAACCCGGAGCTCGACTCGGATACATATTTTGTACATCCACATAATCTCTATTTCGTTATAAATTTTAATTTATGGAATATCATTATCAGTAGTGGGAATTTCAAAGTAGACAAATCTCCCTTAGTAAAGCACCTTAATCATGGGCTTGTGCCCTTGTCATTGGATGAAACTTTTTAAAGATAGCAAATCTTCGAGACAGTCTGAAAACAGATGGAAATTGAAATTTAAAAACCGAAAACCGAAAAATTTCAGGACAGAAGCACTTTTAGAAACACCTCGACGCCTGGCTCAGGTGTTGAAGATCATGCCGAGTGGCAAGTTTCGGTAAATTAGGATGTTAGCAATAAAGCATGAATCGTACAGGTCGTTTTACAAAGCACATGGTGTTCCGAAAACATAAACAATGCCAAAATCTATTTTACCTTCGTGTGTAAACGCTTGTTTAGTTGCCATTTTCTTGATTTTCGTGTGACGGACGTCGAAGGCGGCAACATTTGATTGGGTGCGCCGCTGAAGAACTGGAACTCCACGATTGTTCCCTCATTGAAACTGGCGTATGCCACAGGAGTACGAATACCAGACCAAAGTTGCTCTGACAAATCGACACGTTGATGATTCGGCACTTGCGTTGGGCGATTCCGCACCTGCATTGGACAATTCAGCACTTGGATTTAATGGATTCGACAACGAGGAAAATCATGTTTTATACATTTTTTGTCATTCATTTGTTTAAACATGTTCTAAAAACAACTAATTTCAGAACCGCGACCACACAACAAGGGAAACTACTCCGAAATTCAAAAACAAATCGAAACAATCAATCGATACATGTTTTCTACAAAATTGCCTTCCAAGTCATGGGAAACTTTCGATACCACTATCAGTGACCATTCGGTTCGGCATATTTCAACTGCTACAGTGTATTAGTAAAGACAATAAACAACATTGGACAAACAGAAAACTCACGTACCGAAGCTGCTAAACAAACGAGTAAATCCTTAAAGAAATTCAGAAAGTCCTATGGACAAGAGGACTACAAAGGCTACAATTCGAAATCACGTGAACTCGAAGACCAACGAAACGAAGTCATTTTAGAGGAACTTGCAGACGAATCATTGACCGGTAAGCCCGAAAGCATTCTGAAATCTGTATCTGTATAACACGTCCAAGATGCCAATTTTGACTTTAACAGGGTGGGTGTAGCAGGACGCAGCCTAAAAGGTGCCCTCTTTTATCAAACACAACTTAAAGCTCCCAATGTCGGCTTGGTTTACAGTGCTTTTTTTTTAGATGATTCCAGTCAATGGCAGTTCTTGGGAAGAAGGACCGTCTCTATTGTTCCGATTGTGGGTGTGTAAGTATACAGAAGAAGTCTCCTTGGTTACGAATCGAAATTAAGTATTTTTATTGTTTACTAATCATATATATTTCATTTTCAGGTTATTTTATTCAACTTTGTGGGGAGTTAGTTTAGTATAGTAACTGGGACAAAGTTAGGAGGTCTTAAATAAAACTGTGAGCGCTAAGTTGTCGAACGGTTCGTCGTGTTGCCTTTTGTCGCATGTTTACAGTTTTCCCTGTCCGATCGCGTAATTTTGTCTTGATGATGGCGAGCAAGTCTGTTCAGACGGAGGTAAGTATGGAGGTAAATACGTGTAATATCGCGGTCCAGGTCAACGGTGCCAACGGGGTAAGTATTGGTGTGCAGACAGAAGTCACTGGGGGTGTCGATCAGAGCCGGGTTGGTGGGGCCACCGATGGCGATATTGGTCTTGAAGTTTGTAAACAGTGTTCTATGATGTATGGGGACTGTCGTTCGATGGGATATGGAGGTATGTGCAAACTGTCAGGAAATCCTCCGCCTACTTGAGACAATTGTTAAGTTTGAGGGGGAGATTGCTGAGCTGAAGGGAAAACTTGGTAGGGCGGGGCTGTCTGGAGTTACGCCTGTGAAAGTAGCTTTCCGAGAAGGATGGGTGGTTGTCGGTGGTTCCAAGAGGAAACATGGGGGTAGAACCTTTGATGTGAATGAGGTAGGTGATGAGGTGGGGGCTGCTAGAAAAGTACGTAGGACAGATGAGGGGGGCCCAGGCCGGAGCAATGCTGTAAAGCGTTTGGCGTGGACTATCAAAAGTGGTAGGAAAGGGGGGCCAGAGAAGCAGGTAGATAGGGGTGTAAAGTCCAAAGGCAGTGGGGAGTGCAGCACCAGAAACAAATTTAATGTGCTCGATTCGGAAGAGACAGAGGAGGAGATGGAGGTAGTTGCAACAGATAGTAGCTTGGGCTCTAGGCCAGGGAAAAGGAGGAGGGATCCGGGAGAACACCAGGGGAGTAGTCCAGGTAGTTCAGGGCCTGGAAAGAGACGGAGGGACAAGGATAGGAGTAATCGTAGGTCAAAGATACCGATACCGATATTGATTCCGAGTGGGGCTGTTGGAGAGGGAGAGGACGCTGTAAACAATAGGAGACTAGAGGAGATAAATAGGGCGAGGGCCAAAAGTAAGTTGGTGGTTGCGGGAAGTAGCATAGTTCGGGGGATCGACAAGGTTGCCTGTGGTCCGGACAGTAAAAATAGAACAGTTCTGTGCTTTCCGGGGGCTAAAGTGGAGGACCTGAGGGATAGAGTGGACGGTATTGTAGCTGGGTCGGGGCCTGATCCGGTAGTGGTATTACATGTGGGGTCCAATAACATCAGGGAGAGGAAATCAGTTCGTTTGGTGGACACATACAAGGACCTAATTAGTAAGCTACTTAGCAGGAATGCTCGGATCATCGTTTCAGGGGTGCTCCCCGTTATGGGTGGTGGGAATGAGAGGAACTCGCGGATTATGGCACTAAACGAGGAGCTGGAAGAGCACTGCAAAGACTTGGGAATACATTTCATTGACCACTGGGATTCATTCTGGGGACAAGGAGAGTTGTATGGGCGAGACGGATTGCATTTAAGTAGGAAGGGTACAGACCTGTTGGGCCAAAAAAATTTACAGGTGGCTGGGCCTTTTTTGGGGAAAAGGGGGGTAGGGGACCACAGCCGATAACCCAGAGGGGCACAAATGCTGGGAACATAGGAAGAACAACAAACATGCACAACACAGGGACATACCAGGGTTATAATAATGTGCCAGTGATGACAAAAAAACAAAGATTCATAAAGTTTGGGTACTGCAACATCCAGGATCTGCACAAGAAAGTAAGCGAAATATCAACAATGATGGACGAAGGAGACTTCGATATAATGGGTCTAAGTGAGACGTGGATACGACGGGATGAGCGGGTTGATCAGAAACGGGGTGGGGGTGTTGGCATCTACGCTAAAGAGGAATTACAGCCCTCATTGATTACAGATCTCACAGAAGCAAGGACTCAGATTCCAGTATCCAACGAAATAGTCTGGGCAAAAATCAAGTTAGGAAGCAGGAGTGTTGCCGTTGGTGTTGTATACTTAGCAGTGGAGGGAAGTAAGCCCGAGTGGAATGATTCAATATATACAACTCTTAGATCGAATATCACAGAGCTTGAAAGCAGAGGGTTCAGTATTGTCCTAATGGGGGACTTCAATGGGCACATCGGGGATAAGGAGGAGGGCATACAGGGAGGTGATAGGAAAATTAACACGAATGGGAGGAAGATGTTGGACCTATCAAAAGAGCTTGGTTTAAAGATCCTGAACAGGGATGCGAAATGTAAGGGTAAATGGACCTGGGAGAGGAACGATAAGAAAACAATAATTGATTATATACTCACTGACATTAGCGTATGGAGGGAGGTTATAGATGTAGAAATAGATGACGAGGGAAAAAATGACTTGGGTAGTGATCACAACCTGATAACAGTTAAGAATATGGGCAAAAAGACGAATAGAGACAGAAATACCTTCAAGGAAGTTTGGGGACTAAAACAAGGAGCCGACTAGAAGCAGTTTCGGGAAAAACTAAAACCAAATCTTGAATGTATACCTAGGGAGGCAAATGTCCAGAGTATTTCAGATGGCATAGTAAATAGCCTAACAGAGGCAGGGAAGGATTGTATTGGAAGGGTGAAGGTCCCAACGAGAGAGCTTGGATATAGGGTTAACGAGGGACTGAAAAAGGCTATAAAAGAAAGGAAGGTAAAATGCACTGCTTACAGAAGAAGTAGGAAGCTTAAAGGGTGGATAACAATGACAGGAGACTAATGAAAGGAGAATATGAACTGGCACGGAAAAAGGTGAATGAGATAAAGAATAATAATAGGAAGGAGCGCAATTGCAGTCTTGCCAGAACAATAAAGAAAACGGGGGGTTCGAGCTCAAACGTATTTTGGAACTGGGTAAATAAACGGGGGGAAAGTAGTGTGCAGAGTATCAAAGTGGATGGGGAAAGTACAGAAGATAAAGGCCGTATCGCTTCAGAGTTAGTCAAGCACTGGGAAAAGATAAACGATAGGCGATGGGGCAGTGGGTCCCCACCAAAAAGAAATACACTGGTGGAGGAGAACCTATCCAATCGTGTATGTAGCGAAATAACGGCAGAAGAAGCGCGGAACGTGGTCTCGAAATTAAAAAATGGTAAAGCGGGAGGGACTGATGAAATTCCGAACGAATTCCTCAAAAATGGAGGGGAGGCACTTATTGAAGTCCTGACAAACCTTTTCAACCTGGCTCTGCGAAAGCAAGAGGTCCCCAGAGAGTGGAGGGAAAGTAAGGTGTCGTTCATACACAAAAAGGGGGATAAGGAAGTTCTAGATAACTATAGGGGGATATCAATTAGGAGTAACATCGGAAAAGTATTCTGTAAGGTCATATACGGTAGACTAGAGAAAGTTATTGAAGAGAAAGGTTTTTTAGGAGAAATTCAAAATGGTTTCAGGAAAGGACGAAGAGTCACTGATCACCTATTTACACTCACCCAACTGATAGAATCAACAAAGGCTGAAAAGAAAAAAGATGTTTCTGGCATTTCTAGATGTGAAAAAAGCGTACGACCGAGTGTGGAGGGAAGGTATGTGGCGAAAGCTCGAGGGCATCGGACAGGGGGTGACTGTGGGAATCATGAAAGCACTGTATACAGATGTGCAAAGCCCCACTCAGTCTTGGGAGTATCCGTACAAAACGAGTCCCTATGGATATAGGCCTCAAGCAGGGGTGTATCTTTTCACCGATTTTGTTTGCATTGTATGTTAAAGATTTAGGGGACTAACTAATTCAGAGTGCGGAGGGGGTAAATGTTGGAGACATAAAGATAGCAGGCTTATTCTTTGCGGACGACATGGTGTTAATGTCTAGAACTGAACAGGGGCTAGAGAAATTGCTGGAAATTGTTGGTAGATATGGGAACACTTGGCGGCTCGAACTAAATGAAAATAAAAGCAAGGTAATACCCGTTGGACGCAAGGTAGATATGACGAAGAGATGGAGAGTGGGGGAGTTCTCAATCCCCGAAGGGGAAAGCAAACAAATCACTGTAGGAGAAACGGGAGAGTATGAGTATCTAGGGGTAAGCATAAATATAACGAGAAGAGGGGTGTACAGAAATTACTCAGCCAAACTGATTCTGAAGGGGAAAAGAATTCTGAACCAACTAAAACTTTTAGGGAAAAATAGTTTCAATAAGGTCTTTGTGGGGAAAACACTGTGGGAGAGGGTGGGTTTACCAAGTAACGTATGGCACGGACGTGATTCCATTAAACCAAACCGTTATTAAGAAGTTGGAAAGTACTGAGAATGATGCCGGCAGATGGATAACAGGGTCGAGTAATGCTGCAGCTTTGGAAGCAGTAAGGGGGAGCTTGGGTGGATGAAAATCAAGGACAGGGTAGATTTGGGAAAACTGTGTTACTTTAACTACTTGAGAAACCTGCCTGACAACCGGTGGTGCAAATTGATGCTCGATACCATTTGGAATTCTAATATAGAAACGGGGTGGTCAAAACATGTGAGGGAACTAATGGACAATTACTCTATAGAGGTCACAAACATAGAAGTAGGAATGAAAGAAGGCAAAAGGTTTGTCAAAGAGAGAGTCATGGAAGATTGCAATCGAAACTGGCGAGCAGGGGTTAGCGTGAAAAGATCACTGCAGGGGTTACAATATAAAGAAAAGCCAGCTTTTGAGAAGTACCTAGATGGCACCTTTGGAGGGTCATTGCTGTTCAAACTGAGATCAAGATCACTGGAGCTTCGGGGAAAAATTGGGAGAGATGGGGAAAAGGGATGCCAAATGTGCCACTCTGGAGTAATGGAGACCCTGGAACATTTTCTCTTGGAATGCCCACAGTATATACCTCATAGAATAAAATTTACTGGAAGAATAATGCAGAAGTGGGGTGAAGAAACAAAGGATAGATGGCTGAAGGGGGACACGAGGGAGAGGGTAGGAATGCTTATTGAAGAAATTGAAAAAGAGGAAGTGAGGGACACTATTAAGCAGTTTATATCTGAATGCTGGGAGGAGAGGAGGGGAAGAGGGGGTGGGGTGCAGGGGGAATGATGGCCTTCTCTTATGAGGACCGCGACAAATCAGCGGCTGGCCAAAGAGTTATTATTATTAATGCTAAATGCCCTTGCATTGTTGATGTGTGACTTTTCTACGACATTTGTACAGGCAAAGTTAGAGAAGTTTGGGGTTTTAATACGCCGTTTTAGGCGGGCTTTGATGAGGTAACTCTGAGGCGGTATAGCCGGGATCGACCCCTCTACCACTTCGTTAATCATTAACTACATGAAGTCGACATACTGAGAAATCAAACTTCACTGATCTGATTGTTCAATTAGCTGTCGTAAATGGTACATGTCCTGGGGTGTTCGAGAAAAAGAACAGGAGTTCCCGGAATATGATTAGAACTTGATAGAGAAGTTAAAAATAGTAATAAAAAGCTAAAACTGTTCAAACTTGAAGATTCTTTTACTTCTATGCCACTACAGTACACACTGGAACAACTCAGTAGACGCCGGGAAGGCTCCAAAAGCCCATAGCACTGCGTTCCATGATGATAGGAAAGAAAAACGACGATTCTGCAGGATTCCGAACTAGGTAAATAATGGTCTGTCGATTTGGATAATTAGATACACTACACTCGAATAGAACACATACCAGGAACACACTATCATCCTGTTAGAAGCCCGCCAGGCTCATATCAACCACTTACCAGTAAAGACTGTGGTCTTTTTGGGTCCATTCCGGTGATTTCTGTTCGTTTTATTGTGTGACTGTCGGTAAATGTCGGCTGTTTGTGGTAAGTAGATAATTAGATTAGCAACCACATGCCCCCTTAGAAACAAAAAGATGACGACCTCCAGTAAACAAAATAGATGACGGCACCACGCGTCTCCCTCACAATGCATGCTGCGAACACACCACATATCACCATTGTGATGGCGTCACAACATGGCTAATGCACGATACCATAAAAACATGCCTATGATGCCAAGTCTGGAGTCCTGATCGGGGTCCTAAAAAGGTCCACCCAGGCACGTGAGGCAAGACGTGTAGGGAGGGGCTGGGTGGTGTCTTGCTAACTTGGTTTCCAGTCTGAAGCGGAATAAATCCGTTTTGTTACAGGCTGCTGTAAACTACCATACATCCCGGAAAACACAAGGACAACGGATTTATTTCCAAGAATTGGTTTGTACTTGATACTTTAACCATCATTGTGGGCAAAAATTGACAGAAAATTTGTACTTTGTAAGTTTCTTAACAAAAGCAGATAAATATGGATGTCATTGGAACTGGCTCAATGAGCCAGTTCCAATGATATCCATATCTGTAATATTTTATTGCACATAAATATTAAACTTCCTGTATTTTTATTTTTGTTCAAACATAACCAAGCAGAAGGTATGAATTGATAATTAAATATAGGTACCTGTTTAGCCATATAGCCTGTTATTGTATATTCTTGTTCTTACACACCGTGGTTAACCACGGCGCAAAAAGCCACCGTGGATTGCAAGTTACACCGTACCTCTCAGCCAATCGAAATGCAGTATTTTGTTTCATTTGGAAATAACTTCGCTTACAACGCTTATTGTATAACTACATATATATGTGCAGTCAGTTTACTCACGAAATTAAGAAACAACATAACAAAGTGAGAATGAATTCCACAATCATATCCCATAACCCACAAAATAAAGGTCGGGAATAAAAATGGCGACAATGAATTCCATAGACATAACCCAGAACCCACGAAAAGAAGATGAGACGTATCCAACTGAGACTGAATTCCACAAATATCACCTACAACACATGAAATGAAGTAATGACACAAACAGTGAGAATGAATTACACAGCCATAGCCCATAACCCACGAACTAAAGAGGTGGGGCATAACAAAGTGAGAATGAATTCTACACCCATAACCAACATCACGCGACATGGAAAAAGGACATAAAAAGAGAGAATGAATTCCAAGGGCATCATCGACGACCGATGAAATAAAGAGAGGACATAAAAAGTGAGAATGAATTCTAGAGACGTAATTGACAACCCACGAAATTAAGAAAGGACATAAAAAGTGAAAATGAATTCCACAGTGAAAATCCACAATCCAGGAAATAAAGAAAAGACATAAAAGGTGAGAATGAATTCCACAGACATAACCAATTTTAAATTTCACATAATTATTCGAGGATGTTAGTTTTGAAACTCACTCTAGTTTTAAACTCTAAACAAAAATAAAGATTGTTTCCAACTATCTCAATTAAACTCCAGACAATGTTAAATATTGTGTCCAACTATCTGAACTGAACTCTGAACAAAGTTAAATATTGTGACCAACTATCCCAATTAAACTCCAGACAATGTTCAATATTGTGACCAACTAACCCAATTAAACTCCAGGCAATGTTCAATATTGTGACCAACTAACCCAATTAAACTCCAGACAATGTTCAATATTATGACTAACTATCCCAATTAAACCCCAGACAATGTTCAATATTGTGACCAACTAACCCAATTAAACTCCAGATAATGTTCAATATTGTGACCAGCTAACCCAATTAAACTCCAAACAATGTTCAATATTGTGACCAACTAACCCAATTAAACTCCGGACAAAGTTAAATATTGTGTCCAACTATTCCAATTAAATTCCAGACAATGTTCAATATTGTGTCCAACTATTCCAATTAAACTCTAAACAAAGTTAAATATTGTGTCCAACTATTCCAATTAAACTCTAAACAAAGTTAAATATTGTGTCCAACTATTCCAATCAAACTCTAAACAAAGTTAAATATTGTGAACAACTATTCCAATTAATCTATAAACGAAGATAAACATTGTTTCCAACTATCCCAATTAAACACTAAATAAAGTTAAACATTGTTTCAATCTATCCCAATTAAACACAAAATAAAGTTAAATATGGTGTCCAACTATTCCAATTAAATTCCAGACAATGTTCAATATTGTGTCCAACTATTCCAATTAAACTCTAAACAAAGTTAAATATTGTGTCCAACTATTCCAATTAAACTCTAAACAAAGTTAAATATTGTGTCCAACTATTCCAATTAATCTATAAACAAAGGTAAATATTGTGTCCAAACTATTCCAGTTAAACGATAAATATTGTGTCTAACTATTCCAATTAAACGCTAAACAAAGATAGATATGTGTCTAACTATTCCAATTAAGCTCTAAACAAAGATAAATATTGTGTCTAACTATTCCACTTAAACTCTAAAGAAAGTTAAATATTGTGTCCAACTATTCCAATTAAACTCTTAACAAAGTTAAATGTTGTGTCTAATTATACCAATTAAGCTCTAAACAGAGATTAATATTGTGTCCAACTATTCCAATTAAACTTTAAACAAAGTTAAATATCGTGTTCAGCTATTCCAATTAAATTCCAGACAATGTTCAATATTGTGTCCAACTATTCCAATTAAACTCTAAACAAAGTTAAATATTGTGTCCAACTATTCCAATTAAATTCCAGACAATGTTCAATATTGTGTCCAACTATTCCAATTAAACTCTAAACAAAGTTAAATATTGTGTCCAACTATTCCAATCAAACTCTAAACAAAGTTAAATATTGTGAACAACTATTCCAATTAATCTATAAACGAAGATAAACATTGTTTCCAACTATCCCAATTAAACACTAAATAAAGTTAAACATTGTTTCAATCTATCCCAATTAAACACAAAATAAAGTTAAATATGGTGTCCAACTATTCCAATTAAATTCCAGACAATGTTCAATATTGTGTCCAACTATTCCAATTAAACTCTAAACAAAGTTAAATATTGTGTCCAACTATTCCAATTAAACTCTAAACAAAGTTAAATATTGTGTCCAACTATTCCAATTAATCTATAAACAAAGGTAAATATTGTGTCCAAACTATTCCAGTTAAACGATAAATATTGTGTCTAACTATTCCAATTAAACGCTAAACAAAGATAGATATGTGTCTAACTATTCCAATTAAGCTCTAAACAAAGATAAATATTGTGTCTAACTATTCCACTTAAACTCTAAAGAAAGTTAAATATTGTGTCCAACTATTCCAATTAAACTCTTAACAAAGTTAAATGTTGTGTCTAATTATACCAATTAAGCTCTAAACAGAGATTAATATTGTGTCCAACTATTCCAATTAAACTTTAAACAAAGTTAAATATCGTGTTCAGCTATTCCAATTAAATTCCAGACAATGTTCAATATTGTGTCCAACTATTCCAATTAAACTCTAAACAAAGTTAAATATTGTGTCCAACTATTCCAATTAAATTCCAGACAATGTTCAATATTGTGTCCAACTATTCCAATTAAACTCTAAACAAAGTTAAATATTGTGTCCAACTATTCCAATCAAACTCTAAACAAAGTTAAATATTGTGAACAACTATTCCAATTAATCTATAAACGAAGATAAACATTGTTTCCAACTATCCCAATTAAACACTAAATAAAGTTAAACATTGTTTCAATCTATCCCAATTAAACTCTAAACAAAGTTAAATATTGTGTCCAACTATTCCAATTAAACTCTAAACAAAGTTAAATATTGTGTCCAACTATTACTATTAATCTATAAACGAAGATAAACATTGTTTCCAACTACCCCAATTAAACACTAAATAAAGTTAAATATAGTGTCCAACTATCCCAATTAAGCTATAAACAAAGTTAAATATTGTGTCCAAACTATTCCAGTTAAACGATAAATATTGTGTCTAACTATTCCAATTAAACGCTAAACAAAGATAGATATGTGTCTAACTATTCCAATTAAGCTCTAAACAAAGATAAATATTGTGTCTAACTATTCCACTTAAACTCTAAAGAAAGTTAAATATTGTGTCCAACTATTCCAATTAAACTCTTAACAAAGTTAAATGTTGTGTCTAATTATACCAATTAAGCTCTAAACAGAGATTAATATTGTGTCCAACTATTCCAATTAAACTTTAAACAAAGTTAAATATCGTGTTCAGCTATTCCGATTTAACTCTAAGTTAAGTTAAACATTGTATACGACTACCCCATTTGAACTGTACCTGGCTGGGTATTCTAAAGATAATTTTCATCAAATCTAGTCATGGCTGCCTTACAGCAGCCATGACTAGATTTGATAAAAAAAATATCCAAATTTGAACCCAGAAATCTTTTATGAAAATATTCTTTCAATTTATAGGAGAAAGTTTGATTAAATGTGCCCAATTATACTTATTTCACGGGCAAGCGAAATCCTGTCCTGGGCTGGAATATCCACCAGTCGCAGGCTAGAAGTTAAACATTTTGTCAAACTATCCCAAGCAGTGACATAACGGAAAATCTTGTGCCCGCCCCCTTCCCCACGCGAGATAGGGACGGCGGCCCTTTCATAATGGTGGTTGCCTTTAAAACGGGGGCAAATTTAGTGTTGTTACCGTGCACAGCATACAGGATTTCACGTAGTACATACGCCATAAATTAAATGAAGGTATAGCCTATAGGATCGATTCTAAAAGTACGAGTCTGTATATTTTTTCATTACATGTTTTAAGTTTCACCTCCACCATCCAACGATACACACATGCACGCCCAACATGTGTGACTTGAGAGGCACCATGTATGTATATTGTTCATTTCTCACTCCTATCAGTTACAATGATGTAGCGTTCACTTAACCCTTTATCTAACCTGAAAAAGCAGACGACACTTGCAAAAATAATTCTTGAATAACTAATATTTTTCATTTTTTGTCTCAAAAACATAGGTTATGACCCCTCGTTGGAACGAGCTCGACGAGCTCGTTCCAACGAGGGGTCATAACCTATGTTTTTGAGAAAAGAAATGAAAAAAATAATGAAAATTAACTGGCGATTTTTGAGAATAGCGCTGGCCGTTTTGGCCGTTACGTTATTAAAGGGTTAAAAGAATAATACATAGACTACAAAGAGTACGTCGTGTGGAAGTGAGAGTTTGAAATTATGTGTATTTGGTACACAGTCTCGCGCTCTCTCTCTCTCTCTCTCTCTCTCCCTCTTTCTTCCAGCGTTGGGACGTCCTTCAAGACGGGGGCCCCCTTCTAGCCACCCCCGCAATGCGGGCCCTGCGGGCCCATCCCCTACGACACTGATCCCAAGTAACCTCTGAACAAAGTTAACTATTGCGTCTAACTATTAAATTAAACTCAAAACAAAATTAAACATTTTAACCAATTTTATTCCAGTTAAGAAAATCTTGCCGTTTGGGCAGAGTACTAGTGGGCAAGAGAATTCGTCTGAGTACTGCCGACGAGGAAATTTTTCTTTTCTTTTGGTTGTTGTGGTGGTGGTGGTGTTGTATGTGTTTGTGGAGGGAGGCCTAGAATTTACTCCCTAAATAGTGCAACAGTGATACGGTGTATTTTTACCGACTTATATTTGTGCAAGAGTGATAGGTTAAGGAATTGATATCACATATTAATTATTTCCCAGAAATGATAAATCAGAGTGAAGAATCAACGAGTGCTGGATAGACTCATGTAAGTTACAGAGAGTGCATTGATCTTTCCTCCCGGGAACAACGAACGAAAATATTTTATTGTATTTTTGTGTAAGTTGGGTTTGCAACTTTGACAGATGACAGCATCAAACATTTTCCCAACAATATTGAAATCTAAATTAAGTCGAAATTGTGATAATATTTCAGCTGATATTCTGAAACATTCAATAAAATGCATTGCCACTACACTTGCGCGTATCATGAACGAGTCATTCAGTTGGGGAATAGTTCCAAAAAGGATGAAAATTGCCAAAATAATTCCAATCTTCAAATTAGGTGACGAAAACAACGTTACCAACTACAGACCAATCAGTATTTTGCTCGTTTTTTTTTTTTAATCTTAGAAAAACTCATGCTAGTGAGACTCCTTAAGTTTCTAAATAAATTTGATATCCTCTTCTCCCGCCAATACGGCTTTAGAAATCATCACAGTATATTGCATCCAGTCTAGTACTGAAATGGTTAACTGGATAACCAGTTTGAAACCGGTTATCTACCTAACCGATTTAAAAAAAACACCAACCGGTTATCCGAAATATCGACAGTGATCGTCATTCCACGGTTAAAACGTAGATGACACCTCGAAGCAGCGCTGTATATATTGAGAAATAATTGACTTTGGGGTTCAAGACTTCGTTAATGATCGGCAATTTCCGTGAGAACTCAGTAATCACAGAAACTATTCCGTAGTATGTATACAAACGAACGTTGTCGAGTACTCGGCAACGTTCGTTTGTATACACACTACGGGATAGTTTCTGAGAATACTGCTTTCCAAATCCTATAGTTTTGATCCCAGATTCGGCGAAATAATGGCTACGGATATTATCCGGTTATAGCTCTCGGTTAGTCGGTTGTGAAAATGAGCCAACAGTTTCAGCTCTAATCCAGTCATGCAGTAGCTAAAATATTTAGCCACCGAAAACAACAAACCAAGAAAAGACAGTACTCTGGCCATACTCCTAGATCTATCTAAAGCCTTTGACACCATCAGCCACGAGATTTTACTCCAAAAACTAGAATATTATGGGATAAGAGGTAACGCTAATAATTGGTTCAAAAGCTATCTTCAGACCAGGACCCAGAACGCTTCTGTCGGGGACAGCAAATCTGACCTCGAGGAAATTACATGTGGTGTTCCACAAGGTTCGATATTAAGGCCTATATTGTTTCTTCTTTGCATAAACGACATAAACAACTCAACAAAGCCAAACCTCCTATCGTCTGTAGATGACACCACTGGACACAAGTCTGGGGTGGAGATAAACCCACTTGTCTCAGAATTTAATGAGGAAGTGCCAAAAATATCCGACTGGTGCGCTGCCAACTACTTAGTTCTGAATCCCAAGAAAACAAAATATATTCTTATCAATCTAACTAAAGGAACTAATTCCGCTCATGAGAATATACCTATAAATAAATATCATCGACAAAGTCGGTAATAGACAAGAAATATCTGTAAAATGTCTTGGCATAAATATTGATGAAAATCTATCTTATAATGCTCACATATCCAAACTCTGCTCGAAAATTGCCCTTGCCAGTCTCTACCTCAACAAGGTGAAGAAAATTCTCCCCTTTAAAGCTATAATGACGCTGTATTTCACACTAATACAGAGTCATTCCATCTACGGAATCCCAGTATGGGGGCATCGAAAGCATGTTCTCGGCTGTTTAAATTACAAAAAATGGTCAATTCGAATAATAAACAACAAGAAATACAAAGGACATACCGACCCACTGTTCTTAAGAAAATAGCATTCTGAAGATAAAGATTTTGTATTTGGTCATATTCGATAGAGAGTAATCGTTTGACTGGACTTGTTACGTGAAATAATTCAGGCGAGGTGAGGGACGTTGTACAAACACGAGTGCGCGAGTGTTTTACAATATAGTTCCTCGCCTCGAATGAATTATATCACGTAACCAGTCCAGTCAAGCGATTACTCTATTTATTACTTTTCATTATTAACGAAAATTATATTATTTAACCCTTTTTCTAACGCAAGGGCCAAAACCGCCCAGCGCTATTCTCAAAAATCGCCAATTAATTTTCACTATTTTTCATTTTTTGTCTCTAAAACATAGGTTATGACCCCTCATTGGAACGAGCTCGTCGAGCTCGTTCCAATGACAGGTCATAACCTATGTTTTTGAGACAAAAAATGAAAATAATAGTTATTCAAGGATTTTTTTGCAAGTGTCGTCTGCTTTTCATGTTAGGTAAAGGGTTAAAAAAACACAATGAAGTCCCCATTACACCCACGACAAAGCGTCTTTACATGACACAATTGTTGATTGCATAATTCACTTGTGAAGTTATCGTTTATAATCAAACCCGGAAATCCCAGTAAATCACCCTTTGGGAAATAATAAATTGGTGTAACGGTAACCTTCTAGCATCTTTTGCAAATGTTTCCTTTACCGTCAGCAATCAGTCTCTTGTAGGCTAAACACACGCCAAGCCGGACTCCTGCATCGATGTAGACTTGGAACAAAAACGTTAGAAAATCTACATGTCTTTGCTTTCCCAATAAGTATTCCGTTAAGTATTAAGTTTTAACATTTTAACACACGATGGTATTCTCCTTCCCTATTGGAAGGATTTAGTTCAAATGGTTGTAGTTCAAATCTTTATTTAGTTCAACGTCGTTCAATCATTTCAAAACATTTGCAGGGTTCATTCAGTTCAAAGGGTTTTACAATCAATACTGCGTTATATATAGGGGTTGTAGTTCAAAACTTTGTTCGTTTCAAACACTGTGATAAAGTTTGTTTTGTTCTGTTCACTTCGATCTTGGTTGTGTTCGATCAATCCAACTAGTTCAATCTTCGTTCACTTTGTTTTATTCTGTTCACGTCACTTTACCAACTTCATTGGGGTAACTTCTCTTCAAGCGGGTTCAGTTCTGTCCAAGCAGTTCATCTTTTTCACTTTGTTATATTCTGTTCACTTCAATTTTGGTTGAGTTGAATCTTCGTTCACTTCGTTCTGTTCCGTTATTATTTTGCAGTGGTTGGTTGTACGTTATCATGTATCATCTGTTCAGGTTCTTGCAATAGTTGTTGAATTGGGCGATATCAATCCCTTTTCATACCCTCGTGTGTTAAAATGTTAAAACACGGAATCCAACTTCACGGAATAGGCTATGAATTCCACTTACGGAATCCCTTGTATAGCCTGTCTATAGATATTTTACATTGAACGCTGTATAAAATGGTACAAAATGGAGAACATGGAGCAATCTGACTGAGGGTACAGTCGAGACAGAGATAGGTATAGCTAGGAAGTAGTGTTACAATTAACCCTTTACCCAACGTAACGGCCAAAACCGGCCAGCGCTATTCACAAAAATCGTCAATTAATTTTCATTACTTTTTCATTTTTTGTCTCAAAAACATAGGTTATGACCCCTCATTGGAACGAGCTCGACGAGCTCGTTCCAATGAGGGGTCATAACCTATGTTTTTGAGACAAAAAAATGAAAAAAATTAGTTATTCAAGAATTATTTTTGTAAGTGTCGTCTGCTTTTCAGCTTAGGTAAAGGGTTAATGGTTGAGACATGGGGCAGAATAACGGTAGCCAATAGTAATGGTACAAGGCCGCAATGGCACAAGGCTGCTGATGATAGGGCGGGTAGACAATAGACGAGTAGTGGGCTTGGAGCTTTGGAGATAATTGGTGGTCCAGATGCTGTATAGGAGCTGTATAGGAGGTGTATAGGAGCGAGGAGACATATAGGAGCTTATACGAGCTGGGTCATAGGTATCCTCAAATACCGAAATGAGGCTAAGAGGGCTGGTAAATTAGACATCATTGAGGAATTTCTCATGGGGATTCTCCAAAAGGAATTCTCGAAAGGTATCCTCAAATAATACAATACCAGGTCATAGGTATCCTCAAATACCCGTATGTGCCTATGTGCTAGTGCACAATGTGTCATTTTCACATAAGCACATATCCAGTATGTGCCTATGTGCTACCTATAATGTGTACAATAGAACATAAACACGTCTAGGGTCGTAGGAATACTTATGGAACAAGGTAATAATGTCACAAGACTGCAATAATGTTAAAAGAATATATAGTATTGGATGACTACAATAAAGCCAAATCATAGGATAGATAGTTGGTGATAAGATGGTAAGACTACCTGTATTGGAGCCAGGAGCCAAAAAAGAACTAAGAGCTGTATAGGAACCCTGTCACGGGTATCTTCAAATACCTGTATGTGCCTATGTGCTAGTGCACAATGCGTCACATTGTGCATTTTCACATAAGAACATATCGGCACATCCAGCATGTGCATATGTGCTACCTGTAATGTGTACACATGACATAGACATGTTTAGAGAAGAATACTTTATAAGGAGATGGGGGAAGTCATAGGTCGAAACCGAGAATTTAGTGGGAAGTCAGAGCCAAGTAAACAATTATCGGGTTGATTGTGGTAATTCTACGTACTCTAGTTCAATCAAACTTACCCCCGGTGCCGCTTTGATACTATAGCACTATGTCCCAGTATTATAAGTAGGATTCGTGAGGAATCCATGGAAAATAAAGTCTTTTTTGGTGATTTGGGGAGTTGTCGGGTTTATTTGGGTAATTCTGCGAATCGAGAAAGTACTCTTATTCAATCGAACACACCCTCCAAACACACCCCTGTCCTATTGTAGGCCTTTGGGTAACAGCAGCCACGTGCTATCATAGAAACCAAGATGGCTGCCTCCGGTATACAAAATGGACGGCGGAAACACGTATCACCCTAACAACACGCGCTGCGAACGCGCACTAGAACCACGTATCACTATGGGGATGACGTGACAATATGGCCGCTCACGGGGATTACCATGACAACACAACATGGCGCCACTGAGTCACGTGACTATGACGTCACATGAGATCATCCATGAGATCATCCAAACCATCCCTGAAACATACGAGACATACTTCTCTGGATGGATATTACACTGAATAGACTGTTTGTACCGATTTAGTGTGCTAGAATAGAACATTTTATTATGAGCCAGTTTGTAAATTATCGCAAATTATCTAAAAGATACATAGAGATTATTACCATTATGTGGATGTACAAAATATGTATCCGAGTCTCGCTCCGGGTTCTAAGGGTAGATCACGACTCGTCGAGTCGTGATCTACCCTTAGAACCCGGAGCGAGACTCGGATAGATATTTTGTACATCCACATAATGGTAATAATAATTATATCTTACAATATATTTGGGATAAATCAAGAATGTAGACGAATATATAACGAACTATTTATTCGTACGGATGAACAAAAAGAAAAAAAATGGAACTCACGCGAAAAGAACGTGCTTGTATCCGACCCCCTGATACAAACATCTGTATCAGGGGGTCGGATACACGACAGTTGCGGAGTTAATACAGACAAAATACATGTTGATTGTAAGATAATTATCGATATCTATCGACTCGATGGATATCGAGGAATATCCCATAGTAGCTTCCTAAATGACGTCATGCTACGCCGCATCACGTCGCATTGAAAGAACAATCAGCTGATCTTTATTATTGTTTTGAAACGTATGCATTTGGGGTCGAATTGGGCTGAATATTGTGCAATAAAATGTCTCGTAGCATATATTTTAGTCAGTATCTGGAATTATCTCATGAGTGGGTCCCTGAATGTTTTATTTTTCACGAGCGTTTGAGCGATGAATTTTTTCAGTAACTTCCTAAATGACGTTATGCTTTGGCGCATGACGTCGCCTTGAAGGAATGATCAGCAGCTTTTTGTTATTGTCTTCAAACTGTTTGCAGTCGAATTGGGCTGAATATTGTGCCGTAAAATATCACGTAGCATATGATAAAAAGAAAATCTATGCTGTTTTAGTGAATTGGGATAAATAAAATATACAGAGGATATCTACGGTATTTTAGTGAATATCGGGAATTATCTCATGAGTGTAGGCCTGAAAGTTTTTATTTTTCACGAGCGCTTGCGTGAGTGAAAAATGATACAACATGACATTTTAAAGCGCAGTATTTAGCTACGTGACATTTTATGCTACGCGCCATTTTACTGTGCACTATTTAGCCCGATTCGACTGCAAATAGCTTCAAGACAATAACAAAGATCTGCTTGTCGTTCCTTCAAGGCGGCGTCATGCGCCGAAGCGTGACGTCATTTAGGAGCTACTGAGGGATATTTCCCGATATCCATCGGATATCGAGAACTATCTTTTAGACCAATTGCGATAATTCACAGGCTAGCATATAATACATCGATCTATCTCGACTCTAGCTGTATATGGGGGTGCGGTGACTCAGTTGAGGTGCATGCTGCAAGCAGAGAGGTCCTCGGTTCGAATCCCACCTGCGGCAACCGCGTTGTGTCCTTCGGCAAGGCGCTTCACCCCATTGCCCACGTGTGACACAGTGGCATTGTGTACTAAGGCGTACTGCACGTCGATGGTGCACTTGTTTTCAACCAGTGCTAACCCTGCTTGTATGGAGTTAGTATGTTGGGGAGCTGACAGTGCTCGCCGTTGCACGGTGGTTCTCTCCGGGTACTCCTGCTTCCTCCACCCGTAAAACTTTCGTGGTCATGATTAGTCATTGTGCAGAAATATGTGACCTAAAACACCAATAAATAAATAAATAAATAAATAAATAAATAAATAAATAAATAAATAAATAAATAAATAAATAAATAAATAACTAGCTGTATCTCGAGTTGTACCTGGTGAAGTAGGTTCATTGATTCCGTATAGAATCCAGAGAATCGTTTTGAGCCTCTTTGTCTAAACTCGACTTCCTACTTGTATTGTAGTTATTGGACGTAGATACCGACAGTAATATTAACACCTATCTCACACCGCAGAAAAACGGTATACGGAACCTTTTAATGATGAATCCAGCAGACAAAACAAAGAAAAAACTGCTTGTAGAGCCTACAGGTATCCTCAACTGAAACGTAGCCATGTCATAGGTATCCTCAAATACCGAAATGAGGCTAAGAGTTGTATGTGCAAGTCAATCGACCGAGCAGTTACTCTACAGCTCATTTGCTCGATGGGATTCGAGTCGTTCGAGTAATGACATTTCAGTAATTGCTCGATAGTTTATAAAGGGAATGTGGGATAAGTATGTCTTGGGGTGATCTAGAAGGTCGTGTCAAACAGATAATAGTATTCTCAGACACGTATCCTATAAAAAGTATCCTCGAAAGTTGTCCTCAAATAATACAATACCAGTTCTATTTTGAAAGGAAATGATTTCGCGCGCCGAAGGCGCGCAGGGACGGTATGGGGGACAAGCCCCTTTCGACCCCCTAATACAATACCAGGTCATAGGTATCCTCAAATACCCGTATGTGCTAGTGCACAATGTGTCACATAGTGCATTTTCACATAAGCACATATTGACACATCCAGCATGAGCCCATGTGCTAGTGCACAATGTGTCACATAGTGCATATTCACGTAAGCACATATTGCCACATCCAGCATGTGCCTATGTGTTACCTGTAATGTGCACAATAGAACATAAGCATGTTTAGGGAAGTCAGAATACTTTATAAATAGATGGAGGAAGTCCTAAGAGAGTCTGTAGATACAAAGAGACGCTCTGGTTATTGAAAACAAGTTAGTTTCGCGGGGAATCTGAGCCAAGTAAACAGTTATCGGGTTGATTGTGATAGTTCTACGAAGTAAACGAGGATTTGGAGAAATTCTGAGCCAGAAAACTACTCTAGTTTAATCGATTTTACCTCCAGGGGGCCCCTCGGTACTATAACACTACGTGCTGCTATTATAAGCCATGGAATGGCGGTCCTAAAAAGGATTCTGGGAGAATCCGTATCAATTAAAATAGTGTTTTCGTGATTTTTTTTTTTTTTTTTTTTGGGGGGGGGGGGGGGGAATTGTAGTCGGGTTATTTGTGGTAATTCTGCGAATCGGGAAATTACTTACAAGGAACATACCCTACGAACATACTCCTGTCCTTTTGTAAACCTTTGGACAACATAGCAAACACGTGCTACCATAGAAACCAAGATGGCCCTCCAGTATACAAAATGGCCGACGGAAACACGTATCACCCTAACAACGCGCGCTGCGCATGCTCATTAACACCACGCATCACTATGGTAATGACGTCATAAGATGGCCGCTCACGCGGGATACCATGCCAACACAACATGGTGCCACTGGGTCACGTGACATGACGTCACTTCCTAGATTCCACACTAGGTCCCCCAGTGAGGCACGGTTCCTCGCTCTCCTACTACTGTGGATAAATACATGTAAGAGTCGTGATACATGGGTTCCCCAACTTATTAGGCTTAAGAAATTAAAAATCGGTTTCTCAGGCCCTACCGTGTGGTCCTTTTGGTTGCCGCATGCTATCTTTTTATAACCAATACAAACTTAAAAAAAAAATAATTAATGGCTTATGTCTAATATTTTACCCAAGTTAATAAAATTGATAAATTTGTCCCTTGAGTGCAACAGGGCTTTGCAGTGCTTTAGCATTGCAAAGACTTCGTGCGCCCTAGGGACAAAATATACCACCACCCATGCTATTGTGTACATTATGAGACTTAAAACAAACCAAGAACATAAACTGTTGATGGCAAAGAAACTTGCGTGGAGTTAGTATGTTGGGGAGCTGACAGTTGCTGGCTGTTGCTCGGTGGTTCTTTCCGGGTACTCCGGCTTCCTCCACCCGTAAAAATGCCGTGGCCGTGATTAGCCATTGTGCAGAAATATGTGACCTTAAACACCAATAAATAAATAAACAAATAAATAAATAAATAAATAAATAAATAAATAAATAAATAAATAAATAAATAAATAAATGGCCATGTGCATGTCCTGCAATTTGTATGAGATTCGAGGTCGTGTTTATAATCGGGTTGCAACGAGCCCGCCAGGGCGAGTTGCGATCCGATTGTAAACACGGCCGAGAATCTGATACAAATTACAGGACATGCATTTGGTCCTGATAATACATTTATTTAATAATCCTGTTATTTTAAGCCCGTTTCCACCGATTTTCAGTTTAAATTGAGTTGGAATAACAATGCATAATTGTGATAGTGCGGTATTTACCGAAAGTTGAATCTGTCAAATACGGAATCGGAACAGGTGGTTGGGGTGGGAGTGTGGGACTGATACAAATGTTTTTTTCCGATTTGTGGGATGCAAATTGAGTTGATTGTTAGATAAATAAGTTTCCGATACAGATGAAAATGACCATACTGGAAAATTATTGAGGGAAGAGGGGAACACCTCTACATCTTTAGACAGGACCCCATTCCGCCCTCATTTCGGTCCGATTGCTCGGAATTCTGTGCAAAAATTTAATCCCACAGCTCACAGACTGTAGAATAATAGTATCAGATGGAAATTCCAGATATGAAACAGGCCCGCCTGTGAATGTACAATAGACACGCCCATTCACTGAAAATAGTTTTAATTTTGACAGTCCCATTCGGGAAAACAGGGTTGAAAGGTCAACGCTTTCGGCTGCACGATATCAAGAAATTGTCCCCAGTGATTTGTTCTCACCTGTCCTGGGCCGATTTGTTTGAAACACATCGCTCTCCAAAAATACTGAGAGTAGACGTGGGGAGTCATTGCATTTGTCCTGCTATCAATTTAAAATGGCTCTAGTAGAAGCTTCTTCTTCGCCTGTAATTACAGGAAAGCAAGTGTTCAGGAGGAAAATGAAACGAGAAAGTTCTGGTCTCAGAGCGCAGCTGAGTGTTGTGAAGACAGTTAAACTCCCAGAATTGGTAGGGAAAGTAACCTACAGACGTAAGTTATAAAGTTTTTTTTTTTCAATTATGTAACAAGGAGTGTTTTTTTTTTTTATTTCATGTGATAATAACAACCAGGGGTGGTGAAAGCTCGATAAAAGTGGAGGGGCACAAATTTACAATGTTACCATGGTTCGGCCCAGTGTGAGAATGGTTGCAATCGAATATCGGGTAAAAGAACCATGACTCGCTATAGTCTCTTGTTTAGATGAATATGCCGCCATATTCACTGTCCTATCCGTTTCTTCTACATCGACCATCTTCCAACCCGAAGGGTTGGAAGATAGTTGAAGAAGAGGAAACGGACCGAAGCGACCTAAAATGGGATTCTTTGGATAAAATTTGTTTGGATTTGCCAATAATTTTACAGGAAAGCATGTGTACCGACACGCTTGCACATACCAATTTTAACTCACTGTGTAACTGCGAAACATATTTGCGGAGAAAAGTGGAGAGGCACATGCCTAGGGACGTGGTGACAGGGTGTGTGTGGTGGTGGTGGTGGTGGTGGGTGGGGGGGTCACACCCCCACTCCAATCCTGGCCAAAATTTCCCATAGTTAGAAATTCGGAGGGCAAGTCATGAGAAGTTGGAAATTCCATCTATCTGGAGTTTAGAGCTTCTTTGGTGATGCTGATGTCTCCTTTACTTCCCAAAATCCCAACTCGGTTTCAAATCAGCAAAAAATTCCAAATGTTACTATTTACAACTACGGTGTACGCAATATCGAGTTTCATAAGTCATGATGTCAATCGGTACGATATTTCTATAGTACGTTTTCTTATCGTAATAAAAAAATCATCGAAATGCACTTCAAGAAAATATACATACATACATTTTATTTTCTCAACTTTTTTTCCAATTACATGGAGTGAAGTTGCCTAATTTGATACATATATACATGAAAATAATACAGGCACATCATGTAAAATCATTATCTTGAGTTAATTTAATCATTCACAGTTACAAAATGATGAAACATCGAGAATTGATCATTCCTGCAAAGATCTGATTAAACGGTAGGACAGTGTGAATTGCTCAAAGTTCTAAGCTTGAGCATTTGTTTAGTGCATATTCAATTCCCAGAATAATACCAAATAATAATAACCTGATAATTCTATCATAAATGTGTTGGCATTTCAGTTCCTAGAATCAATTTCATGCCCCCTTCCATGGCTTCATTTTAAAAATCTTTCGATAGTGAATTTCCAACTAGGGGAGGGACCAGGAGAGGGGTTTCCCCCGGTCCCTCCTCTAGTTGGAAATTCACTACCCTACACCCCACAATCGGAAACCTCTAGCCACGTCCTTGCACGTGCCCCCTGTGGCCCCTGACTTCACATCCTCTGATGACAACCTAAACTGTGATTACAGGCTGACTGATAAAAACATGGGTTAGACTGGTGATGCATGCTGTCATGAGCAGCTCCTTGTGCAGATTGGGAGTAACGGAAGCCCTGACACATTTCATTTGAGAAATTCCGAATTGTGCCCTTGGGCAAGGCACTTCACCCCCATTGCTCGCTTGGGGGCACGGTGGCGTTGTGTACTGAGGCGTACTGCACGTCGATGGTGCACTTGGCTTCAACCGATGCTTGCCTTGCTTGTGTGTGTTAGGATCGTTGGGAGCCTGACAATTGCTCGCCATTGCTCGGTAGTTCTCTCCGGGTACCCCGGCTTCATACACCCATAAAACTGTCCGACACGAGGTGACCCCGGCTGTCGAAAATGTCGTTGAAACCCAATAAATAAATAAATTTGCGAATGTCCTAAACACATGTCCAGTACAATAAGACTCACTGAGAAAATAATGAAGGAGTCGGCTAACAACATGAGAGATAGGTGAATAAGGGATGACATGAGGAAAAGGGGTCATTATTATTGTTGGGGAGGGGACTGAGAAGGCGACAGTGTGGGTAATTATAAAACGGTTTTTGTCTGAATGCTAGAAGATTAGGAGCAGTAGTGGCACCAAAAGGGTCCAGTCTGTTGGAGTGTGGTGGGGTGGCGTGGGGGTATTGGGGTGTTACTCTTCCTTGAACTGCCTCCTTTATTACCGGGGACGTGTCGTGGAAATACCCATGCCCCCTTTCGGAGAGCACAATCCCCCCTCTTCCTCCTCCACTGACGGGTAAATCCTGGCGCCACCACTGATGAAGAGGTAGAATGAGAGAGGAAATACCCCGGACCGGGATGATGTTGTCCTTGACATTGGAAGACCGCGACAAATCGACTGAAAGCCCAAACTATTATTATTATAAAATGGACACCATGACACTCACCCACATAGTTTTTGTGACTCCATTATTGTAGTGTGTTTTCCTGTGCAACCATTTAGACATTTATTAATCGCCAATTAATTTTACATTATTTTTTCATTTTTTGTCTCAAGAACATAGGTTATGACCCCACTTTGGAACGAGCTCGTCTAGCTCGTTCCAATGAGGGGCCATAACCTATGTTTTGAGACAAAAAATGAAAAAATTATTTATTCAAGAATTTTGTTTACAAGTGCCGTCTGCTTTTCATGTTAGGTAAAGAGTTAACCCTGTACTGGGAAAGTTTGATGGAAATCAAAAAACACAATTTGGGCGAGTTTTAATTTTTCATTTTATGATATCAATATTTGTTATAAGATATGACACATGATTCATTACCTGGATATAAAATAAATTTCGCTTACTAAAAAGTGTCGGGGGCGCGGTGGCTCATTAGGTAGAGGTGCAGGCTGCAAGCCGAGAGGTCCTCGGTTCGAATCTCACCTGCGGCAATCGCGTTGTGTCCTTGGGCAAGACAGGCCACCCCCATTGCTCACGTGGGGGCACGGTGACGCTGTGTACTTAGGCGTACAGCACGCCGATGGTGCACCTGTCTTCAACGAATGCTAACCTGCTTGTGTGGAGTTAGTATGTTGGGGAGCTGACAGTTGCTCGCCGTTGCTCGGTGGTTCTCTCCGGGTCCTCCGGCTTCCTCCACCAATAAATAAATAATAAATTAAAAAGTCTCCGTAAATCTCTGAACACAAATCTTATTTTCTGACATTTTTTTTGTCATGTTGCAAGCACTTAAAAGTGCTATATATATAATTAACGGAAAGTTAGCTTGAAAATAGGTGATAAGTTATTTTCGATTTCTTCAAAATATAAACAAAATATGTGTCCCTTTTTTCGCTTTGCGTCTGTTTTTTATGAATTATGCTTCGCAGTTCTGAACACCAAAAATGAAAAGTTGTGATATTTCTTTATAGATATTCGATGCCATCGAAAATAGCATAACATCTATTTTTTAGCTACATTCCTTTTACTTATACAGCACCTTAAGTGCTGTATAAGTAAAGGGGAATTTAGCTTCAAGGTGCCATATAAGTAGCCTAATGATAAATTTAGCTTGAACACAGGTGACATGTTATTTTCGGTGCCGTCAAAGTCTAAAAAATGTTGTAATGTTTCATTTTTTGAAGTTTAAAGCTGCGAATAATTGTTCATAAATGCGGATGGACGACAAACAAGTCATATATTTGGGGGGGGGGGGGGGGGGGGGGGGTGACGGCATAGAAAATAGCCTGTTCCATAATTTCAAGGTATCCTAAAATTTCATTACTCATTTAGCACCTCAAATATATTTTATTTACTTTGAAAGTAGTTTGGAACTGGTCGACGGGATAGAGCATGTGTTAGCATCTTTCCATTTCAAGAACAATTTACAAAATGAATTAGGTGCGTGTGAAAGGGTAGGTGTGGTGTGGTTTCATTTTGGGTGATTTCTGTCTAATAACAAGGGTCTAGCCTTTACAAGCCCAAGGAGTTCTCAAAGCTGGATTATTTCCTAACACAAGCCGCGGATTGTCGTCTTCTCTGGGGTATCATGAGAGTTTGCATGGAATATGACAACCATTACTTATTCCCAGTTCCTTGTTCGACATTCGTTATCAATCGATCAAATTTGTTGATAACGGATGACGAATAAGGAACTGGGAATAAGTAACGGTTGTCACGTCCTTGAGTTTGCACAGAGTGGAAAAAATGTATAGGGTTGCGATTCGGCATCACACTACTCACGCAGCCCTGGAAATATCGCGTGAACGATCGTTTAGGTTAGCGGGGTTCACTTCAATTGTAAAATACGCGAATGAACCACAGGTTATTGAAAAAATACAACACAACTTACATTCCCAATTCCGCATGTTTTCGTAGCTTGACTTGACAGTCTTTCAGAACAAACTCGACTCAAATATTGCGGATTGCATCCAAATAGGTTGCGCGTTGCATGCACAAAGATTATGCATTGCGTCCATCTTAATAGTGTTTCCACCAAAATAAATAGTAATAACTAACGCGCTATCTCACCAAGGCGAGATCATGTGTTAATCAGTGGTATTTATTTTGACGGCAATTTTTTAAGACGTAAATAGCATGGTTGACGGTGTAAAAAGAGGATAGTGAGCGCGGTGGCTCAGTAGTTACGGCATTGAACTTCAAACTGAAAGATCTAGGGTTCGACCCCCGCCAGGGCATCTGCGTTGTGTCCTTGGGCAAGGCACTTAATTCCGATTGCCCACCTGGGGGCACGGTGGCACTGTGTTCTAAGGCGTACTGCACGACGATGGTGGACTTCAACCATTGCTAAACCTGCTTGTGTGAAGTATGTACGTTGGGGTGTCTGAAAGTTGCTCGGTGGTTCTCTTCGGACACTCTGGCTTCCTCCACCCGTAAAACTGTCCAACGCTTGGGGGGGGGGGGGGGGGGGTCTGGAAAGAAATTGCAGACACTGATGCCGGAGTGAGTGGGTGGGTGGTCAAGGAAGCCAAAATCATTTTTCAATTTTTACAAGTGCTTGCAACATTTTTTTTTTGTCCAGTTTTTGAGAAAATGTTACCAGAAAATCCGAAGCACATCGTTAACTCTTTGGACCCTGGTGGTATCTTCCAGCAATTAGAAGAGTCCTCTTCAATGACAGCAATTAGAAGAGTCCATTTTTATTATTTGGGGTTAGACCAATTAATATTTTCAACGCGCAGCCATGGGGCTGCACGTTGAAAATATTGATCGGTCTGCACCACACATTTACCTTGTAACCATCCCACTTAATGACATAGCTTGTGACCCGACCAGAAAACGGTCTCTGGGGTTGAAAGGGTTAAAGAACCCTTTATGCTGTAGTTGCGGAACTTAGGAATTCTGTTTCTTGCGTGAGTTCGGTGCATGATGCTAACAATCAGAGCGCATCAAATATTTTTCGTATGCGAGAGTGGAAATAGAACCGATCTCTCCGTACTAATACCCACGTGAGTCATGAATGGTTCCTGAAGACCTGCGATTTCTCAGCACTGAAAACAAAACACTATTTCACGAAAACCCTTGTGTCGCACCTTCTTAAAGATATCTGAGAACAAAGCGATATATTAATAAGCATGCAGATGAAAGAAAATATTTTTAAAATTGACCCGAAAACCCTGCATGCAATATGATGCCTGTGTATGTTACCACATAAATATCTACTATACTTACTGTTATTGAAGGCTGTGGTGTAATTAATTATATGGACTGGAGCCCGATGGACTGTATCACGAAAGAAAGAGCAAATCGCGAACTTTCATACAGGATACAGTCGATCGAATTCCTAACTAAAATGAAAAATATTGTTTGATTACAAATACCATGGCGGATACGATAGAATATTTAAAAATCAGAATCTCAATCCCCCACCACCTCCACCACCCCCACCACCTTCGACAGAATGCAAGTATTTGACCATTTTAAAATTAAACGCCTGTTGAAAAGCTCGAAAGCCAAAACATCTGTTCCCCACACATGTATCTTATATTTTCTTATTTCATGTAATAACCACCACAGACCTGCGCGATCTTATTTTGTATATTATTGCAAAATGTACTACATTACGTTTACACTTTAGGAATGGTTAAAAGTGAAGAAATAAACTGAGTTGAATTGAAAATATTTAGTTCCGTGATACCTTCATACCGATTCACCAGTATTGTTCCCCTTTGTCAGCGGGAATTCACGAGAGTTATGTCCCTTCCATTGTTCCCCGAGACAAACAACAATTCATTCGGCTCGTAAATGTTTCGCAGAATGGAGCCCCGTGAGTGATATGCAGAGAAACAAAATTCCCAAATCGTGCGAACGAGTTGAAATCGTGCACATGAACTGAATTCGTGCGAACGAGCTTGAAATCATGAGAACGAACTGAAAGGCCCCTTAATCAGCATTCAATAGTAATACGACAACGCAAATTGTTGAAGAAAAGAAATCTGGTTCATCTGTAGGTCAGTAAGCACGGCCTGTTTGTTATCAGATGCAACAATCGAATTAATGGATTATACTGTTTTATCAAAGATGTCGTGCCTCGGAACAGGGAACAATGTATTGAGGTAGGGACGAGAGACAACCAGCGGGAGTGATTTTTTAGTGTACTACCGCTTTCGATTAAGTGAAACAACCCAACTAAACTTTGGACTGAAGTCATTTTATTGGGGTTTAACGTCAGTTTCGACAACCAGGGTCACCTCGTGCCGAACAGTTTTGTGGGTGGTGGAAGGCCCGGGGAGAACCATCGAGCAGCGGCGAGCAACTGTCATACTCTCCAACATACTAACTTCGTAAGCATCGGTTTACGCCAAGTGCACCATCGACGTGCAGTACGTCAACGTGCACAGCGCCACGGTGCCCCCACGTGTGCAATCGTGATTGTGCCTTGCCCAAGGACACAAGGCATTCACCCTGGTGAGGATCGGACCGCGGACCTTTCGATTTGAATTCCAATGCCGTAAGCACTGAGCCAGCGCGCTCTACGCCGAACGTGATATTTGTATTTAAAAATACCAGCTTCGTCCACTCAATTCAAGTTTAATCGTGATATAAATTTCGAACACAACTCGGATCGTGTTCGGGGTACAGGAATTAATAATCTTTGGAATTTTTTCTGTATTTCATGCTCCTTTCGGTGCTCGTGAAATACAACCAACGGTCCACATCGGAGCGTTGATTCTAATCCCTCGTACTCTCTTCCATTATGTTCTGTCTTATTCCCCTTCACCAATCGTCGTTCAACTTTATTATTTCGGTATTTGGTTCAATTTGCTGAACTCGTTCCAATAAGGGGTCATAACTCATAAACCGTCTTCGAATCATGTTTTTTATTTAATATAACAATAACAGGATTTTGGAGGGCATTATGGTTCATTAGCGGCCCTGCAATAATGATGAACAGCCCAAGGGTTTATTAAAGGCCCGAGGCGAAGTCGAGAGCCGTTAATAAGCCCAAGGGCTTTTCATTATTGCTGCAGGGCCGCTAACGAATCATGATGCCTGACAACAATAATGTTATTAATATTATTACCACCCCCTGTTACAGCTAACTTGTAACTAAAAATAGCCAGGCCGCGGGCCGCTAATGGCTATTTATACCATTATGGCCCGTGGCCCGGCTCCGTCGAATGACGTCACTGAAATTATGGAGTTTTAACGGGCCTCCAAACATTTGTTAATCGACTAGTAACTTATAGATTGAGTGGTAATAATTGGCATTTGTTTACGAGTTGAATGGATGTCCTCTGGACCGGGTCGGTAAAGGAATAATCCTTTACCCAACGTAACGACAAAAACGACCAAAACCGGTCATTGGTATTCACGAAAATCACTGTTCAATTTTCATTATTTTTTTCATTTTGTGTCTCAAAAACATAGCTTATGACCCCCATTGCAACGAGCTCGTTCCAATGAGGGGGCAGCTATGTTTTTGACGCAAAAAATGAAAAATATTTTAGAATTCTATTTGCCACTGTCGTCTGCCTTTCGTGTTTGGTGAACAAACCCATCTTTCTATTCAGCTCCCAAGCAGGAAGTTTTCATACTGGTCAAGGCATGACTATAAGTATAAACCGCTGTGATAGGGTTATGTGCGGAAAAAGGATGTTCGCCTTCCATTGGATGGAGTTCAACCTTCCCACGTCCATGAATAGTTTTACAACCCCATTTTCGAAATAATATTTTCGCATTCAAATTTTTGTGTACAGGTGTAATAACCACAAACCTGAAGAGTATTGTATTTTATCTTACAATCAACATGTATTTTGTCTGTATTAACTCCGCAACTGTCGTGCATCCGACCCCCTGATACAGATGTTTGTATCAGGGGTCGGATACAAGCACGTTCCTTTCGCGTGAGTTCCATTTTTTTTTGTTCATCCGTACGAATAAATAGGTCGTTATATATTCGTCTACGTTCTTGACTTATCCCCAATATATTGTAAGATAAAAATGATCACCATTATGTGGATGTACAAAATATGTATCCGAGTCTTGCCCCGGGTTCTAAGGGTAGATCACGACTCGTCTTCGACTCGTCGTGATCTGCCCTTAGAACCCGGAGCGAGACTTGGATACATATTTTGTACATCCACATAATGGTAATAATCTCTATTTATCGGTGGTGTCCCCCTGGAAACCCGGGGAAGTGAAGCAGTGCCTGTTTACTATGGTAAAGAAGCTCTGTTTTACTGGTAACATATGACCCGGTAACCAATGTCTGTGGTTGAAGTCCTCTATAATGTGCAACATGGGTATAAACGATTGGCTGGACTTGACTTTATATCCATGTTGTTGTCATGATTAGCCACTATGAGGAAACATGTGACCAAAAACACAAGTAAATAAATATCAATGGTGGTTCCCGCGCTTTAGTGGTTTATTAAAGGACACATAATAATACAATAATAACACTTTGGCCAGCCGCTGATTTGTCGCGGCTCTCGGATGAGAAGGCCTTGGTTACCCCTGTACTCCCAACTGCCTCCCTACTCCCATGCTTCTCCTCTCCTCCCAACACTCGGAGACGAACTGCTTGACGACATCCCTTGCCCCATTCATCCCAGTCTCTCCGATTAGCATATTGACCCTCTCCTTTGAGTCCCCCCCCCCCCCCCCCCCAACCACATGTCCTTCATTCTCCTATCCCACTTCCCCATTATACCCCCAGTGAATCTTATTCTTTTAGACTGGTACTTTGGGCATTCTAGGAGACAGTGTTCCAGGGTCACCACCATGCCCAAATAATTACACATCTGGCACTCCCTTTCACTGACTTTCCCAATTTTCCCCCTCAGCTCCAGGGATTGCGACCTCACCTTGAACAACAGTGACCCCCAAAGGTGCCATTAAGGTACTCTTCAAAACCTGGCTTCTCTTTATCACGCAGGCTACCCAAAGACCTCTTTGATTTGACCCCCTCTCGCCAATTACGGTTGCAATCCTCCATGACCCTTTCTCTGACGATTGTTTACCCTGGTTTGCCCCAACGTCCAGGTCCGAGATCTCCAATGAGTAGTTCTCTACTCGCTCCCTCTCTTGGACCATCCACCCCGTCTTGATATTTGAGTTGAAAAGTCTCAGGAACATTACTTTACACCATCGGCTGTCGGGGAGATTTACCAAATAATTAAGATAACCGAGTTTCAACAGGTCTATCCTGTCCTTGATCCTCATCCACCCAAGCTCACCCCTGATTGCTTCTAGCGCTGCCGCATTACTCGACCCCGTTATCCATCGGCCTGCATCATCACGTTTTCTAAGAATTTGGAATGTTGATTTGTGATCCCCGGTCGGGAATCGAACCGTCGGCAACCCCGCCTGGCATTCAGTAGTCCAACACATAAACCAATGGACCATTGCACAACGTTACAAAACGATGGCGGGAATCCAAGTGTTTAGATGATGTTCTCATGAAAACTTGGTTCACTTTCCTTACGGCATCAATATGAGCGTGTGAAAGGCGCTTGCTCCAGTACGATGGAAGTGCTATGTTTGGCCTCAGACGGAATGCCATCCCAGAGGTCCCCAGAGGGTGAATTTGCTGAAACTATCCCATACAGTGTGCCAATTTATCCTCTAGGTACGTACATCTTTCTGTTTAGGTTTGAGACCTTGATTCAGACTGAGGTACACAAAGGGTAAATTTCGTGATGCTACCCTGCTGGGCAGGGTAGCATCACCAAATTCACCCTCTGGGGACCTCATTTTGTAGATGACAGTCTGCTTATTTTCAGGCTTGATCAGCAACTACAACACCAACAAATTTACATCAATCAGTATAATTTCTACAACATCAACAACCACAACGATAATTGCTTCGCCGTCAACCATAACTGCTATACCAAACACTAGGGAACTAACCACTATAACATTACCCACTACATCTACTACTCAAATACTACACTAATCACTACTAGGCCTACACCAACCATTACTCTATCAACCACCACTTCATTAATCACCACAGCTGCTTCACTAAAAACGACAACTACTGCGTCATCAGTAGTACTTAGCAAAAAGTGACGTCATTTTATCTAGATACATCTGAGACATCGCAACGTGGCATACAGAACGATTGAGACCCATTGTGTCACCTGGACGATCTTACACCCACGCAGGGGTGGCGCCTGGGGGTGAGAATTCTGTGTCTACCCCCCCCCCCCCCCCGCCCATTCCTGGTCGAGGAAATCGGGCAAATTCGTCGGGGAGATAAAATTATGCAAACACCATAAAGATACAGGTGCTACTCCCGAAGATCTGATGCAATAGGAATCACCCGATGGCCACATAATCGATGTGGCATAGGCAGAGTTAATTACATTGCGATAGTTCTATTTTAGTCGGATAGCAGAAACTTTCAGCATGCTCACAGGTCGACACACATCTAATCTCTGTTGTGAGTTATATCTTACTTATTGAATTTGTGGCTTGTGGAACTGGGTATCAAAAACAGGTGTCATGGCGAATCGTCATAACATATGTTTTTGATAGCCTAGCTCCATAAGCCACAAATTTTTGTTTGCGCTTCGTTTCAACCCTTTACCTAACGAATCGCCCGCATCCGCCCGCGTAATATGCAAAGAGAGCAGTTGAAAAAATTAAATTTTTCAAAATATTGCAACAAAACCACATCATGTGACCCCTCATTGGAACGAGCTCAGCGAGCTCGTTCCAATGAGGGGTCACATGATATGGTTTTGTTGAAATTGTTTTTTAAATTTAAAAAAATGATATTTAAAATAATAAATTTTGATATAGTCTGCGTTGGGTAAAGGGTTAACGCTCGCAAAGCCTCCAGAGTCACGGACATTGCGACTTTTTCCCTATAAAAACACCGGGCTGAGACATGATCGTCCGGCGACTCTCAAGAAATTCGATTCGTTTTCACCCATTCAATTCGATATTTGATTCGATCAAAATTGGCAGTTCCCGGGTCCCTAGCAAAGCCTGTCGATTTTTATAGCTAAACTCGTGACCACGACTTGGCGATTTTATCACAACAGTGGTGAGCTACGACAAAACCTGGCGATTTTTATTAGAAAAGTGGGAGCCATGACCTAAGCTGTCAGTTAATACAAAAGTGGGCGTAACAGTTACATCGTGTCGGACTGTTCCACGGACGGAAGAAGCCGGAGTAACCAGAGAACCACTGAACAGCAACTGTCAGATTCAACAAAGTACTAACTCTGCACAACAAGGCAAGTACACCATTCATGCGCAGTATGCCTTAGAACACAGCGCCATTGTGCCCCTCGTGGGCAACAGGGATTAAGTGTTTTGGCGAAGAAAATAACGCAGTTACTGCTGTCAGAATCGAACCGTGGGCCTTTCGGTTTGAAGTTCAATGCTCTAATCACTGAGCCACCACTCTCTGATATTTTGGCTCAAACATGCGTTGTTCAGACAGAATTTTCGACAGCTGAACAGATTTGGGTGCTAAAAGGTTAGGAATTTGGTTGCTCAATCCGAAAGCTGTCAAAAACATTTATTGGTATGTGAAAATGCTGGGCTCCCCACTACCGACGAGAACTTATCTACGCCCCTAGATGCCGAGGATGACCATTACACCCCGTAATCAATAAACAAACGACTGAAAGGTACTTGTTAGAACTTTCCTTCACATGTTCAAGTCCGTCAATGGTCAGCACATTTTGTTGATTTCGCCACTTGTAACCAAAGCAGCTTAACTTGCACCCTCTTGTCGTCACGGTTAGCCATTGTGCAGAAATATGTAAACTTAGACACCAATAAATAAATAAATATTCCACACTCACTCCACCGCCGCACACACATACACTCCCTGTCTGCTCCGTTTCGTGACTGAAATGGAGTCGTCTATTGAAAAGCGTCCTTCCAAATGACATTTCTCCCTTTCAACACTGAGTTGCCGAATGGGGTTGCCACATCAGGCCCGAAGTTTATGGGATTGCCGGGTCGGAGGGGGTCCCCATACTAACACTTGCAGGGAAACTTTGTCAAAATTGCGGGTCACTCGAATACCAACATTTCAGAAGGCCGCCAAGCTGCTGAAAAGTTATCATTGTAACCCTTTATCCACCCCACACGATATCAAAATTTTGTTATGTTAGTTATTTTATTGGACATTTTTTAAAAAAGAAGAAAACCACATCGTGTGACCCTCAGTGGAACGAGCTCAACGAGCTCGTTCCAGTGATAGGTCACATGATATGGATTTGTTGAGATTGTTTTTTAAATATTCTGTTTGGAAATTACTCTTAACGATGTGGCCTATTTGTTAAGTAAAGGGTTAAAAAAGTATATTGAGTTAGGTTTCAAGTTCGTACCGACGTTCAACGACCTGCGAACACTGTCGAAAATTTTTAACTCCCTCCCCCGCGCCGGAACATTTTGAGATCCTGGGTTCGGGCCTGGGCCACATACAATACCAGGAATCACTCTGAAAAAAATCACACCACATTCGCGTTCTCTCCGACAACAACTACAGAACAGCTACAAGCACACATATGTAGCCACTCCGGATTGGCTACGGATAGGTATGGGCGACGAGCGGCTGAAATTCTGTTCTCCATCGCTTCCGCCCCAGAACAGGTGCCAACATGGTTGATGGGAGCTGCTCGTGGCTTGACCCTTCCTGGAATGACCAATAAGAATCACACTGCAAACTCACACTATCACACAACGATCGCGCATGCTCCGACCACATCGACAGAAGTACGTCTGGTGTTTTGAGTACATTTGGATGACCTCGGTGGATGACCTCGGAAGTGACTTGATGCCATTTGCTGGATTGCCATGGAGGCCCACATGATCGACAATGTTTAATTTTCATGGTAGCCACGTGAGTGACCATGTTGCGACGTTATTACCATAGTGATACGTGTTGTCAGAGCGCACGAGCACGTGTTTCCGTCATCCATTTTGTATACTGAGGCCACCATCTTAGTTTTTATGGTGGCGCATGGTTGCGATGGAAGTATGCGACCCAAAACCCACGAATAGGACAGGAGTATGTTCGGAGGGCGTGTTCCTTTCTATAAGAGTATATCTAATAACCCAAATAGACCCGACAATTTCCCCAAATCACCAAAAACTGCCTAAAATCACTTTATATGGTACGCACCCTCCCAACTCTCTGTTTTCCAATAATAGGCACATTCCTTTGTATTAGAGTCAATCTAATTACCCAGAATCCTTTGTTTCAGCCTGTTATTCGGATTCTTTCAGAATCCTCCGCTCCTACCAATGTATCTGTGATCTATGCTATTATTTCTGTCCATCCGGCTCCATTCGGTTTTACTGGCCTGGATTCATTCGGATTGCTTCAGAATCCTCTGTTCTGCTTCTACCTGCATTACTGTTTGTCTGTCTATCCTGGCCTTACTATAGGTTATTCTCTCCATTCTTGGCCTATCCAGTCAATGTTGTGGCTTCCCCCCCCTCCCCTCCTAAAAAGTATTCCGACTTCCCTAGATGTGTTTGTGTACTAGTGCACAGTGTGTACACATGACATGTAGCACATAGCCACATGCGGGTATCTGAGGATACTTATGACATGGTAATTTATCTAACAATCATAGATTTTGACCTGAAAACAATGCGAAACGGTACGTATCACATAATGTGTTCCGATTCCGTATCATACAGACGACTCATCTGATTCCGTATCATATAGACGACTCGTTTCCGGAGCGCTACGGGCTATCATAACAGGCACATGGATACATTATATGTGCGTTTCAGTGATCGACCGAACATTATGTCCCAAAAATGTTTAAAATTATTTTAACCCTTTACCTAACATAAAAAGCAGAGGACACTTTTATTGAATAACTAATTTGTTTTCATTTTTTGGTCTCAAAAACATAGGTTATGACACTCATTGGAACGAGCTCGTTCCAACGAGGGGTCATAACCTATGTTTTTGAGACAGAAAATGAAAGAATAATGGAAATTAATTGGTGCTTTTCTTAGAATAGCATTGACCAGTTTGGTCGTTACGTTGGGTAAAGGGTTAAAATTTATTCTGTTTATGTGACAGAATTGTTAGATAAATGAATTATCGTGATAATGTGCATGTCTTGTGATTTGTATCAGATTCTCGGTGGTATCCAAAAATGGGATCACAACTCGCCGGCAAAGCCGTTGAGATCCCATTCTGGACACCACCTCGAATCTGATACAAATCACAGGACATGCACATTATCATGATAATCTGTTTGTATCATTTGAGGATACCTTTTGAGGATAGTACTTGTGGCTAACTCTTGAGGATACCTTTTGCAGGATATTTATCTGAAGATAGTTATGGTTCCCAGTACCTGTTTGCCCCGGTCTTATACAACACTCCCCACGCCCTTCATAGCTCCAAGGCCACCACTTGTCCAGGGTCACTACCATCTGTCGTGTGATCCAACACTATTGAAATCACCCAATACTATAGCCTTCCACCACCCTTGCAGTCTTGTTCTATTACTGCCTTATCTATTACTATTGACATGTAGCACTACGACAAGCTTAGTACCTACCCAAGATTCTGTCTAGACATCTGCCTTTAGCCAAATCTTTAATAGGCTCAAACAGATCACCCCATTCATCTAACCCTGTATCAATATATATCTTACCTCCTACAGGTATCTGGGAATTCCATTGGTTCAAAGACGTCGCATGCAGACTGTATATAAAACAATATACTGCCTGTCAACATCAATTTTCGTTGACAGCTATGGGTAATCCCCCCCCCCCCCCCCCCCCCTTTGTTCATTGACTATTCAAAATGGCGGCAGCCGATAAACGCTTCAAGTTGAAATATTGAGTTTTGGAAGCCCATATTTGGTCTGAAGTGCAGGTTAGGCAATTAGGCTTCATATTCTGTGGATGTGTGTCATGTTACCTTCGAAATGAAACTGTTTGGCATGTATGAATTTGTTCTGTTACAATTAATGCGAGAGTGTAGTGTATGAAATGAGTGTTTTTCTCAAATAATATTTATGAAACTCGTCCGAATTTTTCGTTTGCGCTCGCCAGAGGCTCGCCAAAACGGAAAATTCTTAGACTCGTTTCACAAATATTATACTGATGAGAAAAACACTCATTCCATATCCTCTATTTATCGGAAGCTATTTATTTAGCTATTTAAAAAGTTTTGTTGTGTTATTCCCTGCAGTTTAGTCAATATTTGAAGTTCGATCATCGTGACCGTGACACTGATCGGTGTCAATTGGTTTCGACTAAATGAATGTCGTGACAATTAAAAAAGCAAATTGGGGTTGGTACTCCACCATCTAACAGTAATGTCTCGTTGGCAACGAAGGAAACACAGCAATTATCCAGTTGAAAAGTGCTTTTAGTTAAATTTTTGTGTAGACTGATTGTTACATGGGAGGTGTGTGATAAATACAGAACCGCACACACGTTAGAATGGGTTAAGAATTCTTAACCAATTCCACGTATGTGCGGTTTTGTAGAAATCGAGGATGGAATCTATAAAGAAGGCGCAGTTGAATCAGCATATATAATACCTTAAAAGAGTTTCAGAGAATCCATTGGCATGAAATACATTGATTCTCTGGTATACAGTACGTGGAGAGTGTATTATCACTATATCGCCCGCAGAGTGGAGATTCCACCCGAGCAATAATTTCAAATTTGTTACAAAGCATAACCAGCACCAGCAAAGTTTCAGCCAATGGATCTCCGGGTTAAACCCGGAGGTCCATTGGCTGAAACATTGCTTGTGTTTTTTTGTCGATATATGTAAAATTTGAAAGTTGTAGCTTGGATGATAACACCACTCTGCGGGTGATTTAGTTACAATCCTCTCTCCACGTACTGTACATTAAGAATTTTTGCAAGGACTCAATACACAAGAAAATTCAAGAGTCTGCCAAGCGCCTTCGTGAAAACGAGGAGTGTGGCTTTGAAGAATCCATGAAATGCACCTTGGAAAGCGATGAATTGTGTTCGACAGCCTTATGGCAAACTACCCATTTAAAATGGAAGATGACGAAGAAGATAGGGATCGCCGACGGAAAAGTATGAAAAGGAGTGTTGATATGAAAATAAATTCATTTCCGTTCTAGCCGTCGAAAAGTAAAGATGTCTGTGTCAGCAACAGTGCTCAGATTCGAAGATGACTTACACATACAGATCTTCAAGAATGATGCCGGATTAAAGCTGACTTTCCAAGAACTGACCCAAGTAAATCATGTGGTAGGTGGAGCCAAGAGAAGAAATCTAGGCCAGCACATAGGTGCTGATGGAAAGAAAAAAGATGTGTGATACGCATTATGGTACGTGTCCATTATTTGCCAAAGAGGAGATCGAAGAGTGAAAGAAGAGTCAAGGAAGATTGTCCCCAGATATCCCAATACATTCTGTCTTTTGATTGGTCAGAATGCCTTGGACAAATAGACATGGCAAAGGGTGCATTCAACAGCCAAGGTATATGAGAGCGTGCAACATCCAGGGTATAAGCGCGCGCGAAACATCGGGTGTATATGGTTCAAATGAACGCTTTTCGCTTCCGCTCGCCTGGTTATAAAAATTAAACCCCAAAACCTGAAATAGTCACAAATATCATCAGATTTCCGACAATTCGGTCTTATTTTGCTATTATAAATTAAATGAAACAACTTGAGAAAAATAAATTAAGAGTAAATATCGTCCCCCGAGTTTCCATGTGTTCTATGTGCCAGAAGGCTGCCAGTAGGCACATAGAACACATTGGAACTCGGGGGACGATATGCCAACAGAATACTGTTTACTCGTTTCCTTTACGACCTAAGGGATGTAACTCTATCTGTTGTCTCCTGCGTTTGATTAGTCTGTGTGAAACACACAGACTATTGTTTTTGCACGGTTTCTTTTTCTTTTTTTTTTTTTCTTTTTTTTTTCTTCTTCTTCTTTTTCTTCTTCTTCTTCTTCTCTTCTTCTTCTTCTTCTTCTTCTTCTTCTTCTTTCTTCTTCTTCTTCTTCTTCTTCTTCTTCTTCTCCTGTCTTCTGTCTTCTCATCACTTTTTTGTCCGCAAGATAACTCGAAAACGAATTGTCCTATCTTGTTGATTTTTGGCATGCTGATAGACAGCCACAAGTTCTCGGCCACCTATGTTTTTCAGATTCCTGGGATATCAGGGGTGTCTGTAGGGGTGTTTTGAAAGTGGGTCACGCCCATATCTCAGACGTGGTATGACCTACAGACCTGGGACCAACACCAAATGAGTTGACATTCGATGGAGGTTCAAAATATGGGTCAAGGTCACGGAGGTCATCTAGGGGTCATTGAGTGCATTTTTCAGAATTGCTGGAAATCACATTTTTTGACCCCCTAAAGTATTCCTGACGTACACACATGCATTTTGACGTAAAAAAGTGGGCGTGGCCAAATTTTTGAAAGTGGGTCACGCTCATATCTCAAGCATGGTATGACGTATGGACCTGGGACCAACACCAAATGAGTCAACACTCGATGGAGATTCAAAATAGGGGTCAAGGTCACGGAGGTCACCTAGGGGTCATTAAGTGCATTTTTCCTAATTGCTATAAATCACATTTTTTGACCCCCTAAAGCATTCCTGACATACGCACATGCATTTTGACGTAAAAAAAGTGGGCGTGGCCAAAATTTTTGAAAGTGGGTCACGCTCATATCTCAAGCATGGTATGACGTATGGACCTGGGACCAACACCAAATGAGTCGACACTCGATGGAGATTCAAAATATGGGTCAAGGTCACTGAGGTCACCTAGGGGTCATTAAGTGCATTTTTCATAATTGCTAGAAATCACATTGTTTGACCCCCTAAAACATTCCTGACATACACACATGCATTTTGACGTAAAAAAGTGGGCCTGGCCAAAATGTTTGAAAGTGGGTCACGCTCATATCTCAGGCATGGTATGACGTATGGACCTGGGACCGACCAACACCAAATGAGTCGACACTCGATGGAGATTCAAAATATGGGTCAAGGTCACGGAGGTCACCTAGGCGTCATTAAGTGCATTTTTCATAATTGCTAGAAATCACATTTTTTGACCCCCTAAAGCAATCCTGACATACACACATGCATTTTGACGTAAAAAAGTGGGCGTGGCCAAAATTTTTGAATGTGGGTCACGCTCATATCTCAAGCATGGTATGACGTATGGACCTGGGACCAACACCAAATGAGTCGACACTCGATGGAGATTCCAAATATGGGTCAAGGTCACGGAGGTCACTTGGGGTCATTAAGTGCATTTTTCATAATTGCTAGAAATCACATTTTTTGACCCCCTAAAGCATTCCTGATGTACACACATGTATTTTGAAGTAAAAAAAAGTGGGCGTGGCCAAAATTTTTTGAAAGTGGGTCACGCTCATATCCCAAGCATGGTATTACGTATGGACCTGGGATCAACCCCAAATGAGTCGACACTCGATGGAGATTCAGGAGATGGGTCAAGGTCATGGAGGTCACCTAGGGGTCATTAAGTGCATTTTTCATAATTGCTAGAAATCACATTTTTTGACACCCTAAAGCATTCCTGACATACACACATGCATTTTGACGTAAAAAAAGTGGGCGTGGCCAAAATTTTTGAAAGTGGGTCACACTCATATCTCAAGCATGGTATGATTGTATGGACTTGGGACCAACACCAAATGAGTCGACACTCGATGGAGATTCAAAATATGGGTCAAGGTCACCGAGATCACTCAGGGGTCAATGAGTGCATTTTTCATAATTGCTGGAAATCACATTTTTTGACCTCCAAATGCTTCCCCAGAATTCAGATGTGCATTTTTTCATGAAAAAAAGTGGGTGTGGCCAAAATTTTTGAATGTGGGTCACGCTCATATCTCAAGCATGGTATGACGTATGGACCTGGGATCAACACCAAATGAGTCGACACTCGATGGAGATTCAGAATATGGGTCAAGGTCATGGAGGTCACCTAGGGGTCATTAAGTGCATTTTTTACAATTGCTAGAAATCACATTTTTTGACATCCTAAAGCATTCCTGACATACACACATGCATTTTGACGTAAAAAAAGTGGGCGTAGCCAAAATTTTTGAAAGTGGGTCACGCTCATATCTCAAGCATGGTATGACGTATGGACCTGGGACCAACACCAAATGAGTCAACACTCGATGGAGATTCAAAATATGGGTCAAGGTCACCGAGGTCACTCAGGGGTCAATGAGTGCATTTTTCATAATTGCTGGAAATCACATTTTTGACCTCCAAATGCTTCCCCAAAATTCAGCTGTGCATTTTTTCATGAAAAAAGTGGGCGTGGCCAAAATTTTTGAAGCATGGACCTGGAGCCAACACTAAATAAGTTGACACTTGATGGAGGTTCAAAAATGTGGGTCAAGGTTACGGAGGTCACTTGTGGTCATTAAGTGCATTTTTTCAGAATTGCTGGAAATCACATTTTGTGACTGTCTAAAGCATTCCTGAAGTCCATACATCCATTTTTACGTAAAAAGTTGGTGTGGCCAAAATTTGTGAAAGTGGGTCATGCTCATATTTCAAGCATGGTATGATGTATGGACCTGGGACCAATACCAAACGAGTCGACACTCGATGGAGATTCAAAATTTGGGCCAAGGTCGAACAGGAGTCACGAGGGCTATTACCAGAATTGCTGGAAATCATATTTTTGAACCTCCTTGTGCATTCCCTTGATTGGTCCCTTTGAATACTGTGAAGATATATACCTTATCTGGTTTCTTGGAAAAAATTAACTGATTTTTGAATGAATATCTATAAATACTGTCATTGAAAACCTATTTCTTATTTCTTTAAAACTATTTTATCCCCAAAATAAGCCTCTAAAGTATTCCCATTACATTCATAGAGGAGCACATTGGCTGTGCAGTTAGAGGTGCAGGCTGCAAGCCGAGAGGTTCTCAGTTCGAATCCTATCTGCGGCAACTGCCTTGTGTCTTTGGGCAAAAACACTTCACCCCCATTGCCCACATAATGGCATAGTGATGATGTGTACTAAGACATACTGCATGCCGATGATACACTTGCACTAACCCTGCTTGTGTGGAGTTAGCATGTTGGGGATTCAGACAGTTGCTTGTTGTTGTTGTTTGGTGGTTCTCTGTGTTCTCTGGTTTCCTCCATCCGTAAAAACTGTACGACACGAGGCGGGCCTAGCTGCTGAAGTGTCGTTAAACTCCAATAAATTAATAACATTCATAGAATGTCTTCTATGCACTGTTTGTCAACATGATAACCCAAATACAATCAATCCTATCTCAATGTTTTTGGTATACTGATAGACTGCCTGCCATTGGTATTTGGTCATCTATGATTTGGAGGCATGTGGGGCTTTCGGACTCTAGATGTTAAAAATATGTTTACAACATTTACTGGGAAATGAGTTATCTGAAGCAGTAACCATTATCTAAAACAGAAATCTCCAGAGAGAAAGCTGAGATAGAATTCTTTGTTACATTGAACAGCACTGTATATTTATGTTGTATCATGTTACAAAACTTCAGTCTCAATCACTGAAGAGAGAGAGAAACCTTCACTTTTCAAAGCATTTTTTAAAAAAATCTATTTATTCTCAATCATAACTCAGGATTGAGAGGTTTTGGGATGGAGTGGTGTGTGGCTTTCTCGAAACACCTACCACAGTTACAAAGTAATAAAATGGAATATTTGAATGGTCAGATTTTAACCCTCTTAATACTTCGATGTGAGTAAAAAAATGTCTTTAATATAACTCATGGCTACAGAATGTTTTTCGCTCTCTTTTCTGAAACATTTAATTCTATATGGAATGGGACACCTTTTCAGTGTGCTTTCCAAACTAAGGGATTCTTAACCCTTTAGCCAACATAACGGCAAAAACCGGTCAGCTTTATACACAGAAATGTCTATTCAGTTTTAATTACTTTTTCATTTTTGCTTGAAAAACATAGCTTATGACCCTTCATTGGAATGAGCTCATTTTTTAAAGGATTTTTTATTTATTGGTGTTTAATGTCACATATTTCTGCACAGTGGTTTACCATGACCAGGACAGTTTTACGGGCGGAGGAAGCCAGAGTACCTGGGGAGGAGGACCTCCGGGCAACAGCGAGCAACTATCAGATTCCCCACATACTAACTCCACACAAGCAGGGCTAGCATTGGTTGAATACAGGTGCACCATTGATGCGCAGTACGCTTTAGTACACATCGCCACCATGCACCCACGTGGGCAATGGGGTGAAGTGTCTTGCCCAAGGACAGAGTGAAGACCGCTCGACTTGCAGCCTGCACCTCTGTCAACTCAGCCACTGCGCCCCCATTTAACCCTTTACCCAACGGAGACGATAGCAAAATTTATTATTTCAAATATCATTTTTTTCAAATTGTCCAAACAATTTCAACAAAACCATATCATGGGACCCCTCGTTGGAACTAATATTTTTTCAACTTCTCAATTTGCATATTACGCGGGCGGATGCGGCCGATTCGTTGGGTAAAGGGGTTTTTTTTTTATTTTTATTGGTGTTTTAAGGTCACATATTTCTGCACAATGGATAACCATGACCGTGACAGTTTTACGGGTGGAGGAAGTCGGAGTACCCGGAGAGAACCACCGAGCAACGGCGAGCAACTGTCAGCTCCCCAACATACCAACTCCACACAAGCAGGGTTAGCATTGGTTGAAGACAAGTGCACCATCGACGTACAGTACGCCTTAGTACACAGCGTCACCGTGCCCCTACGTGGGCAATGGGGGTGAAGTGTCTTGCCCAAGCACACAACGCGGTTGTCGCAGGTGGGATTCGAACTGAGGACCTCTCGGCTTGCAGCCTGCACCTCTACCATCTGGGTAAAGGGTTAAAGGATTAAAATGGAATATTTAAAGCGAATATTTTAACCCTCTGAAAATCTTAATATGGGGGCACGGTGGCGCTGTGTACTAAAGCGTACTGCACTTCGATGGTGCACCTCTCTTCGAAAAAATCATTGAGAATAATGAAAACCATTTCCATTCTCAGAGTGTTGGTCTAAACACACTTGGATATAGATGGGACCTCGGTATTTTGACAATGCCAATAAGTCTTCAGACAGGCTCTTGGGGGTCGTCAAGGCCTTTCAACGTTTACATTCCAACATTACTGAACGTTTTTACTTGCAATATATTTTCCAGAGGTACCATGCATGCACTTCATCATTGCCTTGCTAATATGAACATTTGCCATCATCTACAAATATGGCAGATCTGGAGTTGGTGGAGCCAATATTTATAAAGTAGTTTATGCTCATACTTCAGGTTTAGTATGACCTATAGTAATGGTACCTACACCAAATGAGTTGAAACTTGCTGGAGGTTCAAAATGTGGTCCACCTCTATGCGGTCAAGAGAGATCATTAAATGCATACTTTTTCGACCTATTGGGAATTTCATTTTATACCAATTAATGCAGTTCTGAAGATTATACATGTATCTCATCATTCAAATAAATGGTAGCGGCAGTAATGTCCATTTCTGATTCCTTGATCGAACCCTATAAAGGGTGTGCACATATATGCCTTTTAGGGTTTCTTAGAAAAAATGTTCTGATTCCTGTATGAATATTTTCTTCATGAAGAATTTCACAAAAAGCAGTGGGGAGAAAGCTGTGACTGTCACATACAATAACATGATCTATTTATTTAATCTCATTGTACAGAATTAATTCCCAAACCAAGTTAATATAAAAACAAACAACTTGATAATGAAGAATTCCAGTGTACATGTAATTGTAAAACTACACTGTAGATTTGTTATTGAAACCTATCACAATACTGTCAGGATGCCGGTAAAAGATGCAATACTGACATAGTTGAATGGTCTGTTAACTGTGTTAGTGCTATGACTGTTTAAAATTAATTTATTAGAGAAGTTCTAGTTTTATGTGTGCCTTGTTTAGGTCACTAGATGCTCTTTTAAGAGCAGGCTTTCAAATGAGCTCTTGGGTTTTTTTAAGGTTTTTATGACAATATCTCCGACATAGAGTCTATGCACCCTTTGTCAGCGCGACAACTCAAATACGGACCGTCATATCTCTATGCATTTTGGCATGCTGGTTAACAATAACCAGTTTGCACTCATCTATGTTTTTTTCACCCGTTCGATCTGAATGTCAGATGACAGATCTGAAGTTGGTGGAGCCATTATTTCAAAGTTGGTTGCGCTCATTCTTCAATGTAGATGTGGACATGGGACTACACCGACTGAGTTAAACATTGCTGGAGATTCAATATATGGTCCACCTGAATGAGGTCATCAAGTGCATATTATTCAGAAAGACTGGGAAATGCATTTACTCCTTAATGTATTTCTAAAGTTTATGAATGTATTTCATCACTCAAATTAGTGGGCAGAGCCAAAATTGTCCATTTCTGATTCGTGTATCAAACCCTTTAAATGCTGGTCACATATATGCCTTTTCTGGTTTCTTATAAAAATTGTTCTGATTCCTGTATGAATATCTGTAAATACTGTTAACGAAAAACCCATTTCTGATTTGTTAAAAAATATTTTACACCAGAAGATAAGCCGCCATAAATTCTCTTTCTGTAGAGTTTATTCCTGATACTTTAACCCTTTTCACACAGACTTGAATTTACTGGATGCAGTAAATTCTGTTTCTCTAGTTATTTACGAATTTGGTTCCGCAGATTGCGGAGCGTGCGAAACGTGTATACAAATTTGTTCCCACTATGTTTCTATTGTGTTTCAAACGGGACAAAAACGTTATTCCGTCAACATGTATGGTATATGGAGATTTAATACCGGGATGTGTCATTTGAACACCTCGCCTGCGGCTCGGTGTTTAAAAACTTACGTCCAGGTACCAAATCTCCATATACCATACATGTTGGCGGAGATAACTTATAGTGAAGTTATCATGACAAACAAGAGAACGAACGAGATACCAAAGAAAGCTCCCATCAAGAACGAACCGAAAGAGACTGAAGTTCAACAAGGTACAGACAAGAATGGCGTTTCCACTCGAACTTCGAAACAGTCCGAGGACAAGAGAACGAAAGAGACGCCAAAGGCTGTTCCCTTCAAGAACGAACTAAAGAAGAATGAATTTCCACCCAAACTACAGATCAAAACAAGAACTACATTTCCACTGTGAAGCTGCTTGAAGACAAGAGAACGAAAGAGATGCTAATGACAGCCCAACCCAAGAGTAATGTTACTACCCAGGAGAGATGCCAACCAAACACCAGCTAGCAAAGCAACCATCAATGCCAAACTACCAGCGTTCAATGAGAGATCGTGCTTTGTCAAGAATAAAGACTGTCATACGATGGGAAGAAGGGCCGTTGGAGAAGAAGTCTGTGATGAGATGGTTATCCCATGATGCAGGAAGAAGAAAGAACTACAAAGATATATTCGGTGAAGAAGATGCCATGAGCAATTGAATTGTAAAAGTGATTGTATACTGTGAACGGAATAAAAATAAATGAAATGTTATATATTCTCATGTTTTTTTATCAACCACCAAACAGGAGTACCCGGTGAGGCGTAAAGTACCCGGATGTAGAAACATGTGGTTTCTACGACAAGTACCTTCCAGTAGTCCCCAAAAGGTATCTTCCAATAGTACATCGCTATGCTACAAGCATCCTCAATTACCCATGTGCCTATATGATGCTTGTGATGTGCGCATATCGTGCATTAGCATATAAGCACATATCGACACGGACATCCAACACGTGCCTATGTGTTGCATGCGTTGTGTACACATTGTGACACAATAGACACATAGGGACATACGATGAAAAGGGGATTCAGTTCTAGGAGGATATTCGGAAAAGGATTTCATGGAATGTTGGTCTAATGTTTGGTGGAATGTACTTGTGTGTATGTACACGTTGTGTCACAACGCTCTTCCGCAATTTCTACATTCTTCCGCATTCAGTTTTAAGGTCAACATACTTTTTGAGTTTTCCTGTTACCTTCCGCACTAGTCGTCCCGTAAGTTCCAATGTGTTCTATGTGCCAGTGGGCACAGAGAACACATTGGAACTCAGGGAACATAGTATTATAATTGCTTGAGATGGAGATATCAAGCAGAAGGCAGATTTTTTCAGGATGATTTCAGGTCTGTTTCACGGGATATGTCTATTAGTATGTACCTGTATGTTTTGGTGATATCATTCTTGGTGGTAACGTTCTGTGGTTGGTGATCACATAACGCGTGGCTTACCTCTAAATTGGGGTCTCTACGTAGAACCTTGTGTACACACTTGTCTACATTAATGTGGTGGGTGACATAATAGGTGGATGCCAGGCCCGAGCAAGATGGAATATGGTCGACAGTTTCTGGTTTCTCGTGGCATATTCGACATGTCTGCTCAATAATAATAATAATAATAATAATAATAATAATAATAATATTAATAATAATAATAATAATAATAATAATAATAATAATAATAATAATAATAATAATAACAAAACGATAATAATAATAATAATAATAATAATAATAATAATAATAATAACAATTATTATTATTATTATTATTATTATTATTATTATTATTATTATTATATTTAAGCATACCGGGATGAGGCGGTTAAATGGAATGTAATCGTTAGACATTCCGGTAATCGGAAACATTCGATTCGTACCTGTAAATCCTTACATTTAATTACAAGCAGTCAATGATGTAGTCAATATGCCTTTCTGCAATAATGATTCGGTCCAGGCGCTAATCGATGAAACACGGAATAAAGGTGTACATTTTATTTTCACGTTACATCAATATAACGATTAAGTCTCCGAAAATTACATCTGACACACCCATATCTCCGATAATAGAATTATCAAGTGCATTAGTTTTTAACAACAACTGAATTTACTCGAATTCCAACACTCTGAAATATTTAAAAGGAAAAAAGAATGTTTTCAAGGTTTTCCCAATATAACTCTCATCCAGCGTCTTCATTTACCACACTGAGAAGAGAATGTATTGTCAGTGGTTGTGTCAGTATGTGAAGCAATACCAATATGTTACAATGCACTGATAGAATCATATTTCAAACTAATGGGCTCATATTTCAAAGGACAAAAGTTATATTGATCCGCGTAATAGTCTCTCCAAAGTCTGCCATTGAGGATGAATTTGTCGGCGAATACAGGTTTAAATATTCCAGGAAATTTAAAGCAAATCTCGTGGTCATACAAGGTATCATGCCAAAGTAAGTATGTATACTTAGATTTATTACTGTTTGTCGATATTATGATGTGCTCTGCTTTCTGCATCAGTAATACATTCATTATACAGCGATAATTAGGTTGATGCTAATACATGCAATGAAGAGTTGATTGCGCGACGCTCGAAGCACATAATGCAATCTTTATTTATTTATTTATTTATTTATTTATTGGGGGTTAAAGACGACTTCGACAGCCAGGTTCACCTCGTGTCGGGTAAGCAAGCTCTGAGCTCGAATTATTACTGAATTTCATGGGCGTGAATTCACAGTGCCCCCCCCCCCCCCCTCCGCCAAAAAAGCCGCTCCCGATCCTGGGTTTCGTAGGGCAGAAGTTAGGTAAGAAATTATGAAATATCAAGCTGAACAGACGTCCTTGCTTGCCCGACGAAAAGATACACACATTGTGGAGTACTCAGTTGGGCAAGGTCTCTTGCTTGCCCGACAAAAATATTCACAGATTAGAAAGTGCAATAAATACCCGACTCAATGTATCGGTAAACAAACGTAACAAACTTCTAAATTGCAGTTTTTATTCCAAAGTTTCAGTTGCAATCTTATCTTCAAAGGCAAATCATCCCTTGAGTTCCAATGTGTTCTATGTGCCAGTAGGACGAAATTTCTAAATATTCCTGGAAAATGATTTATTACATATACTCTAAAATCAGTTGGGTTAAAATTTTCAAAAGTTTCTCAACCAATTGGGTTCATATTCACTCAGCCCAGTTGATTTGGCTTGATTTTTAACCCAGATGATCATAGAGAGTATGAGGGTACGGTACTTCGCTAATTAATTCACCCGTTGAATGTTTAAAATATAGTACTTCATGAATAAAAGGCATATTTATGGCGTATAAATCTTTGATGAAAGCAATTAGCAATGTTCCAAATAGTTGGGCGACATAGATCGAGCTGTCGATCACCGACATACCACAACCTCTTACCCCCATTTTTGTTAGTTACGGCCCTGCTGAATTTGAATAATTGTGTTTTGTGTTATTCGTTTAGAGAAACTTCAAAATAGATAAATCCTAACACTGCAAGGTCGGACAAAGTTCTCCATGAAAAAACGTTCCCACTGTCTACATATGCCCAACTGTCCCCACTATTGGAAATGAAAAAAAAAATACCGATACCTTTTCTGTTTGTAATTTTTTTTAACTGCTTCGTTGCTAAATGGATTCAGAATGATCGATTTCTTTGATGTTTTTTTTTTAAATTGTGCTGTAACGATATTTTCTACAGCGAGGAATTACAAAACAGCAGTGTCGGAAGCGATCAGGCGGGTACCGGACCAGTACATGCCGGTATATTTAAGGAGGGCGATCGCCCTCAACCATTATGGCCAGACTGGTGTGAAACTGAGGCGAGCGATGAGCGCCAAAATGGACAATGTCTTAAACCTCTGAACTCTGATTTCAAAATGGCAATGTTTTCAGCAGAATATATGAGGGTAGGGGTGTGAAACGCCCCCAATAATTTCCAAGTCTGTACATGTTAGTCAGGATTGGAAAATTAAGATATCAATTTTGCCAGGCAATTAATTATGGGCCTTTTTCACAAAGAAACAGATTTGTTACTTGGATTTGTGCCATGCACATAGACGGGCATACAAATGAACGTCTATACTACCCGATTCGGAATGCTGGAGGCCAGCTTGACCAGTCTGAAGTACTGGTACAGTACGTGCTAATTAAATAAGTCGTTGCGTTACTGCTACTACACATCACTAATAAATGTTCAAAAAATCTATAACTCCGGCTGACCAATATTCAACGACACAACGAAGGCATGCCTTGGTGGTGTAGTTATCACAGTCAGTACCAATCAGACTTACACCCCCCCCCCCCCCGCCCCCTCCCATCAATCGGTCATCCTCGCGACACCCCGGCATGTCCGCACTAATGAGATCATAGGATTCGTTTAACCCTTCACCTAACGAATCGCCCGCATCCGCCCGCGTAATATGCAAACTGAGCAGTTGAAAAAATTAAATTTTTCAAAATATTTCAACAAAACCATATCATGCTCACTGAGCTCGTTCCATTGAGGGGTCAGATGATATGGTTTTGTTGAAATTTTTTGAAAATTTAAAAAAAATGATATTTAAAATAATAAATTTTGATGTCATCTGCGTTGCGTAAAGGGTAAATGCGCCCGTTTGAAAAAAAAATCCAAAAAAAAAAAAAAAAACCCGTCGTATTATGTAAATGGATTGTGTGTCCATCGCCCGTCCGTCCGGATAAATTTTTGTCAGAGACGTTACTCAACCATATGCTATTCAGTCTTGTTCAAACTTGGCACATTAGTGAATCAACATGAGAACCTGTGCAAGTGTGGTCTTGAGTTTGATTGGACTTTCTTAACCAGAGTCATGGAACAGTCTGACTTAGAAATTATACAGTCTCTGCACACATTTTTGCCCGGAGCGTTTCTCAGCCATTTGTTATCCAATCCTTTTTCAAACTTGGCACAAACGTTAACTGCCATGAGAACATGTGCAAAGGTGATTTTAAGTTTGGAGTTTCCGAAGCAGAGTTATGGTACAGTCTGACTAAGAAATTATACAGTCTGTGCATACATTTTTGTTCTGAGCGTTTCTCAGCCATTTGTTGTCCAATTCGAAAAGGCCTGCCGAGCGCGTTATGGAACGCTAGGCGATGCTCTTGTTAGAGAATTGGGGTACATCATTGCCGGGGCTACTAAAATGCAAGCTTTTGTGACCACGGCTGGAAGCTGGTAAAACTTATTACTTTTTGCCGTTCATATGGAAAATCGCTTCTTGACAGCTATCGTCAGGAGGTTTACAAAAATCATCTTAACTCCACCACCCATCCAATATGAAAGGATTTTTTAAAAAACTTTTTATGATGTATGCGTTAAGAATACCTCATTTTGTTTTGTGGTGTCTTGATTATCAATCCAGATCTCATTAGCTGGCAGGTATGTTCTGAAAGACTTGCGTGTACCTTCGGTTTGTGTTAAAATAGCTCATTAATATTTCACGGACAAATTATTTCTTGTGTAATAGTACAGTTGAAGCCAAAACTTCACCGCTAATGTTTTTCCCTGTTCTGGTGTACCGGTAAATATTGAAACTATGAAAGTGTGTCAGTTTGCAGATATTACCGTAATTCATTATCTCCAAATGTAAATAAATTTAGATTCCTCGTGGGAACCCCGGAAAGTGAGGTAGTGTTTGTTTACTGTGGTAAACAAGCTATGTTTTACTTCTTAATAGGACCCGGTAAACAATGCATGGGTAGAACTCCTCCAAACTTGGCAGCATGGGTATAAACGATTGGCTGGACTTGACTTAATCTCCATGTTGCGGTCATGACAAGCTGTAGTACAGAAATACGGGGTCTTCCTTAAACACTAATAAATAACTTCATAAATAAATAAATTATCCCTTTACCCAACGTAACGGCCAAAACCGGCCAGCGCAATTCACAAAAAGCGCCAATTAATTTTCATTATTTTTTTCATTTTTTGTCTCAAAAACATAGGTTATGACCCCTCTTTGGAACGAGCTCGTCGAGCTCGTTCCAATGAGGGGTTGTAACCTATGTTTTTGAGACAAAAATGAAAAAAAATTGATATCCAAGAATTTTGTTTGAAGTGTCGTCTGCTTTTCATGTCAGGTAAAGGGTTAACCAATCTGACTAATTATGCTTTCCATTCACATGAGAGGACTTCCATCGAAGATGTTGGTTAGCTGGTTCCTTTTTACCTGTTAAACATCACAGTAAACATGTACTGCTCGACTTCCTGGGGATTCCATGGCATGGACTTTGTTCTTTTCGCTTTGGAGGTCAAGTTCGATGGTCAGTGTCGTAGATTATTCATGGAGGTCAAAGAGAGCAGAATGTGAAGGGAATTTAACCTTTAAAACCCGTAATCTACGACCTTGACAGTTGACATAGAACTTGATCTCAAAGGTCAAGGAGAGAAAAGTGCTACACCTTGAGCAACGATTCGCCTTAAACGTTAATTTCTGGGATAATAATTGACATTGATCTTGCCAAGGTCATATCTGATTGTGAAGGTCAGCGGTCATTGTTGAAGGTTATGGAACATAAAATATAGTGTACTTATAACCCGACCACTAGCCTTGATTCTAAGAAAGAGAATTGAAATTGGTCTTGCCAAGGTAAAGTTTTATCACCAAGGCCGAGGATCAAAATTTAAGATTTTGGAGAACCAAAAGAGAAATTCCCGAGTCCATCCGGGTCTGAACAAATTGGGCGAACGACCATTTCGTTCTCCTCTTGTTCGCCTTAACCGAAAAAGGTCGACTGAGTTTTCGTCGCCTTCAATAATTTATCTTAAATAAATATCTTTTACTCAAATTGCTGTTGTATTCATTGTAATCTCTCCAAGAACCATCATTTACTTTATAGTGATAACTATATCTTATGCTAATTGTCCGTGGTGGGGGGCTGCTTTGATGTATCACATCGTTGGAAAGGGCTCTCGGAGCCCTTTCCAACAGTGTGTTACAGCACCAGATATCACCAGATTGCCGAATAAAACTGAAGTAAACTGCCGGTCGAGTTCCAGAATGTTTACATCAACCTCAGTACTAACAATGGTTGGGAGCGCAGTGGCTCAGTGGTAGACTGTTGGACTTCTATACTAGGGGTTCCGAGTTCGATCCCCGTCGGGAACGACCCACGTTGTGTCCTTAGGCAAAGCACTTTATCCCGGATGCCTACATAGGGGTACGAGGACGCGGTATACTAAGGCGTACTGCACGTCGATGAAGCACATGTCTTCAACCGCTCTAACCCTGCTTGGGTGGAGATTGAACTGAGTTAGAATGTTGAGGAGCTGACAGTTGCTCGTTGGTTCTCTCCGGGTACTCCGGCTTCCTCCACCCGTAAAACTGTCACGGCCATGATTAGCCATTGTGCATAAGTATGTGACCTTAAACACAAATAAATAAATAAATAAATAAATAAATAAATAAATAAATAATAATAACAACTAACAATGGTTTTCATATCAGTATCACTTTTTCTTTCTCTTGCTCACAAATTCTAAAAGGTTAGAAAACATTAATTCAGATATCCTTAACCTTTTGGGGAGTCTAAAGTTAAATTTGGTCAGTCTATCGGTCTGTGTATTGGCATTACGTCCACTGCAGCGCTTGACCTTTGACCTTGATATTTGGCGTGACGTTTGGTTCCAAACCTGCAAAGTACATGGTTAAGTTTGCAGGTCAAAACTGAGAAAATGTATAGAAAATGTGGCACCTCTGTCATCGTTTTGAAATGCAGTGACAGGCATGTCCTCATCGATTGAGATCAAGATAAAAAATAGGCAGGAATATTTATTAAGAAGCCTCCTTTAGGCCAAATAAAAAAAATGAATTGATTCTCAGGCAATTTTTTTTTCAAATCAGTGAGGGAGGGAGGATTTTATTTTTACTTTCTTTTAAATTTTTTTTTCGTGTAAAGGGTTGCGTATACTCAGTAAATCTTTTTGCTGTCTTTCCACTTGAAAAAGAGAAAAGGTTGTATTTTCGTGTAATTATAGTATACCTTTCATAACTAACTGCCCTAACAACAGCTAAAAGGATTTGTATTTTATTGTTCTTTTTAATGGTATAGATCTGTCAAGCATCATGATCCATTAGAATAGGCCCCACTAACCAATGCTTGGGGTAGGAGTCCTTTAAAATGGGAAACATGGCTCTAAATGATTGGTTAACCTTGAGTTTATATCGGTGTTGCGGCCATTATTAGCTATTGTGCAGAAATATATCACCTTAAACACCAGCAAATAAATAAATAATTAAATCATGATCCAGTATATCAGAATTTTCTTTGTTACAGTTTATGGGAGAGTGCTTCTGGGCACTCTCCCATAAACTGCAAAAAGAAAAACTAATTTACTGCTAACACATCTAAATAATTTTATGTCGAGAAATGTGAAAAAATGACCATTCCAAGTTATCACAAATTATTTAAAAAACATGACATAATAAAAATGTCTAATGAGGAGGTTCAAATCCAACAAGGGAGGGCCTGAGAATCAAAACATTATTTTTTTTAGCCTTATCTGTCAGCTTTCATAGCTTCGATTTTGGTGGGCTCGTTATTTTCAAGCTGGACACGGAAAGACAACTTTACGACGCGAAGAGTAGTGAAATCATCTGTGCATTCCGCAGTGTAATAAAATTGATATCCAAACTCGAAGCAGTTAGTCCTTTACCTAATGAGATAATAAAATTGATATCCCAAATGGAACCAGTTAATTCTTTGTTTAACCCTTTACCCAACGCAGACAATATCAATTTTTTTATTTTAAATATCATTTTTTGAAATTTTTCAAAACATTTCAACAAAACCATATCATGTAACACCTCGTTGGAACGAGCCCGTTTCTCCATGATTCGGTCACTAGTAGTCATTGTGCAGAAGTATGTGACCTTTACCCAACGAATCGCCCGCATCCGCCCACGTAATATGCAAATTCAGCAGCTGAAAAAATATTATTTTTCGAAAAATTTCAACAAAACCATATCATGTGACCCCTCTTTGGAACGAGCTCGTCGAGCTCGTTCCAAAGAGGGGTCACATGATATGGTTTTGTTGAATTTTGTAGAAAAAAATTGAAAAATAATATTTAAAATAATAAATTTTGAAATCGTCTGCGTTGGGTGAAAGGTTAAATACCAATAAATAAATAAATAAATTGACATGCTACTTGAGATTCGAATCGCGAAATTTTCTGTCTGATTTAATTCGTGCCAAAAATGCCATGGACCCTAGCGTCTATAGAATTACTGTATGTGGTATATTTTTGTTGTTGGCCGTAAATGCAATCTGCTTAATAATATTACTACAGATTATCCTAGATTATATCCGACTCCACTACATATTACATCAAATTAGTAATTAGTTGAAATGTTATGTCTCGATTGTAGGCCTTTTTTTCAGTCAGAATCGTCTTCGGACATTTCCCCTTACTCATAAAAATAAAATTTGATACAAATGCAAGGCTGCCGATCGAGAGCGAGGATGGGTCCTTGGGCAATGTGTAGAACGGGTCCTGCGAGTGCCGAAGGCGCAAAGCGAAAAAGCGAGGATTCTGGGGTCCTCCCCAATTTTTTTTAAAATTAGTATCAGGTGAAGCATTCTCCTGCATTTTCTTGACAATATCTTCTCAGTTATTTCCTAACAATTTGGGTATTTTATTACCTGTATTTCTGGGTGCATGGTGTATTTTTCTCCAAAGATAATCGTGACCACTAAGATGCAGGAAAGACTGGTGGAAAACCCATAAACTGGAACAAGTGGGGTTTTTTGTTACATGAACAGAACCTGTCCGGTAATGCAACTACGTACTCTTTCCACCTCCACCAATGTCGGAGGCCCATACCAAAAGCCTTCCCACGACTTTCAGATTTTTAAAACATGATGAAAAATCACAGGGCGCAGCTACCCCCTTACCCCGCTCTCAGCGCTGGTGCACAAATGTCCAATATCTGACCTTGGCGTTATTGAGTCACTTTTTCGATTTTCGATCCACTGTTGGAATCAGCAGTAAAAAAAACCGTGTTTTTCTGGACATTTTAATTTCAAGTTGATTTTCACGCGTATTCTTGTGGTATTTTGTAAATACATGTCTTAACTGAGAATGTTCTGTGACGACAGGACATTTTAGATTGGGATTTTTACAGAGATAGATAGGTATATCTTTATTCTGCAGTATACCGGTACATTAGCAACAATATAACCTTATAAATTACAAGAACACAGACTAGTATACGGCATGGAAGTGGCATAGCCTGAAATGCTGTCTTCCTGCCATTCCCATACGCTCTCATAAGTGTTAGTATGTTATCCAGGTCAAAAAATAAAATTAAAATAGCTGGGGGGTTTTAAAAATATTTAGCGTAATTTTTGCGCCGTTTCATATTTTTATCCCCGCTTTCGTCGGGGATATTGTCGTTATCTCCGTCCGTACGTCCGTCCGTCCGTACGTCCGTCCGGTGTTACATTCACTTGCATTAATGTTTAAACTATGCTAATGTGTTCAGGTATCACCAGTACATGTGCATGAAGGTTTCGGAATTTTGATTTGGGTCTAAGTGGTTCCAGTGGAACCACTTTTATCCTTAGAAAATCTTTGTCCGCTCAAAGGCTCTTAGGGTATTGAATTCGAAACTTTTAAACCATGTTAACATGTTCAGATAGCATCTGTAGATGTGCATGAAGGTTTCGGAATTTTGATTTGGGTCCAAGTGGTTCCAGTGGAACCACTTTTACCCTCAGAAAATCTTTGTCCGCTCAAAGGCTCTTAGGATATTGAATTCGAAACATTTAAACCATGTTAACATGTTCAGATAGCATCTGTAGATGTGCATGAAGGTTTCGGAATTTTGATTTTGTTCCAGGTGGTTCCAGTGGAACCACTTTTATCCTTAGAAAATCTTTGTCCGCTCAAAGGTTCTTAGGGTATTGAATTCGAAACGTTTAAACCATGTTAACATGTTCAGATAGCATCTGTAGATGTGCATGAAGGTTTCGGAATTTTGATTTGGGTCCAAGTGGTTCCAGTGGAACCACTTTTATCCTTACAAAATCTTTGTCCGCTCAAAGGCTCTTAGGGTATTGAATTCGAAATGTTTAAACCATGTTAACATGTTCAGATAGCATCTGTAGATGTGCATGAAGGTTTTGGAATTTTCATTTGGGTCCAAGTGGTTCCAGTGGAACCACTTTTACCCTCAGAAAATCTTTGTCCGCTCAAAGGCTCTTAGGGTATTGAATTCGAAACGTTTAAACCATGTTAACATGTTCAGATAGCATCTGTAGATGTGCATGAAGGTTTCGGAATTTTTATTTGGTTCCAGGTGGTTCCAGTGGAACCACTTTTATCCTTAGAAAATCTTTGTCCACACAAAGGCTCGTAGGGTATTGAATTTGAAACGTTTAAACCATGTTAACATGTTCAGATAGCATCTGTAGATGTGCATGAAGGTTTTGGAATTTTAATTTGGGTCCAAGTGGTTCCAGTGGAACCACTTTTATCCTTAGAAAGTCTTTGTCCGCTCAAAGGCTCTTAGGGTATTGAATTCGAAACGTTTAAACCATGTGAACATGTTCAGAGAGAATCTGTAGATGTGCATGAAGGTTTCGGAATTTTGATTTGGTTCCAGGTGGTTCCAGTGGAACCACTTTTATCCTTACAAAATCTTTGTCCGCTCAAAGGCTCTTTGGGTATTGAATTCGAAATGTTTAAACCATGTTAACATGTTCAGATAGCATCTGTAGATGTGCATGAAGGTTTTGGAATTTTCATTTGGGTCCAAGTGGTTCCAGTGGAACCACTTTTACCCTCAGAAAATCTTTGTCCGCTCAAAGGTTCTTAGGGTATTGAATTCGAAACGTTTAAACCATGTTAACATGTTCAGATAGCATCTGTAGATGTGCATGAAGGTTTCGGAATTTTGATTTGGGTCCAAGTGGTTCCAGTGGAACCACTTTTATCCTTAGAAAATCTTTGTCCGCTCAAAGGCTCTTAGGGTATTAAATTTGAAACGTTTAAACCATGTTAACATGTTCAGATAGCATCTGTAGATGTTCATGAGGGTTTCACAATTTTGATTTGGGTCCAAGTGGTTCCAGTGGAACCACTTTTACCCTCAGAAAATCTTTGTCCGCTCAAAGGCTCTTAGTGTATTGAATTCGAAACGTTTAAACCATGTTAACATGTTCAGATAGCATCTGTAGATGTGCATGAAGGTTTCAGAATTTTGATTTGGTTCCAGGTGGTTCCAGTGGAACCACTTTTATCCTTAGAAAATCTTTGTCGACTCAAAGGCTCGTAGGGTATTGAATTTGAAACATTTAAACCATGTTAACATGTTCAGATAGCATCTGTAGATGTGCATGAAGGTTTTGGAATTTTGATTTGGGTCCAAGTGGTTCCAGTGGAAACACTTTTACCCTCAGAAAATCTTTGTCCGCTAAAAGGCTCGTAGGGTATTGAATTTGAAACATTTAAACCATGTTAACATGTTCAGATAGCATCTTAGGGTATTGTCGGGGATATTGTCGTTATCTCCGTCCGTACGTACGTCCGTCGGTCCGTCCGTCAGTCCGTACGTCCGTCCGGTGTTACATTCACTTGCATTAATGTTTAAACTATGCTAATGTGTTCAGGTATCACCAGTACATGTGCATGAAGGTTTCGGGATTTTGATTTGGTTCCAAGTGGTTCCAGTGGAACCATTTTTATCCTTAGAAAATCTTCGTCCGCTCAAAGGTTCTTAGGGTATTGAATTTGATACGTTTAAACCATGTTAACATGTTCAGATAGCATCTGTAGATGTGCATGAAGGTTTCGGAATTTTGATTTGGGTCCAAGTGGTTCCAGTGGAACCACTTTTATCCTTACAAAATCTTTGTCCGCTCAAAGGCTCTTAGGGTATTGAATTCGAAATGTTTAAGCCATGTTAACATGTTCAGATAGCATCTGTAGATGTGCATGAAGGTTTTGGAATTTTCATTTGGGTCCAAGTGGTTCCAGTGGAACCACTTTTACCCTCAGAAAATCTTTGTCCGCTCAAAGGCTCTTAGGGTATTGAATTCGAAACGTTTAAACCATGTTAACATGTTCAGATAGCATCTGTAGATGTGCATGAAGGTTTCGGAATTTTTATTTGGTTCCAGGTGGTTCCAGTGGAACCACTTTTATCCTTAGAAAATCTTAGTCCACACAAAGGCTCGTAGGGTATTGAATTTGAAACGTTTAAACCATGTTAACATGTTCAGATAGCATCTGTAGATGTGCATGAAGGTTTTGGAATTTTGATTTGGGTCTAAGTGGTTCCAGTGGAACCACTTTTATCCTTAGAAAGTCTTTGTCCGCTCAAAGGCTCTTAGGGTATTGAATTTGAAACGTTTAAACCATGTTAACATGTTCAGAGAGCATCTGTAGATGTGCATGAAGGTTTAGGAATTTTGATTTGGTTCCAGGTGGTTCCAGTGGAACCACTTTTATCCTTAGAAAATCTTTGTCCGCTCAAAGGTTCTTAGGGTATTGAATTCGAAATGTTTAACCCATGTTAACATGTTCAGATAGCATCTGAAGATGTGCATGAAGGTTTTGGAATTTTGATTTGAGTCCAAGTGGTTTTTCAATCATGTGACAATGATGTGATCAGAACACTACCCTTTATATATCATGTTGGGTGAAGTATCTTGTTTGAAATATTGAAGAAGTTTCACATGTTCGTCTTCAGAAGGAAATTAAATACTGTTTTATCATTTTAAATCACACATATGCGTGAAGCCTTTTTATCCAAGTCTGTATCCTGCACTAACCAAAAAGGAAAGTGCAAATGCGGGGATATACTATAGTGTGCTTCGCACACAAATGGCACCATCTAGTTAAGTTTTCAAATATCACCCATTTTGTATGTAGCACAACTTTACAAGTACAAAAGATGCTGCTACAATATTCTACAAAAAACCAAATCAATAGCTGAACTGATGAATTCTCAGGTGTTGTTAAAATTGTTCTAACAAATTTAACGCTATGACGTTAACCCTTCACCTAACGAATCATCCAGCATCCGGCCGTGTAATTTACAAATTGAGCAGTTGAAAAAAATATTTTTTTATAATATTTCAACAAAACCATATAATGTGACCCCTCATTGGAACGAGCTCGATGAGCTCGTTCCAATGAGGGATCACATGATATGGTTTTGTTGAAATGTTTTGAAAAAGTTTAAAAATAGGAATTAAAATAATACATTTTGATATTCTCTGTGTTGGGAAAAGGGTTAAAAGGCTGGTGCCCGCAAAACGTTACAAATTGAATTGCACTGGATGGATAAAGCAGAAATCTAGAGACATTTTAGTTTAACACTTACGCTGCCGAAAAAGACAATTTTATGATGATTATCTGTACTTTCTGGTATACGCAGATCTAGCTTACCATCTGATTAATTAATCAGAGCCCTTTCCAACAATTAATCAGATGATAGAGTTTCAAGTATGTCATTTATCTTTTTAAACTTCCTCGCATAGTCACTTATAATTCGAAGTTTTGCTACAACACTTGAGATGTTGTCTGGTACACTATCCAAGTTCTCCTACAGTGACAGAACAGAAAGTACTGCACGAACACTTGGGAAAGTGGTGAACCCAGATCACTGCACAAGTGTTCAAGTGTTATACACAACACTTCAGGTGTGGTATAATGACACTAAACAAGAGTCGTTTCAACGCTTTCAACTGTTAAATTTGAACTTGTTAAGTGCTAAATTACCCTTTGACGTGTCGGTAGGGAACTCATTCTGTGCTAAAAATATCAAAATAAATTGTTAACCATGAAATTTGGAGAAAATGCATCACATATCCGGCAGAAAATGACTTTTGTTATATGCTGGTGTGATTTTTTGGTTTTTGAACGAGGTTTGGTCGGTAAATTTGGTACCGGAATAAGTATAGGATTTCCCATTCAAAATTGGACGCTTTAGCTCCCTCTTAATTTATACATTGAATTTTGTGCGAATCATTGTGCGGATATAACATTGTGCTTAAGAAGAGGTGGCATTCTGTTCTTCATAATAATGTGATATTTAATAAATATAGCATGGCTTTGAGTTGACTATGCCAAAATAGTGGTCCTCGAGGAGAGGATAGTCCCGACGCGTAGCGGAGGGACTAGTCTCTCCTCGAGGACCACTATTTTGGCATAGTCAACGAAAAGTCATGCTATATTTATTATATTAGATGTGTGTGTGTGTGGGGGGGGGGGGGGGGGGGGGTCGTCATCGGTCCTATATGCAAGATAATATTCTTATTCACAGCCAAAGAGAAAAGAAAATGGTTCAGGGTTTAAACAGGTAAACTAAGTTAATTCTGCCACTCATAGTTCTGGGATAGAGAGGTAGAGAACCAAAACCCCAAGAAACACAATACCATTATTCCATTAACCCTCTCCCCGCCTCAACACTACTACAAACATCACTTTCGATACACATATTTTTATTTCTCCAAACTATATGTAATAATGTATATGGGACGAGATGTCTTGTAAAGTATTTACGCTTCAATGGAATTTTCTAAGCGAATTCGAATGTTACTATTTATAACCGTGCACTATTACCGTGCACTATTCTTTTTTTTCAAAAATGATAGTAAGTCTGTGCGATTTCGCTGACAGACTATCGGAAAATAGGGTGTTTCTGTTTAACCAATCAGAACGCGGGAAAGTCACGTGACATCTAATATTAAACAATATAATATACTCACGAAGATGGTGAAGATTCTGATCTCGTAAAGATTGTCGGTATGAAGATATGTTGGCCCCAAGTCTGATTTAAATGACGTAACCCTCTCCAACTCGTGTGAAGCATAGATGCACATCGATGACGCAGATCAAAAGGAGCCAATCAAAGAAGGGTTGGATTTTTTCCTTCTCTGACACTCGAAATTACTTTGTCATTTTCGTTGGAGTGTCTCAGCTGCGACACCCGGCATGTTAATGTGACACCCCACTTGCAAACCAAGTATAACACTTGGTGGGTGCGGCGTTTTGACACTTGAGTTTTAAGCGTGTACAGGCATACATAGAGGTCCTCCATATATGGCTAAAGGGGGCGGTAAAAGTGTTGAAGGGCACGTTAGTACGTATAATTTCAAATACAAACGTGAAATTGTTTTTGAAATTCGATACCGAAGATATGACGTGATACCGTCGGGCGTTTTACTTCCTGTTTTCGGCCCCTTTGGGCGGTTTTCATTTATTTCCTCATTAGTTGGTATCACAGAACTAAATATTTCCCCCCAGGCCACCATTGTAACGTTCAGACCAAAGAATATGATCGCATAACTTTATTTTTGGCAATCAAACGTCTTTGTCAAGTATACCCGTTCAGACAACTTTTTCTGGCCCGAAAACAGGGGTCATGCAACAAATAAGAGAGAAAAATGACACGAAGGGAAGTGCGGGTCACTTGCACATATTTTTCATGGAATTCCCTACAAAAACACACAAAATATAATTGTATTTTTTTAGGTCAAAAATTCATCAAATCTCCCTCTTTTTATCGGGAATATTCAGCAAATAATTCAAGATGTCAATGGAATGTTTCAAATATTTATTGAAACAATATATTTTCCCAAGGCTGTTTATTTTTAGAGATTGCATCATTTCCGAATGCTGCAACATTTTAAGGCGGTTAACTCTAATTTCAATATTTTGTTCACATATACCAGTTACAAGAGATCGACAAAGCTTTGAAACTTCAAATACCGCTTTTTGGTCATTTGAAATTATCAATAACAATACGTCTTAAATTTTGTTTTTACCTTCGAAACACGATGTGAGTTCAACGACGTTTTTTTCATTCTTTCGTTTTAACCCCATTTTGAGGCTAATCCTTCAGAAATTTGGAGAATATAATCTTCAACAAAAACCATATCCCAAAATATGTTACCGTCATAAAAATTTCTTAACTGTTCAAGTCGAACTGACTTATGATGCCATAAAAGTTTAATGTCCGAAAAACTAAAATATACTATTAAAAAAAAGTAGGAGATATTCGATAAAAGTGAGATATATGAAGAAATATATTTATATTTTCATCAAAAAGACATTTGAGGCATTTCACTGTGACATTTGGTGAATGATTTCAGCGACAGTTGGGCGTCTGACAATCACACATTCCACGCACTGAACTGTAGAAGACATGGACGGTCAGTCAGAGAATTTACAACATTCACTCCAAGACCTCAGTGCCTTGTAAATCCTCCTCGTTTCGAGAGACAAGCGCGGATCCGACGTGACATACTCCTCGCCAAACGTCCAATATCAGCTAATTCTTCCTGCAGTGCAGCGGCGAGTTCCTGGACAGGGGGCTGTTGGCGTTGTCGTAGACGCCTGCCAAGCATATACCAGACGTGCTCAATTGCTGAAAGGTCTGCTAGACTTAGTGCTGGCCAGGGCAGTGTAGCGATGTTCTGCTCCTGTTGGAACTCTGTAGCGACATGAGTCCTGTGTGCTCTTGTCGTCTTGGAAAATAAATTGACGGCCGTGACGTCGCGCAAATCGCACCGCATGAGCTGCTAACATGTTGCCACGGAAGTACTGCCCTATGACACGCCCTTGGAGACATGTAATGCTGTTCTGCTTGTCATGTCTATGCCTTCCCACACCATAACCGATCCACCACCAAAACGATCGTCCTGCCTAACGGTTACGTCATGGTATCGTTCGTTTAACCGCCTCCACACTCTGTTCCGCTTGTCGTGGAAGTCAAGAGTGAACCTCGATTCACCGGAAAACATGACAAGGCTCCAGCAACGATTGTCCCAACGCTGTCGTGCTCCACACTAATTACGCCTTGCTGAGATGTGACGTTCAGTCAAACGTGGAATTATTCGAAATCGTCAAGCATATAAATTCCAGCGGTGTAGGCGATTTTGGATAGTCTGACCACTGACTCGCACATCTGTCGCTCGATGCAGGTGCTGTCCAAGTTTTGAGCACTTCGATGGCGGTTACGTAATGCTGTGGTTGGGATGGAACGATCCTGATAAGCAGTTGTCGCCCTTGGACGATCTGACCGACGTCTGTCATCAACATTGCTTTTCTGACGGTAGCGTGATAACAACCTGCTAATCACCGATTGAGTAACGTTGAGAATTTGAGTCACTGCAGTCTGTCTGTTGCCAGCTTCCAACATGCCAACGGCACGTAAACGTTCGTCATGTATCAGTCTTCGCATACCTCAAAACTTGCGTTTCGACCAGAAATGAACAGGCTTACACCAAGAAAAGAACGATGAGACCTCCGAAAAAGCCCATCCAGTACAAATGAAAATTTCAAAACTTACCCCACCGACATGAACGCGGCTCTCGTGTGAAAAATCTGCGCGAAGTTTTCGTAGGCCGGTGACATTCATGATCCACACTAAACTTGGTAACATATTAATGTGCCCATTCACACATATCCAATACCATGTTCCGAAAATATCAGCATCAGTTTGGATATCCCCAACTTTTTGGGAATAGAATACGTTCAATATTCACGAAATTTTAGCATTTTGTTCAGCACAAAAATAAAAGAATACGTGTTTGTTTTGTTTTTTAATTTAACGTAATTTTTGACGTTTATGACATTCCATGTTTCACATGTTACCTTACATATCCTTCCATGTGACGCTCCAAGCTTAACTGCATGGTAGAGAGTCGGATGCCCATATTCGGGCATTATTCTGAAGTGCAGGTGATGCAACTTAAAGGAATCATTTTTGCTGGATGAGCTTAATATTACCTTGAAGTTACACAATTTTTTAGCTCAACTTTGGCGAAGGCAAATTTGAGCTTATGCCATGGCCAGTCGTCCGTCTGTCCGCCTGTCCGTCTCTTCGTCTGTCCGGGCCAACTAAACCTGTTTAGGGGCTATTATTTTTAGGGGATACCTCCAAATTAGGGTAGTACTAGGGTTAGGAGAGGGGTGGGGTTAGGGTTAGGTGTAGCCCCAGGGCAGGGTTTAAGGTTGCAGGGGGTTAGGACCCAGGGAGGTGGGAGTTGGGGTCAGGGTGGGGTTTTAGTTTTAGTAGCCCCCTAAACCAAAAATAGCCCCTAATCCTTTTGGTCTGGCTAGGGTGGGGGTTAGGGTCAGGGGTGGGGTTGGGTTAGGGGTAGGGGTAGTCCCAAAGTAGATCTTAAGGTTGGGGAGGGTTAAGTCCCAGGGTCAGGGGTGGGGTGGGGTGGGGTTTTAGGATCAGGGTAGGGTAGGGTTAGGGTTAGGACGTGTTTTTTGAGTGGATGGGGTGGAGTTAGGGTTAAATATAAGTTCTAGGGTGGAGGGGGTGGGGTTCTGGCTAAAATAAGGTTATGGACATATAAAATGTTTTTTTCGTAGCCCTTAAACCCAAATAGTAAGAACGTCCGTCTGTCCGTCAACAATTCAATACGGCTCGGGCTAGAGGCCGTATTTATGAACCGATCTTCACGAAACTTCTTGGGTACCTATGTTATGACCGTGGGACGAGAACGAGTGTTTTGAGGTCCGATCCGAAATTCAAGTTGGCCGCTGGCGGCCATTTTGTACAAACTTAGGTGCAATCAGATTTTTGCGCAGAACTTCCATATGAAAGCACTGATTTGAATAATTTTTTTGTATCAATGTTTAGTACCATGGGATACATCACATATAATACGGTGTTTTTTCGCGTACGTAAATTATGCAAATTAGACTAACTTTGATGTATTTAGTGTTACTTTCAGTACTGTAAGTGCAAATGCCAATACGACTCGGCCTAGAGGCCGTATTTATAAACCGATCTTTACGAAACTTCTTGGGTACCTTTGGTATCACCGTGGGACGAGAACGAGTGTTTTTGGGTGCGGTCCGATATTCAAGATGACCGATGGCAGCCATTTTGTACAAAATTAGGTGCAATCAGATTTTTGCACAGAACTTCCATATGAAAGCGCTGATTTGAATAATTGTTTGTGTGAATGTTTAGTACCATAGGATACATCACATATAATACGGGTTTTTTTCTCGTGCAGAAATTATGCAAATTAGATGAACTTTGATTTTTTCAGTGCTACTTACACACAGTAAGTACACATGTCAATACGGCTTGGGCTAGACGCTGTGTTTATCAACCGATCTTCACGAAACTTCTTGGGTATCTCTGTTATCACCTTGGGACGAGAACGAGTGTTTCTGAGTGCGGTCCAAAATTCAAGATGGCTGCCAGCGGCCATTTTGTACCGAAATTTGGTTTAATCAGGTTTTTGTACACAACTTCTATACGGCGCAGGCTAGAGGCCGTATTTATGAACCGATCTCTACGAAACTTCTTGGGTACCTTTGTTATCACCGTGGGATAAGAACGAGTGTTTTGGGGTGTGGTCCGAAATTCAAGATGGCCACCAGCAGCCATTTTGTACCAAAATTAATGCAATCAGTCTTTTGTACAGAACTTCTGTATGAAGTTCTGATTTGAATAATTTTTTGTATGAATGTTTAGTAACATGGAATACATCACATATAGTACGGGTTTTTTCTCGTGCAGAAATTATGCAAATTAGATGAATTTTGATTTATTTTGTGCTACTTATACACTGTTTTGTCACAACTTCTATACAGCTCGTATTTATGAACTGATCTTCACGAAACTTCTTGGGTACATTTGTTTTCACCTTGGGACAGGAATGAGTGTGTTTTGGGGTGCCTTTGTTATCACTGTGCTATGAGAACAAATATTTTGGGGTTCAGTCAGACCCACTCTGGGACTCAAAAGATTTCTTTTCTAGGTTATCTGACTGTCACCCACCTTCACAATACTTTACCAATACATTTGTTACAGGCTATGGCCAGTATTTATGTACAGACCGCTACAATACTTTATATGTACCTTTGTTATCAGGTCATTACCAAGATGTTTGTCATTGCTGTGTCACATACTATACATGTACACGTCTTGACAAGTTGAGCTACAGTGTCATTAACACTTTCATTTCTTTTAGAATTTGCCATGGAACAATTCACGAGAGAGTGCCTGTAGGCACTCTCTGGTGAATTGTAACAAGGCAAGGACACATGGACGATTTTGATGACCAAAAATAATTCAGCACTCCGCTGGTTAAAACCGCAAAAGATTCAGCTTTCGTGTGTTACATGCACCTAAAGGGCTACGTGAATTTATTCAATATCACATTCGTTGTCACATTCACCGCGAGATAATCATGTTAACCCCGGAATTTTTAAATAAAATAAAATTTCATTTTTATTTCATTGTATACACTTGAAATTAAGTCACATGTTTGTCCAAATGATCTCCACACCCTCTCCTTGAAGTGACAAAAATCGGGGATGACCATGCATCGTTGGACATTGTGCTATCTGGAGATTCACTCGCGATCTTAAGAAGACCTCGAATTCTGTCTATAACTGTTCTTGATGTGGCTGATCGAAAGTCCAGTCCTTCGCATCGTCACAAATGATAAATGTAAACACACTAGAAAAAGGGATATGCGTTTTTTGTTATTTTATATAAAGATGAGATAACAGCAACAGTATTCTGTTCACATCATTCAGAAGTTGAGGCAGCAGCTGGAGTGTTCTCTTTGAAAACCGCCTATTGTAAGATGAGGAGAAGGAATGTATCTTCAGTCACGTTACATCCAGTGTTTGCTTAGTGTGTTGTGGGTACTACAGTTACCATTGGATACACCCTAGTGCGAATCTATCTTCTCTTTTTTGTATTTAATTTCATCCAATGCGCATCGGAAAGGGAGTGCGCTCGCAGTTTCAATGGAATTGTTCATCCACTTTCGTCGCTGATAAAATGTCATGGATCCCGTTAATTGATCAAACCATTTTGTCGGATGAAATATCGGCTGTTAATTGGAAAGCTGCATTTACCAATATTGTATTAATTTACAAACCAGAAAATTAACTTAACCTTTCCACCCCCCACATATGGCGCGTTTTGCGTATCAAACAATCGGCAGAGATACCCGGCGTTGCAGGTGTGTTTCGCCCGAATAGTTCCGCGAGACCGATTTGGGTCCGTAAGCCGATTACGTCCGCAAAATGCAAGGTTCTTTTGCCGACACAATTGGGACCGCGTTTTGCGAACGAAATCGGCTTGCGAACCAGAAGTACCGCTCCATAGTTTTCCAGGCATTTCCAAAAAAATGTCATGCCACACACTCTCTTCAACTGCAAATATTCTTTGCCGTAGTTTTCCAAATCCACTAGAACATATATAGAGAATATGAAATGAGTGTTTTTGTCATATGATATTTACGAAACGAGTCTAAGAATTTTCCGTTTGGGTGAGCCTCTGGCGAGCCCCAAACGGAACATTCGGACGAGTTTCATAAATATCATATGAGAAAAACAATTATTTCATATTCTATTTATCATATGACACACATATGCACAAATTAACGACTTAGTATGACTTTTTAACCCTTTACCTAACATGTGTTGCAGACGACACTTGAAAAAAACATCATCATATAACTAAAAATTTTAAGTTTTTGCTTCCAAAACATAGGTCATGACCCCTCATTGGAACGAGCGCGATGCGCTCGTTACAATGAGGGGTCATAACCAATGTTTTGGAAGCAAAAAATTTTAAAAAAATTCGTATATAGCACTGGCCGATTTTGGTCGTTATGTTAGGTAAAGGGTTAATGCAATATAACCCAACTTAAATAGGACAGATAACGTAAATTCTACCGACTCAAATTATGCAAATGTGATCCAGTTGTATTTTGTTCAGCCAATCAAACTATCCATATTTGAAATCGTCCAACGAAACCATTCAACCCCAATTATGCAAATTATGAAAATATGGCCCAGTTGTATTTTGTTCAGCCAATCAAATTGTTTAGTTTTGAAAGTGGCCAATGAAATCGACGGAAGGCTTTATTTATCACTGATTAATGTGAAAGCGAAATAGCAAATGTTTTAAAGTGAACAAAACGGACGAGTCATATGATAAAACACTATCTGACTTAGTGGAAATAATCAATCTGAATGTGGGAGAAATATTTTAATGTCAAATGCAAGGCTTTAATCTGGAAAATCGCATGATACCATTCATTTCCAGCCACCCGGCAGCCTCAAAAGGAAAATTTTCCAACTACTCCCTCTTACCCAACCGTGCAGCATATCACCCCATGCTTCTAAAATGTGGAAAAAAATTCATGTTTCCGTCTCATTTTTTAGTTACATGCCTGGTAACAACTCTGTGTAAAAATGACATTTTAAAAAGGTCAACTTTTGAAGCCACTGTTTCCCATAATTCCTCTGGTAATTTACCTCTGTGCACAACACTCCAACTCTGTGATCAAAACTTCAAATCCTCTTGTCCAACAATTAGCCTAATATCATCATATATCATATGACTCGTCCGTTTTGTTCACTTTAAAATATTTGATATTTTGTTTTCATATTAATCAGTGATAAATAAAGCCTTCCGTCAACTTCATTGGTCAATTTCAAAACCAGACAATTTGATTTGCTGAACAAAATACAACTGGGTAACATTTCCATAATTTGCATAATTAGAGTTGGGAGCTTTCATTGGTCAATTTCAAAACGGGACAATTTTATTGGCTAAACAAAATACAACAGTGTCACATTTGCATAATTTCAGTAGGGAGAATTTACGTCATCTGTCCTATTTTGGGTGGGTTATATTGTATTAATCTTTTACCTACAACAAAAACGCCATTCATTTTTTTTATATTTTCACTTTTTGCTTCCAAAACATAGGTTACTTATGTTTTGGAAGCAAAATATGAAATGTTTTTTCCAAGTGTTGTCTGTAACTCAAGTTAGATGATGGGTTAAAAAGTCATACTAAGTGGCTAATTTGTGCGTGTGTGTGTCATATGATATAAACAGAATATGAAATGAGTGTTTTTCTCATATAATATTTATGAAACTCGTCCGAATTTTCCGTTTGGGCTCGCCAGAGGCTCGCCAAAACGGAAAATTCTTAGACTCGTTTCATAAATATGAGAAAAACACTCATTCCATATCCTCTATATATCTGATACTAAAAATATATCTCCAGTTTAGCTTCAACATATGCCCTTTGTTTTGAATTTTACCCCCGTGCAGTAGTGCGAAACTGTGGAACGGAATCTAAGTGGCTTGCGGACGCAATGGGTCTTGCAGTCATATTCGATCGAAAAACACATGGTAAATAAAAAGAAGCTAATTGTTTGTAAACTCGATAGCTGTGACATTTTCTTCGTGTTATTGTTGATATGGGGTGGAGGTGGGGCAGTGGTTGAACGGAGTAGAATCTAAACTAAGTTTTCTCCATGTTAATGATGATGGGAGTGAGTGGAAGAGTATGTAAGTTTCTTGTTCGCGTTATCGTTCGTACAGAGAGATATATTCAGCAAACGGGAAGCCCGAAAACTCCATAAGGCAATTTATGAGGCGATGGAAATCATTTTTCCAAGACAAAATTAGCCCATGGGTCAATCTGAAGCTCTGTATCGTCTAAAAGCCGACATGCATAGCCATCAAAGTAATGGCGACCTTGCAACAAAAAAAAAAAAAAAAAAAAAAAAAAACTCCCGAAATTGGTATATCGCCCGGTTCTATTTATTTAGCCCAACAGCTCTAATTGCAACCAACCGTCCTAAAACTGGCGGGCCACCTGTCAGGATATTAATCTTTTTTACAGGAATGCCAAGTCGAATTTATTCCCAAGGCTACCGGCTATGTTTTGATGTCTGATTGGTCACTTAGGGCTGCATTTTATGTAAATGTTTTGCAGAAACGTTCAAATCAGACCCAAACTGATTGGTGGACCTGTCCACTAGGCCTGGTAATCCACAGGTTAACCAGGCCTGGCAATCTTGAAAATCAAGGAGTGCAAAACAATTACTCTCCTCAGATTGCTTGGGAGTTCAGTTGCACCTGAAATTGCCCATGTGGGGGCACGGTGACGCTGTGCAGTAAGGCGTACTGCACGTCGATGGTGCACCTGTCTTCAACCAATGCTAAATAAAAAATGCTGAGTCAGCATATTTGCAAAAATTAAAAAAAAAAAAATTTCCTTCAGGACCACTGATCATAATCATTTGATATTTGGTATGCAGCATCCATGTGGGGGTGGGGGGGGGGGGGTGGGGGCAGATACAAGTTTGTTAAAATAAAGCCCCTTGGTTCATATTTGGGTTCAATACAGAAGCCCGAATTTTAAACTTCTGTCAGTATGGGGAGTAATCTTTAAAAATCTTCTTCAGAACCACCAGTCAGAATCTTTGAATGTTTAGTATACATCATTATAATGGGGGTCAGATTCAAGATTGTTCAGATCAAGTCTCTCGGTTGATATGTAGGCGAAGCCTGAATTCTAACTTAGTGCAATATGGGGGATAATCTTTAGTAATCTTCTTCTTCAGATCCACTAGTCAGAATGCTTTCACATTTGGTATACAACATCTCTGGGGGATGGGGGGGGGGGGGGGTCAGATTCAATTTTCTCCAAATAGGGTCCGTGAGTTAATATTTGGGCTCTCTGTTGGAGCCCAAAGTTTAACTTAGTACAATATGAGGAAATTTCTTTAAAAGTCTTCTTCGGATCCACCAGTCAGAATTCTTTCATATTTGGTATACAACAGCTCTGGGGGGGGGGGGGGGGGGGTCATATTCAAGTTGTTCAAATCAAGTTCCTGGGTTTATATTTGGGCTCCCTATGGTAGCCCCAATTTTAATTTTGTACAATATGAGGGAATTTCTTTAAAGATCTTCTTCTTCAGATTCACCAGTCAGAATGCTTTCACGAGTCCTCCCACAGAAATTTTTCTTTTCATGAACTTTAATTTAGCATGATGCTGTATTATTTGGTATGGTTTCATGAATGCTGCACAAATAATATAGCATGGTACTTAAATGAGGTCCGCGTACGGGAGGGTATTTTTTTTTTTTTTTTTTTTTGGAATGATACTCCAATAATTAAACATGATGCAAAATTGTTCGGTATGATTTCATGAATGTTGCATAAATAATAATCAAGCATGATACTTAAATAATTAACTCTTAGAAAGTTTTCTTGCCTGTGATGTAATACGGCAGGCAATCTGACTGTGACGGTTCAGCTATCTTTGGGCTGGGTGAGAATTAAACACTGAGCAGGTGCTTCTAGTCAAGTGTCGTCTGCCTGAATAGGCAGACGACACTTGATTAGAAGCACCTACTTTACTGTAAGTTTTTCGCGGTATGTCATGTTCAATAAATTCATTCTGATTCTCCGGCTTCTAAGAGTTAAACATGATCCTCAAATAATGAAGCATCATGCTATATTATTTAGGCATCATGCTATATTATTTAGGCATCATGCTATATTATTTTAGCACCATGCTCAGTTCATTGATTAATGACAATGTTCATACGTCATAGTTAAGGCATCAATTTATATAAGTATCATTGACTGATTTATGCACAGATATATATTGTGTTAATGTCACGTAGATAACTACCGTTGCTCGATGTGGAATTAACATAGAGTAGACGCTATCTATGGAATTAATACGGCTACAGTCGGCGTCAATAATTATACAATACAATGGAAATGAAAAACAAAAAAGTTTGAATTCTATGAGCAGGCAAAGAAACCACGAGCAACGTTCCAGCCACACTGCAAAAAATATAGGTTCTCTATAGAACCAAAACTGGTTCTAATCTTGTCCCTGAGATGGAACCAGTTCCGTTTAAACAGTATTTATTTCAAATCAAATATATTTATAAAGATTAACTTTAAATATTAACAGAATTAAACATAAATTGAGGGGGTTTCAGCCGTAAGTTTAGAGCTTATACGAGGTTGTCTCAAATCATTATTAAGCAAAGGAGATATGAACAGTTGGCATATCGAACCAGTTTTGGTTCTTTACAGAACCAAAACTGGTTCGATATGCCAACTGTTCATATCTCCTTTGTTTCAAAATGTTTGGCGGCTGCGTTGAATAAGCTCCAAGTTTAGTGCTGAATCTACTTCAGTTCATGTAATATTCTGTTAAAATTGAATGCTAATCTTGGTAAATTTATTTGATTTGAAATAAATACTGTTTAAACAGAGCTGGTTCCATCTCAGGGACAAGATTAGAACCAGTTTTGGTTCTAAAGAGAACCTATATTTTTGACAGTGCAGTGGACCTTCCAGTGCAAGTCGATCAGCTGAAACCTTCTTTGTGCTTGAAGTTCAAATGCTATTTCACGTTATCTATACAATTCCAAAAAGTAGAGGATATTTGATAAAAGTTTCCCCGTGGGAACCCCGGGAAGTAAGCAGCACTTGTTTACTGTGGTAAACCAGTTCCGCTTTACTAGTAAAATAGGACCCAGTCACCAATGCTTGGGGTGAAAGTCCTCTAAAATGGGCAACATGTTGATCAACGATTGACTAAACTTGACTTCATCTCCATGTTGTGTCACGATTAGCCATAGTGCATAAATATGTGACGTTAACCACCAACAAACAAACAAACTGATAAAAGTTAGATAAATGAAGAACTATATTTATATTTTCATCAAAAAGACAGTTGAGGCAGTGCACTGTGACATCTGATGAATGATTTTAGCGATAGTTGGTTGTCTAACAGGCACACATTCCACGCACTGAGCTGCAGAAGACAAGGACTGTCAGTCAGAGAATTTACCACATTCAGTCCAAGACCTCAATACCTTGTAAATCCTCCTCGATTCGCGACACAAGCGCGGATCTGACGTGGCATACTCCTCAAAAACGTCCAATATCAGCTTGACTGGACATTGGTAGGGGGCTGTTGGCGTTGTCGTAGGCGCCTGCCAAGCATATCCCAGACGTGCTTGATTGGTGAAAAGTGTGGACTCAGTGCTGGCCAAGGCAGTGTAGTGATATTCTGCTCCTGGGAAAACTCTGTAGCGACACGGAACATGTGTGCTCTTACATTGTCATCTTGAAAAATGAATCGACAGCCGTGACGTCGCGCAAATGACACCACATGAGCTGCTAACATGTTGTCACGGTAGTACTACCCTGTGACACGCCCTTGGACGACATGTAATGCTATTCTGCTTGTCATGCCTCCCCACACCATAACCGATCAACCACCAAAACGATCATGCTGCCTAACGGTTACGTCATGGTATCGTTCGTTCCACCGCCGCAACACTATGTTTCGCCTGTCGTGGAAGTCGAGAGTGAACCTCGATTCATCGGAAAACATGAGGTTGCTCCACCGACAATTGTCCCAGCGCTGTCGTGCTCCACACCAATTATGCCTTGCTGCGATGTGACGTTCAGTCAAACGTGGAATTATTCGAGGTCGTCGAGCGTACAAATTCCAGCTGTGTTGGCGATTTCGAATAGTCTGACCACTGACTCGCACATCTGAAGTTCGGTGAAGCTGCTGTCCGATTTCTGAGGCACTTTGATGGCGGGTACGTAATGCTGACGTTCGGATGAAACGATCCTGGTTAGCAGTTGTCGCCCTTGGACGACCTGGCCGACGTCTGTCATCAACACTGTCTGATGGTAGAGTGACCACCACAACCTGCTAATCACCGATTGAGTAACGTTGAGAATTTGAGCCACTGCGGTATGTCTGTTGCCCGCTTCCAACATGCCAATGTGACGTAAACGTTCGTCATGTGTCAGTCTTCGCATACCTCAAAAGTTACGTTTCGACCAGAAACTATTGATGGACGAGTTTATACCAAGAAAAGAACGACGAGACTTCCGAAAAGGCCAGTCCAGTACAAATGAAAATTTCAAAACGTACTCCACAGCCATCAACGCGGCGCTCGTGCGAAAAACCTGATCGAAGTTTTCGTGGGCCTGTGACATCTTGATCCACACTAAACTTGGTAGCAAATTGATGTGTCCAACCACGCGTATCCAATAAAATTTTACGAAAATATCAACATCAGTTTGGTTATCTCCTACTTTTTTTGAATAGTATATGAGTAATTGTCCAAGTGGCAATTCCACTTCGATGGGGTTTTCGAAAGTATAATGAGCTATATCCATCATTATCACGATCGGGTTTAGCTTTGCGAAAAAAATCTATCCATTGAACGTTGGGTATTGGTCGTAATTAACTTTTATTCCCAAACTACTTCATGCACGAATTATTTCCATCCTGAAATGTCTCTGTACTTTTCTCTGTAATTATTTTCATTTATATATGACAGGTCACTGACAATTGCTGCCGTTTTTATATATCACTATATGATACTCTTTATGTGTTACAGTTAAAGCCGGAAGAAACAGTGTGTTGGAAAATCAATTTTTTTCACATAAAAAATAAACACATACAGTACAAGTAAAAATAAGTTGTAGCATATCTGCAGTAAACTAAGTATACTGCTGCACCTTACAGGCTCTGTTTTACTGGTAAAGTAGAACCCAGTCACCAATGCTTTGGAGGTGCAAACCCTCTCTTAAATGGGCAACATGGCTTATTAACGCTCACCCCTGGTCTTGAGTTGATACTCATGTTGTGGTCATGATTAGCCATTGAGAAAATATATGTGACCTTAAACACCAATAAATAAATAATAAATAACTGTCGCTCCTGCACTGATAAGATCAAAATCTGGCATCATTTTCTGGAAAGCTCTCCAGCTTTCCAGAAAATGATGCCAGCTTCTGGTTTTATCAGTATAGGAAGAGAAAGATACATAGTTTATGGTGGTTATCCTACAACTTATTTTGACTTATACTGTATGCAATTGAAGTTTTTTGAAAGTACTGCCCAACTATTCATATTCGAAATTACATTCCGGCGCGTAGCTAGGATTCTATAGCAGGGAGTGCCTTGCCAGTTTTCTTCTTTTTTTCGGGGGTGGGGGTGGGGGTGGGGTGATATTTGCAAGCCGTTGTGGAGGGGGTGGCGGACTCCCATATTCTTAACTAGGACCCTCCTGTTGTTACCTCCTCCCCTCACTTACCTTCAAGGGAAGTGGGAGGAGGAGGTAACGACCAGAGCGTCCTAGTTAGGGCCACGCCTCCAACCCGCAAGAAAATTTTGCAAAATTCAGTGCTCGAAGAGCGAATCTGGAACATTTATAAAGTGTGTAGTCCTATCTATATTGGAGAGGGGACGTGGTGGCATTGCGGTAAGCGGTTCGCGTCGGATCAACGAAGTTAAGCAACGTCGAGCCCGGATAGTCCTTGGATGGGTGACCGTCTGAGCGATCGATTCGGACTCCCGCGTTGTGTCCTTAGGCAAGGCACTTCATCCCGATTGTCCACATGGGGGCACGATGACGCCGTGTACTAAGGCGTACTGCACGTCGATGGTGCGCATGTCTTCAACCAGTCTACCCCTGCCTGTGCTGCAGTGCGGAGTTACGATGTTGCTGAGCGGGCAGCTGCTCGTCGTTGCTCGGTGGTTCTCTCCGGGTTCTCCGGCTTCCTCCACGCGTAAAACTGTCACCGACACGATATGATCTTGGCTGTTAAAGTATCGTTAAACCCTACTAAATAATTAAATAAATCTACATGGAAGACCATTTTAGGGCTGTGTATGTTATGTGAAAGTTGAATTGGGCCAATGTTTGGGTTTTTTTGGAAGGAGGGGGGTGTGAAAATTTTAGGGGGGGGGGGGTACGGCCCCAGGCCCTCTATGACTACGCAACTGATTACATCTTAATATATTTTCAGCAGATTTCATGGTAAAAGAAGTTGTGTGTTTCTGTATATTTCTCTGTTATTCTCCGAAAATGGCAAGGACTGACATGTAATTCCTCCCCCCCCCCCCCACCCCTACCCACAAAAGCCGACTATGCCATCTCATTGCAATATACTGCACATTGTATGATTCACTTTACTGTGTATGCACTATTTCAGTTTTTGTATATTCCAAAGAAAATTAATCAATCAATCAAAGCCGCAGATTGTGGGATGGGCTACAGCGAGAAGAAAGAACTTCAACTTACTTTTGCCAAAACTGTAACCTGAATTTTGTGTCTATATAATTATTATATAGATGTTTGCTTTTTAACTAAATAATTTTATTCGTGTCCTTCATCTTTATTTAAAACAGCAATTTTTCGCAAGTATCAATATTGTGTTTATATTATTAAAACATTAAACTTTGGGAACCCACCGTGTGGTGACTTGTGACACAAATACCGTGTGTGCACTACTGCATCTGTATCTATCCAGCATTGAATTCTAGGAGTGTGAACAAGGAGACAAGATTTGAAATTAGCAGGTCAAATGCGGTTTTAATGGAAACTGTAAATGACATTTGTTCCTTCTGCATACATGGCGGCGACGGTTGAAGAAGCGAGGTCGTTTTATGTGTGGGATTACAAGTATGAAGACTGGGGATACGATTTGCCAGACCCATGTACGTAACTTGTATTTCTATAACAATTTAACCAACATGAATAGCAGACGACACTTGCAAACTTTCTTTTGGAACAACTAAATTTTTTGGTAACGCTGCAGAATAGGGGACTCTTCAGTTTATTTAAAAAAAACACCTTATCTTCTCAGTTTTTCTGTGTTTATTTTCATTCCATATCGTTCCCACGAATGTTAACTGTTTTTGGACCAACAGTGACTTAATTGTTAGTTATTTTAACCCTTTTCGTACTGTAAACTTAACATACTGCGAAACAGAATTTCCATCTTGAACAAGTCAGAAAATAAGCAGTCTGTCATTTGCAAAATGAGGTCCCCAGAGGGTGAATTAGCTGATGCTACCCCATACAGGGGGCCAATTTATCCTCTGGGTAGCTCTTTCTGTTTAGGTTTGAGACCTTGATTCAGATTGAGGTTCACAGGGGGTGAATTTGGTGATGCTACCCTGCATAGCAGGGTAGCACCACCAAATTCACCCTCTGGGGACCTCATTTTGCAGATGACAGTCTGCTTATTTTCTGGCTTGATCTTGAAGTGGCCTGAAATGGGACACCCGTAACGGTTAGGGTCAGGACAGTAAGGGTAAAAGTTTGCAGTGGCCTGGTAACCCTTACCCTTCCTACACTTACCCTAATGATTTCTCCCAAGTTTTAAAACTTTTTCTAGCAGCAGGTTGCGCTTTATAATACAAGCAGAATTCAGACAGAAGGAACGTGTGTTCCATTGTCACACAGCCTCAAAATGGTCATATAAATGTGATACACAAGAGTTATATCCATTTTTTTCAAAGAGATTAGATTAGATTTATTTGCAAAATGCACCCATAATGGGCAGACTGCACAATAATATAAGAGCGTAGATTCATAGCACACAATATACAATGTCCAAAAGTCAGTAATTAATATACCATACGCAACAATAAGCATTTACACAATTTTTAATCCACATCGCGTGCAGTAAAGAATTTGCACACAGCAGCGCAGATTTCATTGCAAATGGCTGGATTTTTATTCTTCATAATGTAGCTAAATTTGCAGATGTCGTCCATATCACAAAATAACCGATCAGTTTTTCCCAAAGTTCTTTACGTAATAGATTATATTAGAACACTCCATAATAAAGTAGAATTCATCTTCCACCAACCCAGTATCAGTGTACCGTTTTGAACTGGAGTTGGTGGTTGATTATGTCGGCCTTTCTCTATAGCTTCTGTATGTTTACTGACACGCAGCCGGTGAAAGATGTTTGGTTCCGCACTGATTTACATCGTAATATGGCTCGAGGCTAAAATCGTCCTTGAATAGCCGATAATTTTCAATGAATTATATTTCAATGCATTTACTGAAAATATGATAGGGAGTCATAAGGTGTGAAAAAAAGTTGAGGAGTCCCGGTATTTTTTATCAACCGCTGAGTCCCCTCTTCTTCGGTTTTACCAACTTTTTTGAGGCTAAAAACAGATATCACCCCGCACTGGAACGAGCTCGTTCCAAACCTGGATCATATCTATGTTTTCGACTCCAAAAATACAAACATTTTGGTTGTTCCCAAACTCATGTGATGCTCTTCTTTCCATCTGGAGTGAAACTTTGGAATAATACTATTAATGATGTCGGAGATAACCTTGACCTCCCAAGATTTAGAGAATAGTTTAAAAGTCAAAATCAACACACACCCGTCTTTTATCATATTTGGTTTTCTTCTGGGTCAAGGATGCTGGGGGTACCTTGGTCACATTTTGGGTGTGCTCAACCTTAACCCTTTACCCAACGAACGGGCCGCATCCGCCCGCGTAATATGCAAATTCAGCAGTTGAAAAATATTATTTTTCAAAAAATTTCAACAAAACCATATCATGTGACCCCTGGTTGGAACGAGCTCGTCGAGCTCGTTCCGACGAGGGGTCACATGATATGGTTTTGTTGAATTTTTTTGAAAAATTAAAAAAAATTGATATTTAAAATAATAAATTTTGATATCATCTGCGTTGGGTAAAGGGTTAATAATCAATAACAACTAATGTTTCAACCTTGAATCAACCTAAAGGTTTTCTTTGCTTTGCAGTAGGGAACGCGGTGGCTCAGTGGTAGACTGCTGGCAAATTCAGTAGTTGAAAAAATATTATTTTGCAAATAATTTCAACAAAACCATATCATGAGGCCCCTCGTTGGAACCCATATATGCTACCAGGGTCTGAATTACACGCTGTGGAACGTTCTTCCACTCCTCTTGTAGTGCCGCAAAGAGTTCCTCGAGTGTCTGTGGTGTCTGCTGTCTCTGACGGACGCGGCGATCAAGCTCTTTCCAAAAGTGTTCAATGGGGGATAAGTCAGATGAACGTGCTCATCAGGGAAGAGTAGGAGTATTGTTTTGTTGAAGAAATACTTTGCAAACACGCGCAACATCAGGTCGAGTAGTGCCATGTTGAATGAGGCAGCCATTGAATGAATGTGCAGAAAACGTGACGTAATGGGATTCCATATCTGCAACGCTATCGGTTAGATTACCCTCCACTCGAACAGGTGTTGTCAGGGTAGCATGGTTAATGCCAGCCCACGCCATAACACTACCGCCACCAAAACGTGCACAGTTATTGGCGTAACGTTCGTTCCGACGGCAAATCACTCGGGCACGTTTATCGGCACGTCATTTCACAAGTTGTACCGCAGTTCGCCAGAGCGTAATGTTTTCAATTCTCTGTGTGTTCGGGAGAAATTCTGACCCACCAACCTAAGGATTTCATGATTTGATTACAATTCATAACATATATTTCAAAATCTTTTCACCATGACCAATTTTATACATGTATAGTTCAGTTGGATTTCGATGTATAGTTTCTTTATTTCAAGAGTATAGCTTTGAGATGGTATAATTCTATATTTTAAAATCAGGACGTTTTTAATTCTCTGAACCCTGGTGGTATCTTCCATGTCAGTTCAATGACAGCAGTAGGGAGAGTTCATATTCATTGTATATTCATTATGTGGGAGTAGACCAATTAATATTTTCATCGTGCAGCCTTGGGGCTGCACGTGGAAATTATAGATTGGTCTACACCGCACATTCACCGCGTAGCCATTCCACTTGATGACATCATGACGAAGCTTGTGACCCGGCCGGAAAACGGCCTCTTGGGTTCAAAGGGTTAAAATTTAACCAGCATCTCTCACACTATACAAATGTCCGTTATGTATGTAATCAACTTAACTCTGGCTCTGTCACCGTAGTCGATTCGAACTCTGCCTGCCTGCCTGCCTGCCTGCCTGCCTGCCTGCCCTGCCCTGCCCTGCCCTGCCCTGCCCTGCCCTGTCCTGTCTGCCTGCCTGTCTGTCTGTCTGTCTGTCTGTCTGTCTGTCTGTCTGTCTGTCTGTCTGTCTGTCTGTCTGTCGTCTGTCTGTCTGTCTGTCTGTCTGTCTGTCTGTCTGTCTGTCTGTCTGTCTGTCTGTCTGTCTGTCTGTCTGTGGAAAAATTCACTATTTCATTACACCGGACTTCAAGTCTTGAGATGCGGGGCTCAAAATTAATTATCCGTTTCATTTAATGTGTAAATGCGCAGAGACTGCCAAAAAGGTCTTGTCGCAAACATGAAATTCTCTTCAAATTTAGTTTGTCTTGATCCGAAAAACTGAATGAAATCGGGTACTCCGGCTTCCTCCACCCGTAAAACTGTCACGTTCACGATTAGCCACTGTGCATAAGTATATGACCTAAAAGACCAATAAATAAATAAATAAATAAATAAATAAATAAATAAACTGAATGAAATTAGTCGGGTGCACGTGACGATTTCCTGCATTCTGATTGGCCGAGACTGCACAGTGAAAATCACAAAGGGGCGTGGCTTTCTACTGACTCGTTAACACTTTATCGTGTTCTGTTATACATTTTTAACAAGTCACAATGGCTATCACCTTAATATTAGCAACTTCCCTCTTTTCTTGAGTTTAACAATTAAAAGCAATTATTCTCATCACCTTTGAGACAAATGGTGGTTGGACATTAATTTTACTTGATTTTGTCAATTTCTTTTAGAAAAACGCAGTGGAACTTGTTTAATACATTTGAACAGGTCCAGTCCATTGTTTAACACAATTGGTATCGCTTCCAACAACAGTTTAGCCCCAGGGTGTTTTGATAAGAGACAGACCGCCATGAACAAGTTGCTTTATCGAGCCATGCCAAATACATGTATAGTTGATTTGTTTTGCACACAAAGTGCTGCGCCATTTTGTTTTTCAAGAAATTTCGAGAAGTTTTTATAAATAAATTTAATTTGAAATTAATTATAGATTCTTTAACGAAAATTATTAATATATTTTATCATATATCTCGTCCGTTTTCTTCACTTTAAAACATTTTGTTTTCAAATTAATCAGTGATAAATAAAGCCTTCGGTCAATTTCATTGGTCAATTTCAAAACTAGACAATTTGAATGGCTGAACAAAATACAACTGGGCCACATTTTCATAATTTGCATAATTAAAGTTGGGAGCTTTCATTCGTCAATTTCAAAACTGGACAATTTGATTGGCTAAACAAAATACAACTTGGTCACATTTGCATAATTTCAGTAGGGAGAATTTATGTTACCTGTCCTATTTAGGTTGGGTTATATTGTATTAATCTTTTACCTACAAGAAAAACGCCATTCATTTTTTTATATTTTCACTTATTGCTTCCAAAACATAGGTTATGACCCCTCATTGGAACGAGCGCGACGAGCTCGCTCCAATGAGGGGTCATAACCTATGTTTTGGAAGCAAAAATGAAAATTTTTAGTTATACGAGGATGTTTTTTCCTTCCAAGTGCCGTCTGCAACTCAAGTTAGGTGATGGGTTAAAAAGTCATACTGAGTGGCTAATTTGTGCGTGTGTGAGTCATATGATAAATGGAAAATGAAATGAGTGTTTTTCTCATATAATATTTATGAAACTCGTCCGAATTTTCCGTTTGGGCTCGCCAGAGGCTCGCCAAAACGGAAAATTCTTAGACTCGTTTCATAAATATTATATGAGAAAAACACTCATTCCATATCCTCTATATATTAAATGATATGTCATACAGTGAAGGCCACAAACGAAGGCCGTCAGCCGTGTGAACAAATACATGTAAAGTTCTGCGAATTACTCTTGAATGTCAGTACACTTTCATTTAACCATGCAGTGTGAGCTGAGCTGGGGAGATATCCTCCGATCTACTCATAGATTCCAACCTGCAGAAGGTGAAATTTGCCTCAAAGCTATCCTCGCTTGAGGAATATTCTCTTGTGAATGATGCTCTAGAAGAATGCAGATAAAACAAAAAAGCGGATTCGATCGTCAATAGAACGGAAAGCCTAGGTTTTAGTCACATTAACACCATTAACTGCGAGAAATTAAAGCTTCTGAAAAAAAACTGAAAAGAGATTATTTTGAGCGGTTTGTTGCTGACATAAATAATGATTGTAAACGTCGTGGCAGAAACAAGCTAAGGACCTACCGATTGTTTAAAGACAATTATGAGCTTGAGCCGCACCTAATCCACACCATAGCGTTGGAGGTGCGGATATACTTCGCAAAGCTCCGTCTCATTAATCATAATCTTGCCACTGAGAGAGAGCGACATGCTTAGCCACCTGTTCCAGCTGAGGAACGGGTGTGTGACGTCCGTCATTTTGACGAGATAGAAAATGAAATTCATTTCATTATGGATTGTCCCGCGTATTCATCCTTGAGGAAGGATTTGTTTACTTTGATTGGGAATGTAAACCCAATGATGGATAGGCAGCAGCAATTCCATCTTATTATGCAGAATAGTCAACTGGTACATGCAGGGCCATCTGCAACTTGAACTGTCAATTCTTCCAATTAAGAGCGTCCAAGTTGACAAAATAATTTTTATAATATTTCGATATTGACGTATGCCCCGATACCAACCTCAATACCCTGCAGTGATTGGTCAATGTCTCGTTGATTTTATTTTATGTCGCCGGGCACGCGCATATGTCTACTGTCAGTGATTCTTATGTCCACTGTCAAGGAAAGAGTCTCGTTTGCACTTGAAATCAACCGAGACAAATACATTTGAAGTAAAATACACACAAAAGTACCGTTATTACGTAGAAAAAGATTAGTTATGTGAACATAGGTAATTATTTATGAAACCGATTAGATTACAAGGTCTCTTTTCATTAATTTACTGTAACATAAACTGAAACGAATCGAGAGCATCTCGCCCCGTTGATTGCGCCGCGGTACGTAAACATTGAATAAAGGGAAATCACTCCAGTCTGTTATGATAAAAGTTAACACCTTACCGAAACAACGTCTGCTTTCTAATATTCGCTGTTCAACAACAAATTTTAAAATGATTCTTTTTTCTAATTCAATTTTACTTGTGTAAGAACGGGACAAAAACGTTATTCTGTTTATTGACAGGGGCATGGTCTCAAGTTCCCTACACGAACCATATATTCAACCTCGGCTCACGCCTCGGTTGAATATAAATTTCATGCAGGGAACGTGAGACCATGTCCCCTGTCAACAAACAGAATTACTTATTATAATGTTCCAATAAGACTAAAATCATCTTCCTCTGATTGGACGTGAGCTCGCTGAGCATTTTCTATGTTTACGGCTGAAGTGGCAAATGTTACCGTCTTACGTCACAACGCGAAATATTTGCAATGACGTCGTCTGTTTCGTAACTGCTTCATCTACGGAGTGACCAGCAATCCGCTTCATTTTTCTGGATGCTTCACGTGTGCAGCAGACGGTGTTCCGGATAAAGTGTTGTTCAAATTACAAACCTATTTACTAAGAGGGATGAGTTTATCTGGTTTGTTGATTATTTATCCAGTGCAGTCGTGGATACACGAGAGGTTTATTTACTAAACCTGTGATCGTTAAAAGTTGCCTTGAACAAGGCAACTTTTAACAATCACAAGTTTAGTAAATAAGCCTCTCGTATTTCGCAATGTAGGTTCAGGGCTATGGGTAGTGTCTGTTGGAACATATACGTATGTTCAACCTCAACGCTTTGCGTCTCGGTTGAACATTAGCTCCGAGCCACAAACATCAGACCATGTTAACGTCAATTCATCACAATAACTTATAATGTTGCGTGTAGTACACAAGAATGTTATATTTACTCCATGTTAAATATATGGATGGTTATATTGTAGTGTATGTATACTATACTGTGTTTCATTTTGCGATCTGCCTCACAGGAGGTGTTTATTGCAATAAAAACTACTACTTCTTCTAAATAAAAATACTTTAAAATTATTTGATTCTTTAACGAAAACACCATCTTAATAAGCCAATTGAATTTAATTTAAAATTAATCATCCATTTCATAGATACTTTAACGAAATTTATTGAAAACCAAAAGATTTTTTCAATTGTCGTTATTTAAATTTAAAATTTCATTTAAACGATCATACGTCATCCAGTTATTGGGGGACTGCGCCATAGCAATTAAAATTATCTGCTAACTCCTTTCAATTGTGAGGAGGATTACGTCATAGCAATTAAAATTATTGAATTTAATTTTTTTTTTATTTTTAATATGACCACACCTTCACCCCCCCCCCCCCCCCATAGCCTCCTTTGACCCCCTACCCGGAGGTGGTTGAACCACCTCCTGTCAATCCACATCGTTTCGTGCATCTCCTACTCAAATTGTAAAGGAATAATTGAGTAGATTATTGTAGATAATACAGGAGAATACTTCTAGCACTAATTTAAAAGAAATTTTTGGGGAGGACCCCAGACCCTCACCCCGCCCCCCCCCCCCCCCAGCTTATCGCTTCGCGGCTTTGGTGCTCCCCGGGTGCGTAACGTCCGTTCTGCACATTGCCCCGGGGCCCGTCCACGATCTCGGCAGACCTGCTCTTGAACACCTAGTTTATTATACTGTCAGGTATATTTCAAGTTGCTTGCATACTCCGAGCCAGGTTGTAAGTTATTTTTCACCATCCAGTCGTGCCGTTACTCCGTGCCTCCCAACTTTGAAAGCAGTTGAAACTCTACGCCCGACGAACATGAAGTGACCACAATCATTGCATTCCATATCGTCTTTAGATACCCAATATCCTACCACCTTTTCAAACTCTAATACCCACAATAACTACTACTTACAAATGATGAATTAAATAGACAAATAGTTCACCTCTTGGATTCGAGTACGATTTTTGTCCTCGAGTGGTGCGCGCGGAGGATTTTTCACGAGGCGTCAGCCGAGTCAAATAATCCACGAGACCCACGAGAGGATAAAATCGAACTCGAATCCAAGAGTTGATCCGGCGGTTGATAATGTCGCCCTTTCTCAATAGCTAACTTATGATTGCTGATACGAAGCTTAGTAAAAATTTCCCGGTCTTCCGGCGAGTTCGTTTCCACTAAGTACGTTTCCATTCAATAGTCTTTTCTAAATAACCTGTATTTGCTCAGTTTATTATCTCCATTCTTTTTGCAGTCCTCAAACATTGACTTCTTGAACGTGTTTACATGCTGCCAGCGCAAATTATACTTGAGCTTACCTATAGCATTAGTGTTAGTGATAATTGGATGTTGAGGCACAGCGAGACCGTATCTTTCCAGTAATTTGAAAGGGGATTCCGATTTTCCTGTACGATTTCTTTGTTCAGCTACCACATTCCACATCAGGTCATTATGATTCTCAGATATTTCGATTGCGAAAGAAGCCATCCTACTTACCGCCTCGATATATAGCGGATATCGACCAAGTTCTGCGCGGACCGCGTGGTTGGAGGAAAATTCCCCAACGCCCAAGATTTCTTTTTTTACAAAAGGAAGTGTGATATGAATGGACTTTTAATTGACAAATAGAAGATTGTCTTTTTGAGAATGGTGTATATAATAAAACAGTTATGGACTTTTGTGGAAGTAAATATGGTGTGATATGAACCCCAAAAAACTTATATTGACATCGGCTAAAGCCTCGATCAATATAAGTTTTTTAGGTTCATATCACATCATATTCATCACCACAAAAGTCCATAATCATACAGATTGTCCCTAAATCCCGATAAATTCTGTCTTTTGATTGGTTAGAATGCCTTGGACAAATAGGCAAAGGATGCACCCAACATCCATGTTGTATGGGAGTGTGCAACATCCAGGGTATATGGGCACGCGAAACATCGGAGGTATATGGTATATGGGTGTATATTCTTATCCCATCATCCCGTTGCATATAAGGAACTGTTTAGAGTTCAACATTGTTATTATAATTATTTTCTATAGAACCAGAGAGCTTCTTCTGACACATTTTCAACACATTCATGTTTACGTTACTGGAGACAGCAGGTAGACGGCCAATCTGGCCATGCTTTCTCCCAACAGAATATAATTAATTACCTACATTTACAGATTTTCACAACTATTGTACTATAATATTCTGTTGAATAAACTTTACTTACTATATGGTATATTGTTTAAATGAGAGCTTTTCGCTCTCGGTCGCCTCGATATAAAAATCGAACCAAAAAACCTGAAAATAGTCACAAATATCATCAGATTTTCGACAGTTCGATGATATTTTGCTGTTATAAATTAAATAGTGCAAGATAGCTAACCTGCACGTGCAAGATAGTAACTTGCAGGTGCAGAATAGCTAACCTGCACGTGCAAGATAACTAGCCTGCACGTGTAAGATAGCTAACCTGCACGTGCAAGATAACTAACCTGCACGTGTAAGATAGCTAACCTGCACGTGCAAGATAGTAACTTGCAGGTGCAAGATAGCTAACCTGCACGTGCAAGATAGTAACTTGCAGGTGCAAGATAGCTAACTTGCAGGTGCAAGATAGAAATAATACTCAACTAGCGCCCCAACGCTTCCGTAAGTAATTAAATGAAACGACTTGAGAAAAATAAAATAAGAGCAAATATCGTCAACTGAGTTCCAATGTGTTCTATGTGCCAGTAGGAATTCAGGGGACGATACGTCAACAAAATACTGGCGAAGACTCCATTTGAAAGCACAATTCAGTTATTTTATGGTAGAACCCCTTCCCTTGAAAAAACCCTCAACAAACTCCTTATATGATTGCTCGCACCTTACACTCTGGAATGAATTAGGTTGAAAATGAACCAAAATCAAATGGGTTGGGTGAATATGAACCCAATTGGGTTCATATTCACTCAACCCAGTTGATTTGGGTTAATTTCTAATCCAACCGATTTTAGAGTACAGGAACTCCGCGCAGATATCAGCTGTGTCTGAATGCAATGCAATGCTGTGATCATAAACGGCTATCTGCGGACTTGCCCATCCCCACCCTTCTGGAGAAATCTGTCCTCTATATGCTCCTTCCCCCGGCTCTGTGTATGTTCAGGCTATTAGCAGCTTGATTTTATTCAGCGTTGTCGCATTTCGAGTGCAAATGAACTTTTAAAGAACAAATATTAAAAGACATGAAATGTTTTGTTTCGTTCCAGGCACTCCCGACTGGGGTTCAAAGTTCCCCGATGCCAATGGCAACCAACAGTCTCCAGTAAACCTAAACTCAAATGAGACAGTTTATGATGAACGGCTTGAGAAGAATCCACTGCAAATCAATTACATTACATCACGAGAGACTGATATATTGAACAATGGCAACATGCTTGTTGTGTATCCTAGATACAGGCTAGGTAAATAGAAAAAATCATGTGACCAAAGGCGGGGGTGGTTTAATGAAGGGGTGTGTGTGCGTTTGTGTATGGGGACGGGGTGGGTTTCGGGGGTACACAAATGCCGAAGACACACAAGACGCAGCATGGATCGGCCCGGTCTGAGGAAACCGTAGCAATAGACCACGGAAATGACATTTTCTGAATTCTCACGCCGTGTTGAATGCAAGGGAACGTATTCACATTGTATGCTGTGAATTGGGTGGGTGGCATCGATTGAAACACTAAGCATTTGAAAGAGCTAACCTTTGTCAACGAGTAGAAAAAAGTAAGGGAAGTGTATGGAGAGGTGTAAGACAAACTGAAGGTAAGAAAAAGGGATGAGAGGTGGGCATGTACATTAAGAAGGGTTTAAAACCATTGTTGATCATAGATCTGGCAGAGGTTGAGGTATCTTGAGAAATTGAGTCTGCTGAAGTTAATCTAAAAAAAGACAAAAGTGCTGCACTTGGGACTGTGTAATGTGCAGTGGAGGGAAGCAAACTTGGATGGAATGACTCAATATACACTCAACACAGACGTCCAATACCTCGTAATTAGAAAACATGGGACGCTGTATAATTCTGATGGTAGACTTTAATGGACACATAGGTGATAGGGAAGAAGACATATTTATTTATTTATTTATTTATTTATTTATTTATTTATTTATTAGGGTTTAACGACAATTTAACAGCCAAGGTCATATCGTGTCGGTGACAGTTTTAAGGATGGTGGAAGCCGGAGTACCCGGAGAGAACCACCGAGCATCGTAACTCCGCACTGCAGCACAGGCAGGGTTAGATTGGTTGAAGACATGCGCACCATCGACGTGCAGTACGCCTTAGTACACGGTGTCATCGTGCCCCCATGTGGACAATCGGGGTGAAGTGACTTGTCCAAGGACACGACGCGGGAGTTTGAATCGATCGCTCAGGCGGTCACCCACCCAAGGACTAACCGGGCTCGGCGTTGCTTAACTTCCGTGATCTGATGAGAACCGGTTACCGCAACCCCACCGCACCCCCTGTTACAGTAATTAGCAAGTTTTTATTCTTCACACGAAATTTTGTTTTGGCAAATCTCACCTCTTATATTTTTATATTAATGAAAAGGACAGCGTCTGTATTATATGTCACGGTGGCTCAGCAGATAGAGGTTCAGGCTGCAAGCCGAGAGGTCCCTCGTTCGAATCCCACCTGCGGCAACCGCGTTGTGTCCTTCCTGGGCACGATACTCCACCCCCATTGTCCACCTGGGGGTATCGTTGCGTTGTGGACTAAGGCCTACTGCACGTCGATGATGCACTTGTCTTCAACCAATGGTAACCCTTCTTGTGTGGAGCTGGTATGTTGGGGGGCTGACAGTTGCCCGCAGTTGCTCGGTGGTTCTCTCCGGGTACTCCGGCTTCCTCCACCTGTAAAACTGTCGTGGTCATGATTAGCCATTGTGCAGAAATATGTGACCTTAAACACCAATAAATAAATGACTAAATGAATGAATAAATAAAAAATAAATAAATAAATAAATAAATAAATAAATAAATAAATATGTCACGATGATGAAACTGTTGATATGATGAACAATAAAAATTTGCAGAACATCAAAAGAACGTGAAAACGCCGTTTTCTTATTTTTAAGAGGCTTCAACCAGCTTCAACAGCGAATTATTTATTTATTTATTTATTTATTTATTGATGTTTAAGGTCACATACTTATGCACAATGGCTGATCATGACCGTGACAGTTTTACGGGTGGAGGAAGCCGGAGTACCCGGAGAGAACCACCGAGCAACGACGAGCAGCTGCCAGCTCCCCAACATCGTAACTCCGCACTGCAGCACAGACAGGGTTAGATTGGTTGAAGACATGCGTACCATCGACGTGCAGTACGCCTTAGTACACGGCGTCATCGTGCCCCCACATGGGCAATGGGGGTGAAGTGTCTTGCCCAAGGACACAACGCGGTTGCCGCAGGTGGGATTCGAACCGAGGACCTCTCGGCTTGCAGCCTGCACCTCTACCTACTGAGCCACCGCGCCCCCAACAGCGAATAATAAGTTAAACAAAATTTCAGTCTTTATGTGAAATTCCCATATCATTAATCTTAAGTTTTTTTAAACAGCTTTAACTCTTTTGGCGCAACAGGCGACTAAAGTCGACAGACGGCAAACCGCGGAAAGGTACTGCAGTAGTCATTTTAGCCAACTGTGTTTGTCCATTTCCAAGTGCTTTTAACCCTTTACCCAACCCAACGCAGACGATATCAAAATTTATTATTTTAAATATAATTTTTTTCAAATTTTTCAAAAAAATTCAACAAAACCATATCATGTGACCCCTCGTTGGAACGAGCTCGATGGGCTCGTTCCAACGAGGGGTCACATGATATGGTTTTGTTGAAAATTTTTGAAAAATAATATTTTTTCAACTGCTGAAGTTGAATATTACGCGGGGTGGGGATGGAGCCGATTCGTTGGGTAAAGGGTTGAACAAACATACGCATTCCTATGTTCCATGCACCATTTTTGTCCTATCCATGAACAACGATATTGTCCCTTGAAAGTATAAAGGTGCCATTTAAATATATACAGAAAATCATTTGAAAAACTGTCAATGAGATCATTAGAACATCTTTTAAAATAATAACGCTTTAGTCTAACAACCTATACTTATTGTAAAATTCCTGATGAATATTAGGCGCTAAGAATTCTGTTTCTCAGATTATTTCGCGCCAAAAGAGTTAAGAAACAAGAGGCCCCAAGGGGCCTGAGGGCGCTCACCTGACGTGGTATCCTATTGATTTCATCAAGTTGCATCTGCTCCTCCTAAGAAAAGCTTATACCAAATATCCAAAGATTCTGACCAGTGGATCTGAAAAAAAAGATTTTTAAAGAATATTCCTCATATTGAACTAGGTTATAATTCGGGTTCCCACAGGGAGCCCATATATGAACCCAGGGACTTGGCTTTAACAAACTTGAATCTCACCCCCTAAGGATGCTGCACACCAAATATCAAAACATTCCGACTGCTGGATCTGAAGAAGAAGATTTTTAAAGACAAAATTCCTCGTTTTGAACTAAGTTATCATTCGGGCTCCCACAGTGAGTCCAAATATGGACCTAGGGACATGGCTTGAACAAACTTGAATCTCATCCCCTAAGGATGCTGCGTATCAAATATCAAAACATTCCGACTGCTGGATCTGAAGAAGATTTTTAAAGAAAATTCCTCATTTTGAACTAAGTTATAATTCGGGCTACCACAGTGAGCCCAAATATGAATCCAGGGACTTGGCTTGAACAAACTTGAACCCCCCCCCCCCCCCCCCCCCTCACTAAGCATGGTGCATACCCAATATCAAAAGATTCTGCCTGCTGGAGCATGAGAAGAAGATTTTCAAAGAAATTTGCCTGAAATGCACTATGTTCGAATTTGGGCTCCTACACTGATATAAACCCAGGCGGCCGATTTGAACAAATTTGAATCAGATCCACCCCACAATGTTGCATACCAAATATCAAAAGATTCTGCCTGCTGGATCTGGAGAAGATTTTTTACGAAATTTGCCTGAAATGCACTAAGTTCGAATTCGGGCTTCTATAGTGAACCCAAATATGAATCCAGGGGGCCGATTTGAACAAACTTGAATCAGATCCACCCCACAATGTTGCATACCAAATATGAAAAGATTCTGCCTGCTGGATCTGGAGAAGAGTTTTGAAGAAATTTGCCTGAAATGCACTAAGTTCGAATTTGAGCTTCTATAGTGAGCCCAAATATGAATCTAGGGAGCCGATTCGAACAAATTTGAATCAGATCCACGCTACAATGTTGCATACCAAATATCAAAAGATTCTGCCTGCTGGAACTGGAGAAGAAGATTTTTAAAGAAATTTGCCCGAAATGCACTAAGTTCGAAATCGGACTCCTATACTGAGCCCAAATATGAACCCGGGGGGGGGGGGGGGGGGGGGGGGGGGGGGAGATTTGAACAAACTTGAATCAGCTCCACCCTACAATGTGGCATACCAAATATCAAAAGATTCTGCCTGCTGGGTCTGGAGAAGATTTTTAATCTTTTTCCCATTGCCTACAGTGTTAAAAGGTGCTGACTCAGCACTTTTTCAAAGTCCCGAAAAAAGTACCTTGTGATAAAACCGAAAGGGATTTTTTTAACCATTCTATTCTACTGGATAAAAGTAAGCTTTATACAAAATAAGAATTTTCTGTGCCGTGTAGTTTTGGAGATATGGTAGTTTTAAGGTTTTTCCTATTTTTAGCTCCCGAGGTTTCCACGGGGCGATGAGAAAAAATTTTTTTTGCGATGAGAAAAATTTTTTTTTTGCATCAATCAACTACTTATGACCCATTATCATCTCATATCAAATTTGGTTCAAATCGACCTGACGGTTCTGAAAATAGAAATTTTAGGCGTGGCCAAAATTTTTGCCCCTCCCATAACGAAGGCAAATAATGCCCGACAGACTTCTCTTGAACAAATTTTATTCCAAACCTCGAAAGGACTCTGTATACCACATATCAAGTCTCTGCTACTGGTGGTTCATTAGAAGAAGATTTTCAAAAAAATTTGGCCATTTTTTCCCCACACCTCTGCTCAGTATGAGCCGAAACCTAATTTGGATAACAATCAAAATGCCCCTATATAACAACTACTTACATGAAATTTAATTAAAATGTGGCCAATGGTTTAAGAGAAAGAGACTCAAACACCACCTTCACGAATGGACGGCGGACGCACGAAGAGTGATAAGAAAAGCTCACCCTGACTTTCAGTCAGGTGAGCTAATAAATGGGACCTAACTTTCCCATAAATTCCTTCTAATGAGAAACTTGTCGGTCATGTGAACATAATTCTTTCACTATTTTCTGACATATAGACCAAATGAGAGATTCTTGTTTTGTATATTACAGAAACTGGAACAAGAATGGACGGCATGCTGAAATCTGGTAAGTATTCTCAAATAATTATACAAGCAAACGAAATTGTACTGTCTGCGAATCAGCGTAATTTCCCTTTTAACCCTTTACTCGACGTAACGGCAAAAACCGGCCAGCGCTATTCTCAAAAATCGCAAATTAATTTTCATTATTTTTTCATTTTTTGTCTCAAAAACATAGGTTATGACCCCTCATTGGAACGAGCTCGTCGAGCTCGTTCCAATGAGGGGTCATAACCTATGTTTTTGAGACAAAAAATGAAAAAAATTAGTTGTTGAAGAATATTTTTTTACAAGTGTCGTCTGCTTTTCATGTTAGGTAAAGGGTTAACCCTTTACCCAACGTAACGGCAAAAACCGGCCAGCGCTATTATCAAAAATCGCCAATTAATTTTCATTATTTTTTCATTTTTTGTCTAAAAAACATAGGTTATGACCCCTCTTTAGAATACCGAGTAGGACTCCAACAAAGGTTGGTGCGTGTCAGGAATTGGACGGAAAAACTGTCGAAAATGGAGAAAAAGAGGCGGAAAGGGGTGCGTGGTCTGACATGTCGAAAGCTTACCCTCTGCACGCTGATGTCAAAATACCAAAAAAAAATCCCCCCCCCCCCCCCCCACAATGCAATTGAGAATTAAAAAAAAAATACATCCTGTAGTGCTGGGAGTTAAAACTCCTCATATATTTCTGGAAAATATTTCCGCCCTCCCCCCACCCCCACCCCCTGCAATATTTGAGATTTACTGACAAATGTAAGCTGCCACAAATCACTTTTTTCCCATACCTTCAAAACGAATCGTCATTCCTGGTGATTTGTCTGATTTAAATCAAATGTTAATATCGTGCTTATTTACCGATATACCAGTATATTGCACTATTATTGTTTTCAACATCGTCACCGGTATTAAAATCTAAATACCGTGAAGCACCCCTCCTCCCATCCCACCCCACAATCTGCTAGACTGACGATTCCCAGGGCTTAAATAGCATTTCATTTAATGAAACATTTCTCAATTGGTTCTACCCCTTAACTGGATAATTAATTTGCCTCTGTTGAAAGAATCATAATTCGTCATAATTTGCTCCATGTAAAAAGCAGCACACTGAAATGATTGGTATCCCCGTGAGATCTCCATAAAACCCAGGGAGAAGCAGTTCTTGTTCACTGTGGTAAGTAAGCTCTGTTTTACTGGTAAAATAGGACCCAGTGACTAATGTCTGGGGTGGAAGTCCTCAAAATAGGCCAACATAGGTATAAACGATTGGTTGAGCTTGACTTTATATCCACGTTGTGGTCACGATTAGCCATTTTGCAGAAATATGAAACCTTACACACCAATAAATAAATAAATAAATAAATAAATAAATAAATAAATAAATAAATAAATAAATAAATAAATAAATAATTGACGGGAAGACAAATCAATATTTTCAAAGTGCAGCCGTTGAAAATATTAATTGGTCTAACACAAATAACGAATAAGTAGTCTTTTAATTCACACCCCTGAAGAGAAAAGGAAAATTATTTATTTATTTATTTATTTTATTTATTTATTTAATGGGGTTTAACGACACTCTCGACAGCCAGGGTCACCTCGTGTCGGACAGTTTTACGGGTGGAGGAAGCTGGAGTACCCGGAGAGAACAACCGAGCAACGGCGAGCAAATGTCAGGCTCCCTAACATACTAACTCAAACAAGCAGGGTTAGCATTGGATGAAGACAAGTGCACCATCGAAGTGCAGTACGTCTTAGTACACAACGCCACCGCCACCCCCCTTCCCCGCGTGGGCGATGGGGTGGAAAAGAAAAATAACAGCACGGTTGAAAGAATAAAAAACAAATATAGCTTGTTATTGATGGTTAGTTACTTCGATTGGGCAATCCTCGACAAGGTTTAACTCAAACTCTAAGGCCACCAGTCTAATTTTGTTAACTCAAACTCTAACGTCACCAGTCTAATTCTGTAGGGAATCCGACACTGCTATGGGCAATTTGTTTATACCCACTTTTTGTGGAGTTTGCGCGCAGACACTGCTGATGAAAAGTAATGTCCCTCTTCTCACAAAGATATACAGATATTCTTTCGTACCCTTTGTTATAGATATTCCAAACAGTAAGTATTGGGTTCGCCTTGAAAACATCGAAAGCATCAAAATATTAACACATTTGGTGGAACTACGCGTTGTAATCATAAAATTACAACTGTGATGAGTCTTCGCCAGTGGCATATGAGGAGGGGGGGGGGGGGGGCACATGTCCACCCAAAATTTCATGTCATGCCCCTCCCACACGTTATGTGACCTAATTATTGCTGCCTTTCACAACTTATATTATTGTCACATACGGACTCAGAGTCAAGGAAATTGGGTTTTTTTTGTCTCGAATTTCATTTTTTTTCCTCGGGGAAGCTCCCTCCCCTCCAGCGTGCCCCCTCTTGTCCTTACTCCCATCTTGCCGCTGCGTGGCTCGGATGATGATGCACATCCTATTTTGTACAACCCCCCCCCCCCTCAGTAGTTCAGCGATCTCCCCCCCCCCCCCCCACCCTTAGATATTACTCTTGCCCCACAAACTTTTTTGATATCCTGGCTGCGCTACGCGCCTGGTTCGTTCCTTACGATACTGGCATCAAACATTCGGTCAAAGGAAGTCTCGATTGAGCAACATTTCTTGCGTTGATTCCAAAAATCAATGTTAATGGTATTTTTAGTTGGTCGGAAAGTGAACTGAGGCTCAGGCCTTTAAATTCTTCCCAACTAACGACGGTAATCGCTGTGCTCAAATATGATAATTGCGCCCAAATTATGAGGAGTTTGAAACTTTTTCCAAAGTTTTGCAGTTTTTCGGCAATATATAGCTTGGCCAGGTTTCCCTGATGCTTGTAATATACCTTCGAAGCTAACAATGCAACACATAAATAACTTTAAAAAAAACCCATACCATACAAAAAATATAGGTTCTCTTTAGAACCCAAACTGGTTCTAATCTTGTCCCTGAGATGGAACCAGTTCTGTTTAAACAGTATTTATTTCAAATCAAATAAATTTATAAAGATTAACATTAAATATTAACAAAATTAAACATAAATTGAGGGGGTTTCAGCCGTAAGTTTAGAGCTTATACGAGGTTGTCTCAAATCATTATTAAGCAAAGGAGATATGAACAGTTGGCATATCGAACCAGTTTTGGTTCTATACAGAACCAAAACTAGTTCGATATGCCAACTGTTCATATCTCCTTTTTTCAAAATGTTTGGCGACTGCGTTGAATAAGCTCCAAGTTTACTGCTGAATCAACTTCAGTTCATGTAATATTCTGTTAAAATTGAATGCTAATGTTGGTAAATTTATTTTATTTGAAATAAATATTGTTTAAACAGATCTGGTTCCATCTCAGGGACAAGATTAGAACCAGTTTTGGTTCTAAAGATAACCTATATTTTTTGCAGTGCAGAGTTCGCCACGGAAATGCAATGGCCGTTGGCAGTGTCGAATTCTAAATGACTGTGTACTGAAAGCTTGAGATGAATTGTTTTCATGTTTGTTGCAGTTCTAAGTAAACGCCAAGCGTAATTTAGCTTACATTCAAATAGGCCTTTGGGTCGACACCTTGAAAAGAAGAAGCCTTCTCGAGTTAGTCGAGGAAAATTATGTCAAAGGGTGGTGGAAACCAGTGATGATGGTGAAGACCTATAACAAGGGGTTGAAAACTATCATTTTAAGACCGAAAACCAAAAACAGACGCCAAGAAAAAGAAAAAGAAGCTTTTTGGCCAACCATGCAGACCACATCCATATTTGCCGTTGTGCCCAAATTGGACTGATCTAAAGGTCTGTCCTGGGTTTAACTGTTTTGCATGCCTATGCTTTGATATGAACCACTCACAATGGTGGCGATGGTACGAAAACGAAACAGAAGACTGACACTTTTTTCTATATTTTTGATGCAAAAGTGGCATTTTGAGTTATTCCAGAATTTATTTGACAAATCGTCCCCTGAGTTCCAATGTGTTCTATGTGCCTACTGGCACATAGAACACATTGGAACTCAGGGGACGAAATGTACTCAGCAATTCGTATTAGGCGAAGAGTTGAATAAAAATAATTGGTCAATATTGATTAAAACTGGTCATATTAATTTATGCGTAAAACTATGGGGAGGGAAGGAGCAGAATATATGATCTGAAAACGTGGGCCACCATCGCCTTCACCCGTCAACTGTTTCTCCGGCCTCTGCTCCACATTTACTGTTGACGGACATGAGGCGGTGGTGCCTGATTTATTCAGATGGTAACAATATTATTAATTTTATTCAACGTGTATTCTGTAATGAAGGATTGAAATACAAAGAAAATATAGATAGCTAACAAAAATCTTTACATTTATACTTTTTCTTTGCAGTCATGTCCGGAGGGCCATTTTTCAATGATGAAGAATATGAACTTTCTGAAATCCGCTTTCATTGGGGAAAGGAGAATTCTCGTGGATCCGAGCATACGGTCAATATGAAATCATTCCCAATGGAGGTAAATTTGTAGTTTATAATTTTAATTCGACATCTCTTATTAAATACGCTTTCTGTAATGAATATTTAGGGAGACGGTTCAAAATAAGCTCTTTTCTTCCTGTCTGTTTGTATGTAGTTTCCGTCATTAACCTTGGTAATATTACCTACTTTGTTAACCCTTTACCCAACATAACGGAAAAAATCGGCCAGCGCTATTCTAAATAATCGCCAATTAATTTCCATTATTTTTTCATTTTTTGTCTCAAAAACATAGGTTATGACACCTCGTTGGAACGAGCTCGTTGAGCTCGTTCCAACGAGGGGTCATAACCTATGTTTTTGAGACAAAAAATGAAAAAAAATAGTTATTCAAGAATTTTTTTGCAAGTGTCGTCTGCTTTTCATGTTAGGTAAAGGGTTAAACAAGAAGGACGCCAACGCCCTATAACGTAACGGCCCAAACCGGCCAGCGCTATTCTCAATAATCGCCATTTAATTTCCATTATTTTTTCATTTTTTGTCTCAAAAACATAGGTTATGACCCCTCTTTGGAACGAGCTCATTAAGGCTGTAAACTTTGTTCATTTCAAAGGTGTTAATACCTTCATTTAGGTTATGGTTCAGAAATAGAGTTCATTCAGTTAAACTTTTTTCAGTTCAAGGGTGTTAATTATATATACCTTCATTAGGGTTATAGTTCATTCAAGCAGTTCAAGAGGGTTAAGACTGTGTTACAAATGGGGGTTATAGTTCATTCAGTTGGAAACTTTGTTATGGTCAATTCACTTCCATAACTTCATTGGGTCAGTTCTCTTCTATCTGTTCTGTTCACTTCGACCTTGGTTGTTTTGGATCTTTGTTCACTTTGTTCTGCGACTTCAACAGTTCAACTGTAGTTGAGTTGGTTCTGTTCAGTCTGTCCAATTAGTTCGATCAATCCGACTAGTTTGACCTTCTTTCAATTTGTTATGTTTAGGTCTTGGTTATGTTGGATCTGTACCTTCGTTGTTTTGTAGTGGCTGGTTGTCTCTGTTCAGGTTCTTGTGATAATAATTGGGTGTTATCAATCCCTTTCCATACCCTCGACTGTATATGTCAAATCACGGAATCCAAATTTTACGGACTCGGCCTGTATGCCTTATATGTATACAGGGGAAATCTGATTTAACCTTAATCAATGTCATAGTCGAGACTGAGATAGGTATAGCTAGGAAGTAGTGATACAAGTCGATATTAATGGACGGTGGTTTAGTCGATAGTACTGGCACAAGTCGCAATGGAACAAGACTGTTGTAGAAGCTAATGATAGGACAGATAGACCATAGACCAGTAGTGTCCCTGGAGTTTTCGCGACAAGATGGAAGCGGTTGGTAAGACTACATTAGACCTCATTGAGGGATTACTCATGGTCCTCATGGCCTCATACGACAAAAAAGGGGTGCCGAAGGCCATGTTTTCCAAAAAGGGGTGCCGAAATTGGGGTACCTGGGGATATGGCTGTTAAATACTGAAATGAGGCTAAGAGTCGTAGTAAATTATACCTCATTGAGGGATTTTTAATGGTCCTCATAACCTCAAAATTCAATGAGGATATGAGGGATAATAAATGAGGACTCATTGAGGGCTTTTACATAGCCCTCATGGCCTCATACGACAAAAAAGGGATTCTCCAAAAGGTATCCTCGATAGGTATCCTCGAATAATACAATACCAGGCCATAGGTAAAAAGGGGTGCCGAAATTGGGGTACCTGGGGATATGGCTGTTAAATACTGAAATGAGGCTAAGAGTCGTAGTAAATTATACCTCATTGAGGGATTTTTAATGGTTCTCACAACCTCAGAATTCAATGAGGCTATGAGGCATAATAAATGAGGACTCATGGAGGGCTTTTACAAAGCCCTCATGGCCTCATACGACAAAAAAGGGATTCCACAGTCACAGGCGTTTTCCAAAATGGGATTCCATAGGATGTACATGTTAAATACTGAAATGAGGCTAAGAGTCGTAGTAAATTATACCTCATTGAGGGATTTTTCAAGGTCCTCATAACCTCAAAATTCATTGAGGGTTTGAGGAATAATAAATGAGGACTCATTGAGGGCTTTTACATAGCCATCATGGCCTCATACGACAAAAAAGGGATCCCACAGTCACAGGCGTTTCCCAAAAATGAGATTCCATGGGATATGGCCATTGGATATAGGCTTTTATTATACACAGGGGAGATAACTCTTCATAGAGATTACGGGGGATGAAGCAATCTGATTGGTTAGTTATATAAATGAAACAACAAGAGTACTTGGAATAGTGTCAGTACTAACAAGAATAGACCAGAAATTGCTAAATATAGTAATAATAAGATAAACTGTTCCAACTAATAGGCTCTTCTACGCTACTGGAGTATACTCCAGAACAAAGGAACATGCCTAGGCAGACGAAAACTATTGCACATATAGACAGAAGCAGAGAATTCTGAAAGAATTCGAAATAGTAAAAGTTGGGATAGATTTTGGTGATTTGGAGAGATTGTCGGGTTGTTTGTGGTAATTAGATTTACTCTTCTACAATCGAACACACCCTCCGAACATACCCCGTCTTATTGCAGAAAAATTGGGTTACATAGCAATCACGTGCTACCATAGAAACCAAGATGTCGGCCTCCAGTATACAAAATGGACGACGGAAACACGTATCACCCTAACAACACGCGCTGCGCATGCGCACTCACACCACGTATCACTATGGAGATGACGTCACAAGATGGCCGCTCACGCGGGTTACCATAACAACACAACATGGCGACACTACGTCACGTGACATGACGTCACTTCCGGGGTCCTGCACTTTCGACCAATGATTGATGTGATTTATTTAGACTGGTTCCTTCCCTGTTTACGTTGGAAACAAAATCGAACATTTTTTTGTATCACCACATGTGCGATACAACCTTTTTGTATCGTACAGGCAGAACATTGGAAATCCTGTGTTTTACATTAATAGGTTTGTGATAAATTTATTTGTGTATTCATTTATTATTTATTATTTTATTTGTTACGAGTAGTTTGATTGAAAAATGTTTGAGAGCCGAAGTGAAGAAATGCTTGATTGCTGTGGTAAAAAAGTTTACTGGTAAAACAAGACCCAGTCACCAATGCTTGGGGGGAAGTCCTCTAAAATGCACAGCAAGGTTATAAATGATTGACTAATCTTGACCTTATCTCCGTGTTGTGGTCACGATTAGCCTTTGTGTAGAAATATGTGACCTTCAACGCCAAGAAATAAATACGTTCTATGTCACGAAATGTTCCAAACGTTACATATACTACCGCTACAGATCAAATGAGTCTTAAACGCTGTATGCGGTTTACAATGACGGCGAAACTAAAATGATAGTGTGTGTCCACATTCTTGTATAACCGTGGGGAATAACCACCGGTAGCTGTTGTGTAACTCTGGAGTTCAACTGATGACTCGGGGACAAATTAAAGATGATATTGAGAATAATCGCTTGACTGGACTTGTTACGTGAAATAATTCATGAGAGGTGAGGGACGTTGTATAAACACGAGTGTTCGAATGCACACAAGTGTTTTACAGTATAGTCCCTCAAATGAATTATTTCACGCAACCAGTCCAGTCAAGCGATTACTCTGTTTAATACTTTTAATTATAAACGATAATTATATTATTTAACCTTTACCTAACGTAACGGCCAAAACCGGCCAGCGCTATTCTCAAAAATCGCCAATTAATATTTTTATACTGTACCAATGACCCAGACATAGCTGGTGCTAACTCTTAAAAATCTAGGGCCAAACACATATTTTGCCCCCCAATCCCCAAAATTTGCATCTAAAACCGAAAAAATCTTGTCCTAAAAGGTCCTCCATACCTTCCTTCCGCTGCGCATGCGCATTGTCAAGGAGGTCTCGAAATTGGCGCCAATTATCACTCTTTGGCCCTTCATCAGTTCACATCTGACTGATATTTGTGCTTGTAAATCTCAGTTTAAATGATGCCAGACACATAAATATTAGAGAAATGGTGGATCTAAAGAGGAATTAGAAGGATGAGAGGAAAAATGAGTGGCAGGAAATAATCAGGGCTGTAACTTAAATTTTTTTTACGAAATTATGTTATGTTGCCTAATTTCGAGGCATGGGCCTGTTGTTGTCATTCTTGCTATAAGTTACACTGCTTGTTCAGTGTTTCCCCTCTCCCTTTCCTTTAGTCCCCCCTTGCTATTCTCCCATGCTTTTGGCATATTTTCTGTAATATTATTACTAAAATTTCTTGGGAATTTTAGCTGGGTAACAGAATGAATTCTGTTCTTTTCCCCATGTTTACGTCCTCACCCATGGGTGTTTAGGCGTAGTGTTCTGCATCTACCATCTGATGTTCTGCAGTTTCTTCCCTGGAAGTCTCTGTTTTGCATCAGATAGTGTGTTATTGGTAACTGATTTCGGGCCATGGTTATCAGTGCCTGGAGTCATGTTTCTGGTGTTTATACACTTCTTGTTTACATTGACAACGGTTCTGTTGAGAGGGATTTTCTTGTCTTTGTATTAGCTTAATCATAACAAGATACATTATTATTATACGTAAGTGTTGCATTAATTTTTTTTGTAATATTTTAAAAAAAATTGTCCACACTTAGGCTTTTTGGGATCCATTGGGGCTCAACGTTACTTTCAGAAACTTGGGCTTTTCTGAAAAAATATTTTTTCCAAAATTTTTTTTTGATTTCAATTATTTTTTTTCTATATTAATGGATCATGTTATTATGTATCTTTGTTTTCAGGGGTTGGTGCGAGTACTAGGACTTTTTGTGCTCTTTTCACAATGAAAGGATATTGTTCAAATTGTAATAAGAGGAAATCTTCCTCTGACTTTCATAATCATTGTATTAATTGTAGTCAGTGTACTCGCACTAACTCCTGTTCAGTATGTGTCAATTGGGATGACAAACATTGGAAACGTGTGTCACGGTATGTTGTTAGCGGGGTAAAGGCCATGCCGGTCCTTTCTCCGCAGGGTCACTCTAGTTTATCAATCTCTATTTCAGAGGAACAAGAACAGGGTGATGTTACCGTGATGTCTTCCAAAAGTGTGCCTCCGTCGTCATAGTTAAATGAAGAGCTAGCGGCAATAGGTGCTCATGGAATACGTCAATCGTCTAAGAGGTCCCTAGAAGGATCGACGGCGTTGGCGTCCGCTAGCTCGCCCGGTGTAGCGACCATTCATCGAATGGTTCGGCAGCCGGGTTCGTCCGTTGCGGTCCAGGAAGGAGATTTGGGTGATGCGAGCACTATAATAAGACAAAGTGCACACCCAGTGACGACGGATCAGAGGAGAGAACGGAGGAAGCCTATTAGTCCGGTTCCTAGCTCGTCCAGGTCCATCCGGGCTGCGAGCGAGAGAGGCCCCTCTCTCGTACAACAACATCTGGGACCAGATGTTGTGGTACAAAACGTTTCGCATTCGGAGCATACGTCCGCCGCTCGGGACGCTCTGTTATATAGACAGTCCGGAGAGACTGTCGATAAGGCTTCCTCATCCTCACGGCAGCGCACACGACCGCACCTTGTCTACGTGACCACAGATATCCAGCCAGCTTCGCCGATCAGGGATTCCACGGCGACCAGGTCACGCCATCCGTTAGCCAGGGACACGAGGCCTGTAGACTCCGGACGTTCGCATAAAAGAAGTATGCAGAAGTCAACGTACAGAGAGCCTCCAGCGGCAAAGCAACGTAAGACCGCTACTCCACAGGCCTCAGTGACGGACGTGCTATCCCAAATAGCACAACTTATCGCAGCATTCCAGCAAACTACAGAATCTCTGTCGGATCAGGAATTATCCGACGACGCTGGGTCGGTACGCTCCGCCGAAGCATCGGGTACGGACGACCGAGAACTTCATAGGGTCCGACAGGATGGCGAAAGGGATTCGGAGGATTTGGAGCTTTCCCTTTCGGAACAACATGAAGCTGCCGTAGATTTTATCCGGCATTACCTTCCAGAGGTTGTTCGGTCGGACCAGAATGCTGCGATGCCGGATAAGAGACTGATAGCGTCATTGGACACAGAATTTTTTGATCGGTTCAGGGACATCGTCCCTGAGTTTCCGACACAGTCCAATAAGGTCACAAGAACATTTGAATTATTGAGCGGCGCTATTTATAAGCTTGCTACCAAAACGGGCAAGTCTGATTTCTCATCCGCAAATGCCCTAAATCTGCCTTTCAACAATTCAAGGAATAAATTCGAAACGGCAGGACAGGGCATACCGAGAGTTCCTCTGCGTCTAGACGACGAGGCTGAAGACTTGGAATTGTCTATACCGTCGTCTATGTCAATTCCAACCACGACGTTGGAAACGGCAATAATGTCTAACAGAGTTAACTTAGACGCCTTATCATACGCAGATCACCTTACTAAGGCGTTATCATTACGTCTTCAAGGGAAAGAATTCCAGGATATACAATCCTAATTAAGACTTCTTTCAAGGGCAGTAGCTTATTCCACGTATAACCCTGCCCTTTCAGTGGCAAACCTGGAGTTGGTTAGACGTGACGCAGCCTAGCTACATCCACGCGCGTGGATGGTAAGGTGAAGAACTCTCTGAGTCGCTTCGGTCTCCGGAAAGCTTATCTTCGACGGCAAGCTTTCAGCAATCTATGATAAGATAACTAAGAAAGCTTCGGATTCTCTGCTTTTCAAATCCGCTTCCAAAAAGCCGGATACAGCAGAAAAGAGTAAGACAGGCACTTCTGGGACAAGTACGCCCAAGAGAAGTTCCTATAGAGGTTCCAATGCGTCCTCTAGGTCTTATTCGAGAGACCGTCAAGGCAGCGACTCTCGTGTGGACGTTCTTCTGGCCGAGATTACCGGTCAGACGTCCCTAGGTCGACGGGGCGAGGTTCGGGTCGTGGAGGACGTAGTTTCTCCTTCAGCAAGCCTCGCAGGTCCAGGAGGTGATGGTTTGAACCTCTATCGTGTTCCGGTAGGCGGAAGATTATCGAGTTTTATAAACGAGTGGGCGCCAATTACGGACGACCCCTGGGTTCGAGGGGTGATTTCGGAAGGACTAAGAAGATCCTTCAAACGAAAGCCTCCATTAACTCGAAGTCCAAAATGGACTCAGCTTCCGTCGAATCCGCAGAAAAGAGACGCTCTTTTATCAGAAGTACAGTCTCTTCTGAAGAAGAACGCGGTAGAGGTCGTGGAAGACCAGGAATCACCGGGTTTCTACAGCCATCTGTTTCTGGTTCCAAAACCAGACGGCTCGTTCCGTCCAGTCATAGTTCTGAGCTGGATAAACAAGCTGATCGTCGCTCCGAAGTTTTATATGGAGACAATTCGATCAGTCAGAGCGAGTATTCGGGTGAACGACTATGCTACAAGCATAGATCTCAAGGATGCGTACTTTCACGTCATGGTACATCCGACATTCAGAAAGTATCTACGCTTCGCAGTCCTAGGAGTTGTATATCAGTTCCGAGCGATGTGCTTCGGTTTGAACCTAGCGCCCTGAGCTTTCACTCGAATAATGAACTCGGTAATGATATATTTCCGAGCTCATTCGTCTACGGTAACGTCGGCCTACCTGGACGACATTCTTCAGCGGTACGGCAACGAGTTAAAGCTTCAGAACGATGTGCAGAATCTGCTTCTGTTACTCCGACGTCTCGGTTTTATTATAAACGAGGAGAAGTCGGATCTGGTGCCGTCCAAGTCATTCACTCATCTGGGAATGAGCTTCGAGACGCACAACAATCTCGATCGTCTACCGTTAACCAGAGCGAAATTAATCAGTTGTTACGCTCGCTATTGTCTTCACTCAGACAAAGTCACAGCGAGAGAGTTCATGAGACTGATAGGTCTGTGCGGAGCCGCTGCGGATCTCATTCCGATAGGGCGGTTACGCACTCGTCCTCTCCAAATATTTATATTTTTGACTCAGAATTGGAGTGTAAAGATTCATTCGCTCGATATAGACGTTCTCTTGTCAAATCAAGTGAAACAAGAGATTCAGACTTGGGCAAACATTCAGTGGTTGACTCAGGGAGTCCCACTGCAGTTGCCGGATCCGAGTTTTACGATTATGACGGATGTCAGTCAAACAGGTTGGGGTGCAACATTGATCCCAACGGATTCAAAGTGCCAGGGTCTTTGGGATCCGCAGTTTCTTGGCAAGCACATAAACATCAAGGAAATGATGTCAATTTGGCTTGCACTACGTCATTGGATGAACATTATTCAGAAAGCACATGTCCAAATCCTGTCCGACAATACGACAGTAGTAGAATCCTTCTGTTTGTTCTAGACACAAAGTTCTACTTTCGGTCCGTCATATTCCGGGTCGTCTGAATGTATTAGCAGACTCCCTTTCACGGACGGGTCGCTTGTTGCCGTCAGAATGGACTCTCAACAAACAGGTATTCAATCAGATTTGCTTGCAATGGGAGCGGCCAATGATAGACTTATTTGCGACACAACTCAACAATCAGTTGCAGACGTATGTGTCTCCATGTCCGGATCCCCGAGCATATGCAGTAGACGCTCTATCGATCTCGTGGGATGGAATGATAGGATATGCGTATCCTCCAGCGCCGTTGATTCAGCAGATATTGCTAAAGATAAAACAATCTCAATGCAAAATTCTATTGGTAGCATCTCTGTCTCCACAGAGACCGTGGATAAATCTACTCAGGTGTCTGCTGTGGGACTTACCGCGAAAACTTCCTCCACGAGAGGATCTTCATTCGCAGGGGAAATCGCGTCAACTACATCACAACCCGCAAGGTCTCAACCTTCACGTATTTCCGTTGTGCGGTCCTTCTTGCACGGCAAGCATTTTACAGGACGAGCAGTGGACGCGATTTCTAACTGTAGGAGGACCTCCTCTTCGCTAAACTATGCGGCTAAGTGGAACATCTTTCGTCGTTGGTGTAGGGATCATTCTGTTGATATTTTTGATCCCTCCATACCAGACATTGCAAACTTTCTAGTATACTTGTTTGACGAGATCAAACTGCAGCCTGTTACTATTAAAGGTTATAGGTCTATGTTATCTGATACCTATGCACACCATGATAGTTTACAAATTGGATCTAATGTCTCTTTATCTAAATTAGTTAGAAACTTCTCGATAAATAGACCTAGAACCCTTAGATTAATTCCTAAATGGAATTTAGCTTGGGCTCTTCTCAAACTAAAAGAAAAGCCATTTGAGTCTCTTGAGACAGTAGATTTCAAATTCTTGTCTTATAAGACAGCATTTCTCTTAGCTTTCTCTTCTGCTAGAAGAGTCAGTGAGCTTCATGCACTATCTGTGGACGATTCTCACTATCGTAGTGTCGGGAACACTATTACCTTTACTACTAATGTTGGATTTTTGGCTAAGAATCAGGCTCCTAATAAATACCCGGAACCTATTGTTATTAAGGCCCTTCCGTCTTCAGACGGGCATAGGCCTTTACTCTGTCCGGTTAGAGCTTTACGTATTTATAAACAAGTATCTCAGTTTATCAGAAAGGGACGAAAACACTTCTTTCTGTCTCTGATGCCTAATAGAAAGGACATTACGGTCCATTCTATTGCTAGATGGATTCAGTTAACTATCTGTACTGCTTATGATAATCTATCTTCAACTCAGCAGTCTGTGCTTAAGATTTCGGCTCATGAAGTAAGAGCTCTTTCTACATCTTGGGCTTACGCAAATAGTGTTGCTATTACAGATTTAATGAAGGCTGCATATTGGTCTCAGCCATCCACATTCACGAATTTTTATCAGAAATATAGAGTCTGAGTCTGGAGACCTGCATTGTTTAGGTCCGTTATCTGTTGCTCAGAATGTCGTCCACTAAACAGTTGCAACTATAGTTATGCAGGCTTTCTGTTCCGGCAGTGACTCCGTCCTGCTGCCCTCTTCGCTCTGGGCTATTTGACCCAGGGCAAGGGGAAGGGGGGGGGGGGGGGGTTCCCTTAGGTCACCTGCTTTATAGTGAAAAGCAACGGGATACCTCCTCCGGAGTCAGTAATTACTGAGTCGTTACCGGGGTGGTTTTAAAGTGTAAAGTTAATGTTTAAAATTCATTCATGTCATATTTTAAAGTGTAGCTCGGTGTGAAGCATTTGTATATGTCACGTGTCAAACGGGCGTTAATACACAATCCTCGGACACTTTTAAAGAGTAATTCTCTGGACTGACTTTATTTATTGGCTTACTTTAAAAATAATTAGTATAAAGGGTTATACTGGATGTTAATAGAGAACATGAATGTTATTATGCTCAATTATGGAGGGTGTTGTGTCTTTCTAATTTATCATAAATAAGAAAGATACATGTAAAGCCTAATACTCCTTTTCTCCTCGAGGGGATGACTCTATTTTATATAGTTGAGCTTATTGGATTTTCCTCTATGTCCTAGGCCCTCCAGCCTTTTTACTATTCAGCTATGTCTGGGTCATTGGTACAGTATAAAAATGTTAAAAAATTTATAGTAATTTATATATTTTTTATACTTACCAATGACCCAGACGGGGATGGCCGTCCCAGGAGTTGGGAACTCATACCTCCCCGCTGAGTACACGGCGCTGACCAGGCACTGCTTGTAAGAATGATAATTGGCGCCAATTTCGAGACCTCCTTGACACTGCGCATGCGCAGTGGAGGGAAAGTATGCAGGACCTTTTAGGACATGATTTTTTCGGTTTTAGATGCAAATTTTGGGGATTGGGGGCAAAATTTGTGTTTGGCCCTAGATTTTTAAGAGTTATCACCAGCTATGTCTGGGTCATTGGTAAGTATAAAAAATATATAAATTACTATAAATTTTTTAACTTTCATTATTTTTTCATTTTTTTCTCTAAAACATAGATTATGACCCCTCATTGGAACGAGATTGCCGAGCTCGTTCCAATGAGGGGTCATAACCTTTGTTTGTGAGACCACAAAATTAAAATAATAGTTATTCAAGAATTTCTTTTGCAAGTTTCGTTTGCTTTTCATGTTAGATAAAGGGTTAAAAAACAAAAAACACCCATGGCAAAGCGTCTTCGTTTGCGCGCACGAATACATAACCCAATTGTTGATTGCATAATTCACTTGTGAAGTTATCGTTTATAATCAATCCCGGAAATCCCAGTAAATCACACTTTGGAAAGTAATAAAACAATTTAATGGCGAATCTGGTACTCCAAATATCTGACAGCTATAAACATTTAACAACCAGACTTGTTGGATATCCAAATAATATTACAGCACTCCGATTGCTTGTGGGACTTCCCAATAATACTCCAAATAGTGGCAGCTATAAACATTTAACAACCAGACTTGATGGATATCCAAATAATATTACAGCACTCCGATTGCTTGTGGGACTTCCCAATAATACTCCAAATAGTGGCAGCTATAAACATTTAACAACCAGACTTGTTGGATATCCAAATAATATTACGGCACTCCGATTGCTTGTGGGACTTCCCAATAATACTCCAAATATCTGACAGCTATAAACATTTAACAACCAGACTTGTTGGATATCCAAATAATATTACAGCACTCCGATTGCTTGTGGGACTTCCCAATAATACTCCAAATAGTGGCAGCTATAAACATTTAACAACCAGACTTGTTGGATATCCAAATAATATTACAGCACTCCGATTGCTTGTGGGACTTCCCAATAATACTCCAAATAGCGGCAGCTATAAACATTTAACAACCAGACTTGTTGGATATCCAAATAATATTACGGCACTCCTATTGCTTGTGGGACTTCCCAATAATACTCCAAATATCTGACAGCTATAAACATTTAACAACCAGACTTGTTGGATATCCAAATAATATTACAGCACTCCGATTGCTTGTGGGACTTCCCAATAATACTCCAAATAGTGGCAGCTACAAACATTTAACAACCAGACTTGTTGGATATCCAAATAATATTACGGCACTCCGATTGCTTGTGGGACTTCCCAATAATACTCCAAATAGCGGCAGCTATAAACATTTAACAACCAGACTTGTTGGATATCCAAATAATATTACGGCACTCCTATTGCTTGTGGGACTTCCCAATAATACTCCAAATAGTGGCAGCTATAAACATTTAACAACCAGACTTGTTGGATATCCAAATAATATTACGGCACTCCTATTGCTTGTGGGACTTCCCAATAATACTCCAAATAGTGGCAGCTATAAACATTTAACAACCAGACTTGTTGGATATCCAAATAATATTACGGCACTCCTATTGCTTGTGGGACTTCCCAATAATACTCCAAATAGTGGCAGCTATAAACATTTAACAACCAGACTTGTTGGATATCCAAATAATATTACGGCACTCCTATTGCTTGTGGGACTTCCCAATAATACTCCAAATATCTGACAGCTATAAACATTTAACAACCAGACTTGTTGGATATCCAAATAATATTACGGCACTCCGATTGCTTGTGGGACTTCCCAATAATACTCCAAATAGTGGCAGCTATAAACATTTAACAACCAGACTTGTTGGATATCCAAATAATATTACAGCACTCCGATTGCTTGTGGGACTCCCCATTAATATGAAACAGAGAAACGTTTGAAAATCCAGACTGAATTGATGATGAAAGAAAAGTTTCAGCGCGCCGAAGGCGCACAGGGACGATGTGTCTGTTAAGGGGTCGGTGTTCGTTCAGCTCAACCATTAATTCACTATCTTGGAGTCTGTTGAGGGCTTTGTTTTGTGGGTATTTTAATCGCGTATCAATAGTTTTTTATTACTTTCCAAAGTGTGATTTACTGTGATTTTCGGGTTTGCTTATAAACGATAACTTCACAAGTCAATTATGCAATCAACAATTGTGTCATGTATCCGTGCGCGCAAACGAAGAAGCCTTGCCGTGGGTGTAATTGGGACTTCATTGTTTTTTTTTGTGGTTTTTTTTTAACCCTTTACCTAATATGAAAAGCAGACGACACTTGCAAAAAAAATTCTTCAGTGGCTATTATTTTCATTTTTTGTCTCAAAAACATAGGTTATGACCCCTCATTGGAACGAGCTCGACGAGCTCGTTCCAATGAGGGGTCCTAACTCATGTTTTTGAGACAAAAAAATGAAAAAGAATGAAAATCAATTGGCGATTTTTGAGGATAGTGCTGTCCGTTACGTTAGGTAAAGGGTTAAATAATATAATTATAATAATGAAAAGTAATAAACAGAGTAATCGCTTGACTGGACTGGTTGCATGAAATAATTCATTCGAGGCGAGGGACTATATTGTAAAACACTCGTACGCATTCGCGCACTCTTTTGTTTGTACAACGTCCCTCACCTCTCATGAATTATTTCACGTAACCAGTCCAGTCAAGCAGTTACTCTCTATCTATTTTTGCTAGCTCGTGATGTTCCTTTATCGGTGTCCATTTGGGTTTGCATAGCACCACACGCAGGGCATAATTTTGAACCCTCTGTAGCTTCTGAATGTTGGTTTTGCTCAGGTCACTTGTTATTTTTTTTTTTTTTTTTTTTTTTTTTTTATTTTTTTTTATTTACAGTTTTCACAGTAAATTAATTCAAACACACACACTATATATATATATACAAAACAAAAATACAATGTGTAAAGAATACTTCCAATCGAAATTCAACATGGGCTTATGTGGTTATAGAAGACACTTAAATTTAGCTAAATATTTTAGATATTGTCTCCCATCTCAGTTTGATTTTGTTTGCCTTGCCGAACGAGTATAAATAGAGTGAGTATATATCGATAGTTCTGTAATTCTTTAAAACTTCTGTATACGCGGTGTAGTTGGGTAGCCGGTTTTCAAGACTACATGAAAATATATATTTTTTAAAAATTTGTAAACATGTACACAGTATGTCGGATAACTGAGCTTCTGTTTGCATTCCTAATATTACTTCCTTAGGGCTAACCTGAACATTTGAATTACAAACAGTATTAATCTTTTCTATGAGTTGAAGTAAAATTGTTTTTGAATGTGAACAATCGTAAAAGAGATGTGTTATTGATTCTTTTGAATTAAAACAAAAGCGGCAGAGCCGAGTTTCTGAAAGACCACTACGAAATAGTTTAGAATTGGTGTATAATATACGGTGATTTATTTTGAACTGTAGTGTCTGTAAATATGTGTCGCTGGTAGAAGGTCACTTGTTATTATTGCACCGTATTCTAGTACCGGACGTATAATGATTTGTAGAACTTGAGAAGCACATCTTTGTTTGCTCCCCAATTTTTACCTTTGATCATCTTCAGAAAATTGATACGTTTAGTAGCTCTAACCGTAATGGAGTTTACGTGACTGTTTAGACTGAGATTGCTATCTAATATAAATCATAAAAAATTGCCTCTTTTCTCCCTTCTAATTTGTGATCGTATAACTGGAAATCGATACTGGGGTCTGGTTTTTTCTTTGCTTCTTGAAGAACGTAACTTTTTGAGTTTTGACGGCATTGAGTTTGATGCGCCAAAAGGGCGCACCAGCTCTGTTGCGATAATATGTATGTAACAGTAAATGTTGTCATTGCCTAAATCTCTGTTCTATTGCCGTTTTTAGTCTTCTGTCCTCAGTGCCGTATTAACCCATGGCCATGCCCCTAGGCTTTTCGGTACTTCGGGACGGGGCGTCCTCCGGCACTTCAATCTTTCACCCCGCTACAGCTGACAGCCTGACCCTGGTGCGCCGAAGTACATTCTCCTGTATCCATTTTGCGGGTCTCCAGAAGAATTTCACTCACAACTTGACATATTGTTTAAATAAGCATTAAAATAATGTACTGTATATAAATATATATATCTTACCTTCTACAAGTATCTGGCAATTTCACTGGTTTGTAAATGTCACATGCAAACCCCATATAAAACCATACACCGTCAGTTACAAGTCATATGCGACTGACCACCACTCCCCTTTGTTCGTTCATCTTTCAAAATGTCGGAAAACAATAAACGCTTCGCGCAGGCGACAGACGAAGAGGTAGATGCCAAACGTCTTAAGCTGAATGCAGACAATACCATTAAAGCTGGTAAAAGATGTGCCAATATTTTAACAGACTATCTCAAAGAAAAAATGACTCAATTCAAAATTGCACTGCTGTAAACACAGTGTAATCAAACCCCAATGTTTATTATTACCACTTTGCAGGGCGTTTCCTACTGCATTAATGTCGATTTAACGGGCAATCATATCCTCTATTGCTCGGTAGTCACGTGATAGGAGGGCCGCTAATGGAAAACAAAATTCATTATCGGCCCTCTTGTCACGTGACGTCTTTTAGAATTGAAAATTTAGAAATGAGGCGAGAACTCGCAAGGAAAAGTTGATGCTTTCGCCATGTTGGGGTCTTGTTGATCGACAGCAACAGAAACAAATGACACGTGGCCATGTTGTCAGTTGTAGCCATTTTCCACGGCAACTGATTCGTCATCTTTATTGCGTGCATTACCTCCCTCGCTGGAAGTGGAAGACGGATTTTTTTTAAACTCTCTCATCGTCTCGATGTAATCAGTTTCTACAATGTAAAAAACCCTCATCATCTTGGAGTTCATGCATTCAGCATTATCGCGCGAACCCAGGTAAGTATTATATTATATTAACACCTGTCACTTATTACAAATTACGTAGTGGTAATAATAGTAATAACATGATTGTTGTCGGGCATAATGGTTCGTGAGCGGCCCTGCATCGATGTTGAACAGCCCTTGGGCTTATTAACGGCCCTCGACTTCGTCTCGGGCCTTTAATAAATCCTCGGGCTGTTCAACATCGATGCAGGGCCGCTCACGAACCATAATGCCCTCCAAAATCATGTTATTGTTTAATTATTACCACTTTATAGGGCCAATCCTTAAGCTATTATCACTAAAAATGAGGGCATTCATTTTGTGTATTAGCCCTGTTCCCGATGGCGTCACCGGGCCGGCGGGCCAATAATACAATTTGTTTTTATTATTGGCCCGGCGCCCGGTGACGTCAATGTTAATTCAGCATTTCGGAGCACCAAACCGCCGAGGTAACTCTCCTTCACTTCCGAGAAATATCGATATATTTTGAACGCGTTCGTGTTTAAATTGATCGTTTCTCAGTCGTTTCCTTGAGCTCTCCGTTATTTCGTGAGAAAAGCACATTTCATTTGAGAGTATAATCATCCGATGATCATCGTCACGTAAGTAACATACATTGTAAATAATATATCGTTAGTTGTTCGTCAATTTCGCCTGAACTTGGCTTATGTCTCGCCTAATTTCGATGTGAACTAGACGATTGTCAGCTGATCAGTCATGTGACTATGGAAAGTGACCTTACTAAGTTAGCCCAAAAAGCTTCAATGCTGTGATGAAAGTGATTGTTTTTTGTTCATTAAATTATGTTGAGTTCAATAGTACATTATTTCTCTCCTTGAAAATCCAATGAAGCAATACCAACATGTACCTAGTGCCCTTGAATATTTATTAACAGTCCATGTGGTAATAATAGTAATAGCATGATTTTGTAGGGCGTTATGGTTCATTAACGGCCCTACATGAATGATTAAAAGTCCTTGGGCCTATTAGCGGCCCGAGACTCCGTCTCGGGCCGCTAATAGTCCCTTGGGCTTTTAATCATCCCTGCCGAGCCGTTAATGAACCATAACGCCCAACAAAATCATGTTATTGTATAATTATGGAAATGTTACAATCATCTATAACCTTACAATAAACAAGAATTAAGATTCAATTCTTGGCAATTAGTAAGATACATGTACATTCATTTCAGAGTTATCTGATTCTTCATTTGTGAACGATTCGAAATTCCGGAAGTCACAGAAACGCGTTCATTTTTGATGGTTTTGATATATTTATTTGTGTTAATTAGAACAAAATGTGCTGAAATTAAAATTAACAAGAAGGAATTTCTCCATTTATCAGTCATTGGATAGTCTAATTCATTATAAAAAAGGTAGTCGGTAAGATTTATTTGTTAAACAGTTTGGTAGTGACCTAATATGGTATATATGGGGTCAGTTAATTCTCGAGCAATATGGAATTAACTGACAAAGCTCTCGCGCAATATGGAATTAACTGACAAAGCTCTCGCCCAATATGGAATTAACTGACAAAGCTCTCGCCCAGTATGGAATTAACTGACAAAGCTCTCGCCCAATGTGGAATTAACTGACACCATATATACCATATCAGGTCACTACCAAACTGTGTAACTTATAATATATAATATACTTACGGGAGTACAAAATGGATGAATACACATGTACATGTATCGCTTAAGTGAAAAGTGCATTTAATCACTGGAGCCATTAGGCGCTGTTAACAGTGCCTCAGCAAAAAATAAATTGGCGGGCCCCCTGTCCCTGCGGGCTCCCAGGCTTCAGCCAAGTCAGCCTTATGAACAATACGGCCCTGTCTCTCCTTCTCGACCGTAATTTTCGAATTTTCTCGTATTTTCAGATTCAGATGGTTCATTACAATTATACACTATACTCAAGCCTTGAGGACGCGTTTGGAAAAAGAGACGGTGTTGCTATAACTGCGTTGTTTGTTCAGGTATGCTTTGTATGTTTTCATGAATCACGACGCGTGGCCGTAGGATGGATCCTCTGCCAACATTTTCCTCGTCCTCGGAAATTTTCGGTTTTGTAAGACATTATTACATGATAGTCCATACACGCTGTACGTGACTTTCAGTTGTCAATCTTACATAATAGACGCCTTCGAGTCATCAGGTTTTTTAAAAATAAAAATGGAGAAAATATTTTTGTAATCCAAATTGTGAGCCCTAATTTTTTTTTTGCAGAAAGTTGCGATGCAAAGCCTTGCGGTGTGTCCTCAAGTGGCGTACCGAGTCTCTTTGCATCGAGGAATTCTGCCTTTCATTTTTATTAAGCACCCTAATTATCCAAGAAACAGTTTCAAACATTGAGTCGGAAAAATGGTCACGGGATCCTCAATTCTTTTTCCAACACTAACAGTACAAAGCGCATAGTCACGGCGCATTTGATGCATGAGCGCTAGCTGGAGAGGGACCATCGTATCAGGATGCATGGGCGCTAGCTGGAGAGGGACCATCGTATATCAGCCAACGAGGGCGGATGAATGATTGAAAATGTCGTTAAAAATTAACAGTGTTTTTACCAGGTCCGGCGGAACAAGAAGAAGAGGGCTGGGGGACTTTAGCCTTCTCACTTTTTTGCAGAAAAAAATTGTGATTTATCTGTCATCTCTCCAAAAAAATTGGCATATATTTCAAGAAGCATGTATGACAAACCTGGGTAGAGAGAGCCAGTCTACTCGAATCTCTCACCCTCTACCCAGAGTTGTCGTTCATGCTTCGCATATAACAACACTTGTTCTATGCAAAACATGAACGACAACTCTGAGTAGTGAGTGGTAGATTTGAGGTACTGGTATAGGCCCGAACATTTTATCCTCCCCAACCACACCATAACTCTAAAGTACGTTTCGCCGTTCCCGGTTCGAGGCCTTGTGAACAGGAATGTAGCTTCCAGAAGCGAGGAATTGGCTTCTTCTAGGGTCCAAAAATCAAACTTTTCTCGCAACGTCCCCAACCATGGTCGGTCCGGTGTGGCCTAGGACCCACGATAGCCTGCGTTTCAGCCACCCCCCCCCCCCCCCCACTCGCCCACCCAGACTTTTAAATACGCTCCGCCAGCCCTGTTTACAGAGTGTGCTAATTTCTATTAATCATTTTTCATTATTTTTTTTTTCCAGCTGGGAAAGGAAAATGCTGGCTTGAGACAAATTACGGAGCACATAGAGGACGTTCTCACAAAGGTAGTGTACATTTGAATGACGAATGATATAATATTTAACCCTTTACCTAACATGAAAAGCAGACGATACCTGCAAAAAAAGTCTTGAATAACTAATTTTTTTTATTTTTTGTCTTAAAAACATAGGTTATGACCCCTCATTGGAACGAGCTCGACGAGCTCGTTCCAATGAGGGGTCATAACCTATGTCATTGTGAAAAAAAATGAAAAAAATAATGAAAAATAATTGGCGATTTTTGAGAATAGCGCTGGCCGGTTTTGGCCGTTACGTTGGGTAAAGGGTTAACATGTGATGTATGTAGCTTTTTGTGGAGATGGGGAGGAGGTAGGGACGTGTCTGAAGGTTTCCGATTGGGGTTGTAGGGTAGTGAATTTTCAACTGGGGAGGGGCCGGGGGAGCACCTTCTGTCGCCACGCCCCTGGCAGAAGGTGGAGGGTAGCAGCCACTAAATATCAAACGGAAATTAGCAATGAAAAGCATATCAATGTGTCGGTGCTTTGCATCGATCTTTATTTTTCTGAAAATTCATTGTGTTGGCCCCGCTTGTGGGCGCGGTGGCGTTGCGGTAACCGGTTCTCGTCATATCACCGACGTTAAGCAACGTCGAGCCCGGTTAGTCCTCGGATGGGTGACCGTCTGAGCGATCGATTCGGACTCCCGCGTTGTGTCCTTGGCACGACACTTAACCCCCATTACTAAGGCGTACTGCACGTCGATGGTGCGCATATCTTAAACCAATCTGACCCTGCCTGTGCTGCAGTGCGGAGTTACGATGTTGGGGAGCTGGCAGCTGCTCGTCGTTGCTTGGTGGTTCTCTCCGGGTACTCCGGCTTCCTCCACCCGTAAAACTGCCACTGTCATGATTAGCCATTGTGCACAAGTATGTGACCTTAAACACCAATAAATAAATAAATAAATAAATAGTTGGCCCCGCTTACTATTGACTCCTTGCTCGAGACAACGGTCGTATCCGCTATTTACAAAAATCGCCATTCAAATTTTATTATTTTTCAAGTTTTGTCTCCACAAGCGTTGAAGAGTATGACCCCACACCAGAACGAGAGAGGGAGAGCAGTTGGCCCATCTTGCTGACCGACGTTGGACTGACGACGGACAGACAGGAAGAGAACTGATGGACTTGAATGAAAGTTGGTTAAAAACGTAAGAAATGATTTATATATTTCAGGGCAAACAGAAAACAATCGCAACTTCTTTTAATCCTAGCAGTATTTTACCAGGTACGTTTCAGTTCTATACCCATGCAAATTTCACCAAATTTAATGTTAGAAATAAATGAACGTGGATGTGATTATGATGTTTACATTAAATAAAGGCACTGAAAAGATCGAAATTACATATATAAAGCTCGCTGGAGAGGTCTCCGGTGGCAGTCTTTGACAATAGAATAGCAATAGTGGTCATCTCAAATTGAAAATGGAGGCCGAGACAATCCTCTTGATGAAGAACGTTTATACAGGTGCGAATCGTATCATCCATTTAGTGTTTTCTGCATCTTCTGAAGTTTTGATCAGTGGGTGTGGAGTTATTTGATAACATTATTCACGGATCCACAGTGTTAGACCTATGGGGTTTTATTGTGAGGAACGTCTTAACCCTTTACCCAACGAATCGTCCACATCCGCTCGAGTAATATGCAAATTCAGCAGTTGAAAAAATATTATTTTTTCCAAAAATTTCAACACTAAAACCATATCACGTGACCCCTCGTTGGAACGACCTCGTCGAGCTCGTTCCAACGAGGGGTCACATGATATGGTTTTGTTGAAATTTTTTGAAAAATTTAAAAAAATTATATTTAAAATAATAAATTTTGATATCGTCTGCGTTGGTTAAAGGGTAAAGGGTTAACGTACCTCTCACGGTACCACTGCTAAATACACGTTTTTCATTATCACCCCTGACTTATCTCATCATGAAAATATCCTCTCAATAAAGTTATCTCTCCTGAAATTATTAGACTGGCGAGGAAGATCCAATTGAGAAACATGAAATTGTTGAGAAAACACCTATGACATCAGCAGAAAATAAAGCTAAGTTTCCTTTTGTTACTTTTAGTAAACTAAATCCCACAGTTTAACTGATTCATTAGAGGTAGGTCAACGTGCTCGTTCCCATGAAGGATCAAAAGCTATATTTTAGGGGAAGCAATAACACTTTTTTTCAGTTATTGAAGTTTTTTTCTTTCAAATGTCTTAAAGTCATGTTAGGTATAGGATTTTAATGCACGCCGTTGCTTTTATTTTCATAAATTACATGTTTTTTCTGTAAACCGAAGCAAACAATAAATTCTCTGCGTATTATTGTCCTTCAATAATACGGATCACGTGCAGGGACTATTTCACTGTCTTTTTTTAACTTTTAGTTTAATAATTTGTGTTTTTAATATTGCTTTTTTGTGAACTGCGGACGTGCAATAAATACAGAACAGCATACGCGTTGGAACTGTCATTTTTTACCACGTGAGATCGATTTTGGCGGTGGGATAATATTGAACAAGAAGCCGAAAGCCTTCGAGTTCAATATTATCCCTCCGCCAAAATCGATTAATAATTTTTTAGTGACCTGCAGGCGTGCAATAAATACAGAACAGCATACGCGCTCGGTCGATTTTGGCGGAAGGCTAATATTGAACTCGAAGCCTTCGGCTTCTCGTTCAATATTATCCCTTCGCTCAAATCGATCTCGTGTGGTATACTCCAGGCCTCCACCTTGGTTTCTATGGTCGCTCGTGGTTGCTATGTGACCCCAAAACCCTAAAATAGGACGGGATTGTGTTGCGTGGATGCTTTCAACTCGATAGGACGTACCAAACCAAAAACGTATAGTACAGACTTTCTGGCCATGTTTGGACTAGAAACCCGCCAGCTAAATCAGATTGCACGGCGCTATCTGTTCCGAGTATCCATCAAATCTCTTCCTCGCATCAATGATTCAATGCGCTGTTTACTTCCATGCATCAATCCATGGTTAAAACGAGTGGAATTATTAGATTCTTATAAAAAGCGAATAATAAAAAGAAAATCTAGTGTTTTTGAGTGGATACCGAAATTTACCTCACTTATGGGCGAGACAATCGGTTATTTTCGCTCGCGCAAAATAGGCATTTGTATCGGTCACTAATGAGATAATTTTCGGTATCCACTCAAAAACACTAGATATCCTCTATATATTCGATAGGGAACTTCCTTTCGCGCTGAAGATTAAAGTTCTTTCAGGGAAGTTTGTCGATCAATATTTGGGCTCTCTGTGGGAGCATACCCATTTTGAGCTTCACCCCAAATTTGTATTTCAAGAACCAGAATGTTGCTACCCCCTTGGGGCTGGTGTTAATGTCCCGAAAGCCTAAAATGTTTTTAAAATCATCTTCTCGTTACTCACACGCAATAATGCTTAGATTTCTGGTGTGGAACTTACATTAGTGATACACAATCGTTTTTTTTTTCAAAGGAACTCAGTAGGTAAATATTTGGGATCCCTGTGGGAGGATGCCCATTTTGGTCTCCACCCAAAATTTCTGTATCCAGATCCAGTGGGCTGATTCGAAACAAATTTGTTATGTAGTATAACTGGATCACAAGTACTTGATTTATACCCGAAATATTGTTTTGGGGTGGAGTAGAGAGAACCACAGAAGTTAAAAACAAAACTAAAATTAAGTAGGGACTCTTTTTGAGAGTTCAAAGATCAGAGCTTTATTTTTGCCTGAGAAGCTTTTAAAGGACCAGCAGAAATGAATGGTCAAATTGAGTTTGGTTGTGTAATGGCAAATAAAAAAATTACTCTTGCTCTCCATCACTTACTAACACCCTTATAAAAAAGTACCATGGTAAATCCCAAAATACCCTGGTAATACCATGGTATACCATGGTATTACCAGGGTATTTTGGGATTTACCATGGTACGTTTTTATAAGGGCACACTCATCTCTTTTGACAACTTGAGCCAGGTGATCATTTTAAGGTCATTCGAGTCTAGTTGATTTATGTCCATATTCATGCAGATCGAGTTGAAGGTGTAAAACTTCAAAGAGAGAGCATAAAAGTAAACCCCTCACAAAAATTTCGAATCTTACCAAAGTAACAGGAGTGCCTCTCCTCATCCTATCTCTCCGGTGAAAAAGAGGGCAATTTTGTTGGAAGAAATCTTAGGGAGATTTAAAAATATTAGAAAGACAAAAACAAGACTGAACTGGACTGACCTGGTGCCGAAAGTATATGTGATACTCAACCTGATGTCCGATAAACTACTCAACTGTCAGCTATTGTCCAGTTCCGGCGGTCATGCGCAAATACAATTTCCTGTTTTTCATTTTTCATTTTCTTTTATTTACAGATCCAATGTTGAGAGACTTTTGGACTTACAATGGTTCCTTAACATTCCCACCGTGCTGTCAAAATGTCACTTGGATTATTTATAGATATCCTCTTGTTATATCACATGCTCAAGTAAGTATCATCCAGACAAATGTATTGGGGGTAGGTGAGTTTTATTTGGTGAGAGAGAGCAGGCCTGTCAACCTAGAAAATCAAGGAGTGCAAAACAATTGCCCTCCTCAGATTGTTTGGGAGTGCAATTGCACCTGAAATTTTCAATACAAAAACTTCTATGCTATTTTGTTTGGTTATATTCACTTCAAGGTATTAATATTGTGACTGAAAAATGGTACTACGTTCAGCGACACAGTGGAAAAATTGGCACACACATCTCCTCATTATTAAAAATGTTGCATTCAATTCTTATGTGACTGTCTTCTCCACTCAAAATGTATCGCAATGCGACACAGAATGGGTCATGAATTATTGTGAATCAATGCGACACTGACAAATCGTCCCCTGAGTTCCAATGTGTTCTCTGTGCCAATAGGCACAGAGAACACATTGGAACTCGGGAGATGAAATGATAATAGATTTTAAAGGCAGTCCAAAACAGGTCTGGCATAACAGAAAATCAAGGGGTGCAAAAAATTGCGCTCCTCAATTTTTACTAAGTGTGCAGTAGGCGTGCAGCCCTCCTGTACTCCTAGAGAATGCCAGGCCTGTGAGAGGGTTGCTGAGTGACTGTCCCACCACCCACTGGCCGATGGTTTATGAACATTCCTATTCATCATTTTCGAGCCTTATATTTCATCTAAATTGGGAAGAATCCATTTGGATTCTCGCAAAAATCGTTGCAAGAATCCATTCCAGCTATGAGTGTCTCAGAATCTCATGAGGCCACCTAGGTTGAACCCCTGTTGCATACATATAACACGTGTTAACCCTTTACACAACATAAGTTTTTAATTATTAAAACATACGATAAATTTGGTAATTTTTAAAAAGAATAAACAATATTTACCAACAAAACCTTACAAGCATGGCTGTCAATGGAACCGGCTCGATCGAGCCGGTTCCAATGACAGCCTTCTTTGTACAATTTCATTGTCAAAGTGTCAGGATATTTCATGTCATGTTAGCCTTGTATTGGTTAGTTTGCTGCCGCTGTAATAGGCAAATGGTTAAACTGACTCATTTCTTTTCACGCGGGTCCTAGCACGGGTGCAGCAAAAATCTCCTCGGGTTCTCTCTTGTTCTATTGCCGGATCTATGCGTGAATCGATTCTCGTTGAAATATAAGCCCTGTTTCTCACCAAAAGAAGTCCCAGTGACTTCCATTTACGTCCAAGATTCAGTCTCAAATGTTTGATGTTAGCCTCCTATCATCAGTAACGTCAAACGTCCGCCTCATCCCCCATAGTTTCCCATCAAATTCTCTGCCGTTTTTCTACATTCTATCAAGCTATTGACTAACGGAATAATTTACTTTTACTCTTTCAGACATATTATTATTACTTTCCAAAGTGTGATTTACTGGGATTTTCGAGTTTGATTATAAACGATAACTTCACAAGTGAATTATGCAGTCAACAATTGTGTCACGTATCCGTGCGCGCAAACGAAGACGCTTTGCCGTTGGTGTAATGGGTTATTTCATTGTTTTTTTGTTGTTTTTTTTTAACCCTTTACCTAATATGAAAAGCAGACGACACTTGCCAAAAAAAAAAAAAAATTCTTGAACAGCTATTATTTTCATTTTTTGTCTCAAAAACATAGGTTATGACCCCTCCTTGGAACGAGCTCGGTGAGCTCGTTCCAATGAGGGGTCATAACCTATGTTCTAAAGACAAAGAATGAAAAAATAATGAAAATTAATTGACGATTTTTTAGAATAACGCTGACTAATTATCGTTAATAATGAAAAGTAATAAACAAAGTAATCACTTGACTGGACTGGTTACGTGAAATAAGTCATTCGAGGCGAGGGACTATATTGTAAAACACTCGTGCTCATTCGCGCACTCGTGTTTGTACAAAGTCCCTCACCTCTCATGAATTATTTCACGTTACCAGTCCAGTCAAGCGATTACTCATTATTTATTTGTAACATGGTCCAGTTTTTCCTTCACAAGAGGGACTTATCTGTAATATGATTTATGTATGCCATTTGGAATTAGTGTGTTTTATGAGCCTGTTCATGTTAATTTTGTGTGAACATAGCAATCTGCCTTGTTCTGGTGTATTTGCTGAATAAATCTTATCTTATTACCTTCTTTCTTCAAGCTGAAACATTTACACTAGCTTTGTCGACAATTTTTTCCAGCATTTGGAAATTGATATGATATCTCTATTTTCTTGTAGGTGGAAGATTTCCGTCGGCTGAGATCTTACAGTAAAGAGGACAAATCACATGTGCTGGGCGACGGGTCGTTAGTTGACAATTTCCGACCCACACAACCACTCAATGATAGAGTTATCAGTGCATCGTTCCTTTAAACCTTTACCTAACTTAACGGCAAAAACCGGCCAGCGCTATTCTCAAAAATCGCCAATTAATTTTCATTATTTTTTTCATTTTTTGTCTCTAAAACATAGTTTATGACCCCTCGTTGGAACGAGCTTGTCGAGCTCGTTCCAACGAGGGGTCATAACCTATGTTTTTGAGACAAAAAATGAAAAAAATTAGTTATTCAAGAATTATTTTTGCAAGTGTCGTCTGCTTTTCAGGTTAGGTAAAGGGTTAAACTCAATGGAAAGAGAACCTGTTGGGGTTTAGGGATTGTGCATTTAAAACCATTTATATGCATGAGCCGATTAGAATTTGGTATGCATGTAGCGGCCAGAAAATAAAAATGATGCAGCAGGTCGTGTGGTTAGAGGGAAGTGTTGTGGCAAACCTTTTGAGGAAAAACCTAAGAATCGTATTTTAACTTGAAAGTTTACACATTTTTCATTGGACTGCAGGGTTTCAGAATCCCACGTCATCGTTTCACCACCTCTCATTTTGGTCATCGCATACTGTGAGCGATGTAAAAGGTGTGATAAGTGGGTACCATTCGATTAAGGGGTTTTGTTGATCGATTAATCACGTGGATTAAGTTTGGTTAACAGATTGACCACTTGTCCAAATATATATCTGAATAATTGCCATATCGTTCATGATTTACAGCATGAACCCTTTACCCAACGTAACAAACAAAACCGACTATAGGCCTATATATAAAAAAATCTCCATTCAAATTTATTATGTTTTCGATATTTTTATACTGTACCAATGACCCAGACTAAGCTGGTGCTAACTCCAACAAAACCAGGGCCAAACACAAATTTTGCCCCCCCAATCCCCAAAATTTGCATCCAAAACAAAAAGAAATCATGTCCTAAAGGACCTCCATACTACGCCTCTACCTCGCATGCGCAGTGACGCAGTCGTCCCGAAATTGGCGCCAATTATCATTCTCTGTTTGGCCCTTCATCAGTCAACATCTCACTGATCTTTGTGCTTGTAAATCTCAGTTTAAAGGATGCCAGACACGTAATTTTTGGAGAAAATGTGATTCTAAGGAGGATAGAAGGAGGAGAGGAAAAAGAAGTGGCAAAAAAATAATCAAGGCTGTACTTAAAATTTTTTGATGAAATTATGTTAAGTTGCCTATTTTCGAGGCATGGGCCTCTTGTTGTCATTCTTGCTAATTGTTGCACTGCTTATTCAGTGTTTTCTCTCCCCTAGCCTTCTAAAGTCCCCCCTGGCAATTCTCCCATGCTTTTGGCATATTTTTGAGAAATTTCATTTCTAAAATTTCCTGGGAGAGTTGCTTGGTTACAGAATGTTTTCTGTTATTTTCCCCATAGTTACGTTTTCACCCATGGGTGTATAACGTTTGTGTTCTGCATCTTCCATCTGATGTTCTACAGATTCTCCCCTGGGAGTCTCTGTTTTGCATCAGATAGAGTGTAATTGATGACTGATTCCGGGCCAGTTTTTTCAGTGCCTGGAGTCATGTTTTCTAGTGTGTTTACACTGTTTGTTTTCATTGGCAACAGCCTTTTTTGAGGGGGGCTGTTTGCCTTTGTGGTAGTTTATCTCATTATAAGATACATTTATATTATCCGAAAGTGTCTCATTAATTATTTTATATAAATTTAAAATTTTTGACCACACTTTGCCATCGGATCCATCGGGGCTCAACGTTACTTTTCAGCAACTTGGGCTTCTCTGAAAAAATATTTTTTCAAAATTATTTTGTTTTGCAATTGTTTTTTCATTTATTAATGGATCATGTTATTATGTATCTTTGTGTCAGGGGTTTTTGCGAGTAACTAGGACTTATTGTTGTTCTTTCACAATGAAGGGACGTTGTTCAAATTGTAATAGGAAGAAATCTTCCTCTGACTTTCATGATCATTGTATTAATTGTAGTCAGTGTTCTCGCATTAATCCCTGTCCTATATGTGAACATTGGGATGAGAAACATTGGAAACGTGTGTCACGATATGTTGTTTCTGGAGAAAGAGCGATGCCGGCTCTTTCTCCACAAGGTCACTCTACTCTCTCAGTTTCTATTTCAGAGGAACCAGAACAGGGTAATGTTTCCATGTTATCTTCTTCAAGTGTGCGTCCGTCGTCACAAATGAATTCAGAGCTAGCGGCAAAAGTGCTCATGGAGATTAGACAAATGTCGTCCGCTAGCTCGCCCGGTGTAGCGTCCATTCACCGAATGGTTCGGCAGCCGGGTTCGTCCGATGCGGTCCAAGAGGAAATTTTGGGTGATGCGAGCACTATAAACATAATAGATGCACACCCAGTGACGGCGGATAGTAAGCGAGAACGGAGGAAGCCTTTTAGTCCGGTTCCTAGCTCGTCCAGGTCCAGCCGGGCCGCGAGCGAGAGAGGTCCCTCTCTCGTACAACAACATCTGGGACCAGATGTTGTGGTACAAAATGTGTCTTTAGCGGAGCATACGTCCGTCGCTCGGGACGCTCCGTTGTATAAGCAGTCCGCAGAGACTGTTAAGGCTTCCTCTTCTCGTCAGCGCACACGACCGCACCTTGGCTGCGTGACCGCCGATATATTACCAGCTTCGCCGATGAAGGATTCTTCGGCGACCAGGCCACACCATCCGGCAGCCAGGGATTCGAGACCGATGGACTCCGGACGTTCGCATAGGAAAAGTATGCGGGAGCCATCTGATGCGGAGCTGCCCTCGGCGAAGCAGCGAAAGACTGCGCCTCCGCAGGTCTCGACGCCGGACATTCTTGTGCAGATAGCACAGCTTATCGCAGCATCCCAGCAGCCGACAGGAACGGTGTCGGATCGAGAATTATCCGACGGCGCTGGGTCGGTACGCTCCGCCGAAGCATCGGGGGCGGACGACCGGGAACATCGTGAGGTCCGACCGGATGGTGAAAGGGATACGGATGACTTGGAGCTATCCCTTTCGGAACAACATAAAGCTGCCGTGGACTTCATCCGACACTTTCTCCCTCAAGTTGTTCCGTCGGGCCAGACTGCTGCGCTTCCGGACAAGAGAATTATAGCGTCATTGGACTCTGAATTTTTTGAGCGGTTCAGGGACATCGCTCCCGAGTTTCCGTCGCAGTCCAATAATGTTGCTAGAACATTTGAATTATTGAACGACGCTATATTTAAACTTGCTTCCAGGACGGGGAAAGCAGGTTTCTTGTCCGCTAATACTCTCAACCTGCCTTTCATTAATGCAAGGAATAAATTCGATACGGCAGGACAGGGTATACCGAGAGTTCCTCTGCGTATGGACGACGAGGCGGAAGACTTAGAGCTATCATTACCGTCGTCAGCTTCTATTCCAACCGCGGTGTTGGAAACAGCTATTGCGTCTAACAGAGCCAATTTAGATGCCTTATCTTACGCAGATCACCTTACTAAGGCGTTATCACTGCGCCTTCAAGGGGAAGAGTTTCAGGATATACAATCCTCTTTAAGACTTCTTTCAAGGGCAGTAGCTTATTCCACGTGTAACTCCGCCCTTTCAGTGGCAAATCTGGAGTTGGTTAGACGTGACGCAGCCCTAGCTACATCCACACTAGTGGATTCTAAGGTGAAGAACTCTCTTAGAGTCGCTTCGGTCTCAGGAGAACTTCTCTTTGACGGCAAGCTTTCCGCTATTTATGATAAAATTAAAAAGAAAGCTAATGATTCTCTGTTGTTCAGATCGGCTCCTAAAAAGTCGGATACAGCAGACACGAATAAGACAGGCACTTCTGGGTCTAATGCGCCCAAGAGAGGTTCCTATAGAGGTTCCGGTGCGTCCTCTTGGTCTTATTCGAGAGACCGTCAGGATAGCGACTCTCGTTCGGGGCGTCCTTCAGGCCGGGACAATCGGTCGGACGCCCCGAGGTCGACGAGGCGAGGTGCGGGTCGTGGAAGACGTGGTTTCTCCTACCGCAGGCCTCGCAGGTCCAGGAGGTGATGGCTTAAACCTCTATCGCGTTCCGGTTGGCGGAAGGTTGTCGAGTTTTTCACAAGAGTGGGCGTCGATTACGGACGACCCCTGGGTGAGAGGAGTGACTTCGGAAGGTCTAAAGATATCCTTCAAACGAAAGCCTCCATTAACTCGAAGTCCAAAGTGGACTCATCTTCCGTCAAATCCACAGAAAAGAGACGCTCTGTTATCAGAGGTGCAGTCTCTTTTAATGAAGAACGCGGTAGAGGTCGTAGAAAACCAGGAATCTCTGGGATTCTACAGCCACCTGTTTCTGGTTCCGAAACCAGACGGCTCGTTCCGTCCAGTCATAGATTTGAGCTGGATAAACAAGCTGATCGTCGCTCCGAAGTTTTATATGGAGACGATTCGATCGGTCAGAGCGAGTATTCGGGTGAACGATTATGCTACGAGCATAGATCTCAAAGATGCGTACTTTCACGTCATGGTACATCCGACATTCCGAAAGTATCTACGCTTTGCAGTCCTGGGAGTGGTGTATCAATTCCGGGCGATGTGCTTCGGATTGAATCTAGCACCCTGGGCTTTCACTCGCGCAATGAACTCGGTAATGATCTACTTCCGAGCTCATTCGTCTGCGGTAACGTCGGCCTACCTGGACGACATTCTTCAGAGGTACGGCAACGAGTTAACGCTTCAGAACGATGTTCAGAATCTTCTTCTATTGCTCCGACGTCTCGGTTTTATAGTAAACGAGGAGAAGTCGGATCTGGTGCCGTCCAAGTCATTCACTCATCTGGGAATGAGCTTCGAGACGCACAACAATCTCGTTCGTCTGCCGTTAACCAGAGCGAAATTAGTCAGTTGTTACGCTCGCTATTGTCTGCACGCAGACAAAGTCACGGCGAGAGAATTTATGAGACTGATAGGTCTGTGCGGAGCCGCCGCGGATCTCATTCCGATGGGGCGGCTACGCACACGTCCTCTTCAAATTTTCCTGACTCAGAATTGGAGTGTGAAAATTCATTCGCTCGATGAGACGTTCTCTTGTCAGATCAAGTGAAACAAGAGATTCAGACTTGGGCAAACATTCAGTGGTTAACTCAAGGAGTTCCGCTGCAGTTGCCGGATCCGAGTTTTACCGTTATGACGGATGCCAGTCAAACAGGTTGGGGTGCATCATTAATCCCAACGGATTCGAGATGCCAGGGTCTTTGGGATCCGCAATTCCTGTGCAAGCACATAAACATCATAAACATCATGTCCAAATCCTATCCGACAATACGACAGTAGTGGCGTATATACGGAATCAGGGAGGCACTCATTCAGTTCCGTTGTTCAATCTAACGGAAAGAATCCTTCTGTTTGCGTTAGAACATCACGTTCTTCTTTCGGTCCGTCACATACCGGGTCGTCTGAATGTGCTAGCAGACTCCCTTTCACGAAAGGATCGCTTGTTGCCGTCGGAGTGGACTCTCAACAAACAAGTATTCAATCAGATTTGCTACCAATGGGAACGGCCAATGATAGACTTATTTGCGACACATCTCAACAATCAGTTGCAGACGTATGTGTCTCCGTGTCCGGATCCAAGAGCATTTGCAGTAGACGCTCTGTCGATCCCTTGGGACGGAATGATAGGATATGCGTATCCTCCAGCGCCGTTAATTCAACAAGTATTGCTAAAGATAAAACAATCTCAATGCAAGATTCTGTTGGTAGCATCTCTGTCGCCACAGAGACCGTGGATAAATCTACTCAGGTGTCTGTTGTGGGACCTACCGCGGAAGCTTCCTCCACGAGAGGATCTTCTTTCGCAGGGGAAATCGCGCCAACTCCATCACAACCCGCAAGGTCTCAACCTTCACGTTTTTCCGTTGTGCGGTCCTTCTTGCATGGCAAGCACTTTACAGGACGAGCAGTGGACGCGATTTCTAACTGTAGGAGGACCTCCTCTTCGCTAAACTATGCGGCTAAGTGGAAGGTTTTTCGTCGTTGGTGTAGGGATCATTCTGTAGATATATTTGATCCCTCTATACCAGACATTGCAAACTTTCTAGTATACTTGTTTGACGAAATCAAACTGCAGCCTGTTACTATAAAGGGTTATAGATCTATGTTATCTGATACCTATGCACATCATGATAGTTTACAAATTGGATCTAATGTCTCTTTATCGAAGTTGGTTAGAAACTTTTCGATAAATAGACCCAGAACTCTTAGATTAATTCCTAAGTGGAATTTAGCTTGGGTTCTCCTTAAATTGAAGGAAAAGCCATTTGAACCTCTTGGGACAGTAGGTTTCAAATTCTTATCTTATAAGACAGCTTTTCTCTTAGCTTTCTCTTCTGCCAGAAGAGTCAGTGAGCTTCATGCACTATCGGTGGATGATTCTCATTATCGTAGTGTTGGGAGCACTATCACCTTCACTACTAATGTGGGTTTTTTAGCTAAGAATCAGGCTCCTAATAAATATCCGGAACCTATTGTTATTAAGGCTCTTCCGTCTTCAGACGGGCGTAGGCCTTTACTCTGTCCTGTTAGAGCACTACGTATCTATAAACAGAGATCTCAGTTTATCAGAAAGGGACGGAAACGTTTCTTTCTGTCTTTGATGCCTAATAGAAAGGACATTTCAGTCCATTCTATTGCTAGATGGATTCAGTTAACTATCCGTACTGCTTATGAAGATTTATCTTCTTCTCAGCAGTCTGTGCTTAAGATTTCTGCTCATGAAGTAAGAGCTCTTTCTACTTCCTGGGCTTATGCTAATAGTGTTGCTATTACAGATTTAATGAAGGCTGCTTATTGGTCTCAGCCATCCACATTTACGAATTTTTATCTCAGAAATATTGAGTCCATTTCTGGAGTCCTGCATTGTTTAGGTCCGTTATCTGTTGCTCAGAACGTCGTCCACTAAACAGTTGCAACTATAGTTATGCAGGCTTTCTGTTCCGGCAGTGACTCCGTCCGGCTGCCCTCTTCGCTCTGGGCTATTTGACCCAGGGCAAGGGGAAGGGGGGGGGGGGGGGGGGGCGGGTGTTCCCTTAGGTCACCTGCTTTATAGTGAAAAGCAAGGGAATGCCTCCTCCAAGTCAGTATTTCTGAGTCGGTTCCGGGATGGTTTTAAAGTGTAATATTAATGTTTAAATTCATTCATGTCTTATTTTTAAAGTGTAGCTCGGTGTGAAGCATTTGTATATGTCAAGTGTCAAACGGGCTTTAATATACAATACTCGGACACTTTTAAATGATTATAAAGAGTCTCAATTCTCTGGACTACTTTATTTATTGGCTTGCTTTAAAAATAATTAGTATAAGGGTTATACTGGATGTTAATAGAGAACATGAATGTTATTGTGCTCAATTATTAAGGGTAGTGTATCTTTCTAATTTAATATTAAATAAGAAAGATACATGTAAAGCCTAATACTCCTTTTCTCCTTAAGCGGTTACCTCTTTACTATATAGTTGAGCTTATTGGATTTTCCTCTATGTCCTAGGCCCTCCAGCCTGTTTACTATTCAGCTAAGTCTGGGTCATTGGTACAGTATAAAAAAGTTAAAAAATTTATAGTAATTTATATATTTTTTATACTTACCAATGACCCAGACGGGGATGGCCCTCCCTGGAGTTGGGAACTCTTGCCTCCCCGCTGAGTACATAGCGCTGACCAGGCACTGCCAGTAAGAATGATAATTGGCGCCAATTTCGGGACGACTGCGTCACTGCGCATGCGCAATAGAGGCGTAGTATGGAGGTCCTTTAGGACATGATTTCTTTTTGTTTTGGATGCAAATTTTGGGGATTGGTGGGGCAAAATTTGTGTTTGGCCCTGGTTTTGTTGGAGTTAGCACCAGCTAAGTCTGGGTCATTGGTAAGTATAAAAAATATATAAATTACTATAAATTTTTTAACTTTTGTCTAAAAAACATACCTTGTGACCCCTCATTGGAACGAGCTCGTTGAGCTCCTTCCAATGAGGGGTCATAAGCTATGTTTTGAGGACAAAAATTGAAATTTTTTAGAAATTCATGAATTTATTTTGCAAGTATCGTCTGCTACCCACAATGGTTAAAGGGTTAAGAATGACCATTTCCAGCTACTGCTACAGTATGATGGTGAACAAATATGTCGGCAAGGAACTTAAATGCTTTATTCTATCTCATATGATTGATGTGAGTCAGTGTAACAATGTTTGCCTGTTTTGGAGCAAGTTTGTTCCTTTGTTGACCCATGTAATACAGTAGTTCAAGAGTAAGGGTTAATCGAACAATTATTTTTTGGATCGATCAAGACGTTGATCATTGATTAATCGATTAATCGGTTAACCGTTTCAGCTCTAATTGGATTGGTTGATTTAATGTCGATACATTTCTCGAATAGGATAGGGGATGAATTATTTCGTGAAACAAAGCTGAGAGAACGTTGAAAAGATTGATTGGTATACCCCTAAATAATGAATGTGGACTCTTCAAATTGCTGTATTTAAACTGACATGGGAGATACCACTAGCTTTGAAAGGGTTAATAGCATATTACTCACTGGGTTGAATACATTTGATAGTAGAACCATACATTTAAATATCATTCTTAAAGGACTGAAATACTCGACGGATTTTTGACGCGTCGAATCTAATACCAGAGCAAAAAAAATGAATTAAATTCGTGGGCGATGCGTCGACGATTTCAATTAGATGCGAGTGAGTCGCATCATTGATGAATCTCCGTCGAACTGAGACGAATCCCCGTCGGTGATGCGTTTGAAATACGTGTTTGAAATAGTCAACGGATTTTTGACGCATCGAATCTAATATTTATTATTTATTTAGTGGTGTTTAAGGTCACATACTTATGCACAATGGCTAATCATGACCGTGACAGTTTTACGGGTGGAGGAAGCCGGAGTACCCGGAGAGAACCACCGAGCAACGACGAGCAGCTGTCAGCTCCCCAACATCGTAACTCTGAACTCTGCACCGCAGCACAGGCAGGGTTAGATTGGTTGAAGACATGCGCACCATCGACGTGCAGTACGCCTCAGTACACAGCGTCATCGTGCCCCCATGTAGGCAATCGGGGTGAAGTGTCTTGCCCAAGGACACAACGCGGTTGCCGCAGGTGGGATTCGAACCGAGGACCTCTCGGCTTGCAGCCTGCACCTCTACCAACTGAGCCACCGCGCCCCCATCGAATCTAATACAAAGCGCGGAAACAAACGAGCGCTGCCGAGCCACCGAATGCAAATCAATAAGGTAATAAGGGAAGCACATGCCATTCGCTGGAAATACCCATTTTACGTCATTTGAGTGTTGATTGTGTAATAGACAGCTTAACCCTTAAGCTCCCATATAGCCCCAAACCGCCACTTTTATATTGCATTGAAGCAGGTGCTCCCTTGTGTAATCTTTTTTATTACTCTTGTGTGTAGACTGAATTTTCCCTGGCAGTGGTTCTACATCACTGCTGGCTGCCTGTATAGGCAGCCAGCAGTGATGTAGAACCACTGCCAAGTCATCAACAACTATGAAAGCAGAAAAAGGCCATAAATACTTTAAAATTAATCTGAGGACTTAAGGGTTAAAGGCTTATTTCGATATTTTTTTCAAAATGACTGAAGACATTGAAAGGTAAGAACGAAAATCTACTTGTGAAAATGCCTGAATTAGAAGTTGATAAGTGAGAACGATAAACGTTTTTTTAAATGCCTGGATTATAAGTTGATAGGTGAGGAGAAAAAACAATTTTAAACAAACTGCATCAGGTTTTCATATTGGGAACAATGAGCTTATGCACGTCCATTAGTACACATATCTGGGACTTTCGTTCACGTCCAACGGTAAACTACAGAATGCGCAACAGGATCTCAAACTGAAAGGTTTAAAAGCCCTCTTCTGCCTGAACAACAACTTGAAAAGAAAGTGCCTTCCGCCTGTTTCGGTTTACCTAAAACTATTCAACATCCTGATGAAACCCATCCCATATGGGCCACGGAAATCAACGATGCTAATACTGATAAATCGCCATGTGAAACCATTCATATTCAGTTCTGTAAGATAGACCTGGGTGTGAACAATAAATCATCGAACCATGCAGTAAGAGCTGAACATGGACAGTACCCACTGCACATAGATTTTTTTATTTTAATTTTGTATACAAAGCAATCTGCCTTTGTTCTGGTGCATTTGCTTAATAAATCTTATCTTATCTTATCAGACCCACCTACAAACTACGTTGATAGTTTCAACTTTCGATTTTCGTGGTAAAATTGCTGTTGCCAGCGGTAAGTTGACAGAATATTCTCGTTCAGGAAGGCCTAGCCCCCCCCCCCCCCCCCTCCCTCTCTCTGCCTTTAATGTGTTACTGTCTTATACGTGTTTTTTTGGATTCACAAAATTTGATTTGAGCTCTCTGCTGAAGCACACTTCGCATTCAGTTGTTTGAATATTGTCGTTTTACGACAGTTTAAACAGCCAGTGTCATATCGTGTCATGTAGTTTTCCGATGGGTGAAGGCGGAGAGAATCGCCGAGCAACGGCGGGTAACTACCGAACCCCTCAACGTACTAACCGGGGTTTGCGGCTGAAGGCATGTGTACCATCGACATGGTCGTGTGTTCTTTACGTATTACAGGGGGAATTAGCTCCGAACACATTATGCAACGAACGCTGATCACGAAACAAAACTCACAAACATTTCAATCACTTCTTTTTTTTTATTTCCTCTCTCCATTCCGCTCTGACGTTACACACATACTTAGAACCCGGAGCTCGACTCGGATACATTTTTTGTACATCCACATAATGGTAATAATCATTTTATCTTACAATATACTGGGGATAAGTCAAGTAAGTAGACGAATATATAACGAACTATTTATTCGTACGGATGAACAAATAGAAAAAAGGGAACTCACGTGAAGGAACGTGCTTGTATCCGACCCCCTGATACAAACATTTGTATCAGGGGGGGGGGGGGGGGGGGATACACGACAGTTGCGGAGTGAATACAGACAAAATACATGTTGATTGTAAGATAAATTTATGTTCTGTACAGAGACGGGCGGGCTGACCACCGTATATGGTCCATCAGGAGAATTCCCAGTTGGCACCCTATTGTGTCTCCCCCTTGTGCCCCCCAAAATGATACAGCCCAACACCCGTTGGTGCGGAAAATTTCGTTAAAATGACCAAAATACGAAATGGGTCTGATTGCTTTCTATGTGGATTGGCAGTCCACTTGGACGACTTTTCGATAACCAGCAGCCTAGTCTGTCATTGATTGCTCAGATGGAATGAAACAGCGTTCCTTCTCCTTCAATTTAAAAAATCAAACTATTCTCCGATTGAGTCGAACTACGGTCTTCTCGGGCCTCCCGCCCTCAGAACCATATTTGCCGTATGATCGATGAAGATGCTACAAAAATGCCAGGGTTCCCGCACCTCCTTGAATTCCTTGAAAGTCCTTGAATCTCAAAACACCCTCCCAAGGACCTGGAAACTCCTTGAATATTGAAGGCTATCCTGGAAACTCCTGGAAATGGAGTCGGCTATGCATGGACAGTGTGCTATTTCAAAATACTGTACATCTGATGTTTCACTCTTTTTACCTTTTTACCTAGTAGCAGACGACACTTGTGAAAAAATTACTTTGCATTTGAACATTTTCATTTTTTCCAAAACATAGGTTGTGACCTCTCATTGGAACGAGTGTGATACGCTCGTTCCAATGAGAGCCATAACCTATGTTTCAGAAGCCAAAAATGAAAATATAAAAAAATTGAACAGTGATTTTCATGGAAAGCGCTGGCCGTTTTTTTCCGTTAGCTTAGGTAAAGGGTCGAGTTATATTTTCTCTCTCTTGGATGCAAGTGGAAAATGTTTCCTGGGAAATCTTTGAATTTTGTATGTTTTTCTCCTTGAAATTCCTTGAAAAAACACTAAAAACCTCCTTGAAATTCCTGGAATTTGCTTAGAGGTTTGGTGCAGGAACCCTGAATGCCATCGAAATGCTCCCTTTTCGCGCTGGCATTGATCGCTGAGATGCAAGGAAGCCGAGTTCGTTCAGCTCGAAAAACAAAATTTTCTCCGGGTCTGGGCCCCCTTGGTGCATTTCCTGGTAACTTTTCTTGGCCAGGTCTACTCCTGGTTCTGTTTTGTATTTTTTAGGTGGGGGGGGGGGGGGGGGGGGGGGGGGGGTACTCCTCAGTGCTCAGCCATTCCACACTGCAAAAAATATAGGTTCTCTTTAGAACCAAAACTGGTTCTAATCTTGTCCCTGAGATGGAACCAGCTCTGTTTAAACAGTATTTATTTCAAATCAAATAAATTTACAAAGATTACCATTCAATTTTAACAGAATATTACATGAACTGAAGTAGATTCAGCACTAAACTTGGAGCTTATTCAACGCAGTCGCCAAACATTTTGAAACAAAGGAGATATGAACAGTTGGCATATCGAACCAGTTTTGGTTCTGTATAGAACCAAAACTGGTTCGATATGCCAACTGTTCATATCTCCTTTGCTTAAAAATGATTTGAGACAACCTCGTATAAGCTCCAAACTTACGGCTGAAACCCCCTCAATTTATGTTTAATTCTGTTAATATTTAATGTTAATCTTTATAAATTTATTTGATTTGAAATAAATACTGTTTAAACAGAACTGGTTCCATCTCAGGGATAAGATTAGAACCAGTTTTGTTTCTGAAGAGAACCTATATTTTTTGCAGTGCACTGGTCTTTAGATGGCTGATCAAACCATGGGTGTCAACTCTGCAGCCCCCAATTTCCCCATTGTTATGAGTCACAATAAGATGGATCAATAATTGTGATTTCGCAAAATTTAGGTGGGAAGGAAAAAGCTTTCATGGCCTAGGAATCTCCCTAGCCGTCAGGGCACCGCATTTACCTATGGGGAATATGGTTTGTTTTCAGTCAGAGCATGTGTGTGAACATTCCTCTGTACAATTAGGACACGTACACCAAAAATATTTCAGTCATTCCAGGGAAGGGGGTGGGGGTGAAACAGGGTACATCTCATTGAGGGAAGAAGCACGTGGGCGGTACACATGCGTTCAAACATTGCTAACCCTGCTTGTGGCCAGTTAGTAAGTTGGAAGTTCTGGCAGTTATTTGCCCCGATGGATGTATCTCTGGGTTTTTCCGGCTTCACCCGTAAAACTGTCCCGACACTGACTGTCGAAAGTGTCGGTATGCCCAAGTAACTAAATAAATAGATGTCGCTCCCTGGGTGCAAAAAATGATTGAAGGAACCTAAAGTATGCCGGTCGCCTACGATTGGCTGATCAATTAGATTCGACGCGACGGTGATGCGTCTGTATATTTCAAAACTTCTCAGTGTCGCACCGGCGACGGATTTAATACAATAAGATTCGACGCGTCAAAAATCTGTCGACTATTCCAGGTCCCAGTTGGGAGAAAAATGATATAGACGATTTCTAGTGAATTGCAGTTATATACAATAGGGCTGTCACGATTAATCGATTAATCAATTGTCGATCGGTCACGCCGAAATCGATTAGTATTTTTCGTTCTCGAAGAATCGGTATATTTTACCCCGTTTTAGACGTTTAATAATTAAAAAAAATTGGATGAAAAAACTGTTGCTTCTACAGGTAAAAGGTCTAGAACGTCGACGTTAAACCCCAAGAAGCTGTTAGAAGCATTTGTCTTTTAGGTACATTCAAAGCTTTGATGTTCTGAACTTTTGAACCATCAGTGTAATCATCAAGACCGGTCGGCAGTTGCGAAATTCGCAACTGACGACCGGTCTTGATTATTAAACTGACGGTTCAAAAATTCAGAACATCAAAGCTTTCAATGTACCTGAAAAAGGATTGTCTTCGTTGTTTACATGGGGTAGGTCAACTGACTTGAACTTCATTTTTAGCTTAACTTGACATAGTCAAGATAAGCTATTGCCATCACGCGTGCGGAAGTCTGTTAGTCTGTGAGTCTGTTAGTCTGTGAGTCTGTGAGTCTGTTAGTCTGTGAGTCTGTGACGTCTGTTCACATTTTCCTTTAGCACGGGCTACACCCTGCAGTTCTTGTCTGATCGTCACGAAATTTCATATGCAGGTTTGGGGTCATGTCTAGATGAGAACGTCCCCTTTTGGTCGCGATCGGGCAACAGGTATGGCTGCCCGAGCCTAAAACCCGAAAACCATTAGCACAGTCTACAGGTCGTATTTATGAAGGGATTTCATTGTAACTTGGTAGGATGCCTCTGTATAGTGCCTAGATGAGAACGTCCCCTTTTGGGCATGATCTATCAACCGTGATGGCTGCCCAAGCCCGAAACCCAAAAACTTTTAGCACAGTCTGCAGGTCATGTTTAATGTGGAGAGATTTCATTGTAACTTGGTAGGATGACTCCTTATGATGTCTAGATGCGAATTTCCCCATTTGGGCATGATCTGCCAACCGTGACGACTGCCCGAGCCCAAAACCCGAAAACCTTTAGCACAGTCTACAGGTCATATTTATTGAGGAATTTCATTGTAACTTGGTGGGTTGACTTCATACAATGTCTAGATGAGAAAATCCCCCTTTGGACTTGATTGGGCAACTGTGACGGCTACAGGAGCCCAAAGCCCGAAAACCTTTAGCACAGTCTAGAGGTCATATTTATGAAACGATTTCATTGTAACTTGGCAGGATGACTCCAAATAATGTCTAGATGAGAACGTCCCATTTTGATCGCGATCATGCAGCCTTGATGGGTGCCCGAGCCCAAAAACCTTTAGCATAGGCAAAAGGTCATATTTAAGGAAGGATTTCATTGTAACCTGTCAGGTTGACTCCATATAATGCCTAGATGATGACATCCCCTTTCGGTCGTGATTGGTCAGTTGTGATGGCTACAAGTGCCCGAAGCCCGAAAACCTTAAGCACAGTCTGCAGGTCATATTTATGAAGGGATTTCATTGTAACTTCTTAGGATCACTCCAGATGATGCTCAGATGAGATTGTCCTTTATGGTTGCGATCATTCGCCCATGATGGCTGCCCGAGCCCGAAGCCCGAAAACCTTTAGCACAGTCTACAGGTCATATTTATGAAGGGATTTCATTGTAACTTGGCAGGTTAACTTCATATAATGTCTAGATGAGAACGTGGGATCATTCACCCATGATGGCTGCCCGAGCCCGAAGCCCGAAAACCTTTAGCACAGTCTACAGGTCATATTTATGAAGGGATTTCATTGTAACTTGGTAGGTTAACTTCATATAATGTCTAGATGAGAACGTCCCCTTTTGGACATGATTGGGCAACTGTGACGGCTAAAGGTGCCCGAAGCCCGAAAACCTTTAGCACAGTCTACAGGTCATATTTATGAGGGGATTTCATTGTAACTTGGTAGGATGACTCCAAATAATGTCTAGATGAGAACGTCCCCTTTTGATCGCGATCATTCAGCCTTGATGGATGCCCGAGCCCAAAAACCTTTAGCATAGGTAAAAGGTCATATTTATGGAAGGATTTCATTGTAACCTATTAGGTTGACTCCATATAATGCCTAGATGATGACATCCCCATTTGGTCGTAATTGGTTAGCTGTGTTGGCTACAAGTGCCCGAAGCCCAAAAACCTTGAGCACAGTCTACAGGCCATATTTATGAAGGGATTTCATTGTAACTTGGTAGGTTAACTTCATATAATGTCTAGATGAGAACGTCCCCTTTTGGACATGATTGGGCAACTGTGACGGCTAAAGGTGCCCGAAGCCCAAAAACCTTGAGCACAGTCTACAGGCCATATTTATGAAGGGATTTCATTGTAACTTCATAGGATCATTCCAGATGATGCCCAGATGAGATTGTCCCCTTTGGTTGCGATTATTCAACCATGATGGCTGCCCGAACCCGAAGCCCGAAAATCTTAAGCACAGTCTACAAGTCATATTTGTGAAGGGATTTCATTGTAACTTGGTAGGTTGACTTCATATAATGCCTAGATGAGAACGTCCCCTTTTGGACATGTTTGGGCAACTTTGACGGCTAAAGGTGCCCGAAGCCCAAAAACCTTTAGCACTGTCTACAGGTCATATTTATGAAGGGATTTCATTGTAACATGGTAGGTGGACTCCAAATAAGGTCAAGATGAGAACGTCCCATTTTGGCCGTGATCATTCAGCCTTGATGGGTGCCCGAGCCCAAAAACCTTTAGCATAGGCAAAAGGTTATATTTATAGAAGGATTTCATTGTAACATTGTTAGGTTGACTCCATATAATGCCTAGATGATGACATCCCCTTTTGGTCGTGATTGGTCAACTGTGATGGCTACAAGTGCCCGAAGCCCGAAAACTTGAACACAGTCTACAGGTCATATTTATGAAGGGATTTCATTGTAACTTTGCAGGATCACTCCAGATGATGCCCAGATGAGATTGTCCCCTTTGGTTGCGATCATTCAACCATGATGGCTGCCCGAGCCCGAAGCCCGCAAACCTTTAGCACAGTCTAAGGTCATATTTATGAAGGGATTTCATTGTAACTTGGTAGGTTGACTTCATATAATGTCTAGATGAGAACGTCCCCTTTTGGACACGAGTGGGCAACTGTGACGGCTTCAGGGGCCCAAAGCCCGACAACCTTTAGAACAGTCTACAGGTCATAATTATGAAGGGATTTTATTGTAGCTTGGTAGGATGACTCCAAATAGTGTCCAGATGAGAACGTCCCCTTTTGGTTACGATCATTCAGCCTTGATGGCTGCCCGAGCCCAAAAACCTTCAGCATGTCTGTAGGTCGTATTTATGGAAGGATTTCATTGTACCTTGTTAGGTTGACTCCATATAATGCCTAGATGATGACATCCCCTTTTGGTCGTGGTTGGTCAACTGTGATGTCTACAGGTGCCTGAAGCCCAAAAACCTTTAGCACAGTCTACAGGTCGTATTTATGGAGGGATTTCATTGTAACTTGGTAGGTTGACTTCATATAATGTCTAGATGAGAACGTCCCCTTTGGGCGCAATTGGGAAACTGACGGCTACAGGGGCCCGAAGCCCGAAACCCTTTAGCAGAGTCTACAGGCCATATTTATGAAGGGATTTTAATGTAACTTGATAGGATGACTCATTTTGGAATAATTTCATTGTAATTTTGTTGATATATGTTAACTGTGAGGGCCACATATATTAACTGTGAGGTCATATTAACCCACCCCTCAGATCTTTAGTACAGTGTACACCTCATATTATTTTTATCATAAACATAGCATACAGGGAACAGAAATGAACATATTCCCAATTATCACAATTCTTGTCTTATTTCATAATCCTTTCATAAACATTGAACATTATCCTTTTCATCAAACACAACACACAAGTTAAGCTACAGTGTCATTGACACTTTCATGAACAACTTGAGGGAGATGGGGGAGGGGCGGGTCATCTAGGTACGATTAATCGATTATTTGAGACGATTAATCGATTCCTAAATTAAAAAATCGTGACAGCTCTAATATACAACATTTATGAACAGAGTTGACTAAATTCGATTTCATCCAAGGTGATGAAAGGTGTACCGAGGTGAATCAGTGTGAACTTCTAGGATCGAATTTAGGGAACATGATAAGTAAGTGACATGTAGAATTGTGATGAAACTGAGATTATTTTTGTCGCATAAACATGCTTTCGCAAAAAACCTTAACTGTGAAGTTGGGGAAAAAAACCTTTCCATGTGGAAACTACGTCATTACATGCGGTCGTGTAAAATGTTATTTACCTGTATAACGTAGCGTTTTGGGTGCTAATTGAATGATGAAATGTTTTTAAAATACATTATGTACATCAGGGCTGGAGAGAGGGTGGGGGCCCGGCGTAGTAACCCTGAATCCCGGAACTTTGAGGGCCCCGTGTTTGGTCCAGGATTCTTGGGTTTGGCCTGCCATCCCTCCCCTCTACACCCCAGTTCAAACCTGTCATGAAAGACTGTATTTTGACTATTGGGTTCAAGAATTGTGCAGTCAAGAGCTATAGCTCTAGGTCACTGGATACTCACCGATGAACTTGCAAATTTGAAACATGTTGCTAAAAAAACATCATTTTGGTGGCCAAAAAATTGATTCCTTTCAGGGGCGGCGGAAGTCTGATAAAAGTGGAGGGGCACAAATTTACAGTGCTATCATGGTTCGACCCAATGTGAGAAAGGTTACAATCGAAAATCGGTAAATGTACCATGACTCGCTCTAGTCTATCGTTTAGATAAATATGCCGCTGTGTGGTCACTGTTCTGTCCGTTTCTTCTACTTCAACCATCTTCCAACCCGAAGGCCAGCCTTCGGGTTGGAAGATAGTTGAAGTAAAAGGAACGGACCGAAGCGACCGAATATCGGATTCTTTGGCTAAATATTGTTTGAATTTGCAAATAATGTTACAGGAATGCCTGTATATTGACACGTTTTCAAGCGCCCATTTTAACTCGTTTTAACTACGAAACATATGTTGAAAAAGTGGAGGGGTACATGCCCCCTCCCCCGGTTTCACCGCCACTGATTCCTTCCGCCATACTTTACCTGAGTTGTGTTCTATAGTTACACTACGATTCAGCTTGAATTAAGAGAATGAGACTATAGTATTTGTAAAGAAAAATATCACTCCCGGTGGTCTGTTTACATTCTTGCTTTCCCCTGTTTTGTTTTCAAGTATTTCATTCACTTAATAACGTCACTCAGATGAGTAACGATCAATCAAATGCGTTCTTCACAATGTTCTTTCGTGTAGACGGGATTCCACGTGTGATTTAACTATCACAAATCCCAGTGTCTGTATTGTATCAGGTCCCCCGTGGGAACCCCGGGAAGTGAAGCAGTGCTTGTTTATTGTGGTAAACAAGCTCTGTTTCACTGGTAAAATAGGACCCAGTCATTAATGCTTGGGGTTCGAGTCCTCTACAATAGGCAACATGGGGTATAAACGATTGACTGACATTGACTTTATCTCCATGTTGTGGTCATGATTAGCCATTGTGCAGAAGTATGTGACCATAAACAACAATAAATAAATAATAATATTGTATCAGGTAACGTTGAATACATACAGCAATCGTGATATAATAGTTTTTAGCTCAACTTTGGCAAAGCCAAATTTGAGCTTATGCCATGGCCCGTCGTCCGTCTGGCCGTCTGTCCGTCAACAATTGGATACTGCTCGGGCTAGAGGCCGTATTTATGAACCGATCTTTACGAAACTTCTTGGGTACCTTTGTTATCACCGTGGGACGAGAACGAGCGTTTTTGGGTGCGGTCCGAAATTCAAGATGGCTGCCAGCCACCATTTTGTACCGATGATGCAGAAATCTGTTTTTTGTACAGAACTTCCATATGAAAGCTCTGATTTGAATAATTTTTTGTATGAATGTTTAGTACCATGGGATACATCACATATAATACGGGTTTTTTTCTCGTGCGTAAAGTATGCAAATTAGACTAACTTTGATGTTTTTTGGTGTTACTTTCAGCACTGTAAGTGCAAATGCCAACACGGCTCGGGCTAGAGGCCGTATTTATGAACCGATCTTTACGAAACTCCTTAGGTACCTTTGTTATCACCGTGGGGCGAGAACGGGTGTTTTTGGGTCCGGTCCGAAATTCAAGATGGCCGATGACAGCCATTTTGTACAAAATTTGGTGCAATCAGATTTTTGCACAGAACTTCCATATGAAAGCGCTGATTTGAATAATTTTTTGTGTGAATGTTTAGTACCATGGGATACATCACATCTAATACGGTTTTTTTTTCTCGTGCAGAAATTATGCAAATTAGATGAACTTTGATTTTTTCAGTGCTACTTACACACAGTAAGTACATATGTCAATACGGCTCGGGCAAGAGTCTGTATTTATGAACCGATCTTCACGAAACGTCTTGGGTACCTTTGTTATCACTTTGGGACGAGAACGAGTGTTTCTGGGTGCGGTCCAAAATTCAAGATGGCTGCCAGTGGCCATTTTATACCGAAATTAGTTTTAATCAGTTTTTTTGTACACAACTTCTATACGGCTCAGGCTAGAGGCCGTATTTATGAACCGATCTTTACGAAACTTCTTGGGTACCTTTGTTATCACCGTGGGATGAGAACGAGTGTTTTTGGATGTGGTCAGAAATTCAAGATGGCCTCCAGCAGCCATTTTGTACCAAAATTAGTGCAATCAGTCTTTCGTACAGAACTTCTGTATGAAAGTTCTGATTTGAATAAATTTTTGTATGAATGTTTAGTAACATGGAATACATCACATATAGTACGGGTTTTTTTCTCGTGCAGAAATTATGCAAATTAGATGAACTTTGATTTATTCAGTGCTACTTATACAATGTAAGTGCACATGTCAATACGGCTCGGGCTAGAGGCTGTATTTATCAACCGATCTTCACAAAACTTCTTGGGTACCTTTGTTATCACCTTGGCACGAGAACACGTGTTTCTGGGTGCAGTCCAAAATTCAAGATGGCTGCCAGTGGCCATTTTGTACCGAAGTGAGGTCCAATCAGTTTTTTGTCACAACTTCTACACAGCTCATATTTGTGAACTGATCTTCACGAAACTTCTTGGGTACATTTGTTTTCACCTTGGGACAGGAATGAGTGTGTTTTGGGGTGCCTTTGTTATCACTGTGCTATGAGAACAAATATTTTGGGGTTCAGTCAGACCCACTCTGGGACTCAAAGATTTCTTTTCTAGTTTAGCATCTGACTGTCACCCACCTTTACAATACTTTATCTATACATTTGTTACAGGCAACGGTCAGCATTTATGTACAGACCGTTACAATACTATATATGTACCTTTGTTATCAGGTCATTACCTAGATGCTTGTCATTGCTGTGTCACATGCTGTACATTTACATGTCTTTGTCTTGACAAGTTGAGCTACAGTGTCATTGACACTTTCTTTTATTTTATTTTCAATCGTTTTTTTCCCCAAAACAAATCATATTCCCACTCCCACTCGCCGAAATGGTATTCTACTCCCAACATCGTATTCCACTCTCAGTGATGACGGACTATTTTTACCTTTTTTATGTTCACAAATCGGTTGAGTTCAATCAATTATTGAGGGTCTTTGGGGAAAAAAATAAGGAGAAAATAAAATAAATTAAAAAGTTCACTGCTCGGATTCGTGTACGCTTTTTATCCTCGGGTGGGGCTCTCGGAGAATTATTTAACGAGGCGTACTCCTCGTGAAATAATCTTCCGCGCGCCCCACTCGAAGATAAAAATCGAACTCGAATCTGAGCAGGAAACTGTTGTTCATTGACACAACGATTATCATTCGCTCACATTACGTCATGGTTAATTAGTCTTCAATGTAAAATCATTTTGCTTTTTACTTGTTTGAAATTTAGACCCCCGCGGGAACCCCGGGAAGTGAAGCAGTGCTTGTTTACTGTGGTAAACAAACTCTTCTTTACTGGTAAAATTGGACCCAGTCCCTAATGTTTGGAGTCCTCAAAAATAGGCAGCATGGGGTGTAAAAGATTGACTGACCTTGACTTTATCGCCATGTTGTGGTCATGATTAGCCATTGTGAAAAAGTATGTGGCCTTAAACACCAATAAATAAAAAAAATAAATAATAATTTGAAATTTAGAGGAATGTAACAGAGGAATGCAAATGTTAGTTAATGATATTTTTTGATGAAATGCTTCAAAAGTTTCTTTTTCATTTTTATTTATTTTATCAACTTCCTTATTCCTTGTTTCAACATTCTGTTCAATGTGTTTTCACTATTTCATTGCATACAAAAACCTTTTTTTGGAAACTTTGTAAATAATACACAATCTAGCCCTTTGTATGCACAAGCCAAACAATAAGCAGACTGTCATCTGTAAAATGAGGTCCCCAGAGGGTGAATTTAGTGATGCAGGGTAGCATCACTAAATTCACCCTCTGTGAACATCAACCTGAATCAGGGTCTCAAAACTAAACAGAAAGAGGTACCCAGAGGATAAAATGGCCCACTGTATGGGATAGCATCATCAAATTCACCTTCTGGGGACCTCATTCTGCAAATGTCAGACTGCTTATTTTTCAGGCCTGTGTATGCATTATGTTATTTATATTTTGTATATTACTGTTCCGTTATTTTGTTCATTGATTCATTGTTCGACAAAATTCCATGTGTCGATCAAGACGAAATAAAAATCATATTAAATGAAAGTCTCGTCTTTATGACTATAGATAACAGATGTAGCTCGAAGTTGAGCAACGTCGAGCCCGGTTAGTCCTTGGATGGGTGAGTATCTAAGCGATCGATTCGGACTCCCACGTTGTGTCCTTGGGCAAGACACTTAACCCCGATTGTCCACATGGGAGCACGATGACGCCGTGTACTAGGGCGTACTGCACGTCGATGGTGCGCATGTCTTCAACCACCCTGCCTTTTCTGCAGTGCGGAGTTGTGATGTTGGGAAGCTGGCAGCTGCTCGTCGTTGCTTGGAGGTTCTCTCCGGCTTCCCCCACCCGTAAATCTGTCACCGACACTATATGACCTTGGCTGTTAAAGTGTCGTTGAACCTCAATAAATAATAGATGTAGGTCCCCATGGGAACCCCGGAAAATGAAGCAGTGCTTATTTACTGTGGTAAACAAGCTCTGTTTTACTTGTAAATTAGTACCCGGTGACCAATGCCTGGGATGGAAGTCCTCTTAAATGGACAACACGTGTGTACATGATTGGCAAGACTCGACTATATCTCCGTGCAAGGGTATTCCGGGAGAGGTATTGTGTGCCAGAGAGTTTGTTAGAATTTTTTTATTTTTGGGAGGGGTGGGGGGGGGGGGGCTATTCACTGCCAACCTGACACCGAAAACAGATCGAAACAATCATCTTTCACTGAAGCAACAGCTGTTAACGTTTCTACATTTAGAGGAATCCATGGTAAAATCCACGGTAGAAGCTGTTGCTTCCTCGAGATATTTTGAACTGGTAGAGTGCAGAATTATTTTTGCTTGACAGAACTTGATCACGTGTCTTTGTCTTGTTACATTTTATGGGAGAGGGACTATGGGTAAAGTGTAACACGGCAAGTTCATACAGGCTCTAAATAAGTTCACCTCAAAGATAATTTGAAGTTCATCCAGAGAATGTAAAGCCTTTTGAGACAGCATATGCATTTCAGAGTAAAGCCCAAATATGGGCTTCCAGCACTCTACCAGTTAAAGAAATCAGAAATGGACTTTTTGTAAACCGCTTTTCAAGATTTCCTCACAGGAATCAAATAAAAAATTCCAGAATCTTGAAGGAACCAGATATACCTTCTGTACACACTATTTAACGTATTCTATGGAGGAATCAGAAATGGATGTTCAAATCAGAAATGCATTGCTGGTGCAGTTTTTTTATTTAACCCTTTACTCATAGTAACGGCAAGAAGCGGCCAGAATGGCCATTCTGTTTTCATTATTTTTTTTTTCATTGTCTTTTGTCAGAAAAACATAGCATATGACCCCTCATTGGAACGAGCTCGTTCCAATGAGGGGTCATGAGTTATGTTTTTAACGAAAAAATGACAAAAATTGGTTATTCAAGAATTTTGTTTGCATCTGTCGTCTGATTTTCGTGTTAGGTGAAGGGTTAAAAATTTAATTAAAAAAAAAGAAATCGAAATTTAAAAAAAAACAAAACAAATCATGTGATTCATTGGAATGAGCTCCATCATATGGTTTTGCTTAAAATTTGATTTTTTTACTGCTTGTTCATTTGGTAAATTGTTAGGGAAGTATATTGAGTTTTGAGTTCGTACCGACGATCAACGCCTCGAGAACACTGTCAGAAGGTTTTAACTCTCGTCCCACCATGTCGGAAAATTTTGAGATACTGGTTTCGAGTCTGCACGCAACTAATCCTCCGCCGAGTCACCACCAAATATCGAATGCCAGGCCCCACCCGCCTCTCCCAACCTGTTCTTCTCATCTTGCAATATGGCGCCCATTTTTCGGACTCTGGTACGTTTTGTGAAAACTTTTCTGTGGAGGCTAATCTTGGGTTGAGATGTTGAGAATTAAACCTTGTCAAAGTTGGGTGGCGATATTTTTCTGCTGTGGTGACATCACTACGGCCGGTGAGCGACTTTACACTGGTGGCTGAGATATTCCGACGGACAGGGATGCCGGGGGCAGACGGGGAAGCTGCCCTCCCTGGCTTCGGATCACTGGGGCGAGAGGGTGCAGACAATGCCCTTCCTAAGTTCGTCACCCAATTTTTTCAATGATTTATTCTCGAAGTAAAGCTAAAATACACCCAAATCCGTTCTGGGAGCTTTTAAAATCCAATGGGGGAGTTTGGGGAGTTTGAGAAGAGGTGTCCCTTCCCGATGGGAGGGGACACCTCTTCTCAAACTCCCCCATCTTGGGCCTTCGAGACATGCACGATTTGGCATGTCATGGCGGCGCTGCTAAAGCAAGTAAATGCCCTTTTCTCGGGAGGTCTAACCCACTACCCTGAAGTGCTTCCGGCGCCCCTGATGACGGAAGTACAGAGGTATGAGCACGTAGAGGTATTCGCTTTATCATACTGATAATAAGCACCACTATCACACCGGATATCCCGACAACTCGGCCTGTCAGAAGATAAGCCGGCCTTTTACGCGGATTCTCGCGCGCGTTTAGATACATGTCTGTTCAAAGGCGATTTCATGGAGAAAATAGCAAAAGAGAAGGAGGAAAACGGGCGTTTTGATTCGGTAAGTGTTTATTTTCCATGTCTGTTCCTTTTCACGTTGCAAAATGTCATTGAAGTGGAATACTCTTTACTTGAAATCTGATTTTCTAAATTTTATCGCCGATTTCAATTTTAACTGGCATATTTTGCTACAAATATTCATCACGCCTTCAGTTATCACCGTTCCTACCAATATTTAACATCTTTTCGCCCCTTTCATGCCAGAAAACCGTTCAATGTTTGAAAGCAATACCCCTAAATATGCATTTTTCATAACGATATGTCAGTTGATAAAGATAAGACGGCCTGGGGAGGAATGATTGGTCGGCCTGATCTATCCAATTTAAGATTTTCCAACCAGGCCGACTAATCCTTCTCCTCAATACCCACCTTATGAAAAATTCAGAATTGAAGATTCAAGATTGAAATTTTATACGTTTCGCGGTCATGGAAGTGTCCCGTAGATGCCAGACATTGAAGGGGGTATTAGTTGATGGCGGTTTACTAATTATTTTTGGACAAATATGCCGGTTGAAACGGAAATTCGTGGATAAAAAATGAACAGTCAGAGATTCTCGTGGAGATTATTCCCTTGGCTCAGTAAATTAGAGGTGAAAATGAAAATATTTACGTAGAATGAACACTTACCGACTCAGAACGTCCGTTTTCTTCACTCTCTTCCGCCATTTTCTCCGTCAAATAACTTTTAAACAAACATGTCTCTAACGCGCGGTCGAAACTACTAAAAAGGCCGACTTATCTTCCGGCAGGCCGAGTTGTCGGGATATCCGGTGTGACTATAGCTATCGCTATATCGGTCATTTTGCTATAATATAATTATTTGCCCCGCCTCTGCGTTTGATTGGTTGAAAGCATACAGCGTGAAAGTCGTCAAAATCGTATAAACCAAATCATGTCATGATTTGGAATGTCGCTACACGTTCGCACATCCGATCCAACTTTGAAGACTCTGGAAGCCCCGCTCACTCAATCCAATTGTCACCGTGAGGGCGTGACGGCAGACTGATAGATGGATAACAAGCTTGTAAACAAAGATCAATGATCGATTTTTCATCGCCTCCAGTCAGCGAGAATATAATGATAATTTCTCGGGAACAATTGAATTTGATAAAATATACCGAAGTGGGAGACGAATAAAAGATCATACACCCAAACATGATTTTGGCTAAACTTAAAAAAAATGTTTTTAATGATATTGTTACGTGACTTGCTAAATATCGGTCGTCTGCGATCGAAATTCAAAACAACAAACAATTTGACAATGATTGACGTGACCTGTTTGTGGCACACTTTCCTGGGTTTGACTCTTGTCTTTTGCGAAAATTGAAAGTTTTTCGTTCACGTACACATAGTTTTTATATTTTAATATTACAGCCGGATTAAATTATAAGAAATAACTGTTGTTTTCCTTCGGTTTATGCGATATAAACCGAAGATTTTCAGCACAAGCTTAATCATAACTCGCTACGCGAGTTATGAAACTTGTGCTGAAAATTTTCGGTTTATATCGCATAAACCGAAGGAAAACAACAGTTATGTCTTAAATAAACCTTTTCGTCCTAAAAATGTTCCACGTTTATTGTAATCCCTTAAAGACGACCACGTCCGTCAAAGAAGCTAAATAAATTTAGACTATCCAGTCATCATCTGTAGATGTGTGTGCCTATGTGTTGTTCGTAAGTTGGAGCTCGGCGGTTACTCGCCGTTGCTGGATGGTTCTTTCAAGGTACTCTGGCATCCTCCACCCATAAAACTTTCCGATGCGATATGACTTTGGTTGAAAGTGTCGTTAAACCTCAAATGGATAAAAAATATATTTATATGTTACATCTCAAGAGTGAAGTATGAGTATCCGTATTACTCCTTGGGTACTCAAATTAATTTTACATGAATAACTACCAAAAATATATGTACCCAGCCGCAGCAGACTAAAAGCGTTTCTACAATGACGCAAAACACTGTCAACGACGAAAGCATCCTACAAGTAGAGTTCTCTCGTTGAGGAGGTCATATCGCCGGATCAAACTTGCTGCCTGTGGCAGCTCGTTTGATCTGGCGATCTGACCTCAACTCGAAGTGATACTGCGATCCAGATCACTTGACTGTATCGATATTTATTATGCTAGTAAATTTGTTAATCCAATCAAATGAAGTTACTAAGAGACATAAACTCCGCAATATTCGGTTCAGCATGGCCGAAAAGCACCCAATATTAATTCAATATCAGGTGCCCGTCAGCCATTTTGTTTTATCATTATATCCGCACGCCTCAGCTTTTAATTTACATGTACGTACATGCTGCAGCGCAGTCGTACAGAAGACCCACCATATAAAATAGCCCCGTCGTATAAACATTGCATTCGATTTAATGAAACTGTTATAATAAAATGCCATACCAGCTGATACCAGCCCAAAACATTGGCGGTTATAGAACAAGTCACGAGTGAATTATTAGAATGTGGAAGCAAAATTACTCCCTTTGTTGCGTATGTGAACATCGTCTGCTTTGTTTACATTTTTCGAGAAGTGCGCATCATTTAACTATTCGTTGAGTTACTTCCCCTATGACATTTTAGCATGCCGTGCATAATAGATACGTTACAGGGTGTTCAGATGGCAGATACAGTGTCATATACGTCTCAGGGAAAACAATATTAGGTTCGGCTTCGCCTCACATAATAATGTTTTCTCTTCGCCGTCTATCGCCTCACCTAACATTGTTTTCTCCTCGCCGTATATGACACTGTATCTGCCAACTAAACGCCCTATAACTTATAATATATACCACGACTGAACTCGAACTGCTTGACGTTGTTTTGTGTCAAAGCATTTCATTTACGTCATGACGTCATGATGTCAATCAGATGCACGATCATCAATCAGATACATTTTAAATGACGTTCTTACACGCAGGGCGGATTCCACGTGTGGGGTATCTAGCACATTTCTCAGTGTCTATACTGTAACGGGTAACGTTGAATACCCACACCAATCGTCATATAACACATAAGTTCGTCGATCACAAAAGTCGGTGAATGCACACCAACTATTTGGAATTTAAACTCTGACAGATCTTGTGGAATTTAATTAACCCTTTACCCAACGTAACGGCCAAAACCGGCCAGCGCTATTCTCAAAAATCGCCAATTAATTTTCAAAATATTTTCATTTTTTGTCTCAAAAACATAGGTTATGACCCCTCGTTGGAACGAGCTCGTCGAGCTCGTTCCAACGAGGGGTCATAACCTATGTTTTTGAGACAAAAGATGAAAAAAAATAATTATTCAAGATTTTTTTTTGCAAGTGTCGTTTGCTTTTCATGTTAGGTAAAGGGTTAAACCTCTTTGTTGAACGGGGGCTGAGTCATTTTCCCCAGTGTCACTGTTTGCGATTCCGGATATATTGTGTACGAAATCCTTGTGAAAAAGCAGGACATACAAGTTTTCACATCAATGTTGATTATTGAGCCAAAGCCACCCCCCCCCCTCCCTCCTCACCACCACCAGCGTCCCACTGCTTCGCTATCCAACAGGGCACACGATATAAAATTATACTTATTTTTTTCCAAACTAACAAAAATCTCGCCATCGTACCAAAAGGAGCTGATTTCGTTTCATGCACCAAGTAGAATTCTCCGTTATAAATCTGACTCAAATAATTCATCGCAGACAACCTCCAAACATGCCTCAGCAGCTTGTATTGTCTCAATCGATTTCACTGACGATAGATTAAAATTCGTACGGAATATTGGAACGTTAAATCAATTATCATACTGCAAAGCAATTATTATTTATTTATTTATTTATTGGTGTTTAAGGTCACATATTTATGCACAATGGCTAATCGTGACCGTGACAGTTTTACGAGTGGAGGAAGCCGGAGTACCCGGAGAGAACCACCGAACATCGACGAGCAACTGTCAGCTCCTCAACATTCTAAGCCTATTCAAGCTCCGCTCAAGCAGGGTTACAGAAGTTGAAGACATGTGCACCATCGACGTGCAGTACGCCTTAGTACACGGTGTCATGGAGCCCCCATGTTGGCAACAGGGATAAAGTGCCTTGCCCAAGGACACAACGCGGGTCGTCCCGGATGGGAATCGAACTCGGGACTTCTAGAATAGAAGTCCAACAGTGTACCACTGGGCCACCGCGCTCCCTACTGCAAAGCAAAGAAAACCTTTAGGTTGATTCAAGGTTGAAACATTAGTTGTTATTGATTATTAATGTATAGAGACAAACTTTCAAAACACGAGGCAATAATTATTTTTATAATCTTGCACGCAGGGACGTGGCGATTTGGAGGTGTAGAGGTGTACCCCCCCCCCCCCCCCAATCCTCGTCAAAATTTTCTACAGTTGGAAATTCAGTGAGCAAATCATGAGTAGTTGAAAATTCCATCTGTCTGGATTTTAGAGCTTCTTTGGTGATATTGACGTCTCTTTTACTTCCCAAAATCCCAACTCGGTTTCAAATCGGCGACAATTCCAACGGTTGCTATTTACAACTACAGTGTACGCAATAAAGAGCTTCATAAGTATGCATGATGTCAATCGATACGAGATTTCTATAGTACGTTTACTTATCGTCATAAAAAAATCCTCGAAATGCTCTTCAAGAAAATCAGATCATGTAAAATCGTTATTCTGAGTTAATTTCATCATTTACAGTTACAAAATGATGAAACATCAAAAACTGATCCACTGGGGGGAAGCGTGACCGTGAAAATTTGGTTGATTGCGCCGGTGTCAGGTTGATTGCCCTTTCTCTTCGACATCAAATTGTGGTAAGTGTACGATTTATCGTAGATTTCTCTAAATATCAATAAATTGGGAATCCAGGAATATACGCACAGGTTGTGTGAATGTATCCTGAACACGTACATATATTTTTTATACTTAGATACCCGAATATTGCCTGCTAGTGACTTCATATTCAATCCATCAGCGGGTCGTTTTCGTCAAATGTTGACAAAAATGGCTTGTACGCCTCAAACACTTTAACTACCTAATTTCTTTTTACCCCGCATGTAGATAGGGTGTAGAAGATCTTATAATCTGAACTACAGCAAACAATTTGCTAAATTAGTTGAGAAAACACGCGAAACCGAGTGTCCGGTCATTTTGTTGTTTGCATGTCGTGACCGGTTGATTGCAGTTCTAAATCATGCCGATGTCCGGTTGATTGATTTACTTGTGTCCTGTTGATTGACAAATACACTTAGTTCATGTCGGTAATTTTTCTCAACATATCCACATGCAAATACATATTTAACTATCGCTAATGACCGTTGTATTGATTTCTTCTGTCACAGTCTCTCATTATTCTTATACTTGTCTTTTACGGGTAGGCAACGTCATGTATCGATGCTATTACTGCCCAGCTGAATCAACTTTCTCTGATGTGATGTCAACGACTTTGAAATTGGTCCTTATGATTCGTAGGGCTGACAGCGAGAAAAATGAAATTCCCATATGTCGTCAGTACCATGCGCTATAAATAGTATCCTAATAAACAATACCTTTCGCGTTCTGAGTTACCCCAAAACAAACAAAACATTTGACCTTGAGCATATAAAAAACAACAATAGTGAAAATGTTCTGCCCTTAGGCCCCTTTCGCAGCTGTCAGCCCATACATACTAATAGGTGCACCCTAATGAATTGTATCATGCAAAAGAGGGCACGCATGCATACATATGTATACCAGGTTGCTTTGGGAGTTTTTGAGGATGCCAAGTCGTTTTGGGATTTTTTTCGAAACGTAAGATGGCCGCCAAATCCCAAGACAGTGACTTTTTTGTCAGGTTCCTCTGACAAAAAAGCCACTGTCTTTGGATTTGGCGGCCATCTTAGGTTTCGAAAAAAATCCTAAAACGACTTGGCATCCTCAAAAACTCCTAAAGCAACCTCATGATCATCAACATCGCGCAAAAGGCAGCTGAGCTATTGGAAAATAGTGTACTCTGGGTGGTAGCCATTTTAGTCACGTGATCAACAGGGTGATATCGTCTACAACACCCTGAAAACACAGTGTAAGAACATTTTCAATTCTTTAACTCTCCAGTTCATCTTGTAGCGTACAAAGTTCTGGACCTTGAGTGGGAAAGTCATTAAATTCTACCAGTGAAGAAACTCCAGGCTCAAATCCCACAGATCAACCGTCCCATGGCGACGACTTTCCTGGTAGTTTAGGGCAGTGCGTATGTCTCACTGTGAGAAATATATTCAAGTAAAACAAGTCCCGAGTTGCGCTAACCTTCATTAACAAATCAAAATAAACTTGCATACATTTTGCTGATAGTAATTTATTGTGTAGTTACATATTAACCATGATTACCTGCGCGTCATAGACAGTAATTCACTTTGCATTATATTACCGTTGATGCTACAGACAAATATGCAAATGTACTTTTATAATTTGGCATGTTTTTTGATGATAAATAGTTCGATAGACAGTTCGTCGCGTGAGAACCATAAGGTTCTATCTTCCTCTGGAAGATAGAACCTTATGGTTCTCACGCGACGAGTTATCATTATACGTAAAGATGCAATCAACCGTACACCATGAATTTATCAAATACCAATCAACCGGACACCACTTAAGCAATCAACCGGCCACTACATGCAATCAACAAAATAACCGGACACTCGGTTTTCGCGTGTTTTCTCAACTAATTTAGCAAATTGTTTGCTGTAGTTCAGGTTATAAGATCTTCTACACCTTATCTACATGCAAGGTAAAAAGAAATTAGGTAGTTAAAGTGTTTTGTCAACATTTGACGAAAACGACCCGCTGATGGATTGAATATGAAGTCACTAGCAGGTAATACTCGGGTATCTAAGTATAAAAAATATATGTACGTGTTCAGGATACATTCACGCAACCTATGCGTATATTCCTGGGTTCCCAATTTACTAATATTTGGAGAAATCTACGATTTTCGTACACTTACCACAATTTGATGTCGAAAAGAAAGGGTAATCAACCGGACATCGGCGCAATCAACCAAATTTTCACGGTCACGCTTCCCCCCAGTGTGACCATTCCTGCATAAGATCTGATTTAATGTTAGGACAGTGTGAATTGCTCAAAGTTCTCAGTTTGAGCATCACATATTCAATTCCCAGAATAATACCAAATAATAATAACCTGGTAATTCTATCATAAATGTGTTGGCATTTCAGTTACTAGAATCAATTTTATGGCCCCTTTCATGGCTTCATTTTCAAAATGTTTCTCGGTAGTGAATTTTCAACTAGAGGGCGGGATCGGGGGTATTCCCCCCTCCCGGTCCCCCCCCCCCTAGTTGGAGATTCACTACCCTCCCACCCCAATCGGAAACCTCTAGCCACGTCCCTACTTGCACGAAAACCTCGCTGTCTCATGTAACAAAAAATAAATGCTCCAAAGTTTTAGACTCATATATTGCCTAAATGTCATGAACATAGGGCAACGCGTTTAAGATCATTATTTCTCTCCAAGTGTTTACAGTTCATATATACTATTCAAGAGATTGCTAAACATCCATATGGTTGGTAGGTGTCACAAAGGACGGGGTTAGTATGCTTATTGTTTTTAGACAGATTGGGAAGAATGGGGTACGGGATTACCTTCGAGCAGTTCGTCTCAGAGTGTTGGGAGGAGAGGAAAGGCGGTAGGATAATGAGGCATTTCGTCGCCTGAGTGCTAGAATGTTCTATGTCCCATAGGGGACATAGAACATTCTAGCACTCAGGCGACGATTTGGGAACACATGGCTAATCAAGGCCTTCTAACCTGAGAACCATGGCAAATCAGCGGCCGGCCAAAGTGTTATTATTATGCCAAACTACCCTCACAGTTTCGAGCGTTTTTGACAAGGCTTCTTGACTCTGTTGTGCACATTTCTGTGCCACCAATGCAGTTTCCAGTCTGTCGTCCGAACATCATATCTGTTCCACTATAATAGATATCTGAAAAGGTAATAGATAGGAAAATAATTTTTTTATATCACGAATGTTCTTTTTTCGTCGGCAATCGTGAGCCCACTACCTAACAAATAAAAAGACATGTTTTGCAGCAAAATGCTACAAGTTCACACAGAAAGATCCCAATTCTACAGTTGTGAAACTGGATTATTTTATTTTATTTCCACAGCACGGTGAGGTTTGTTTGAAAGTGAATATCAAACTTTGGTCGATGGTGACGTTTTTATGTAACGACCGAGGGAGTATTCAAGAACACAGAAAAATTACGATATCATTCCATACTAGTTCACTCTTTGAAGTTCTTTAACTGATTGAGGGCTGACTATTTTTGAAGGTCTGAATTTGTTTTTTTCAAAACTTGTTTCATTACAAATTAATGGAGAGTGCTGACGGCGAGCAAGATACGTTGGCTTTTGCCCTGGTACCATAATTTTTAGCTTAACTTGACAAAGTCAAGATAAGCTATTGCCATCACGCGTGTGGAAGTCTATTAGTCTGTGAGTCTGTGAGTCTGTTCACCTTTTCCTTTAGCACAGGCTACACCCCGTAGTTCTTGTCCGATAGTCATGACATTTCATATGCAGGTTTGAGGTCATGTCTAGATGAGAACGTCCACTTTTGGTCGCGATCGGTCAAACGTGATGGCTGCCCGATCCCAAAACCCGAAAACCTTTAACACAGTCTACAGGTCGTATTTATGAAGGGATTTCATTGTAACTTGGTGAGATGCCTCTGTATAATATCTAGATGAGAACATTCCCCTTTGATCGTGATCTGTCAACCGTGACGACTGCCCAAGGCCGAAACCCAAAAACTTTTAGCACAGTCTACAGGTCATATTTAATATGGGGGATTTCATTGCAACTTTGTGGGATGACTCCATATGATGTCTAGACGAGAACTTCCCCATTTGGTCGTGATCTGTCAACGGTGACGACTGCCCAAGCCTCAAACCCGAAAACCTTTAGCACAGTCTACAGGTCTACAGTCAACATATCGTATTTATTGAGGGATTTCATTGTGACTTGGTAGGTTGACTCCATATAATGTCTAGATGAGAACATCCCCTTTTGATCGCGATTGGTCAACTGTGTCGCCAACAGGGACCCGAAGGCCGAAACACAGTCTACAGGTCATATTTATGAAGAGATGTCATTGTAACTTGGTAGGATGACTCCAGGTAATGTCTAGATGAGAACGTCCCCTTTTGGTCGCGATTATTCAGCCGTGACGGCTGCCCGAGCCCCAAACCCGAAAAACTTTAGCACAATATACAGGTCGTATTTATGGAGGGGTTTTATTGTACCTTGGTAGGATGTCTCCATATAATGCCTAGATGAGAACGTCCCCTTTTGGTCGCGATTGGTCAACTGTCACGGCTACAGGGGGCCGAGACCCAAAAATCTTTAGCATAGTCTACAGGTCGTATTTATGAAGGGATTTCATTGTAACTTGATAGGATGACTCCAGATAATGCCTAGATGAGAACGTCCCCTTTTGTTCGCGATCATTCAACCATGACGGCTGCCCGAGCCCAAAACCCGAAAAACTTTAGCACAGACTACAGGTTGTATTTATGAAGGGATTTCATTGTAACTTGGTAGGATGTCTCAGTATAATATCTAGATGAGGACGCCCCCTTTTGGTTGTGATCGGTCAACCGTGCTGGCTACACAGGCTGGAAGCCCGAAAACCTTTAGCACAGTTTACAGGCCGTATTTATGAAGGGATTACATTGTAACTTGATAAAATGACTCGTTTTGGAATAATTTCACTTAACTTGGTAACTTTCATTGACATACATTAACTGTGAGGGCCACATACACTAACTGTGAGGGCCACATTAACCCACCCCTCAATTCTTTAGTGAAGTCTACACCTCATATTATTTATTATTGAAAACAGCATACAGGGAACAGAAATTAACATATTCCCAATTATCACAATTCTTGTCTTATTTCATAATCCTTTCATAAACATTGAATATTATCCTTTTCATCAAACACAACACACAGACAAGTTAAGCCACAGTGTACATTGACACTTTCATTCTGAAAGCCCTGATAGTGGTTTCTAGCACTTAACCATGCAGTTAGTAACCTATACAAAAGCTCCATAATGAAATCTACCGATTATCTCAGACATTTACACAGGCACTCTGGGAGCGCGGTGGCTCAGTGGTAGACTGTTGGACTTCTATGCTAGAGGTCCCGAGTTCGCTCCCCGCCCGGGACGGCCCGCGTTGTGTCCTTGGGCAAGGCACTTTATTCTAGTTGCCTATATGGGGGCACGATGACTCCGTGTACTAAGGTGTACTGCACGTCGATAGTGCACATGTCTTCAATCGCAGTAACCCTGCTTGAGAGGGGCTTGAACAGAGTTAGAATGTTGAGGAGCTGGTAGTTGCTCGTCGATGCTCGGTGGTTCTCTCCGGGTACTCCGGCTTCCTCCACCCGTAAACTATCACGGTCACGATTAGCCATTGTGCATAAATATGTGACCTTAAACACCAATAAATAAATACACAGCCACTCTTTTCAGCCACAATTACACAAACATATATTACAATAGGCAATTTGACCTTTGTTATCATGTTCCATCTAGCTGTGGAGAACAGAACTGCCAGATGATCAAACAAGATGCCGCGGAGGTCGTGTTTGATCTGGCTTATCTGGCCTCGTTAACGAGGGCCTTTGACAAGGGCGCCGGAAACATGCGAGCTCAAGATGGGAAGGGGAGTGAAGAAGGACATTCGATTCTGGGTTCGAGTTAACCCTTTACCTAACGTAACATCCAAAACCGACCAGCGCTATTCACAAAAAATCGCCTTTTTCATTTTTTTGTCTCAAAAACATAGGTTATGACCCCTCTTTGGAACGAGCTCGTCGAGATCGTTCCAATGAGGGGTCATAACCTGTGTTTTTGAGACCAAAAATGAAACAATTTAGTTATTCGAAAATTATTTTGGCAGGTGTCGTCTGCTTTTCATGTTAGGTAAAGGGTTAAGACCGAGAATTTACGTAAATTCACGTATTATAAATCGTAATGTGACAATCAGTAGTACTGAAATTATATATCGTACGTGGCGTAACCAGTGTGTGTGTGTGTGTGGAGAGGGGGGGGGGGGGCTGAGGTGGCAAATGTCCCGCCCCCAAATTTCAGTCCCCCCACCCCCCCCCCCCACCCCCACCTCCGTTGATGTGGCCTAATCTAATTATTGATGCCTTTCATACTTATAGATTATGGAACAAACGGACTCAAGGAATTTGTGCTTTTTGTCTCGAATTTCAATTTTTTCCCTGGGAAGTCCACCTCCCCCCAGCGAGAGAGAATGTCCCCATCTTGTGCTCACGCTATCTCGCCTCTACGTGGCTCGGATGATGTGGCCTATCCTATTCTGTGTGCACCCCTCCCCCAGTAGTTCAGCGATCTGAACGTAGCTGCTATCTCCCTACGTAGGCGGGCAGCCGCTACGTTCAGATCGCTGAACTACCCCCATCTCCCCCGCCTAGATATTACTCTTGGCCCCTAACTTTGATATATTGGCTACACGCCTATCCTTGGGTGCAACAAGATGCCATCGTTGCATACAGGATTTTATTTCATCAAGGAGGTGACATAAAAAAGAGACTAGTCTGTCCATAAGCTAAATTCATCTGTGATTGAGGTATCCATCTACAGTATAACTGGTAACGTGAAGGATACTGAAAAGGAATACCAAGTTCTCACCTTATGAAAAACTACCAATTGTTTAATATCGAATTAGTACTTGCCCTCGCAAGACCCTCAATACCCAGGGGCGTAACTATGGTGGTAGTGCACCCCCACACAATAATTTTCCAGTGTGGACATTTCCATCAGGGCTGGAGTCTAAGATATCAATTCTATCTTTTAACCCTTTAACCTTTTACCCAACGAATCGGTCGCACCCGCCCGCGTAATATGCAAATTCAGCAGTTAAAAAAATAGTATTTTTCAAAAAATTTCAACAAAACCATATCATGTGACCCCTCGCTGGAACGAGCTCGTTCCAACGAGGGGTCACATGATATGGTTTTGTTGAAATTTTGTGAAAAAATTTTGAAAAAAATGATATTTAAAATAACAAATTTTGATATCGTCTGCGTTGGGTAAAGGGTTAATACGAAAGGCAGACGACACTTGTAAATAAAATTCTTGAATAACAAAATAATTTTTTTTTCATTGTTTGCGTCAAAAACATAGCTTATGACCACTCATTTGTTCTAATGCAGACTCGTCGGAACGAAATTTATATTGGGGGGGCTGATATTGCTAATTTGGGTGAACTGGCTGATACTAAATGGGTATGGGGTATTCAGATGCCGAAGGCATCTGGCGCGAGTGCTGAAGGCACAAGCTTTTTGAGGGGGGGGGGGGAGGGGGGGGTTACTCCCCCAGAAAATTTTTTGAAAAGGGCAATCAAAGGAAGCATTCTGGTAGCTTTTGAAGCAAAAACCTCTTGATTTTTTTAAACGGCAAAAGTTGTTTTTTTAACAAAATGTTTCAAAAATCCCAATAGAACCCCATAACATTTGGGGACGGTTCTCACGCCGGGCTCACCTGCAGGCCGTGGCCGTATTCCGTCATGCTAAAAAACAGTCAGGCCCTATGGTGGATTCATTAGTTTTATCATTATGCCAACAGTTGTCGTGGTCTTCTGAGCTGCCAAAGGAATTGCTCAAAACGTTTGCACATCAACATATGCAGGTGCATGTTATACATTCAGTGATCCGTTCATTCATAATTCTAATCCAGGGGCGTAGTAAGCTAATTTTACTGGGGGAGGGGGGGGGGGGGGGGGGGGGTAGGACCTATATTCCCATGACGCGATGCGTCATCCGAGCGGCGAGTGGGGGTGAACACGAGAGGGGATATCCTCCGTCTCGTTGGTGGGGGGTCCGGGGGCCTCCCCCGGGAAAATTTTCGAATTTAAGATGTAAAAGCATGCATTCTGGTTGATTCTGAGCAAATAAATCGTATATTCCTATGCGCGAAGCGTCATCCGAACCGCGAAAAGGCGAGTGGGGGTGAGCACGAGAGGGGGTATCTCCCCGTCTCGTTGGTGGGTGTCCGGGGGGCCTCCCCCGGGAATTTTTTTTAATTTAAGATGTACAAATATGCATTCTGAGTGATTCTGAGCAAATACATCGTCAATAAGGAAATACGTCAGCTCTCTGATCAGTTCAGCGTGATTTCCGAGCAGAATGACAGGAGTAGTGAACATGCAATGAATTACCCTGTGGTTGGTTGGGGTTTAACATCGCTTTCCACAATTAGGCGAAAACACGACTGTCAGTTTTATTGGTGGAAGAAAGCCCACATGGAACCCACTCAATCCAGTAATCATTAACAGTAATGTCGGAATATGGTAACCATTGGGCATCCCGTGTGGAGAAACCACCAACCCAGCCCAGTAAAGCCTACTTTTGACAAATTTGTGGGGGTGGGGGAAATATCTCCCTTAACCCCTCCCCCAACCGGTTCCTACGCCACTGTTCTAATCTGAGTTCAATAATGTAATGTCCAGTTTTATTCAGATTACATCGGTTGCTACCATCATGGATAAACTAACGACAAAATATGAGCAAATTATTGGGGGGGGGGGGGGGGCTGCAGCCCCCCAGCCCCCCCCCCCCGGTTCCGACGGGCCTGTAATGAGGGGGCATAAGCTATGTTTTTGACGCAAAAATGAAAATTGATGAAAACTGAATGACATTTTTTTGTGAATAGCGCTGGCGGGTTTTTAGCTCACCTGAGTATTCTCACCTCAGAGCATTTTTTTTGGTTAAAATTCGATATTTTTTATTCTTTTTATTCGGAAATATATATTGCTTTCTTATGTTTTTTTTTTGTTTCTAAAATATATTACTGTTCTGTAACTGGTTACATACTTTGTTATGTAACTGGTGTTTTGATAAAATAATAATTTTTAAGAGACTGATGTAACGGTCTTGTTTTATTTTGTTTATCCCATACCGTTCCACGAGAAACAATTTGCCGCATCAAGACGATAAAATTATGTTATATAATTTAGTCTTTATAGGCAGCAGACGAGTTCACTATCAACGAACGGTAAATATAAAATAGTTTAGTTTAATTCTCCACATATTATTTCCAACAGAACTGTAATCCTCTATTTATTTCCTCCCCAACTTTAATTAAAACAACAGATACCAGGGCCGAATCTTCCCGTTCCCATAAACTTGACTCCGAATCTTTTTGCGAGTCCTTGGATGTATCCGCCTACAGCCCTTAAGCTTTTTTGTAGGGCGAAACAAAAGGTGCCAGGCGAATCGTCCTGGTATGAATTTCGATTTAGGACGAAACGTCACGGGACAAACATGCTTGGGATGTTGTTCTGGTATACTGGACTGGTACGAGTTGTCTTAGGTACCATCGTCTGGAAACCGATTCCTACATACAACAAACTTCTCAGTTGAAAGTATGCTGCCAGCCTAATTTGTCTGTTAATACGTTTTATTTATTTATAATTATGTCATTCAAACCATGCGATTTCATGTCTCGATTAATGGCGATCATACACATTATTGTTCAGTTATCATTTAAATTTAAAGGAGGAAGTTTTTTCGTTGCTTTTGGCTACGTCAAAGTTTTGCCTAAAATAGGCTAAATGCCAGTAAATACCACAAATTGCACAATAGAGTTTCTGTTTCGTAGAAGTTCTGAAAAACGCAAAACGTTTGTCGGGGAACTCATAAAGTTTTGAATAGGACAAAAGAATAAGTGCACATCCAGTGACGAAGATATAGGCAGACAACTTGAAATCGATTTATTACAGTTAGATTGAACTTTTAATAGTTCGTTTGGTCTATATTTTTTGGTTTAAAACAACCTTTTTTCCATATTACTTTTGCTAGGTCGTACTAAATAGAGCAAGTCCCAAATAAGTCGCTAAGTTCCATCGTGTACTAATTACAGCAAGTCTCTTTAAAACACATCATTTATCATGTAAAGTACTCACAAAATTTAACCTCAGACATGAATTTGCAAAGGACTGTATAACATACGGTACAGAAGTTGTACCCCTAAACCAGACAGCTGTTAAGAGCTTGGAAATCCTGCAGAACGATGCAGGATGATGGATAACAGGCTCGAGTAATGCCGCAGCACTAGAAGCAATCAGGGGCGAGCTTGGGTGGATGAGGATCAAGGACAGGATAGACCTATTGAAACTCGGTTATCTTAATTATTTGGTAAATTTCCCCGATAGCCGATGGTGTAAAGTAATGTTCCTGAGAACTTTCAACTCAAATATCAAGACGGGGTGGATGGTCCAAGTGAGGGAGCTAGTAGAAAACTACTCAATGGAGATCTCGGACCTTGACGTTGGGGCAAACCAGGGCAAAAAGATCGTCAGAGAAAGGGTCATGGAGAATTGTAACCGTAATTGGCGAGAGGGGGTCAAATCAAAGAGATCTTTGGGTGGCCTGCGTGATAAAGAGAAGCCTGGTTTTGAAGAGTACCTCGATGGCACCTGTGGGGGGGGGGGGTCACTGTTGTTCAAGCTGAGGTCGCGGTCCCTGGAGCTGAGGGGAAAAATTGGGAAAAACAGTGAAAAGGAGTGCCAGATGTGTAACGTGGGCGTGGTGGAGACCCTGGAACACTTTCTTATAGAATGCCCAAAATACCAGTCTAAAAGAACAAGATTCATGGGGAGTATAATGGAGAAGTGGGATGGGAGAATGAAGGACATGTGGTTAGGGGGCGACTCAAAGGAGAGGGTTAATATACTAATCGGAGAGATTGGGAAGAATGGGGCAAGGGATGTCATCAAGCAGTTCATCTCCGAGTGTTGGGAGAAGAGAAGAAGCGCGGGAATAGGGGGAGGCAGTTGGTAGAACATGGGTAACCAAGGCCTTCTCATACGAGAACCGCGACAAATCAGCGGCCGGCCGAAGTGTTATTATTATGTCAAATTTGTTTATTATGTGCAATTATTATAACAATAACATGATTTTGGAGGGCATTATGGTTCATTTGCGGCCCTGCAGCAATGATGAACAGCCCAAGGGTTTATTAAAGGCCCGAGATGAAGTCAAGGGCCGTTAATAAGCCCAAGGGCTGTTCATCATTGCTGCAGGGCTGCTAATGAATCATGATGCCCGACAACAATTATGTTATTACTATTATTACCACTCCCTGTTACAGCTAACCGCACGAGGGAATTGCTGGAAGAAATAAGCAGTAAGTCGGTTCGATATTTCTGTTTCGATCGCGCGTTCGACTTCCGTTTGGAAATACAAAGGGCTATTTATATCATTATCCGCCCGTGGCCCGGCTTCGTCGAATGACGTCCCTGAAATTATGGAGTTTTAACAGCCCTCCAAAATCCTGTTAATCTACTAGTAACTTATAGATTTAGTGGTAATAATAAGTTATTATCGAGCATTTTCATCGATAAATTCGGAACTTTTTTGACTGTTTATAAACAAACACTTCGGAAATTCGGGTTGGCAGTTTTGTTGTTTGTAATTATTTATTACATTATTTACTGAAATTGTAATTTTCAAAGCATGCTTCTCAATGATGATTTTCGTAAATTATTTTCAAGAATTAATTCACAAAATATGATGAAATTAAAGCAAGCTTGCTATTCGGTGTTTACGTGACCCATTACGTCTTGCGTCAACTAGTTTTGCTTAAACTATTTATTTATTTATTTCTCTGCACTTTTAGCAGCCAGGGCCAGAACAGAGAGATTTAATTGTGGATGAAAGCCGGACAGAATTTAAGTACTAGCTTGTTTTGAACAGATAAAATATTAGAGTGCTCAAGCCGGTGGGCCTTCTATAACCCTTTACCCAACGAATCGGCCACATCCGCCCGCATAATATGAAAATTCAGCAGTTGAAAATATATTATTTTTCAAAAAGGTTCAACACAACCATATCATGTTACCCCTCGTTGGAACGAGCTCGTCGAGCTCGTTCCAACGAGGGGTCACATGATATGGTTTTGTTGAATTTTTTTGAAAAATTTAAAAAAATGATATTTAAAATAATAAATTTTGAAATCGTCTGCTTTGGGTAAAGGGTTAAACATGATAAAATAAAAAAAAAAAAATGAAATAAAATAAAAAATAAAACAAGTAGGTATTAAAAATGCATTTTCAGATAGCATTTCAAAAGCATTTCTTTTAAAAGTTGTACTTTTATTTTACACACACGCGACTCCGAGATCGCCGGAACTGCTGTTCAAAACAACAAAAGATTGCCAAGCATTTACTGCTTTTTAAATTTGAAAAAAACAAACAAATAAAAACAAAAATAAATAGTCAACATGCAGTTCTATGATAAAGTCTCTAATTTTTAATTTTTGATGCTACTAGTGGTGTGTTTTGAGGGACTTGCTGTATTTTGTATCCGAGGGGACTTAGGGACTTCAGGACTTGGGAACTTATTAGGGACTTGCTGTATTTTGTACAACTGCTTTGGCTGCGTAAAAATCGCATCAGACCGTCATCAACAATGAAGACCTCATAACTGCTTTAACATTTGTCAACAAAAAAAAATTGAATTTCACTGTTGCAGCATTAGGTAATTTGATTTGTAAAATATACATTTTCATGTTGTTTGGATTTTATTTGGTAAATTTCTGGCAAAACTCGCATGATTAGTAATTTAGTAAAGTTATATTGTCAGGAGCTATTTTAGGTGTCTACAGGAGCCGAATATGGGACCCTTTCCCAATGGCAGGATTTTTCCCAATTCAAACCAAAAATTTCCCAATCTCAGTCCTCAATAAAAATTTAATTCTTGAAGGTCTAATTTTGATTTTCACCACTTTTATTGGAACAAAAATAGGTGCCGCAGTAGGAAGTTTTTAGATACTTTTGCAAGTTACATCTAGGGAACCTTGGCAGTTGTTTTTAGGCAAGACTTGGCTGCCTACACAGGCAGCCAATACTTGCCAAGATACAACTGTAAAGCCACAGAAATATGTTCATCATTAATAGTATAGGAACAGTTTATTTGATAAGAGATTACAGAGACTCATCATTATTTCATGCGATTATTTTTTTTCTTTGTGAGTTTCTTCTTCCAAACAAATTCCCATTTGGAGCCTTCATGGCGTGAATTTTCCCAATTGCATGGACCCCGGACCCTTTCCCAAAGAGGGCAGAAGAATCTGTGCAGGAGTAATTTTTTTCAAGATACCATGCTATTAGCAAGGGATGGAGTTACGATGTTGGGGAGCTTGCAGCTGCTTGTCATTGCTCGGTGGTTCTCTCCGGGTACTCGGGCTTTCTCCACCCGTAAAACTGTCACCGACATGATATGACCTTGGCTGTTAATATGTCATTAACCCTTTACCTAGCGTTATGGCCAAAACCGGCCAGCGCTATTCTAAAAAAATCGCCAGTTAATTTTCATTATTTTTTTCATTTTTTGTCTCAAAAACATAGGCAGCCAGGACTTGGCTAGACACAACTGCAAGCTACAGAATATAGACTATCACATAAATGTCTTCATCATTAATAATATAAGAACAATTTATTTGATAGAGATTACAGAGACTGATCATTATTTCATGGGACTGTTTGTTATAAAATGTATTACATGTACTATACATGTAGTAGCTTCTGTATTAATGTTCTCAGTTCAGTATGAAGGTAACATTTTTTTTTCTTTGTGAGTTTCTCTCCCAAACAAATTCCCAGTTGGAGCCTTCATGACGTGAATTTTTCCAATTGCATGGGCCCTGGACTCTTTCCCAAAGAGGGCAGAAGAATCCCTGGATGTATTACTTTGCCGTAACCCAGCGTTCGAAATTTGGAATATTTTACCACGGCAATCACTTTATTATGGCAACTACAGAGGTGAACATCAATTCTGTACATTATGTGGAGGCGATGGGTTATAAGCCTCATGTCAAATCTACGACCGTGTTTGTATAGCTTAAAGCTTGTTCACTTGGTTTCTTGGAAATAAATATAGTTTGAACTATAGAACATCACAAAGTACTGTACTAGGAGTTCAAGTAGCCTTTCATAACCCAAGCATTGAATATCAGGACTGGCAGGTAACTGCCAGTCCTGATATTCAATACTTGAGTTATATAATTAAGAGTGTGGCACGTTGCTTGTGACTAATGGTAACACACATCATTGAAATATTTACTACCAGCATACAAAGTTATAAATTTAGAATCTAGGAAAAATATTACCACGGCATTTATATGCTGTGGTAAAACCAATTTACCACAGCATTCACCACAGCAGTGCTGATTGCTGTGGCTAATTTCGAGGGCTGTCATAACCTGTGGTGTATTAGAATATTTTTCAGTTGACATTACACACACGTAATCTAAATGGTTGGTTGTGAGTTATTTCTAGATCTGACAATAGCTTTTTGGTGATGATATCGTAAATAGAATTGTGAAGCAGGTGTGTCAAAGTATTAGAGCTGAAAAGCCTAAACTTTTTTTTTTTAGTGAGGTTAATTACATGGATTAACCTTGGTTAACCAATTGATCACTTGCCCTAATAGGTAGCTGAATAATTGCTATACGGTTGATGATTTAGAGCATTAATCTTTTTACCCAACAGGCCTGGTATTTTCAGGAGAGCGAATTATTCGCTCGCCTACTGCTTGCCTTAAAAAAATTGAGGGCGAAAAATAGCCCTCCTAGCCTTAGAAAATAATGATTCCCACAACCGCCTATTCCTAAAACCCACAGGTTTTCAGATCTCTGCTATGTTAGTGGTCTCTGCAATATGGCCACACTGCCCTTCCCACACCTCTGGGCCTTACCAAGGCCTGGAAGTGTGGGAGGGGCAGTGTAGCCGTCTCACAGAGACTATCTGGTTAGCAGCACCAAATTTATTTATTTATTTATTGGTGTTTGAGGTCACATATTCATGCACAATGGCTAATCATGACTGACAGTTTTACGGGTGGAGGAAGCAGGAGTACCCGGAACCAAATAAAATGTACAATACCCACGAGGTAAAATTCCTTAATAGTAATAGTACAACTTCATTTTGCCACTTTTAGCTTTTGTAAGCTTGAGGAGAGCTAATTGCTCCCCTAGGCCATGTGAGGAGAGCGATTTTTAGTCCTCCTGCATTTTTAAGGATGCCAGGTCTGACCCAATGTAACATAGAAAGCTGGCCAGTGCTACATGTATGCACAAAAATGTCCATTCAGATTTTATTATGTTTTCAGTTTTTGTCTCAAAAACATAGCTTACACAACTGTATGACCCTCTTATTGGAATGAACTCATTGAGATCATTCCATTGAGGGGTCATAAGCTATGTTTTTGGGACAAAAATTAAAATTTTCAGTAATGGAAGAATTTATTTTGCAAGTATCGTCTGTTACCAACATTGGGTAAAGGGTTAAGATTGACCATTTCCAGGTACCGAATTACTACTGATACAGTATAATGACCATGCAAGTGAACAAGTATTTCTTCACGTAACTTGCATGCTTTACTCTGTCTCATATAATTGATGTGAGTCAGTGTGACAATGTTTGCTTGTTTTGCAGCAAGTTTGTTCCTTTGTTAACCCATATAATACAGTAATCGATCAATTATTTTTTTGCTCGATCAAGATGTTGATCATTGATTAATTGGTTAACCATTTCAGCTTTACAAAGTATTTTATCAAGAGTTGTATTTCTCTTACTGGACTTATATATTCTTGCCATCACATTACCTTTTCGTGTCATTGCATTTAACCCTTTACCTAACATTAAAAGCAGACGACACTCGCAAACAAAATTCTGGAATAATTAATTTTTTTCATTTTTTGTCTCAAAAACATAGGTTATGACCCCTCTTTGGAACGAGCTCATAACCTAAGTTTTTGAGACAAAAAAATACTGAAACTCATTGGCGATTTTTGTGAATAGCGCTGGCGGGTTTTGGCCGTTACGTTGGGTAAAGGGTTAAAAGAAAACCGATAAAGATTTTTTTTCTAGATTTAATATATATTTATAGCTGTACGGTAATAGTATCATGAATGGAATTGTGCAGCATCCATGCCCAAGTTAGACCTGAAATGATTAACCAATTAATCGATTGACCAATGATCAACGTCTTGATGGATCAAAAAAGTAATTGATCGATTTACCGTTACTTTTGAACCATTGTATTATATAGTTTAACAAAGGAAGAAACTTGCCCCAAAACAGGCGTGCATTGTCACAGTGACTCACATCAGTAAAATGAGACAGAGTAAAGCATGCAAGTTACGTGCTAACATACTTGTTCATGTGCATGTATCAATAGCTGGAAATGGTCATTCTTAACCCTTTACCCAATTTGGTTGAAAGATGATACTTGCAAAATAAATTCTTAATTTACTAAAAAAATTCAATTTTTGTCTCAAAAACATAGCTTATGACCCCTCATTGGGACGACCTCAAGCTATGTTTTTGAGACAAAAATTGAAAACATAATAACATTTGAATGGAGACTTTTGTATATAGTACTGGCCGGTGTTTCCCGTTATGTTGGGTAAAGAGTTAATATGCTGTAAATCATCAATGGTGCAGCAATTATTCAGCTACCCAGTAGGGTAAGTGATTAATCGGTTAACCAAGGTTAATCCATGTGATTAATTGATCAAGAAACCCCTTTAACCGTTTCAGCTCTAGCCAAAGTATTTATTTGAGAATTTTTGCCTTTGTTGGTCTCAACCCTCTGCACTCTGATGTCAAAATAGCAAAGTTTTCAGCAGCAAATATTTCTCATAATGCAGTTTAAAATTTAACCAAAGATACCTTGTTTGACAGAGCTCAAAGAGCTCTGTCAAACAAGATATAATGGGTGAAATTCATAGCTAAACAAGAGAAAAACAGATTGTAGAAAAATTTGTTGCACTCCCAGAGTGCTAGGGGTTAACATCTAGTGTTCAACTGATTACCAAAAATGGCTGCTGACCGATTACTGGTTATTTGAGCTCACAATCGCAGGCCTGGCATTTTCAGGAGAGCGTTTTATTCGCTCGCCTACTGCTCGCCTTAAAAAAAATGAGGAGGGTGAAAAATATCCCTCCTAGCCTTAGAAAATAATGATTACCACAACAGCCTATTCCTAAAACTCACAGGTTTTCAGATCTCTGCTATGTTAGTGATCTCTGCAATATGGCCACACTGCCCTTCCCACACCTCCGACTGGGCCTTATCAAGGCCCAGAGTTGTGGAAGGGGCTGTGTAGCCATCTCACAGAGACCACTTGGTTAGCAGCACCAAATAAAATGTACGAAACCCACTAGGCAAAATTCATTAAAAGCACAACTTCATTTGCCACTTTCAGCTTTTGTAAGCTTGAGGAGAGCTAATCGCTCCCCTAGGCCACGTGACGAGAGCGATTTTTAGCCCTACTGCATATTAAAGAATGCCAGGCCTGCAATCGGCCGCTTCTGATTCTGATTGGTATTAAATGCTCTACTAGACAAGTGGAGACTCAAAGGTACTACGTATACATTAAATTGAACATATTTTGCAGGGTTTACAGACTAATGCTCACAATTGATCGTACTTGCGACAATCATGCACCAGGCCTTGACAGTTCCATATTTTGATTAACCCGTTAACAGGTTACCCATTTAGTTGTTCATTAACCTATTCTGAAGGTTAAGTAAATTTGTTGCATTAACCTGTTGGTTAACCAAAAATCCAAACATGATATGCCACAGGCATATCCCGAAAGCTGTAGGCCTGCACTGTTGGGAAGGTTTTGGAGGTAAATGTAGAGTTATGCCCCTTCTGTTGGCAACATGTGATGACTTCAGACGATAAAAATATCAACAAAACAGAAATACGCAATCGCTAGAAATATAGAGTTGTGCCTCTTCTGTTGGCAGCATTGCATACAAGAGTTGTGCATCTTCTATTGGCAGCATTGCATCTAGTGGTGAATAGGTCCAGAATTGATTTGGCTGTGGCCCTTGCCCCCCATCATACATCAAGCTGCAGTGTATTTCAATTTCGATACACTGTAACAACATGTTTCTAATTATGCTTACAATTGTCCAAACATGGTCTGAAAGTCTGTAATATAATTTTTTGGTTTGGTACGTCCTTTCAAGACTTTCAGGCCATGTTTGGACAGCTGAATAATAAGCCCAAATTTAATAATTGTATCAAGCCAGAAAATAAGCAGAGTGTCATCATGCAAAAAGAGGTTGACAAAGGGTGAATTTAGTGATGCTACCCTGCTGTGCAGGGTAGCATCATTACATTTACCCTTTGTCAACCTCAATCTGAATAAGGGTTTCAAAACTAAACAGAAAGAGGTACCCAGAGGATAAATTGGCCCACTGTATGGAATATTGTCATCAAATTTACCCTCTATGGACCTCATTTTGCAAATACCAGACTGCTTATTTTCTGGCCTGAATTGTCCAGAATTTATTCGACTGTGGACCCATCATACATCAGGCCACAGTGCATTCAGTTTCCATAAACTGTAACAACATGTTTCTAATTATGCTTACAGTAGTCCAAACACGATTGCCATTTGTGTGCACTTGGGCGATACACGTGGCTCTCACTCAGAGCCACGTATACTGCCCAAGTGCACGCGACTGGTAATTTTACTGTAGCCTGTGTCAATGGAGTGGAAACCTTCATTTTTCTGGTAAGAACTGGCCATTGCCGCTAGTACGCTCAGTTGTAAGCTTTACATGTCGTTTAACTTGTATGTCCAGTAAAGGGGCTTCTAGAGAGATTAGGAAAACACATTGTGGTTGTTTCTCAACTTTATTGATGGTATCATTGACATCATTTTACATTAACAATTGAACCATCACAGAAGATAATAAAATGCGGTTTATGAGTCATCACAAAAATGCTTTGCAACATTTTGTTGAACTGATGTTCCAGGAGCTGTTGCCATTGTTATCCAATTGCCCACAATCGGCCGATTGTCATGGCCGGTTCCGATCATCGGTTGAACACTACAGTAGAAACTGTCTTGAGAGACCTCCCTTTGGGCCACACAAAAGTGGTCTCTTAAGACAGGTGGTCTCTCATAACAGGTTTCACCATTTCTCAAGTCAGTGAATAACCAACCACAAAATTAAGAAATGGAGAAGAATGGATTTTTGTAATTACTTTGCAGTTGTTCTTTTTTTATGAAGTTTTTGTAACAAATTGAAATGGACCATTATAAAAATTATAAAAATATATTAGTGTTGAAAATCTTCATTGAAGATTTTCAACACAAATTTATTTTTATAATCCTATCTGTCACATTTCAGGTATGTATGAAATTGTTTATTCAGCAATAATCCTAATCTTTTCACAGGGGTCTTATAAAAACATCTCAATTTTAATGAGTTATGTAACTGAATAGCAATTGAAACCCAATTAAGAGCTTTTAATAATTTTAATTATGTTAGTATATCCACAATGGATTTTCCATTTCCAGAACAGGTAAAAAGTTTTTGTCATGGTTTCAGTCTTCAAAGGGGCGGTCTCTCACGACAGGTCCATTATGGCATAAAAATTTGGCAGGGCTCAAAATAAGTGGTTTCGCATCGCTATTTGCTATGCAAAACATGCTAAAAGCTACACAATTTTCAGTTATGTATAGCATTTTGCGATACAATATATTCAACTGCAGCCTAATAGGCTGGAGTTGAATATCTTGTATTGCAAAATGTAAAAACGAAAATTTGCAACAAACTTTGCAAGCTAGTTCACTGATGCTTTACCCATGATATAAGATTAACTCTCCGTCTCGCATGAGCAACTTCATATGTAACGTGAATTTTATTGGTTTAAATTCATGCTGCATTGTTTCTGCATTTTGCATAAAATACCCAGTCAAAGTAACTTTAAGCCCATCAAATTAAGAAATGTTACGCATTTGGAAATATCTAAGTCCATGCAGTTGTTAAAGGCAGTTCAGTTGAAAAACACAGCTAGAGCTTCGTGTGTTGCAGCTTATTTGAAAAAGCACAGAAATGGATGGACATTATGCTATCTGCTCAGAAGAGTTCAAAACAAAACAGTATGGCATAACTCTGGTATACAAGAACTGCTATGCAATTTAAATAAACTGCTATTCATTTTTCGGAAATGTGTAGCATTTTGCTACGCATAGAAAAAAAGTTATTTTGAGCCCTGTTTGGTTGGCACCAGTAACAGTGGTCTCTCCAGACGTCCTACCAAACAGAGACTGGCTGAGGCAGATTATACTTGCCAGTGATGGCCATCACTCAATATCATCTCCGAAGTGGCAGACTATACTTGCCTGAAAATCCAGATCGACTGCACCCTCGGGGAGAGGTAGTACCTTTGTGAGAGGACCCAACCTCCCACACTGGTCCTCACCTGAGGTTTCAACCGACATCAGTCAAGGAGACCATCATGCCACAACCGGTGACACCCTCCGAGTACCTGAACCTGTTCCTCCTTCAACACGAGTAGACATGTGGAAATTAGCCATTTACAGTCACTGAGGGTCGAAAGGGGCTTGTTCCCCATACCATCCCTGCGAGCCTTTGGCGCGTTAAACCATTCCATTCATGGTCTCTCTAGACAGGTGGTCTCAAGACAGGTGGTCTCCCATAGCAGGTCCATCATAGAGTAAAACCAATCGGTGCCTGGCAGATGTGGCCTCTCAAGACAGGTGGTCTCTCAAGACCGTGGTCTCTCAAGACAGGTTTTACTGTATTAACATCTCATTACCATTTCTTGCCACCACATTTCAAAGAAAATTTTTAAGGTGTTTTTTTTTCGTAAATTAACATACACATGTATGGCTTTTGGACATAATATCTTGAAGGGGACTTTCTTGTTTAACACTGTTTTGTGATCAAGCGTTTCATAGATGTAATAACATCGCTCAGATGCATAATGTCCAATCAGATATATTCTTACATAACTTTCTTACATGTACAGTAAAATTGCTGTGGACTGGTAGGGCTATCATGATTTTTTAATGTAGGAATCGATTAATCGTAGCAAATAATTGATAATAATTGATTAATCGTACCCAGATGACCCCACTCCCTCTCTTTGAAGTCGTTAAAAATGAAGTTCAAGTCATTTGACCTACCTCAAGTAAACAACGAAGACGATCCTCTTTTAGGTACATTCAAACCTTTGATGTTCTAAACTTTTGAACCGTCAGTGTAATAATCAAGAACGATCATCAGTTGCGAACTTTGCAAGTTCGCAACTGCTGACCAGTCTTGATTATTACACTGACGGTTCAAAACTTCAGAACATCAAATCTTTGAATGTTCCTAAAAGACAAATGCTTCTAAAGGCTTCTTGAGGTTTAACGTCGACGTTCTTGACCTTGTATGTTTAGAAACAATAATTTTTTCATCAAATTTTTTTTAATTACTAAACGTCTAAAATGGGGTAAAATTCACCGATTCTTTGACAACGAAAAATACTAATCGATTTCGACTTGACTGATCGACAATCGATTAATCGTGACAGCCCAAGGCAGTGGTGTCCACGCATGCATTTACCAGGTAATAAAAGTTATCATCAGCAAAACTTTAATTAATGAAGCACCGGGCTGTGATGATTATTCCTGTAATTAGTGTTTGGAGTCTTATATTATAGCGTCCGTGGAAAAATTGCTCACCCGTGGAAAGTGACCAGTCTATGGCGGCCATACTATAATCCAGATTCCGTGTGTGATGTATCTGTACAGGTCTGGCATTTTCGGGAGAGCGATTTATTTGCTCGCCTACTGCTCGCCTTAAAAAAATTAAGGAGGGCAAAATCTAGCTCTCCTGGCCCCTGACTTTGGGAAGTAATGATTACCATAACAGCCTATTCCTAAAACTCACATCTTTTCAGATCTCTGCTGTGCTAGTGATCTCTGTAAGACGACTACACTGCCCCTCCCACACCTCCGGGCCTTGTAGCCGTTTCACAGAGACTACCTTGTTAGCAGCACCAAATAAAATGTACAAAGCCCACTTGGCAGTACTACAAATAGTAAAACTTCATTTTTAGCTCAACTTTGGTGAAGCCAAATTTGAGCTTATGCCATGGTCCGTCTGTCCGTCAACAATTGGATACGGCTCGGGCTAGAGGCCGTATTTATAAACCGATCTTTACGAAACTTCTTGGGTATCTTTGTTATGACAGTGGGACGAGAACAAGTGTTTTTGGGTGCAGTCCGAAATTCAAGATGGCTGCCAGCCACCATTTTGTACCGACGATGCAGAAATCTGTTTTTTGTACAGAACTTCCATATGGAAGACCGATCATGTTCAACAGTTGGATACGGCTTGGGCTAGAGGCCGTATTTATGAACCAATCTTTACGAGACTTCTTGGGTATCTTTGTTATGACCGTGGGACGAGAACGAGTGTTTTTGGGTGCAGTCCGAAATTCAAGATGGCTGCCAGCCACTATTTTGTACCGACGATGCAGAAATCTGTTTTTTGTACAGAACTTCCATATGAAAGCTCTGATTTGAATAATTTTTTGTATGAATGTTTAGTTCCATGGGATACATCATATATAATACAGGTTTTTTTCTCGTGCGTAAATTATGCAAATTAGACTAACTTTGATGTTTTTTGGTGTTACTTTCAGCACTGTAAGTGCAAATGCCAATACGGCTCGGGCTAGAGGCCGTATTTATGAACCGATCTTTACGAAACTCCTTGGGTACCTTTGTTATCACCGTGGGACGAGAACGAGTGTTTTTGTGTCCAGTCCTAAATTCAAGATGGCCGATGGCAGCCATTTTGTACAAAATTTGGTGCAATCAGATTTTTGCACAGAACCTCCATATGAAAGCGCTGATTTGAATAATTTGTTGTGTGAATGTTTAGTACCATGGGATACATCACATATAATACAGGTTTTTTTCTCATGCAGAAATTATGCAAATTAGATGAACTTTGATTTTTTCAGTGCTACTTACACACAGTAAGTACACATGTCAATACGGCTCGGGCTAGACTCTGTATTTATTAACCGATCTTCACGAAACGTCTTGGGTACCTTTGTTATCACCTTGGGACGAGAAAGAGTGTTTCTGGGTGCAGTCCAAAATTCAAGATGGTTGCCAGTGGCCATTTTGTACCGAAATTAGGTCTAATCAGTTTTTTGTACACAACTTCTATACGGCTCAGACTAGAGGCTGTATTTATGATCCGATCTTTACTAAACTTCTTGGGTACCTTTGTTATCACCGTGGGATGAGAACGAGTGTTTTTGGGTGTGGTCAGAAATTCAAGATGGCCACCAGCAGCCATTTTGTACCAAAATTAGTGCAATCAGCCTTTTGTACAGAACTTCTGTATGAAAGTTCTGATTTGAATAAAGTTTTGTATGAATGTTTAGTAACATGGAATACATCACATATAGTACGGGTTTTTTTCTCGTGCAGAAATTATGCAGATTAGATGAACTTTGATTTATTTAGTGCTACTTATACACTGTAAGTGCACATGTCAATACGGCTCGGGCTAGAGGCTGTATTTATCAACCGATCTTCACAAAACTTCCTGGGTACCTTTGTTATCACCTTGGGACGAGAACGAGTGTTTCTGAGTGCGGTCCAAAATTCAAGATGGCTGCCAGTGGCCATTTTGTACTGAAATTAGGTCCAATCAGTTTTTTGTCACAACTTCTACACAGCTCATATTTGTGAACTGATCTTCACGAAACTTCTTGGGTACCTTTGTTTTCACCTTGGGACAGGAATGAGTGTGTTTTGGGGTGCCTTTGTTATCACTGTGCTATGAGAACAAATATTTTGGGGTTCAGTCAGACCCACTCTGGGACTCAAAGATTTTTTTCTAGTTTAGCATCTGACTGTCACCCACCTTTACAATACTTTACCTATACATTTGTTACAGGCAACGGCCAGTATTTATGTACAGACTGTTACAATACTTTATATGTACCTTTGTTATCAGGTCATTACCTAGATGTTTGTCATTGCTGTGTCACATACTATACATGTACATGTCTTTGTCTTGACAAGTTGAGCTACAGTGTCATTGACACTTTCATTCCACTTTTAATTTTGTAAGTTTGAGATCTAATCGCCCCCCTAGGCCATACGAGGGGAGCGATTTTTAGCCCTCCTGCATTTTTAAGAATGTCAGGCCTCTCTATAACATTTTTCAGTGTCTGTTGTATACATGCAGCAATCTTGATATAACAGTCATTTCACTATGACGGGAAACCCTGTTCTATCAAGACAAAACACAATGAGAGTGCAATGTGAGGGGCTGAATTAAATAGATAAGGCTGATATTTTTAACTCTTAACCTGCTGAGTATTTTCTAGACATTTTTCATCAAATCTAGTCATGGCTGCTGTAAAGCAGCCATGACTAGATTTTCTGAAGAATTAATATAAATGTAACACAACAAATCATTTGGTGAAAAAATCCATTCAATTTACACCGGGCAAATACGATTAAAGTGCCCAACTTATACTTATTTCAGTGACAAAAGAACTCTGTGCTGGGCTGGAATATTCACCAGCAGCATGCAGAGAGTTAACCCTTTACCCAACATAATGGCCAAAACCGACAAGTGCTATTCACAAAAATCAATTATTTTTCATTATTTTTAGCTCAACTTTGGCGAAGCCAAATTTGAGCTTTTGTCATGGCCCATCTGTCCGTACGTCAACAATTGGATACGGCTCGGGCTAGAGGCCGTATTTATGAACCGATCTTTACGAAACTTCTTGGGTACCTTTCTTATGACTGTGGGACGAGAATGAGTGTTTTTGTGTGCGGTCTGAAAATCAAGATGGCTGCCAGCCGCCATTTTGTACTGGCGATGCAGAAATCTGTTTTTTGTACAGAACTTCCATATGAAAGCTCTGATTTGAATAATTTTTTTGTGAATGTTTAGTACCATGAGATATATCACGTATCATACATGTTTTTTTCTCGTGCTTAAATTATGCAAATTAGACTAACTTTGATTTATTTAGTGTTACTTTCAGCACTGTCAGTACAAATGCCAATACGGCTCAGGCTAGAGGCCGCATTTATGAACCGATCTTTATGAAACTTCTTGGGTACCTTTGCTATCACCGTTGGACGAGAACGAGTGTTTTTGGGTCCGGTCCTAAATTCAAGATGGCCGCTGGCAGCCATTTTGTTCAAAATTAGGGGCAATCAGATTTTTGCGCAGAACTTCCACATGAAAGCTCTGATTTGAATAATTTTTTGTATGAATGTTTAGTACCATGGGATACATCACATATAATACAGGTTTTTTTTCTTGTGCAGAAATTATGCAAATTAGATGAATTTTGATTTATTTAGTGCTACTTATACACTGTAAGTGCACATGTCAATACGGCTCGGGCTAGAGGCTGTATTTATCAACCGATCTTCACGAAACGTCTTGGGTACCTTTGTTATCACCTTGGGACGAGAACAGGTGTTTCTGAGTGCGGTCCAAAATTCAAGATGGCTGCCAGTGGCCATTTTGTACCAAAATTAGGTCCAAACAGTTTTTTGTCACAACTTCTATACAGCTCGTATTTATGAACTGATCTTCACAAAACTTCTTGGGTACCTTTGTTTTCACCTTGGGACAGGAATGAGTGTGTTTTGGGGTGCCTTTGTTATCACCGTGCTATGAGAACAAATATTTTGGGGTTCAGTCAGACCCACTCTGGGACTCAAAGACTGTCACCCACATTTACAATACTTTACCTATACTTTTGTTATCAGGTCATTACCTAGATGTTTGTCATTGCTGTGTTACATACTATATGTGTACATGTCTTGACAAGTTGAGCTACAGTGTCATTGACACTTTCATTTTCATTTTTTGTCTCAAAAACATAGGTTATGACCCCTCTTTGGAACGAGCTCATCAAGATCGTTCCAATGAGGGGTCATAAGCTATGTTTTTGAGACAAAAAATGAAAAAAATTGGTTATTCAAGAATTTTTTTCCCGTTAGGTAAAGGGTTAAAGAAAAACTTTCTTGCTTGATGCTGTTTTGTGTTGAAATATTTCATTCACGTAATGTCACTCAGATACATATGGAAATTCAGATGGTTTTGATATTCAGTGCTGGGTCCTGTTCAGTTTCTTATCCCCATGATATCTGTATCATTTTGGTTTTGGGGTATTTTGCCCATCTCTATTTGTAGTTGTGTTGTGTAAAGTGTTAACTGGCAAATTAATTTAACAGGTTTTTCACTGTTACGTTGCAACTATTTCATATTCACATGTAGGTTTTTCTTTTTTTCAGGCTTCATTTTATAAGACATAACAATGGTTGATACAGAAAGTGACATACCTGATCTGGTGGATACATCAGATGAAGAAACGGGTTTCCCATGTTCTGGCAGTTTTGGAAAGTCACTAGGTTAGTGTAGAAGTGAACTTGGGGTGTCTTTTTTAGCTCACTAATGAAGCTGTGTGAGCTTATGTCATGATCTGAGGTGTGTCGGCGTCAACACTTATGTTGAAGTTCTTGTAAGAGTCCACTTGACTTTCTGCCCTTTTACTATGCACCTCATACTGTTTCTATGACTTAGAGTTACCCAGTTTTATTTTTTCGATTTTTAGAGTGTTTTTGTCAGTGTGGACTTTGGAAAATTTCTGACCTGTTTTGCTGTACATGAGTGGAGGCTACCACTGGTATGCTGTGGCTTTTATTTCAAAGTCAGGGTGCATTATAGTGATCACTCACTGTCCTTTGTCCGTCGTCAGTCGTCCCTGAACATGGTGTTTGCGTCTTCTCCTTCTAAACTGCTGAACCAATTTAAGTGAAATTTGAGATGATTGTTTGTTATGACATCGCATTTTGATTATGTTCAAATCAAGTGCCCCACCCCTTTGTAGGGCTATACCCAAAAAGTGTGCTAAATCTTAAAAAATCTTCTCATGAACCAGCAGTAGCAGAGACTTGATATTTGGTGTGCAGCTTTCTTTTGAGGTGCAGACTCAGATTTGTTCAAGAAAAGTTCGTGGGGCTATATTTGTCATCGTTATGGGAGGGACAAGAATTTTTGGCACGCCCAAAAATTCTATTTTCCAGACCGAGACGCCGATTTGAACCAAATTTGATATGAGGGCTTATTGGTTCGTAAGTACTTAATTTATGCCAAACAAAAATTTCCCGTCGACCCATGGTAACCGCAGGAGCTAAATATAGAAAAAAATTAAAAATGCCCCATCTCCAAAACTACATGGTACTGAGAATTCTTATTTTATGTGAAGCTTCCTTAGGACCAACAGAATGGAATGGTACAAAAAAAATGCTATCAGTTTTATCATGGGGTACTTTTTCGGGACTTTGAAAAAAAATGCTGAGTCCGCATTTTTTAACACTGTGGGTAATGGGGAAAACATTTAAGACTCCTCTTCTCCCAAACCACTGCTCCAAAAGCTTTCAAATTTCAGATATAACATCTTTGGAACATTCTTTCACATGTTTATTGAAATCAAATCCCTGGATCCATATTTGGGTTCTCTATGGGAGCCCAAATATTTAAATTAGTGCAGTATGGGGAATATTCTTTAAAAATCTTCTTCTTCAGATCCACCAATCAGAATCTTTTGATATTTGGTATGCAGCATCCTTAGGGGGTGAGATTCAAGTTTGTTCAAGTCAAGTCCCTGGGTTCGTATTTGGGCTTCCTGTGCCGAATTATAAATTAGTTCAATATGAGGAATATTCTTTAAAAATCTTTTTATTTCAAATCCACCGGTCAGAATCTTTTGATATTGGTATACAGCATCCTTAGGGAGGTGAGATTCTAAGTTTGTTCAAGCCAAGTCCCTGGGTTCATATTTGGACTCCCTGTGCCGAATTACAACTTAGTTCAATATGAGGAATATTCTTTAAAAATCTTTTTAATTCAGATCCACCAGTCAGAATCTTTTGATATTGGTATAAGCTTTTCTTAGGAGGGGCAGCTGCAACTTGTTCAAATGAATCCCCTGAGTTGATATATAGGCTACCATGTCAGGTGAGCACCCTCAGGCCCCCTGGGGCCCTTTGTATTTCATACATGTTTCAAATGCATCAATATAAGACGACATTAACCCTTGGATGGACATATTTTGGAGATTTTGGACTTTTTTAATGCAGTGTTAGACTTTTTTGTTAGTGTGGAATTTCTTACCTGTTTTGCTATACATGGTTATGACCGGACATTTTTTGCAGATTTGTAATAAGCCTAGGTTTATTGCATGCCATGCGTTGGTGAGCTGATGGGGTGGACACCCCCACTTGTTTGCTTCATGTCATGCACTTCATGGATACATCATCCTTATTTTGAGCAATATCATGTCATTTTTTAAGTCATACCCATGGGCTGTGACAAACAACTGGGAAAATTATCAAATAACATGGGGAGTAATCTCTTGACTGGACTGGTTACGTGAAATAATTCATGAGAGGTGATGGACATTGTACAAACACGAGTGCACGAATGTGCACAAGTGTTTTACAATATAGTCCCTCGCCTCGAATGAATTAATTCACATAACCAGTCCAGTCAAGTGATTACTCTGTTTATTAATTTTCATTATTAATGATAATTATATTATTTAACCCTTTACCTAACGTAACAACCCAAACCGGCCAGCGCTATTCTAAAAAATCGCCAATTAATTTTCATTATTTTTCATTTTTGTCTCTAAAACATAGGTTATGACCCCTCATTGGAACAAGCTCGTCGAGTTTGTTCCAATGAGGGGTCATAACCTATGTTTTTGAGACAAAAAAATGAAAATAATAGTTATTCAAGAATTTCTTTTTTCCAAGTGTCGTCTGCTTTTCATGTTAGGTAAAAGGTTAAAAAAAACAATGAAGTCCCCATTTCACCCACAGCAACGCGTCTTCGTTTGCGCACATGGATACATGACACAATTGTTGATTGCATAATTCACTTGTGAAGTTATCGTTTATAATCAAACCTAGAAATCCCAGTAAATCACACTTTGGAAAGTAATATTTACTTATTTCTGATTATGACTAGCATTGAGAAATAAAGTAAAGAATGTGAGCAACTATTTCTGAGCTTTAGAACAAATCACACTCCAATATTTTTCGCACTTTTGAAATGGAAACTGTGAGTGTGATTTTTAACATGCTTGCATTTTTAGCTCACCTACATCTGTAAGATGTGGTGAGCTATTGTGATAACCTCGGGCGTCAGCATCGGCGTTGGCGTCCGGCGTGTCCAATATTGTAAGATTTAATGTTAAGGTGAATTTCTCAAACATCAGTGGGCTCAGGCCTTTGATATTGCATATGTAGGTTGTAGGGGACTATCAGAACAGTATTTAACCCTGAAACTACGACTTTTTTCCAAATTTCAGATAAAATTTTCTGCCAAAAGTTGTTGTAAGAATTTGTGTTTAGGTGTTGTAAGAATTTGTGTTAAAGTCAGCTTTTGTGCAGATTGTGCTGGTTTAACTTCTCATTACTGTTGATTTTCATATTTCAATAACAACTGTAGGTATTAACCCTACTGTATGCAGAAATTTAACGAAAATTTTCTTTTTTTTCACTCAAAATTTTCATGTTTTTCTCGGACTTAGTAAATTTTAAGTTGTAAAACTTTGTAAACTTTGTGTTTAGGTGAGTTGTGTTTCAATGTGTCTTTCCAAGCGATTAATATTCTACACTTAGGTTACTGAACTCCATTGCAGTAATATTTAACTCTCATTACATGCGTATTTGAGGAATTTGAGGCTGATTTAACGGAAATTTTCTTTTTTTTCAGTCAAAATTTCCATGTTTTTCTCGGACTTGGTAAATTTTAAGTTCTAAAAGTTTGTGTTAAGGTGAGGTGTTAAGGTGAGTTCTCAAAGATCAGTGGGCTCAGGCCTTTGATATTGCATATGTAGGTTGTAGGGGACTATCAGAACAGTATTTAACCCTGATACTATGACCTTTTTCCAAATTTCACCTAAAATTTTCTGCCAAAAGTTGTTGTAAGAATTTGCGTTTAGGTGTTGTAAGAATTTGCGTTAAAGTCAGCTTTTGTGCAGATTGTGCTGCTTTAACTTCTCATTACTGTTATATTTCAATAACAACTGTTTTTCATGTTTTTCTCGGACTTAGTAAATTTTAAGTTGTAAAACTTTGTAAACTTTGTGTTTAGGTGAGTTGTGTTTCTATGTGTCTTTCCAGGCGATTAATATTCTGCACTTGGGTTACTGAACTCTATTGCAGTAATATTTAACCCTCATTACATGTATATTTTCCCCGTGGGAACCCCAGGAAGTAAGCAGCACTTGTTTACTGTGGTAAACCAGTTCCGCTTTACTAGTAAAATAGGACCCAGTCACCAATGCTTGGGGTGAAAGTCCTCTAAAATGGGCAACATGTAGATCAACGATTGACTAAACTTGACTTCATCTCCATGTTGTGTCACGATTAGCCATGGTGCAGAAATATGTGACGTTAACCACCAACAAACAAACAAACGTATATTTGAGGAATTTGAGGCTGATTTTCTGCCAAAACTTGTAAGAATTAGCATTTAAGTGTTGTAAGAATTTGCATTAAAGTCAGCTTTTGTGCAGATTGTGGTGCCTTCACCTCTCATTACTGTTTATTTTCTCATTTCAATAACAACTGTAGGTATTAACCCTACTGTATGCAGAAATTTAACTGATTTCTTTTCTTTTTTTCAGTCACAATGTTCACATTTTTGTCTGACTTACTCAATTTTAAGTTCTAAAAGTTTGTGTTAAGGTGAGGTGTTAAGGTGAGTTCTGTTTCTATGTGTCTTTCCAGGCAATTGATATTGTACGCATGGGTTACTGAACTACATTGCGGTAATGTTGCGCCCTTATTACATGCATATTTGAGGAATTTGACGGGGATTTTTGGGACTTATATTCACTTTCTTTAAAAAAATTTTTTTTAAACTTTTTTTTTTATTATTTAATATTCTCTCATACTTGTTACTAGTAACATTAAGGCTTATTTTAGTTGTTGATGTGATGTATTTTTGTTGGAACTTATAGTCACTTTCTTGAACGGATGTTTTTCCGCAACTCCTCTTTAACCAATGAATGTACTTCAAATAAAATTTCAGTGATTTATGAAAGCCTAATTCTTATTTAGGATTTAATATCTGGCCTCACGATTCATATTCTTAATCATAAACATTTCTAAAAGATGTATCCAATGATTCTATGTTGAATTGATGCAGAAATATAGACTTTCCAAAGCCATCAAATAAACCACATTAATCATTTGATGCCTAGTTAATGATTTATATTAACTAAATATTAGGCATGTTACATTGGAACGACATTATCAAGCGCGAATGTAGGTGAGCGTTGGGATGTAACATCCCTCTTGTTTTCCCAGATGTCTCTGTGACTGTGCAGAAAATGGTCACATATTAATTACAGTTAAAACTAGAAATCCTGTCATAAAATGCGCGCAAATAGCACGTCGTTCTGCGCGTTAATCTACGCGTTATTACTATCGTAAGACTATCACATTCTGTACATATGGCCTGTGCACAAGCAATGTTTTAGCCAATGGACCTCTGGGTTACCCGGAAGTCCATTGGCAGAAACATTGCCTGTGTTTGCTATGAGTAACCAGGTGAACCTGCTGTGCTTTGGATGCCATTCGATATGACAATTGCGCACAATTCCTACGTGCAATTAAGCCTGGATAAGCGCACAGTTCGTGACAGGACTTCTAGTTTTAACTGTAAATGACACATATGAATAATAATGAAATAACTTGTATGTGTGCGAATAGTTACTAATCATTAGTAACTATTTGGACACATACAAGTTAGTACAATTGGGTAGGGAGCGCGGTGGCTCGATTGTAGACTGTCGGACTTCTATGCTAGAGGTCCCGAGTTTGATCCCCGTCCGGGATGACCCACATTGTGTCCTTGGGCAAGGCACTTTATCCCAGTTGCCTACATGGGGGCATGATGACACTGTGTAATAAGGCATACTGTACGTCGATGGTGCACAATTCTTCAACTGCTGTAATCCTGCTTGAGCGGAGCTTGAACAGAGTTAGAATGTTGAGGAGCTGACAGTTGCTCGTTGATGCTCAGTGGTTCTCTCTGGGTACTCTGGCTTCCTCCACCCGTAAAACTGTCATGGTCATGATTAGCCATTGTGCATCAGTATGTGACCTTGAACACCAATAAATAAATAATTAAATAATAATACACTACTCAAAGTTTTCTAAGCATCAAATATTTGACACATCATTGTGAAATTTGCTTGTGACATATTTGAAAAATATTTGGTGGATATGATTGAGGAATGTATTGAAATGGTCCCCAGTGTTTTCATTAGCTCCCTTGTTAGGCAGACTTTTCATGATAGTCATGGAAAGCATGTACCCCTTGATTTTCATGATGTTTTCATGTACTGTCTGCGTGTACATGACATGTGTAGGGTATTTAATCTTCACTTCAACACAAGCCCCTGTGATTTAATGATTGAATATGGCAAATGCAAATGTAAGAAGACATTTATCTGAAGCAGAAATGTGGCAGGCTGTAGGGATGATGGAGCAAGGGGCTACCCATCGTCTGGTTGGTGAAGCCCTTGGTGTGCACCATACGGTGATCACCAGAGCCTGGGCAAGAATTTAGCAGTATGGTACACCAGTAAGACGGCATGGCGGTGGTAGAGACAGGGCAACATCTGCAGCTGAAGACCGGTTTTTGATCATTCAGGCCCATAGGAATCGCTTTGCCATAGCAACCCAGCTTAGCAGTGACCTCCAGGGTAAATGTTTCGACACAGACTATCCGGGCAAGGTTGCACGAATGTGGTCTCAGATGGAGAAGACCATGTATTCACATTCCGCTGTCCCAGATCCACCACCAGGCACGATAAGAATGAGCGATGGACCACGTTGGATGGACCGGAGAAGATTGGCGACCTGTCCTTTTTACAGATGACTCAAGGTACTGCCTAGACTATACAGAATCACAGATAGGCGTTCTAAGGTATGGAGAAGACCAAGAGAGTGATTCCATGTGGCCAACATTGCTGAGCATGACTGCTGTGGTGGAGGGTCAATCATGGTCTGGGGCGACGTCAGCAGGGTTGGACGTACAGAGCTCTGTGTCCTTGAACGTGGTACATTGACTGCACAGCGGTATATTGATGAGATCCTGGATGCCAACCTCAGATTGTATACATGTGCAGTGAGTGATAGATTCATTCTGATGGACGATAATGCCTGTTCTCATGTTGCCCATGCTGTCGGGGAGTACTGACAGAGGGAGGGGATTGAGCGTATTGACTGGCCAGCAAGATCCCCTGACCTCAATCCAATCAAACATGTCTGGAATGAGTTTAAGCTTGCAATTTCAGCCTATCCAGTCCAGCCAAGAAGTGTCCAGGAGCTTGGTGCCATACTGGTCCAAGAATGGAACAACATCCCACAAAGGACCGCCAGGAACCTGATTGGGGGCATGAGAAGGCGTTGTCAAGCAGTAATTAACAGTAATGGGTCTCATACTTGATATTGAACCCATACCAGTTCGCTCCGTCAACTTTTTGGCAAATTGAAAAATTTCCTCTTTTACCAATAATATCCATTTTCCATGGTTATCGTATTCAAAAGCTAAAAAATAATGTCAAACACAATTAAAATCTTAATTTCTGTACTTGAAGCATTAAAGATATAATTAAATAAAAAATATATACACTATTCATTACAATATTTCAACTAAAACATAAAACAGGTAGTTGGATAATCTTGGTGCTTAGCAAATTTTGTGTGGTATATAATTGGCAACTCACCTTACCAAAAACTTCTAAGTGCATTTGAGCCAAAATAGTATTCCTGGACATGCATTGAAATTTGCAAGTGCAATTGCACTCCTCGGCAATTTTAAGAAGGGCAATATTTTTATACTGTACCAATGACCCAGACATAGCTGGTGCTAACTCTTAAAATATAGGGCCAAACACAAATTTTGCCCCCCAATCCCCAAAATTTGCATCTAAAACTAAAGAAAACATGTCCTGAAAGGCCCTCCACACTTCGCCCCTACTGCGCATGCGCAGTGTCAAGGACGTTCCGAAATTGGCGCCATTTATCATTCTAAGTTTGGCCCTTCATCAGTTAACATCTGACTGATCTTTGTGCTTTTAAATCTCAGTTTAAATGATGCCAGACACATAAATATTAGTGAAATGGTGATTCTAAGGAGGATAGAAAAGGAGGAGAGGAAAAGAATGTGTGACAGAATATTATCAGGGCTGTAACTTAAAATTTTTTAATGAAATTATGTTAAGTTACCTATTTTCAAGGCAGCAGCCATTTTGTTGTCATTCTGATTATTTAGTTACACTGTTTTTTCAAGTGTTTTTCCTCTCTCCCTGTCCTTTAAGTTCCCCCTTGCTATTCTCCCATGCTTTTGGCATAGTTTCTGTAATTATTATTACTAAAATTTCTTGGGAGTTTTAGCTGTATAACAGAATGAATTCTGTTCTTTCCCCATGTTTACGTCTTCACCTACGAGTGGTTAGGCGTTGTGTTCTGCATCTACCATCTGATGTTCTGCAGTTTCTTCCCTGGAAGTCTCTGTTTTGCATCAGATGGTGTATTTTTGGTAACTGATTTCGGGCCTGGGTGCCTGGAGTCTTATTTTAGTGTTTTTACACTCATTGTTTACATTTACAACAGCCCTCTGTGTGAGGGGGGGATTTCTAAATAATAATATCTTTATGTTATTTTAATCATAACTAGATACATTATTATTGTTCGTAAGTGTTGAAAAAATTGTTTAAAATATTTTTAAAATTTTTGTCCACACTTAGGCTTGGGATCCATTGGGGCTCAACGTTACTTTTCAGAAACTTGGGCTGTTCTGAAAAAATATTTTTTCAAAATATTTTGATTTCAATTATTTTTTCTATATTAATGGATCATATTATTATTATGTATTTTGATTGCCAGGGGTTAGTGCGAGTACCAGGACTTGTTTTCTTTTCACACTGAAAGGATATTGATCAATTGCTTTAAGAGGAAGTCTTCCTCTGACCTTATTATCATTCTATATGTGGTCAGTGTACTCGCATTAACTCCTGTTCTGTATCGTATGATTTTGATGACAATATGGGAAGCGTATGTCACGGTATGTTGTTGGGGATTTGGACACTCCGGTCCTTTCCCCGCAGGGTCACTCTACTTTATCAATTTCTATTTCAGACGATCAAGATTAGGGTGATGTATCTGTGATGTCTTCCAACAGTGTGCCTCCGTCGTCACAATTATTGAAGGGCTAGCGGAAAAGTGCTCATGTAATACGCCAATTGCCTAAGAGGACCCTAGTAGGTTCGACGGCCTTTGACGTCCGCTAGCTCGCCCGGTGAAGCGTCCATTCACCGAATGGTTCGGCAGCCGGGTTCGTCCGTTGCAGTCTAGAAGGAATTTTGGGGTGATGCGAGCACTATAAAATTAACTTAATGCACACCCAGTGACGGCGGATCGGAGGGAGAACGGAGGAAGCCTTTTAGTCCGGTTCATAGCTCGTTCCGGTCCATCCGGACGGCAAGCGAGAGAGGCCCCTCTCTCGTTCAACAACATCTGGCCCCAGATGTTGTGGTACAAATGTGTAGTTAGCGGAGCATACGTCCGTCGCTCGGGACGCTCCGTTGTATAGGCAGTCCGCTGAGACTGCTAAGGCTTCCTCTTCTCGTCAGCGCACACGACCGCACCTTGGCTGCGTGACCGCCGATATATATTACCAGCTTCGCCGATCAAGGATTCTGCGGCGACCAGGTCACACCATCCGGCAGCCAGGGATTCGAGACCGATGGACTCCGGACGTTCGCATAGGAAAAGTATGTGGGAGCCATCTGATGCGGAGCTGCCCTCGGCGAAGCAGCGATAGACTGCGCCTCCGCAGGTCTCGACGCCGGACATTCTTGTGCACATAGCACAGCTTATCGCAGCATCCCAGCAGCCGGCAGAAACGGTGTCGGATCGAGAATTATCCGACAGCGCTGGGTCGGTAGCCGGGGACTCGAGGCCTGCAGACTCCGGACGTTCGCATAGGAAGTGTGCGGGAGTCAACGTACACGGAGCTTCCAGCGGCAATGCATCGTAAGTCCGCTACTGCACAGGCCTCGGGAACTGATGTGCTTTCCTTAATAGCACAGTTTATCGCAGCATCCCAGCATCAACTGAATCTGTCGCATATATTTTATCCGACGATGCTGGGTCGGGACGCTCCGCGGAAGCGGGTACGGACGTCCGAAAGTTTCATCCGGTCCGATGGGATACCGAAAGGGATTCGGTGGATTTCAAGCTTTCCCTTTCGGAACAACATATGCTGCGATACCGGATAAGAAACTGATAGGGTCGGTGGACTTAGAAATTTTTGGTTCGGTTCAGGGACATCGTCCCTCAGTTCCGACATAGTCCAATAATGTCACACAAACTTTCGAATTATTGAACGACGCTATATATATTATTATTTTATGCTTGCTTTCCAAGCATTTCTGGTTTCTTGTTCGAAGAGTTATGGAGATGTCTTTCAAAAGTGTGCCTCTGTCGTCATAGTTAATGAAGAGTTAGCGGCAATAAGTGCTCATGGAATATGTCTATCGCTTACGGAGTGACATTCGCTAGCTCACCCGGTGTAGCGTACATTCATCGAATGGTTCGGCTGCCGGGTTCGTCCGTTGCGGTCTAGGAAGGAGATTTGGGTGATGCGAGCACTTTAATTACTTTAGTACTCACCCAGTGACGGCAGATTGAGGACAGATCGGAGGAAGCCAACAACATAGGGGACCGCATGTTGTGGTTCAGATATTTTACATTCGGAGCATATGTCCGTTGCTCGGGACGCTCCGTTATATTGACAGTCCGAGAGACTGTCTTTAATGCTTCCTCATCCTCACAGCAGGGCACACGACCGCACATTGGCTACGTGACCTCGAGTATCCGATCAGTTTCGGCATTCAGTGATTCCACGGCGAATAGGTCGCGCCATCCGGTAGCCAAGGGACACGAGGCTTATACACTCCGTTCGCTCGCATATTGGAAGTATGCACGGGGTAACGATCTCGGAGCTTCCTGCGGCAATGCATCGTAAGACCGCTGCTCCTCAGGCCTCAGTGACGGACGTGCTATCCGAGTTAGCACAGTTGTTTCGCAGCATCCCAGCAATTGACGGTTTCTCGGTCGAATCAGGAATTATCCGACGGCGCTGGGTCGGTGCGGTCCGCGGTTGCATCAAGCTACGGACGACCGAACGCTTTATAGGGTCCGACAGGATGGCGAAAGGGATTCGAAAGATTTCGAGTTTTCCCTTTAGTAGTATCGGAAGATGCCTTTCATATCTTCTGGCATTTCTTCCAGTGATTATTTTTCGGACTTCATTGCTGCGATCTTGGATAAGAGACTTATAGCGTCATTGGACTCGGATTTTTCGATCGGTACAGGGACTTTGTCCCTGACTTACCGACGCAGTCCAATATTGTCATTACAACATGTGTTTTATTTTTCGATGCTATATATTTATATATATATACAAGCCTGCTACTAAGCATGATAGTTTAGTTTCTTGTCCGCGTGGCTCATTTCTGCCATTTTATCTTTTTTACATATAGTTTATTTTGGCAGAGCAGGGCATACCGAGAGTTCATATGCGTCTAGACGGTGTGATTAAAGACTGCATATATTCTTTTCGCCGTTATGTCTTTTCCAATTTCAATGTTGGGAACGACATTATGTATAGTAGACTTAACTTAGACGCTTTATTATACGTAATCCGCCTTACTGAGGCGTTATCATTACGTCTTCAAGAAAAGATTTACGGGATATTATTCTCAATGTAATTTCTTTTGAGGGCAATAGTTTGTTCACGTATAACTCCGCCCTTCAGTGGCTGATTGGAGTTGGTTAGACGTGATGCAGCCCTAGCTACATCCACGCGTGGATAGTAGGTTAAGAACTCTCTCAGAGTCGCTTCGTTCTCGGAGGAGCTTCTCTTCGACGGCAACTTTCCGGCAATCCATGAATTGCTTGATTTATACATTCTCTTGTCTATCTAGTGTTACAAGAGATTCAGACTGGGGCAAACATTCGGTGGTTGACTCAGAGAGTGCCGCCGCAGTTGCCGGACCCGAGTGTGGCTGTTATGACGGTTGCCAGTCAAACAGATTGGGATATATACTGATCCCTACGGATTCGAAGTGCCAGGGTCTTTGGGTTCCGCAGTCTTTTAACTATCAGTTTAACTTCCGCGGAATAATGTTTTTTAGGCTTGCTTTATGTCATTGCATGAACATTATTCAGAAACGCATGCCCAAATTCCTGTCCTTTAATTCGACAGTAATGGCGTATCTCCGGAACCAGGGAGGCACTCTTTCGTTTCCGTTATTCAATTTAATGGAAAGAATCCGTCTGTTGGTTATACTACACCAAGTTCAGTTTTAGTCCGTCATATTCTGGGTCGTCTGATTGTTTTATCGCACTCCCGTTCTCTTACGGGTCGCTTGTTGCTGTCAGAATGGACTCTCAACAAACAAGTATTTAATCAGATTTGCTATCTATGGGAGCGCCCAATGATGTTTTATTTATGACACAGCTTGCTAATCAATTGCAGACATATGTGTTGGCTTGTCCAGATCTCTGAGCTAATACTGTTAACGCTCTATTGATCTATAGGACGGAATGATAGGATACGCGTATCCTCCGGCGCTGTTGTTTTAGCAGGTATTGCTAAGATAAACAACCACAATACATTTCTGTTGATAGCATCTCTATCTTCACAGAGATCATGAGTAATTTACTCTCTTGTCTACTGTGGATCTTAACGTGAAATCTTCCTCTATGTGAGGATCTTTTTTCACTGGGTAAATCGTGTCATCTTTATCACAACCAGCAAGGTCGCAACCTTCATGTATTCCGTTGTGTGGTCCATATTGCATTATAAGCACTGTACTGGACGAGCTTTGGACGCGATTTCTTACTATAGGAGATCCTCTTCTTCGCTATTCTATGCGACTAAAGTGGAGGCTCTTCCGTCGTGGTGTAGGGATCATTATGTTCATATGGTTGATCCCTCCATACTACTCATTGCTATTTTTTAGTATACTTGTTTCACAAGATCTACTGCAGCCTGTTGTTATTTAGGTTATAGGTTTATGTTACCTCATACCTATGCACTCTACGATAGTTTACATTTGACTCTTTTGTCTCTTTATCTAAGTCAGTTAGTAACTTTTTGATAAATAGACTTAGAATCTTTAGATTAAATTCCTATACGGATTTTAACTTCGGTTCTTATTTAGCTAAGTAATCATTTGAGCCTCTGGAAACAGTAGTTTTCAAATTCTGACCTTTTAGACAGTAATTCTGTTGGTTTCTCTTTTACTGTAGAGTCAGTGAGTTTCATGCACTATCGATGGATGATTTTCACTTTCATAGTTTCGGAATCAATACTTCCGTTACTATTTAGGTTGGATTGTTGCATAAGAGTTAGGCTCCTATTATCCGGAACCTATTATTTTAAGGTCCTTCCGTCTTCATATGGGCATAGGCCTTTACTCTTTCCGGGTACAGTTTATGTATTTATAAACAGATTTCTGTTTATTACAAGGGCGTAAGCTTCTTCTGACTTTGATGTCTAGTAGAAGGACGTTACGCTCCATTTTATTGTTAATGGATTCTATTAACTAGCGTACTGCTTATGGTATATCATTGGCTTAGCAGTTGTGCTTAAGATTTCGGCTCATGAAGTAAGAGTTCTTCTACTTCTTGGGCTTACATTAATAGTGTTGCTATTATAGATTTTTGAAGGCTGCTCATTGCGCTCAGCCATCCATTCATGAATTTTTTCTCAGAAATATCGAGTCCATTTCTGGAGGCCTCTATTGTTAGGTCTATTCTTTACTGCTCAGAATGTCATTCACTTAACAGTTGCTACTATAGCTAGGTAGGCTGTCTGTTTCGGCAGTGTCTCCGTTCGGCTGCCCTCTTCGCTCTGGGCTATTTGACCCAGGGCAAGAAAAAGGGGGGGGGGGAGGGTGTTCCCTTGGGTCACCTGTTTTTTACTATGAAAACAAGGGGATACCTCCTCCGGAGTTAGTAATTCTGAGCTGTTATTGGGATGGTTGTTTAGTGAGAAGTTTAAGTTTATAAAATTCATTCAAGTCTTAGTTTTTAAAGTATAGCTTTTGAATATTGCATATGTCAACGGACATGATTATGCAATTCTCACACACTTTTAGGAGTATAAGAGTCTCTATTCTCTAGACTTACTTTATTATTGGCTTACTTTAAAAATTATTAGTATAAGGATTATGGGATATTAATAGAGTACATGGATGTATGAAGCTCAATTTTTGGAAGGTGTTGTATCTTTCTAATTTATCATAAATAAGAAAGATACATGTAAGGCCTATTACTTCTTTTCCCTACAGGGGATGACTCTATTTTATTTTATTGAGCGTATTCCATTTTGCTCTATGTCCTTGGCCCTCCAGCCTTTTTACTATTCAGCTATGTCTGGGTCATTGGTACAGTATAAAAATGTTAAAAAATTTATAGTAATTTATATATTTTTTATACTTACCAATGACCCAGACGGGGATGGCCCTCCCAGGAGTTGGGAACTCTTGCCTCCCCGCTGAGTACATAGCGCTTACCAGGCACTGGTTATTAGAATGATAAATGGCGCCAATTTCGGAACGTCCTTGACACTGCGCATGCGCAGTAGGGGCGAAGTGTGGAGGGCCTTTCAGGACATGTTTTCTTTAGTTTTAGATGCAAATTTTGGGGATTGGGGGGCAAAATTTGTGTTTGGCCCTATATTTTAAGAGTTAGCACCAGCTATGTCTGGGTCATTGGTAAGTATAAAAAATATATAAATTACTATAAATTTTTTAACTTTTTGCACTCCTCAGTTTTCAGGAATGCCAGACCTTGGCATGTGGATTCATTTCTAGGAAGATCATTGTTCAGATCTTGCAGTCCACCCGGAAGTTGCATTAGTAGATTACACCTTCAGTACAAATTTAATTTGTTAAGCCTCTGCCCAATGCAGACTAGATCAAAATTTATTATTTTAAATAGCATTTTTTCAAATTTAAAAAAAATGTCAAAACCACATCAGTGAGCTCATTCCAAATAAATAAATAAATAAATTTCTTGCTGTCTTGTTTTTTTTTCTGCTGTTATATTAGGATTGTGCCAGTGAAAGCAATAAATTGTGGTATTGTTTTTCAGGGTGTGCACATCCTTGAAAAGTCCTTGAATTTCAATTTTACTCCTTGAATTTTGAAAATTCAGAAAATGTACTTGAAAAGAACTTGAAAATCCATCAGACTCCTTGAAAGTCTTTGAATTTTGGCCCCATATCATTTTTACTTATGTAATAGTGGACAAATGAAACATCTCTTTTGTACTTGTTTTAGTTGAAAAATGAAAAAAAAACGAACATAAATAATCGATAAATGAGGAATTAAAGTTCAGGCATTATATAACTGGGTGTTATTCTGTAAGCACCATAATTTTGTTGCAGAGCATTTTAGAAGCACCGTTTTCCTGGAATTTAGAAGGATGAGGTAGAAGACATTTTTAACCCTTTACCCAGTGTAACGGCCAAAACCGGCCACCGTTATTCTAAAAAATGGCCAATTAATTTCACTTATTTTTTTCATTTTGTCTCAAAAACATAGATTAGGCCTAAAAAAATAAAAAATCTGTTTCTCAGGCCCTCCTGCATGGTCCTTTTGGCTACCGCATGCTCTCTTTTTATAACCAACTTAAACTTAAAAAAAAATAAAAATTAAATGGTTTATGTCTGATATTTTACCAAAGTTAAAAAAATTGATAAATTTGTCCCTTGAGTGCAAGAAGGCTTTGCAATGCTTTAGCATTGCAAAACCTTCTTGCACTCAAGGGATGAAATACACCATCACCCATGCTATTCTGCAGATTGAGGCCTAAAACTTGAACCAAGAACATGAACTTTTGATGGCAAAAAAGTAATTACTGAAATAAAAAATAAAATAAAAAACCGCTCGCCCGCATGCAATTTCACAAATAATGGCCTGAGAAACAGAAGATCTACTTTGTGTGGCCTTATGACTCCTCGATGGAACAAGCTCATTCCAATGAGGGGTCATAACCTATGTTTTTGAGACAAAAAATTAGTTATTCAAGAATTTTTTTGCAAGTGTCGTCTGCTTTTCATATAAGGTAAAGGGTTAAACTAGGTAAGGCTTCTAAAAATGGTTATATTCCAAATGTACATTTTAAATAAACAGCCTTGGAAAATGCTGATATGTCCTTGAGAAGTCCTTGATTTTTTTTGGTCCTTGACTGTAAGAACCCTGTTTTTATTCCAGTTGTCTGTGCTCAAGAATGGAATGCCAGAAACTACAAATTCAAGCAACAACAAGAATCGAACATAAAAAATTTTGCCCTTGCTCCATTCCTGTTTGATGTGGAGGATTTGTTACCAAAACCCTGGATATCAACGGCTTTAAAGATAAAATCATCATTTAAAAAATCAAGGTAAATTAGGAGATATTCGGATTTGAAAAACGTAGGGGTGCATAAAACTGCCTTTAGAATTAAGTTTGTGTGTGAGATTATTGCCGCAGGTACTAATACATGTATATGAATACATCTCAGGGTTAGGTGTCAGGAATCTGAAAACCGAGAAATTTTGTTGTTGTGCATTGTTATACCCCACGCAACAAAGTTGCAGGGGTATGTTTTTGACTGGTCAGTCCGTCAGTCAGTCCTACTTGTTTTCCGGACTTTTTTTCTACACGCTTCCAGATATTGAGCTGATTTTTGGTATGTTAGTCTAACATGGTGGCCTACAGATCAGGTTTGCATTTTGTTCTGCTCCAGTGATTTTTACCGAAATTACGGCCCTTGAACTTTGAAAAGTTCATCAAAATTACAGTTTTCCGGACTTTTTTTCTACACGCTTCCAGATATTGAGCTGTTTTTGGGTATGTTAGTCTAACATGGTGGCCTACAGATCAAGTTTGCATTTTGTTCCGCTCCACTGATTTTTACCGAAATTATGGCCCTTGAACTTTGAAAAGTTCATCAAAATTACAGTTTTGCAGACTTTTTTCCTACACGCTTCCAGATATTGAGCTGATTTTTGATATGTTAGTCTAACATGGTGGCCTACAGAACAAGTTTGGGTTTTGTTCCACTCCACTGATTTTTACCAAAATTACGGCCTCATAGACTTTGAAAAGTTCATCAAAATTACAGTTTTCCGGGTTTTTTCTCTGCTTGAATTCTTTCAATACCATTGAAACTACAGAACACTGTTTTCTGCAGTATTCCTAGAATCTATGTTTATTTTTAAAAAATGATTAGAGCTTGAAATATCGGGGCGCATGGGGTATGTGAGCGTGCTCACTAAGGTTCTATATTTTGTATTTACAACTTAACCCCCTCCCCCCTTCCAAGATGTTGGTGGTGGAGACACTTTTCTAAATGCAGAGAATAAGGTCTCAAATTTTTAAATAACCTATTTACCATTCTTCTGGATATAATAAAGAGGACCGATTACTAGTGCTCAAGCGACTAGTGAATTCCAAAGTCGACTAGTCAATACCCAAAAGTCAAGTCAACTTTGACTAGTCATTGGTGATAACTTGTCTCCTTATAACAGTGTTGATGTTCCGATAGAGTGCTGAAGGTGCAAATTTGGCTTCACTTGGGCATTCATATACAGCAACTTACTGGAACATTATTCTGTTAATGTGCTTCTAATTATGCTAAGAGTGAAATTATATAGTCTTATTTAATTTGCCTTGTTGCGATTTATGGGAGAGTGCCTATAGGCACTCTCCCATAAATTGCAACAAGGCAAATTAATAACATATCCTGATAGCCCAAAATAATTCAGCACTCTACTAGTATCAGTTAAAACAAACTACTGTCACTACTATTAGATGGCAATAGATGTATACTTTGATTGCCCAATATTGCTGTTCAAACTGTCTGACAATGGCACAGAAGGGATACTATTTACCTGAAAGCTTGAACTCATCCGACTAGTCGACTGCACAATTGAGAGTCGACTACAGGTTTGCCCAGAGTCGACATTGACTAGTCGACTAATCGTTTGAGTACTACCGATTACAATTGTGGATGGGTCAAAATCTATGGGTGGGCATTTTTCCAAGTATATAATTCAGAGATGATCCGCTATGACACCTAGCGAAATTTCCACCAATGAAGCACTGGGGTAATTGCAGATACAAGTGTGTTCAATTTAAGCCCTTCAGTTTGTATTTGGGCTCAATACAGGAGCTTTAAAAATCTTCTTCTTCAGAACCACTGGTCAAAATGTTTTAATATTTGGTAAACATCATTGTTACAAGGGGCAGATTCAAGTTTGTTTGAATCAAGACTCTCAGTTAATATTTGGGCTTCCTATGGGGGCCCGAATTTTAACTGTCGTGCAATATGAGGAAATTTTGTTAAAAATCTTCTTCTTCAGATCCACCAGTCAGAATCCTTTCATATTTGGTATACAGCATCTCTAGGTGGCAGGCCTGGAAATAATTTTCTTGGGTGCATCGGTCATAATGACTGGCTCCATAATGATCAGATCGGTCATACAGTTACCCGGGTCGGTCATATTTTTTGGCTTCCAGATCAAACATTCACTAGGGCAAAACCCATGTAAATTATGTTGGGCTAACGTCGTAACAATATTGAAAATTTTAGGGCCTTTCTGCATTCAATTTTATTGAAAGTACACTTAACTTTTATAACATTAAACTGCATGACGGTGATGTCTTCAGTCTGCAAATCACTTTTTTTTTCTTAAAACGTAACAACTGGACTCCAGTGCGACAATTTCTTTGAAATTGAATGCTGAACATCTCTGCACCTGGAGCCTGGACGTTTCACCACTGGGAAATCTGGCACCTGGTCAAACCCAACCCCATCATTTTCAGCCCCAGGCAACCTCGGCACCAGATAAAATCGGCACTTCCACATCTGTCACCTGAGTTAAAATTGGTCATATTTTTCTGGAAGTATTACTGAATTACTGTAAAGCTTTCCAGAAATTATGACAAATTCTGCTCACAGTCTTCAAAGAAAGTATATTGCACAAAGGAAAGGAAAGAGAAGGGGATCATCTGGTTCGATTTTCGAAGAACATACACAGAAAAAAAAGAGTACAAATGAGTTTCAGTTTTGTTTGTGAAAGAAGCATCTCTCATTTGTAAACCCGTCTTGTGTTTTGTGATTTTGTATTTGTATTTATTTTAGAGAATATATTTGAATATGGAAATTATTCACCATCAACAGCCATAATTAATGATTCAGAACACAAGGTCTCATGTGAAAAATTAATATACTTGGGAGAAAAATGTGCCGGTCATTCATGACCGATTCGATACAGTTTATGCCAGTCACATCGACGTTTCATGGCGGTCACTGTCCGTGACCGACCACTTATTTCTAGGCCTGCTAGCTGAGTCAGATTCAAGTTTGTTCAAATCGAGTTCCTTGGTTAATATTTGGGCTCTCTGTAGGGGCCCAAATTTTACCTTAGTGCAATATGGGGAAACTTCTTTAAAAATCTTCTTCAGATCCACCAGTCAGAATGCTTTCGTATTTGATATACAACATCTCTAGGAGGGGTAGATTCAGGTTTGTTCATAGGCCCTTGGGTTAATATTTGGGCTCTCTATTGGAGCCCAAAGTTTAACTTAGTGCAATATGAGGAAATTTCTTTAAAAATCATCTTCTCCATAATCATCAGTTAGAATATTTTGATATTTGGTATACACCATCTCTAGGGTGTCAGATTCAAGTTTGTTCAAATTGAGACCCTGGGTTAATATTTGGGCTCACTATGGAAGCCCAAATTTTACTTTATTGCAATATGGAGAAATTTCTTTTCAGCTCCATCAGTCAGAATGCATTCATATTTGGTATGCATCATCTTTAGGGGGGGGGGGGGGGGGGGGGGAGCAGATAAAAATTTGTTCAAATGGGGTCCCTGGGTTAATATTTGGGCTCTCTATTGGTGCCCAAAGCTTAACTTAGTGCAACATGAGGTAATTTCTTAAAAAAATTTCTTCGTCAGTTCCTCCTGCAAGAATCCTTTCATATTTGGTATACAACATTTCTATGGGAGGGGGGAGCAGATTCAGTTTGTTGAAATCAAGTCCCTGGGCTAATATTTTAATATTTGGGCTCCCTATGGAAGCCCAAATTTTAACTTGGTGCAATATGAGGCAATTTCCTTAAAAATCTTTTTCTCCAGAACCATCCATCAATCAGAATCTTTTCATATTTGGTATGTAACATCTCTGGGAGGATCAGATTCAGGTTTGTTCAATTTGAGTCCCTGGTTGGGGGGGGGGGGGGGGAAGATCCAAGTTTGTTGAATCCATTTCTTAGTGTTTTTCCATAAAATTTGCATTTCAAACTGCAGTGACATAATAATTCTTGGAAGTTTGGCAGTGCTAGTCTACTGCGGATAGAATTGGAAGAAGTCAGGAAGACCTCTGATAATAATCATCTGACATGAATAATTTCATGACTTCATTTCTCTGTAGTGTTGATGAACCATGACTAACTAAATGTGACCTTCTTCTTTGAATCACTTTATCAGGTGAGCAATTAAGGATCCTTCGGGATTCTTGTTTTAAGTTTTCATTGGTTACAAAAAGAGAGCAGCGAAAAGGATCATGTGGGAGGGCCTGAGAAACAGATTTTTAACTTTTTTAGGCCTAAACTAAAGGTACTCTTACTGTTAAGTATGGTAGCTTTGAAAAAAATACTCCTGTCACAAATCACCTATGGAAAGTAATTTATCAATCTACCAGTTACCAGGGTAACTGTCCTGCCAAAGAACACACTGGAAATGATGTGGGGGGCATGATAGAACAATGTCACTTCTCAATTTGAAGTCCAATGTTTTAATCATTAAGCATGGCACTCCTTTTATACAGAGATGAGAAATTTCAGCAAATTTAGTGATTTCAGCAAATTCATGCCCAAAATGCTCAAATTTTATTTCTATGTCTTAACCCTTTACCCAACGAATCGCCCGCATCCGCCCGCGTAATATGCAAATTCAGCAGTTGAAAAAATATTATTTTTCAAAAAATTAAAAAAAAACATATCATGTGACCCCTCGTTGGAACGAGCTCATCGAGCTCGTTCCAACGAGGGGTCACATGATATGGTTTTGTTGAAATTTTTTTAAAAATTTGAAAAAATGATATTTAAAATAATGAATTTTGATATCGTCTGCATTGGGTAAAGGGTTAAGGTCCCACAAAGTAGATCTATTTCTCGGGCCATTTTTTGTAAAATTACATGTGGGCGGGCATTTTTTATTTTATTTTTGTAATTATTTCTTTGCCATCAACAGTTCATGTTCTTGGTTTGTTTTGTGTTTTAGGCATCATAATCTACAGAATAACATGGGTGGTGGTGGATTTCATCTCTTGAATTCAAGAAGGCTTTGCAATGCTACAGCATTGCAAAGCCTTGAACTCAAGGGACAAATTTATCAATTTTATTAACTTCGGTAAAATACCAGACATAAAACATTTAATTTTTAGCTTAACTTGACAAAGTCAAGATAAGCTATTGCCATCACGCGTGTGGAAGTCTGTTAGTCTGTGAATCTGTGAGTCTGTGAGTCTGTTCACATTTTCCTTTAGCACAGGCTACACCCCGTAGTTCTTGTCTGATTATCACAAAATTTCATATGCAGGTTTGGGGTCATGTCTAGATGAGAACGTCCCTTTTGGTTGATCCCAAAACCCGAAAACCATTAGCACAGTCTACAGGTCGTATTTATGAAGGGATTTCATTGTAACTTGGTAGGATGACTCTAAATAATGTCTAGATGAGAACATTCCCTTTTGGTCGAGGTCATTCAGCCTTCATGGCTGCCCGAGCCCAAAAATCTTTAGCATTGTCTATAGGTCGTATTTATGGAAGGATTTCATTGTAACTTGTTAGGTTTACTCCATATAATGCCTAGATGATGACATCCCTTTTTGGTCATGATTGGTGAACTGTAACGGCTACACACCGAAGCCCGAAAACCTTTAGCACAGTCTACAGGTCATATTTATGAAGGGATTTCATTGTAACTTCGTAGGATCACTCCAAATGATGCCCAGATGAGAATTTCCCTTTTGGTTGCGATCATTCAACCATGATAGCTGCCCGAGCCCAAAGCCTGAAAACCTTTAGCACAGTCCACAGATCATATTTGTGAAGGGATTTCATTGTAACTTGGTAGGTTGACTTCATATAATGTCTAGATGATAATGGCCCCTTTTGGACATGATTAGGCAACTGTGACGGCTACAGGGGCCTGAAGCCCGAAAACTTTAGCACAGTCTACAGGTCATATTTATGAAGGGATTTCATTGTAGCTTGGTAGGATGACTCCAAATAATGTCTAGATGAGAACATCCCCTTTTGGTCGCAATCATTCAGCCTTGATGGCTGCGTGAGCCCAAAACCTTTAACATAGTCTATAGGTCGTATTTATGTAAGGATTTCATTGTATCTTGTTAGGTTGACTCCATATAATGCCTAGATGATGACATCCCCTTTTGGTTGTGATTGGTCAACTGTGACGGCTTCAGGGGCCCGAAGCCTGAAAACCTTGAACACAGTCTACAGGTCATATTTATGAAGGGATTTCATTGTAACTTCGTAGAATCACTCCAGATGCTGCCCAGATGACAACATCCCCTTTTAGTCGCGATCATTCAGCCATGTTGGCTTCCCAAGCCCAAAACCTGAAAAACTTTAGTACAGACTACAGGTCATATTTGTGAAGGGATTTCATTGTAACTTAGTAAAATGACCCAGTATAATGTCGAGATTAGGACGTCCTCTTTTAGTAGTAATCTGTAAACCATCATGGCTACACAGGCCTGAAGCCCGAAAACCTTTAGCACAGTCTTCAGGCCATATTTATGAAGGGATTTCAATGTAACTTGATAGGATGGCTCGTTTTGGAATAATTTCACAGTAACTTGGTAACTTTTGTTGACATACGCTAACTGTGAGGGCCACATACATTAACTGTGAGGTCGTATTAACCCACCCCTCCGCCCTTTAGTACAGTGTACACCTCATATTATTTTTATTCAAAACATAGCATACAGGGAACAGAAATTAACATATTCCCAATTGTCACAATTCTTGTCTTATTTCATAATCCTTTCATAAACATTGAACACACAGACAAGTTTAACTATAGTGTCATTGACACTTTCATTATTCTTTTACGTTTGCATTGGTTATAAGAAGAGAGCATGCCGCAGCCAAATGAACCTGAGGACCTAAGAAACAAGTTTTTAACTTTTTTTTTCCTGATGACCATTTTCTTGCAAATGCTTTGAACAGGTTTTCTCTTTGTTTTATTTTTTGAAGCATAAATTTAAAAAATTTGTCATAAAAATGTGAGAACGTGTTTTGGCCAATTTCAGAGAATTTAGTTACATGGCATTCTCATCCATGTTTATCTCATTAAGTTAGTTATTTTTGTATTTTTTGTAGTAATGAAGACTTTGATTTTAGTATTGTCGATTTTGTTGAGACAGTGATTGACAAAGTTTTTGAATTTATGGTAAGTTATTCGCTTTAACCCTTTATCCAATGCAGAGGATACCAAAATTTCTTATTTTTTAAAAATATTTTTTCAGATTTAAAAAAAATATCCAACCAAAACATATTTTACTTTTCAAGAGTGCTTGCTTCAGGTCCACATGAATGAGATAATTCCCTATATTCACTAAAATAGCATAGATTTTCTTTTTATGCCCCCAGCCTCTTTGAGGAGGGGGCATTATGTTATCACCATGTCTGGCGTCTGTCGTCGTCTGTCCATTAACTTTTCGCATTCCGTCACTTAACTTAAGTTCTACCAACTGGATATTTACCAAACTCTATATGTGGGTTAGGTGTGATGAGTGGAAGAAGCCTATTTATTTTGACCATGATGTGCCAAAGGTCAAGGTCACAGTGACCTCCAATGTTAAATACACTTGAAATTGGTATTTTTATACTGTACTAATAACCCAGACTTAGCTGGTGCTAACTCTTAAAAATATAGGGCCAAACACAAATTTTGCCCCCCAATCCCCAAAATTTGCATCTAAAACCAAAGAAAACATGTCCTGAATAGCCCTCCACACTTCACCTCTACTGCGCCATTAATCATTCTTTGTTTGGCCCTTCATCAGTTGACATCTGACTGATCTTTGTGCTTGAAAATCTCAGTTTAAATGATGCCAGACACATAAATATTAGAGAAATGGTGATTCTAAGGAGGATATAGAAGGAGGAGAGGAAAAATAAGTGACAGAAAATTATCAGAGCTGTAACTTAAAATTTTTTAATGAAATTATGTTAAGTTACCTATTTTCGAGGCAACAGCCTGTTGTGGTCATTCTTGTTATCAAATTACACTACTTGTTCAGTGTTTTCCTCTCTCCCTTTCCCTTAAGTCCCCTCTTGCTATTCTCCCATGCTTTTGGCATATTTTCTGTAATTTTATTACTAAAATTTCTTGGGAGTTTTAGCTGGATAACAGAATGAATTCTGTTCTTTTCCCCATGTTTACGTCTTCACCTGTGGGTGGTTTGGCGTAGTGTTCTGCATCTACCATCTGATGTTCTGCAGTTTCTTCCCTGGAAGTCTCTGTTTTGCATCAGATAGTGTATTATTGGTAACTGATTTCGGGCCAGGGTGCCTGGAGTCTTGTTCTAGTGTTTTTACACTTATTGTTTACATTTACAACAGCCCTCTGTGTGAGGGGGGATTTCTTGAAAATAATATCTGGATGTTAATTTAATCATAACTAGATACATTATTATTGTTTGTAAGTGTTGCATAAATTGTTTAAAATATTTTTAGAATTTTTGTCCACACTTAGGCTTGGGATCCATTGGGGCTCAACGTTACTTTTCAGAAACTTGGGCTGTTCTGAAAAAATAAATTTTCAAAATTTTTTGATTGCAATTATTTTTTCTATATTAATGGATCATATTATTATGTATTTTGTTTGTCAGGGGTTGGTGCGAGTACTAGGACTTTGTTTTCTTTTCACAATGAAAGGATATTGTTCAATTGTAATAAGAGGAAATCTTCCTCTGACTTTCATAATCATTGTATATGTAGTCAGTGTACTCGCACTAACTCCTGTTCTGTATGTGTTATTTTCGATGACAACATGGGAAGCACATGTCACGTTATGTTAGTGGGGAATTGGCCATTCCGGTCCTTTCCCCGCAGGGTCACTCTAGTTTATCAATCTCTATTTCAGACGATCAAGAATAGGGTGATGTATCCATGATGTCTTCCAAAAGTGTGCCTCCGTCGTCACAATTAATGAAGAGCTAGCGGAAAAGTGCTCATGTAAATACGTCAATTGCCTAAGAGGACTCTAGTAGGTTCGACGGCCGTTGACGTCCGCTAGCTCGCCCGGTGTAGCGTCCATTCATCGAATGGTTCAGCAGCCAGGTTCGTCCGTTGCGGTCTAGAAGGAGTTTTGGGGTGATGCGAGCACTATAAATGAACCAAATGCACACCCAGTGACGGCGGATTAGAGGGAGAACGGAGGAAGCCTTTTAGTCCGGTTCCTAGCTCGTCCAGGTCCATCCGGACTGCGAGCGAGAGAGGCCCCTCTCTCGTACAGCAACATCTGGCCCCAGATGTTGTGGTACAAAATGTTTCGCATTCGGAGCATACGTCCGCCGCCCGGGACGCTCCGATATATAGTCAGTCCGGAGAGACTGTCACAGGCTTGGCAATTTCAGGAGAGCGATTTTTTAGCTCTCCTTACTGCCCTCCTGAAAGAATTAAGGAGAGCGAAAAATTGCCCTCCTAAATATTTTGGTCTGGGATGATTGAGATTACATGTATTATGCTCACATTAAATTTTTGTTGTAAAGCAAAAATGTAATTTAACTTCGAAGTCACATAACATCACGTAATTTCATTTTGAAAGTGGTTTAGTGGTAAAAGGTAATGGCTGCAACCATACCCAAACACAGTTGCATTCATTTGAAGCAAAATGGGTCACAGCAATATTTTTTTTCTGTCAGTTTCAAGTTCAACAACTGACATCACAGTTTGAGGGGTAATTATTCAAGGAATATTGACACTATAATATACTACCATTACTACTATCCTGTCACTTGAAGCACTTGCACCAGGATGTGACTGTAGATTCAAGCAGACCTGTTGTCCAAGAAAGTCATACGCCTACTACTACCACCGTCAACCCCCCTTGGGGGGTTGAAGGTGGTAGTGGTAGGCGTATGACTTTCTTGAACAACAGGTCTGGGTACACACACAGGTCTTGTCAAGTGTGTGTTCGGTTGTTGAGTGAGACATCTAGATGTCTAAGAGATTTCGCTTTACTTTAGAAAAGTTAATAAAATCACTGATGTAATAGTCTGTTGGTTTCAGTTTCAATGAGTTCGTTCAACTGGATACTTAAAATGCTGTGCAAAGCTAATTGCTCTCCTAAGCTGATTGAGGAGAGCGATTTTTTGCCCTCCGCATTTTTCAGAATGCCAGGCCTGCTGTCAATAAGGCTTCCTCATTCTCATGGTAGCGCACACGACCGCTCTTGGCTACGTGACCTCGGATATCCAGTCAGCTTCGCCAATCAGAGAATCATCGGCGACCAGGTCACACCATCCGGTAGCCAGGGACACGAGGCCTGCAGACTCCGGACGTTCGCATAAGAAAGTGTGCGGGAGTCAACGTACACGGAGCTTCCGGCGGCAATGCATCGTAAGACCACTACTGCACAGGCCTCGGTGACGGGCGTGCTATCCCAAATAGCACAGCTTATCGCAGCATCCCAGCAACGACAGAATCTGTCGCATCATGTATTATCCGACGACGCTGGGTCGGGACGCTCCGCGGAAGCAGGTACGGATGTCCGAAAATTTCATCCGGTCCGACGGGATGCCGAAAGGGATTCGGAGGATTTCGAGCTTTCCCTTTCGGAACAACATAAGCTGTTGTTTATGTCATCTGACTTCATCTTCTCGAGGTTCTTTCGTCGGACCAGAATGCTGCGATGCCGGATAAGAAACTGATAGCGTCGGTGGACACAGAAATTTTTGATTCGGTTCAGGGACATCGTCCCTCAGTTCCGACATAGTCCAATAATGTCACACAACTTTCGAATTATTGAACGACGCTATATATATTATTATTTGCTTGCTATTAACAAGCATGTCTGGTTTCTTGTTCGCAAAGTTATGGAGATGTCTTTCAAAAGTGTGCCTCTGTCGTCATAGTTAATGAAGAGCTAGCGGCAATAAGTGCTCATGGAATATGTCAATCGCCTAAGAGGTCCCTAGTGGGATCGATGGAGTTGACATTCGCTAGCTCACCCGGTGTAGCGTCCATTCATCGAATGGTTCGGCAGCCGGGTTCGTCCGTTGCGGTCTAGGAAGGAGATTTGGGTGATGCGAGCACTATAATAAACTTTAGTACACACCCAGTGACGACGGATTAGAGGACAGATCGGAGGAAGCCTGTTAGTCTGGTTCCTAGCTCGTCCAGGTCCGTCCGGGCTGCGAGCGAGAGAGGTCCCTCTCTCGTACAACAACATATGGGACCGGATGTTGTGGTACAGATATTTCGTATTCGGAGCATATGTCCGCCGCTTGGGATGCTCCGTTATATTGACAGTCCGAGAGACTGTCGATAATGCTTCCTCATCCTCACAGCAGCGCACACGACCGCACATTGGCTACGTGACCTCGAGTATCCGACCAGCTTCGTCATTCAGTGATTCTACGGCGAACAGGTCACGCCATCCGGTAGCCAAGGGACACGAGGCCTATACACTCCGTTCGTTCGCATAATAGAAGTATGCACGGGGTAACGAACACGGAGCTTCCAGCGGCAATGCATCGTAAGACCGCTTCTCCACAGGCCTCAGTGACGGACGTGCTATCCAAGTTAGCACAGTTTATCGCAGCATCCCAGCAATCGACAGATTCTCGGTTGGATCAGGAATTATCCGACTGCGCTGGGTCGGTGCGCTCCGCAGTTGCATCAGGTTCGGACGACCGAACACTTTATAGGGTCCGACAGGATGGCGAAAGGGATTCGGACGATTTCGAGCTTTCCCTTTCGGAACAACGGAAGCTGCCATACATTTCTTCTGGCATTATCTTCCACAGGTTGTTCCGTCGGACTGCATTGCTGCGATGCTGGATAAGAGACTAATAGCGTCATTGGACATGGAGTTTTGGATCGGTTCAGGGACATTGTCCCTGACTTACCGACACAGTCCAATAATGTCATTAGAACATTAGAATTATTTAACGACGCTATATATAAGCTTGCTACCAAGCATGATAGTCTAGTTTCTTGTCCGCAATGCTCTTCTGCCTTTTATCAATTCTAGGAAATAATTTATTTTGGCAGAACAGGGCATACCGAGAGTTCATATGCAACTAGACGGCGGGGTTGAAGACTGGGAATTATCTTTTTCGCCGTCTATGTCAATTCCAACCACGATGTTGGAAACGACAATGATGTCTAATAGACTTAACTTAGACGCTTTATCATACGTAGACCACCTTACTGAGGCGTTATCATTACGTCTTCAAGAGAAAGAATTCCAGGATATGATCCTCAATGTGATTTCTTTCAAGGGCAGTAGTTTTTCCACGTATAACTCCGTCCTTCAGTGGCAACCTGGAGTTGGTTAGACGTGACGCAGCCCTAGCTACATCCACGTGCGTGGATAGTAAGGTGAAGAACTCTCTCAGAGTCGCTTCAGTCTCGGAGAAGCTTCTCTTCGACGGCAACTTTTCAGCAATCTATGAATTGCTCGATATACACGTTCTCTTGTCTATCAAGTGTAGCAAGAGATTCAGACTGGGGCAACATTCGGTGGTTGACTCAGAGAGTGCCACTGCAGTTGCCGGATCCGAGTTTTATGTTTATGACGGATGCCAGTCAAACAGGTTGGGGTACAATATTGATCCCAACGGATTCGAAGTGCCAGGGTCTTTGGGTTCCGCAGTTTCTAAGCAAGCACTTATCTTCCAGGGAATAATGTTCTTTAGGCTTGCACTATGTCATTGGTTGAACATTATTCAGAAACGCATGTCCAAATCCTGTCCGATAATACGACAGTAGTTGCGTATCTCCGGAACCAGGGAGGCACTCATTCGATTCCGTTATTCAATTTAACGGAAAGAATCCTTCTGTTTGTTATAGTACACCAAGTTCTGCTTCGGTCCGTCATATTCCGGGTCGTCTGATTGTATTAGCAGATTCCCTTTCACGTAAGGGTCGCTTGCTGCCGTCAGAATGGACTCTCAACAAACAAGTATTCAATCAGATTTGCTATCAATGGGAACGCCCAATGATAATTTATTTGCGACACAACTCACTATTCATTTGCAGACGTATGTGTTTGCATGTCCGGATCCCTGAGCTTATGTTGTTAACGCTCTATTGATCTAATAGGACGGAATGATAGGATATGCGTATCCTCCAGCGCTGTTGATTCAGCAAGTATTGCTAAGACAAACATCCATAATACAATTCTGTTGATAGCATCTCTGTCTTCACAGAGACCGTGGGTATATTTACTCAGGTGTCTACTGTGGGACTTACCGCGAAAACTTCCTCCATGAGAGGATCTTCTTTCGCTGGGGAAATCGTGTCAACTTCATCACAACCCGCAAGGTCTCAACCTTCACGTATTCCGTTGTGTGGTCCTTCTTGCATGGCAAGCATTGTACAGGTCGAGCTTTGGACGCGATTTCTTACTGTAGGAGAACCTCTTCTTCACTATACTATGCGGCAAAAGTGGAGGCTCTTCCGTCGTTGGTGTAGGGATCATAATGTTGATATTTTTGATCCCTTCATACTAGACATTGCAACTTTCTAGTATACTTGTTTGACAAGATCTACTGCAGCCTGTTACTATTAAGGTTATAGGTCTATGTTATCTCATACCTATGCACTCTGTGATAGTTTACAATGGAGTCTTATGTCTCTTTATCTAAGTCAGTTAGAAACTTTTCGATAAATAGACCTAGAATCATTAGATTAAATTCCTATACGGAATTTAGCTTCGGTTCTTATTTAGCTAAGTAATCATTTGAGCCTCTGGAAACAGTAGTTTTCAAATTCTGACCTTTTAAGACAGTAATTCTGTTAGTCTTCTCTTTTCTGAGGAGTCAATGAGCTTCATGCACTATCGGTGGACGATTCTCACTTTTGTAGTGACGGAAACACTACTTCTTTTACTACTTAGGTTGGATTTTTGGTTAAGAGTCAGGCTCCTAATAATATCCGGAACCTATTGTTATTAAGGTCCTTCCGTCTTCGTACGGGCATAGGCCTTTACTCTGTCCGGTTAGAGTTTACGTATTTATAAACAGATATCAGTTTATTAGTTCGGACGTAAGCTTCTTCTGTCTTTGATGCCTAATAGAAGGACATTATGCTCCATTCTATTGCTAATGGATTCAATTAACTATCGGTACTGCTTATGGTATATCATTGACTCAGCAGTTTGTGCTTGAGATTTCCGCTCATGAAGTAAGAGCTCTTTTTTCATCTTGGGCTTACACTAATAGTGTCGCTATTATAGATTTTTGAAGGCTGCTCATTGCGCTCAGCCATCCACATTCATGAATTTTTATCTCAGAATATTGAGTCCACTTTGGGAGGCCTCTATTGTTAGGTCTATTATCTACTGCTCAGAATGTCATTCACTTAACAGTTGCTACTATAGCTAGGTAGGCTTTCTGTTCCGGCAGTGACTCCGTCCTGCTGCCCTCTTCGCTCTGGGCTATTTGACCCAGGGCAAGAAAAAGGGGGGGGGGGGGGGGGAGGGTGTTCCCTTGGGTCACCTGTTTTATTATGAAAACAAGGGGATACCTCCTCCGGAGTTAGTAATTCTGAGCTGTTACTGGGATGGCTTTTAAGTGAGAAGTTTATGTTTTAAAAATTCATTCAGGTCATAGTTTTTAAAGTATAGCTTTTGAATATATCACGTGTCAAACGGGCGTTATTATACAATCCTCAGACACTTTTAAGGAGTATAAAGAGTCTCTATTCTCTAGACTTTATTTATTGGCTTACTTTAAAAATTATTAGTATAAGGATTATACTGGATATTAATAGAGTACATGGATGTTATGATGCTCAATTTTGGAAGGTGTTGTGTCTTTCTAATTTATCATAAATAAGAAAGATACATGTAAGGCCAAATACTCCTTTTCCCCTACAGGGGATGACTCTATTTTATATTATTGAGCGTATTTCAACTTGCTCTATGTCCTAGGCCCTCCAGCCTTTTTACTATTCAGCTAAGTCTGGGTCATTGGTACAGTATAAAAATGTTAAAAAATTTATAGTAATTTATATATTTTTTATACTTACCAGTGACCCAGACGGGGATGGCCCTCCCAGGAGTTGGGAACTCATACCTCCCCGCTGAGTACATAGCGCTTACCAGGCACTGATTACAAGAATGCATGCGCAGTAGAGGTGAAGTGTGGAGGGCCATTCAGGACATGTTTTCTTTGGTTTTAGATGCAAATTTTGGGGATTGGGGGCAAAATTTGTGTTTGGCCCTATATTTTTAAGAGTTAGCACCAGCTAAGTCTGGGTCATTGGTAAGTATAAAAAATATATAAATTACTATAAATTTTTTAACTTTTGCTCTATAAGTAAAGTTCTGTAAGACTGATCTTGTTTTTTGTTTGTAATTCTATCCATGATATTGCAGGAGGGGGCATATGCCACGCTTTGCATTGCTCTTGTTATTATATGCTAGGGGACATTTTACCATGCAATATTCAGCCCAATTCAACTGCAAACAGTTCTCAAGACAATAACAAAGATCTGATTGTTCCTTCAAGGCGATGTTCAGGGTGGCGTCATATGCCAAAGCGTGACATCATTTAGGAAGCTACTGAAAAAATTTGTGTGGACCTGAAAATATTATTTTAAAACTAAAACTTTCAGGTTCACACTCATGAGATAATTCCGGATACTGGCTAAAATAGAGTAGATTTCTTTTTTATTATATGCTACAAGACATTTTATCGCACAATATTCATCCCAAATATGTACCATTCAAAACAATGACAAAGATCAGCTGATTGTTCCTTCAAGTTGATGTGATGTAGCGTAACATGACGTCATTTAGTAAGCTACTGAAGAATATTTCTTGATATCTATCGAGAAATATCTTTTAGATTATTGGCAATAATTCACAGGCAAGCATATAATAAATTATAATATTTTAGAAAACACGACCTACATGTATACCCGTGAGATATTGGTATGATGAAAGTAAACTGAAACTGTGATATCGATATCCGGTAATAATATAATAATAATACTTTGGCCGCTCGCTCATTTGTCGTGGTTCTCGGGTGAGAAGGCCTTGGTTACCCCTGTGCTCCCAACTGCCTCCCTATACCCACACTTCTTCTCTCCTACCAACACTCTGAGACAAACTGCTTGATGACATCCCTTGCCCCATTCTTCCCAATCTCTCTGATTAGCATATTAACTAGGGCTGTCGCGATTATTCGATTAGTCGACTAACCGTCGACTATTGAAGTAGTCGACGTTTTTTATTTTTAGTCGATCGTCGTTCATTTTCAAGGTGGTACACGTCTTCTACACGTCGGGGCTAAATTGCATTGTTTTGTGAGGTGAATGATCAATGAAGGTGAATAACTTTAAATATCTAACCATAGTTAACATTCATATCCGGAAGACTATACGACTGTCACTGACTGTGTAAGAAAGAACACTCACAGTTACTCGAGAAGAATAGATTCTTCTGAATTTCTCCAGTCTTGTACACACGAATGCACCCATTGGAAAACCCAAAGCGCGGAAGTGACAAAATTATGACGAAAGTCAGAACGTCAGATCACTTCTCAAAGTTCGGAACTTCAGACTAAGATCCAATTTTAACAACTGATGAGGGAATGCATAGATCCCAATGTTTAAAATTTCGAGAAACTTATTGCAGAAAGGAAACATATGCAGGAACTTTCTTTGGTAAATTCATTTTAATTCATCGGCTTCAATCTAGTTCAAACTTGGACCCGCAGTCAGTAATATTATTTTTGGGGTTGGTACGTCCTACAGGACGTACCAACCCCAAAAATTATATTACGGACTGTGGGTCCAAGATTGGACTACATGTAGCTTCAGTCGGGACCGATTTGTTGTTCCCACAACCCCACTTCGTCTGAACACACTGGTGTCATTGTCATTTTCAGAGTTTTACGAACAGAAGAATGATTTGCTAAAAAATCATGGGAAGCGACTATTAATCGACTAACCATCGATTACTGGTCACGATTAGTCGATTACAAAAAATGATAGTCGCGACAGCCCTAATATTAACCCTCTCCTTTGAATCCCTCACTAACCGCATGTCCTTCATTCTCCCATCCCACTTCCCCATTACACTCCCAGTGAATCTTATTCTTTTAGAGTGGTATTTGGGACATTCTAGTAGAAAGTGTTCCAGTGTCTCCACCATGCCTAAATTACACATCTGGCACTCCTTTTCACTGTTTTTCCCAATTTTTTCCCTCAGCTCAAGGGACCGTGACCTCCACTTGAACAACAGTGTTCCCCCCCCCCTCCCCCCCAAAGCTGCCATCAAGGTACTCTTCAAAACCAGGCTTCTCTTCATCATGCAGGCCACCCAAATACCTCTTTGATTTGACCCCCTCTCATCAATTAAGGTTACCATCCTCCATGACCCTTTCTCTGGCGATTTTTTTTACCCTGGGTTGCCCCTACGCCTAGGTCTGAGATCTACAATGAGTAGTTCTCTATTAACTCCCTCACTTGGACCATTCACCCTGTCTTGATATTTGAGTTGAAAATACTCTGGAACATTATTTTACACCATCGGCTGTTGGGGAGATTTACCAAATAATTAACATAACAGAGTTTCAGTAAGTCTATCCTGTCCTTGATCCTCATTCACCCAAGTTCTCCCCATATTGCTTCTAGTGCTGCAGCATTACTTGACACCGTTATCTATTGGCCTGCATTGTTTTGCAGGGTTTCAAAGCTCTTTACAGCCATTTGGGTTAGGGGTACCACTTCCGTACCATATGTTATACTTGGCAGACCCACCATTTGGAACCAAAAAACTTTATTGAAACGGATTCTCTCTATAAGTTTCATTTGGTTAAGGATTCGCCTCCCCTTCATAATCAGTTTATCTGTGTGGTTTTGGTAGATGCCTCTTCCTGTGATGTTTATGTTTACCCCCAGATACTCGTAGTTACCTGTCTCTCCTACACTAAGAAGTTTGCTGCTACCTTTCAGAATACGGAACTCCCCCACTCTCCACCTTCGAGTAGGATCCAGTGATAGTGCAAGCCAGATTATGATGTTTCATTAGGTAATAGCTAGTGATTATTGCTTGGTTAGTTTCATATCAACCTAGATATAAGCCCAAGGTAACTTCGTATCGGCCTGAGACTGAAGGTCGAAGGCTGATGTGAAGTAACCGAGGGTTGATATCTTGGCCGCAAACCTGAAAATAAGCAATCTGTCATTTGCAGAATGAGGTCCCCAAAAGATGAAGTATTATTTTTCACTTGTGCAAACGCTCTTGAAAAATGAAACTTTCAGGTCCACAATCAGGAGATAATTCCAGATATTCATTAAAACAGCAGAGATATCTACCTAAACAAAATTTCCTTATCTGACTTGCATTATTCACAAAAATTGTGATTCAGAATTTATCATATTCCCAATTTTGCCTGTAAAACATATCTTTATATCCCTCATTGAAAGGACCTTGTTCCAGAAAGGGGTCATAATCTCTACTTTTGAGGCTTTAGTTATTTTGCCTCCCATGGGTTACTGTGAGGGTGACGTATTGTATGGATTGCACTCTGTCCATCTGTCTGTCTGTCACTGTCTATGATAGCTTAAACAATGGATTTGGTCAAAATTTTGTATGTGTGACTTTATCAACAATGTCTTGAATGTTTTCGAAAACCGGTGTGGTTCGATCATACTGAGCAGAGTTATGGCTTTAATTAGTTAATTTTTGCCCATTTTCACCTCAGTGCAGTGGAGCCCACTTAATTGGATATCTCTTAATTGTATATCCCTGTTAATTGAATATAATTTTCAAACCACTACATCCAATACAGGCCTTTATTCTATTATATCTTGTTTGACAGAGCTCTATGAGCTCTGTCAAACAAGATATAGTAGAATAAATACTCAGTTTCCTACCAGAACACAGGAAACTGACCAGATCCCTGTTAATTGTATACTCCTGTTAATTGAATAATTTTCACTGGCAAAAAGGATATTCAATCAAGAGGATTCTACTGTATGATAAATTGAACAAATATTAACAGATTTGGTCCAACTTTGATATACGAGACTTTCTGAACAATTTCTAAAATGAGTTTGAAAACCAGTACAGTTTGATAATACTGAGCCGAGTTATGACCTAAAGGTCATAACTCGGCTCAGTATTATCAAACTGTATTAGTTAAATTTTTGCATATTTTCAGCTTGCTTGCACGATAATTTGAACAAATTTTAACAGATTTGGTCAATATTTGGGATACGAGACTTACCTAACAATGTCTTGAACAAGTTTGAAAAATTGGTGTTTGATCATACCAACCAGAGTTATGGCCCGTAATTAGTTAATTTTTGCTCTCTCAGGTTTTTATTGATATATTTTTTCTTTCTCACAGAAATCAGGTTTTTGGCGACTTGATGTTATTTTGGAAATGGTACAGAAAGTAAATGGATTTGCAGTACAGAATTCAGCAATCAATTTAGATTTACTGTCTGATACTTTGAACAACAATTCCACTATTAACAACATCTGGTGAGTAATTATATCACAGGATAAATAATTAATGGGAAAACAGTCTCAAATTTAGTACCGAAATGAATATTGGAGTACCCATTCGGGGAAGGCAATATTTGAATAATAAACTGATATTTGAATATTTGTTCCCCCCACTTCTTGTTGAACAACAAGGTTCCTGCAGGGCCTTAAATTCAGGGAATGGTCTTGAATTTGACTAAAGGCCTTTCAATATACAGGCTTGTCATTTTGAGGTGGGCGATCGGCTGCGGCTGCAGTGGCCCACCTAAACTGAAATTTCTGCGGATCATAAACGACCGTCTCATGCAAAATACCGTGGATGATAAATATTTATCAGCTTCAATACGTTAACAGGGCTGGAGACGTTGCGGCACACATCCCCAATTGAAATTGAGAGGATGGAGGAGGGTGGGTTCTCAGCATTATATTTTGTAAAATGGCCAGAAGCTGGTGGATGTGCATGTAATTTTACCCCTTGCCTGTCAAGAATTATGCACAGAACATGCCAACAAAATTTCAAAACATTCCAATAAAAATCGGTATGCAAATGAGCGAAGTGACCAACTTTTCATATCTTTAAAATGTCACTCACTTGCAGACCTTTAGATCAGTCTAATTTGGGCACAATGGCAAAACTGGATGTGGCCTGCATGGTTGGCAAAAAAGCACCAGTGTTTCTTCTTGGCATCTGTTTCAGGTTTTCAGTCCCCACCTTCGAATGATAGTTTACAACCCCTTGTTATAGGTTTTCACCATTATCACTGGTTCCCACCACCCTTTGACGTAAGTTTACTCGACTAACTCGAGAAGGCTTCTTAGTTTCCCAGTCTTGAGCCAAAGGCCTATTTGAATGTAAGCTAAATTACGCATAGGGTTTATTGAGAACTGCCACAAACATGAATATAATGGATCTCAAGCTTTCAGTTCATGATCATACTGAAATCGCCACAGAAAAGCAATCGCCGTCGACAGTGTCGTATACGCCACTGTTGACGACGATTGCTTTTCTGTGGCGAACTCTGTGGGGGTTTTTACAGTTATTGTGTTGCATTGTTTGTTTTGAAGGTAAGCTCTAAGCTATATCACAAGCATCAGGGAAACCTGTTCAAACTATATGTTGCCAAAACACTGCAAAACTTTGGAAAAAGTTTCAAACTCCTCATAATTTGGGCGCAATTATCTTATTTGGGCACAGCATTGTTTGGGAAGAATTTAAAGGCCTTACTATTTGAATAATTTGAATAAAATTTAATATTTGAACCAGCAGTTTGTTTCCAGGGCTTAAAATTCATGCGAGAATCAGAATGGATTCGTGCAAATCATTCTCTCAGAAAAAACAATGATTCTGAAAGTACCCTTAAAGGCCTGGATCGATTAAAAGTTTTTGCTTCCTCATAAGCTAACACTTTGACTTTGCAGTAGTGACAAGTGAAGTTATGGCTGCATGAACAGGCAGCCAAGACTCACTAGAAACCACTGTCAAGGTACTGTCACCTTCATCAGCAAGACTGTCAAAAGCCTGTATATCAGGACATGTGTTCTACATGTACATGTAAGACAAGAAACTTGCCAAAATGGAAACTAAGCCCATATGGCTTAACCCATTACCCAACGAATCGGCCTCATCCACCTGTGTAATATGCAAATTCAACAGCTGAAAAAATAATATTTTTCCAAAAATATCAATAAAACCATATCATGTGACCCTCTTTGGAATGAACTCGTCGAGCCCGTTCCAATGAGGGGTCACATGATATGGTTTTGTTGAAATTTTGAAAAAAAATTAAGAAAATGATATTTAAAATAATAAATTTTGATATCATCTGCATTGGAAAAAGGGTTAAACTCTAGTATATATATATATAAAGTTACACTCACAAGGGTCTAACAGTACTTTTGAATTTAAGAACAGAAAATTGATTCTTGCAGCAGGAGTTTACGAGAATCAAAACCGATTCTCATGAATGAGGAAAAATTTTAAGACTTGGAGGCAATACTATAAAACTTTTACAATTGTATTATCTAGAATTGTGTTTTCTGCCTGTTAATATAACTGACTAAAATGAATCATTAGCATTTTAAAAGATGTGGCAATTTGCCAATTGGCAAATTGCCACATCTTTGAAAATGCTAATAGTTCATTTCTACCCATTTAAAGTCATAACTAGAAAATACAATTCAGAAAAAATACAATTGTAAACGTTTTATAGTATTGGCCCCCCTACCAATTCTCCCTATTGAAATCTAGAGCATTACATAGAGAGTAATCAATTTGTTTTGAGCGTTACAGTAAATAATTCATCGAGAGACGGGACGTGAGTAAATCACGAGAGCGTAGCCCGAGTGATTTACGAAACAGTCCCGTCTCGAGATGAATTATTTACCGTAACGCTCAAAACAAATTGATTACTCTGTTTATTACATGACATTTGGAATAAAGAGGTGTTTTACTATAATAATTCAACCCAAACTATTGGCAGATATAATCCAATTTAGTGTAAACACGGAAACATTTCTAAAATTAGCAGGAAGGAAATACGAAATAGTCCTGTCTCGAGGCGAATTATATACCGTAACTTGCCGTAATAATAGGTCACTCTCTTTAGTAAATGACATTTTAGACCAAAATGTCTTTCATTAAAAATAATTCAACACAAAATAATCTCAAATGCAACTCTGAAATACTTCTGAAATTAGCGCGTATGAATACATCACTTTCTGTGTCAAATCTTCGATTGGAAATGGCCCAGTTTTATTTTTGTGACTTTTGTTTGATATTTTACTATTTTATGTGGCGTTCCAGTCGCATTTGGGGAATGGCATTCAGCCATAAGATAAAACATTTCTATTTGGATTTTGTCAACTGTGCTAACGAACCTGTTCATAGAGGAAAGAAAGGATTTTTAAAAATATTCAGAAGGAAAATTCATTTTAATTAACTGATGTGGAACTGGAAAACAAAACATCAACAAATCGGTGGGGGTGTGGCTTATATACGTCAGTCGTTCAAAAGTTACTATTGACATAATTCACTCGTGACATTACCACTTTTTAATCAACATTAAATTCAATGCAAAACGAACTGAGGAATGTAATAAATCACTTTATCCAATTGAGCACAACCTGCACACTCAGTTTGGAAAAGTGGTTCTTCCATGCCAAATTGAGGAGAACTACAATAGAGCTTCAACCTTTTTTCATCAACTCTCTCTATATATATACTAGCGGGTGAATACATGGGAGAAGATGGTTATTAGCTCACCTGACTGAAACTCAGGGTGAGCTATTCTGATCACTTTTTGTCCGTCGTGAAGGTGGTGTTTGGGTCTTTTTCTCCCAATCCACTGTCCACCTTTTAATGAAATTTCATGTGAGAGTTAGTTATATGGGGGCATTTTGATTTTTCTTCAAATTAAGTTGTGGGTGGGGTGGGGCCAAAATGCCCAAAATATTAAAAAATCTTCTCATGAACCAGCAGTAGCAGAGACTTGATATTTGGTATGCAGAGTCCTTTTGAGGTTTAGAATCAAGTTTGTTCAAGAGAAGTTTGTCGGGCATTATTTGCCTTTGTTATGGGAGGGGCAAAAATTTTGGCCATGCGTAAAATTTCTATTTTCAGAAGCATGAGGTCGATTTGAACCAAATTTGATATGAGATGATAATGGGTCATTAAGTAGTTGATTGATGCAAAAATTATTTTTCTGATTGTCCCGTGGGAACCACGGGAGCTAAAAATAGGAAAAACCTTAAAACATGCCATATGTCCAAAACTACACGGCACAGAGAATTCTTATTTTGTATAAAGCTTACTTTTATCCAGTAGAATAGAATGGTTAAAAAAAATCCCTATCGGTTTGATCACAAGGTACTTTTTTCAGGACTTTGAAAAAGTGCTGAGTCAGCACTTTTTAACACTGTAGGCAATGGGAAAAACATTAAAAAGTCTTCTCCAGATCCAGCAGGCAGAATCTTTTGATATTTGGTATGCAACATTGTAGGGTGGATCTGATTCAATTTTGTTCAAATCGGCCCCCTGGATTCATATTTGGGCTCAGTTTTGGCACCCGATTTCGAACTTAGTTCATTTCAGGCAAATTTCTTCAAAAATCTTCTTCTCCAGATCCAGCAGGCAGAATCTTTTGATATTTGGTATGCAACATTGTGGGGTGGATCTGATTCAAGTTTGTTCAAATCAGCCCCCTGGGTTTATATTTGGGCTCAGTATAGGAGCCCAAATTTGAACTTAGTGCATTTCAGGCAAATTTCTTTGAAAATCTTCTCAAGATCCAACAGGCAGAATCTTTTGATATTGGGTATGCACCATGCTTAGGGGGGGGGGGGGGGGGGGGGGGGGGGGGGGGGGGTGAGATTCAAGTTTGTTCAAGCCAAGTCCCTGGGTTCATGTTTGGGCTCACTGTGTAGCCCAGATTACAACTTAGTTCAAAATGAGGAATTTTCTTTAAAAATCTTCTTCAGATCCAGCAGTCGGAATGTTTTGATATTTGGTATGCAGCATCCTTAGGGGGGTGAGATTCAAGTTTGTTCAAGCCATGTCCCTAGGTCCATATTTGGGTTCACTGTGGGAGCCCGAATGATAACTTAGTTCAAAATGAGGAATTTTCTTTAAAAATCTTCTTCTTCAGATCCAGCAGTCGGAATGTTTTGATATTGGGTATGCAGCATCCTTAGGGGGTGAGATTCAAGTTTGTTCAAGCCATGTCCCTAGGTCCATATTTGGACTCACCGTGGGAGCCCAAATTATAACTTACTTCAATATGAGGAATATTCTTTAAAAATCTTTTTTTTTTTAGATCCACTGGTCAGAATCTTTGGATATTTGGTATAAGCTTTTCTTAGGAGGAGCAGATGCAACTTGTTGAAATCAATTCTCTGGGTTGATATTTAGGCTACCATGTCAGGTGAGCGCCTTCAGGTCCCCTGGGGCCTCTTGTATCAATATACCCTCAGATATGATCGGCTCAGCTGTTTTCGAAATAGAAGGTCAAGGTCACCAATTTCAAGGTCAAGGTCACCCTGCACGGGCACTCCGATAAAGTCAAAATGATCGATGGGTCATTATACCCGCACATATGAAATTTTAGCCCGATCGGCCCAGCCGTTTTCTAAATAAAAGGTCAAGGTCACCAATTTCAAGGTCAAGGTCACCCCGCACAGGCACCCCGATACAGTCAAAATGATCGATGGGTCAATATACCCGCACATATGAAATTTTTGCCCGATCGGCCTAGCCGTTTTCGAAATAAAAAGTCAAGGTCATCAATTTCAAGGTCAAGGTCACCCTACACAGGCACGGCACCCATCCCATGTTACTTGCAGGGACGAATTACCCCTGTGTACAAAATTTGAGATCGATCGGTCGAGAAACGGAGGAGTTCACCCGGAACAAAGATAGAGAGAGAGATAGAGACATTCACATTTATATATTCGAGTTAGGCCTGTAAAAGTAAGATTCTATTTATTTTTACATTCAATTGTACATTTTCAGGAAATTCATTTTGAGAGAAACAATAACCCAAGGCAAACAGAAAGAAGCTCAGTTCCTTACCTTTTATGTCCTTAAACATTGTGAGTATATAATATTCAGCCCTTGGCTAGTTATCAGACTTCCACTGTACATTTAGCAAAAATAAGTACATGGAAAATTTTGGTTCATTAGCTTAACTTGACGAATGCCCGAACCCCGAAAACCTTTAGCACAGTCTACAGGTTGTATTTATGAAGGGATATTATTGTAACTTGGTAGGATGATTCCATAAAATGTCTAGATGAGAACATCCCTTTTGGTCGCAATCGGTCAACTGTGATGGCTGCGAGAGCCCCAAACCCGAAAACCTTAAGCATAGTCTACAGGTTGTATGTATGAAGGGATTCATGGTAACTTGGTAGGATGACACTGCATAATTTCTAAATGGGAACTTCCCCTTTTGGTTGTGATCGGTCAGCCATGATGGTTACCCGGGCCTGAAGCTCGAAAACCTTTAGCACAGTCTACAGGTCATATTTATGAAGGGATTTTATTGTAACTTGATAGGATGACTCTGTATAATGTCTAGATGTGAACGTCCTATTTTGGCTGTGATCGGTCAACCTTGACAGTTGCACAGGCACGTGACCTAGATTTGTTTAGCATAGTCTCGGGGCTCAAAATAAGTGGTGTCTTGTCACTTTTTGCTATGCAAAACTTGCAAAAAGTTACACAATGTTCAATTATGTATAGCATTTTGTGATACAAGATAATCAACTGCAGCCTATTAGGCTGCAGTTGATTATCTTGTATCGCAAAATGTAAATAAAAATTTGCAAACAAATTTGAAAATTAGTTCACTGATGCTTTACTTCTCATTTTGGAACATTCCAGGCATAACTCAGATTAACTCTCCACCAAGCATCATTAGCAACTTCATATGTAAGATGAGTTTTATTGGTTTAAATTCTTCCTGTTTTTACAACATTTTGCATAAAATGTACATTATAAATAACTTCAAGCCCATCAAATTAAAAATCTCAACTTCCATTTTGAGAACTCTATTGATCAACCAAGACGCTATTTTAAAATATCCAAGTCCATGCAACCCTTAAAGGCAGTTCAGTTAAAAAAAACATAGTAAATGTTTCATGTGTTGCAGATCATTTGGAAATGCCCAGAAATGGATGGAAACTATTCTATCTACTTGAAAAATTCAACACAAAGCAGCATAACATAACACTGGTATACAAAAATAGCTATGTAATTTTTACAAAATGCTATTCATTTTTTTGAAATTTGTAGCATTTTGCTATGCAAAGAAAAAAGGTTTTGGTTATGATCATTCAACCATGATGGCTGCCCGAGCCCAAAGCCTGAAAACCTTTAGCACAGTCTTCAGGTTATATTTATGAAGGAATTTCATTGTAACTTGGTAGGTTGACTTCATATAATGTCTAGATGAGAACGTTCCCTTTTGGATGCAATTGGGCAACCGTGGCGGCTACAGGGGCCTGAAGCCCGAAAACCTTTAGCACAGTCTTCAGTTTATATTTATGAAGGAATTTCATTGTAACTTGGAAGGATAGCTTGGTATGATATCTAGATGAAACTCTCCTATTTTGGTCATGATCGGTACCGCACCGTCACATGACCTAGATTCCTTTAGCAAAGTCTACAAGTTATATTTATGAAGGGATTTCCGGGATTTGTAACTTGGAAGGATGACTCGTTTTGGAATGATTTTACTGTAACTTGGTAACTTTGGTTGACATACATTAACTGTGCCACATTAACCCAGGCCTCAGTTCTTTAGTGCAATCTACACTCAAATTATTTTTATTGAAAACATAGCATGTAGGGAACAGAAATTAACATATTCTCAATTATCACAATTCTTGTCTTATTATACCCCCGCTTCGAAGAAGTGGGGGCTATATAGGAATCGCCCTGTACGTCCGTCCGTCCGTCCGTCCGTCCGTCTGTCCGTCCGTCCGTCCGTACGTCCGTCCGTACGTCTTTCCAGACATGAAATTCTTGTGTGCGCAACTCCTCCTGCATTTATCAATCAATTTGGACAAAACTTTTCAGACATCATCACTACTAAGTGAACATGCGCATATTCCAAGATTTTTGATCTGCGACAATTTTAACCAGGTTATCTCCCTTTGACTTAGATTTATTATGTCTTTCCATCCGAACAAATTCTTGTGTGCGCAACTCCTCCTACATTAATGAACAGATTTTGATGAAACCTTTCAAACATCATCTCTACTAAGTGAACATGTGCATATTCCAAACTTTTTGATCTGCGACAATTTTAACCAGGTTATCTCTCTTGAACTTTGATTTAATATGGGTTTCTGCATGAAATTCTTGTGTGCGCAACTCCTCCTACATTTATCAATCAATTTGGACGAAAGTTTACAGACATCATCACTACTAAGTGAACATGCGCATATTCCAAAATTTTTGAGCTGTGGCAATTTTAACTAGGTTATCTCCCTTTAACTTAGATTTATTATGGGTTTCTACATGAAATTCTTGTGCGTGCAACTCCTCCTACATTTATCAATCAATTTTGACGAAACCTTTCAAACATTATCACAACTAAGTGAACATACGCATATTCCCAAATTTTTGATGTGCGACAATTTTAACCAGGTTATCTCCCTTTAACTTGGATTTATTATGGGTTTTCAAATGGGATTCTTGTGTGTGCAACTCCTCCTACATTAATGAACCGATTTTGAATACGTGTTGCACATTGTAAATGTGTTTTTCCAAATGTAAACCATATATGTGTGGGCTCTTTAAGTATTCAGTGCTGTTCTGTGGAAGGCCACATGCAAATACAAATTTCAACAACAAAAAATGATCTTTATGTATACATTTCCTTATGGCCTTCGCCTACATGATCAGAAGTGCATTCCTCTAAAAATCCAAAGCGGGGGTATTAATCACCTTCAGTGATAGTTCTAGTTTCATAATCCTTTCATAAACATTGAACATTATCTTTCATCAAACACTACACACAGTCAAGTTAAGCTGCAGTGTCATTAACACTTTCATTCTCAACCCAAGAACGTTTCTGTGCAGTTACCTGATGCAGCATGACAACCCTAGCCACCCACAACAGTGAAGGATTAGGAGATTGCCATAGGACAGTCCTGGAAATGAGACGGGTGCGAGTGCAATGGCTACCGTCAGCGTCTGTGATTTCTATTTTACGGGAGCTAAAAAATGCACTCGTTGAAAAATATTGTGGAGCACTAATATACTGTGAGGGCATATAAATGTGTGTTGATGTTTTGAGAAAGCAGCACACTGTGGCCAGTAATTCCTTATATATTTAACCCTTTGAACACTAGTGGTATCTTCCATCCCAGTTCAATGGCAGCAATTAGAAGAGTCCATATTCATTATTTGGGGTAGACCAATCAATATTTTCAATGTGCAGCCTTTGTCTACTGATTGGTCTACCCCACACATTTATTGGACAGCCATCCTATCTAATGATGTTATGACAGGTCATGTTCCTGGCTGGAAAAGCATCCGTTCAAAGGGTTAAGGTTTCTGGTGTGTGTTGACAGTATTTCCTCGAAAATTCATATACTAACATTTTACGGGTGCAATTTACTCTCGTCTCTGATTTCGCGGGAGCTTAAAACTGCACCCGTCAATTTTGTTCATTTCCAGCACTGACAGGAAGGACCTGGCAGGTTCAATTCCATAACAGCCCCACTTGACTGCACTGTATTTTGGTCACGACCGGTCATCTGTTACTGCTGCCTGATCACTTGACCTAGATTCCTTTAGCACTGATTATAAGTTGTTTTTATGAAGGGATTTCATCAGGGCTAAAATTTCGACGAGAATCCGAGAATTGATTCGCACAAAGATTCGTGCAATAAAACCGGCGAGAATCCATGTAGATTCTCGCTGCACCTCTGCTAGGATTCACGTGAAAAGAATCGAGTCAATTTAACCCTTTATTTAACACTGCGGCAACAAATTAACCAGCAGAAGCCTAACATGACCTGATATATCCTGACACTATGTCAATAAAATCTTATAAATATGGCTGTCATTGGAACCGGCTCAATAATTGGTAAATATTGTTCATTTAATTATTTTATCATCTATTTATTATTTATTGTTTAAAAATTATCAAATTTAGTTTTAAAAATTAAAAAAGTGTGTTGGGTAAAACGTTAACATGTGTTATCAGTATATAACAGTGGTTCAACCATGGTGGCATCATGGGATCCTGGGACACTCATTGTAGGTATGGATTCTCGCAACCATTTTCACGAGAATCCAAATGGATTCTCACAAATTTAGATGAAATTTTAGCCCTGTTCATTATAACTTGGTAGGATAACTTGGTATGCTATCTAGATGAAACTCTCCTATTTTGGTCATGATCGGTACTGTACTGAAGGTTGAGTACTTGCCAAAATTTATTATTTTTTTTTCAGTAACATATCAGTGTATTTCTCGCTAAAGATTGAATACAAAGTTGCATATATTTAACTTGCTCTTTGATAACACACACATTAGGAGTCCTAGCATTCTTTGTGTGAAAATAAGGTCATCCAATTCCACATGACAATTTCAATTACACAGGACTGCAAAGATGGCCTAGGGTAAGTTCATTTCCATAACAGCCTCACTTGACATCTATGAAGGTAATGAAATATGCTGGAACGTACTTGAAAATTGACACATTGCCTTTTTTTGAATTTTCGAGGGCAAAAATTCTAAATTTTTACCATGGCAACATCAAAATTTTTTGATTGAGAAGACTATAAAGCCGATATAGGTATGGAAATATTCATTGATCATTTTTACACCGGACTGGATTAGTCAGGATGATGTGAAACAGCGGAGTACCCTCTAAAGAGTGACTATTGAGGGCACATACCTTTTTGAGGAAGGAAATAGAGAGTAATCGTTTGACTGGACTGGTTACATGAAATAATTCCTGAGAGGTGAGGGATGTTGTACAAACACGAGTTCGCGAATGCGCACGAGTGTTTTACAATATAGTCCCTCGCCTCGAATGAATTATTTCACGTAACCAGTCCAGTCAAGCGATTAATCTGTTTTTTACTTTTCATTATTAACGATAATTATATTATTTAACCCTTTACCTAACGTAACGGCCGGTGCTATTCTCAAAAATTGCCAATTGATTTTCATTATTTTTTCATTCTAAAACATATGTTATGACCCCTCATTGGAATGAGCTCGTTCCAATGAGGGGTCATAACCTATGTATTTTTATACTGTACCAATGACCCAGACATAGCTGGTGCTAACTCTTAAAATATAGGGCCAAACACAAATTTTGCCCCCCAATCCCCAAAATTTGCATCTAAAACTAAAGAAAACATGTCCTGAAAGGCCCTCCACACCTCGCCCCCACTGCGCATGCGCAGTGTCAAGGACGTTCCGAAATTGGCGCCATTTATCATTCTAAGTTTGGCCCTTCATCAGTTAACATCTGACTGATCTTTGTGCTTTTAAGTCTCAGTTTAAATGATGCCAGACACATAAATATTAGTGAAATGGTGATTCTAAGGAGGATAGAAAAGGAGGAGAGGAAAAGAATGTGTGACAGAATATTATCAGGGCTGTAACTTAAAATTTTTTAATGAAATTATGTTAAGTTACCTATTTTCAAGGCAGCAGCCATTTTGTTGTCATTCTGATTATTTAGTTACACTGTTTTTTCAAGTGTTTTTCCTCTCTCCCTGTCCTTTAATTCCCCCTTGCTATTCTCCCATGCTTTTGGCATAGTTTCTGTAATTATTATTACTAAAATTTCTTGGGAGTTTTAGCTTAATAACAGAATGAATTCTGTTCTTTCCCCATGTTTACGTCTTCACCTACGGGTGGTTAGGCGTTGTGTTCTGCATCTACCATCTGATGTTCTGCAGTTTCTTCCCTGGAAGTCTCTGTTTTGCATCAGATGGGGTATTTTTGGTAACTGATTTCGGGCCTGGGTGCCTGGAGTCTTATTTTAGTGTTTTTACACTCATTGTTTACATTTACAACAGCCCTCTGTGTGAGGGGGGGATTTCTAAATAATAATATCTTTATGTTATTTTAATCATAACTAGATACATTATTATTGTTCGTAAGTGTTGAATAAATTGTTTAAAATATTTTTAAAATTTTTGTCCACACTTAGGCTTGGGATCCATTGGGGCTCAACGTTACTTTTCAGAAACTTGGGCTGTTCTGAAAAAATATTTTTTCAAAATATTTTGATTTCAATTATTTTTTCTATATTAATGGATCATATTATTATTATGTATTTTGATTGCCAGGGGTTAGTGCGAGTACCAGGACTTGTTTTCTTTTCACATTGAAAGGATATTGATCAATTGTTTTAAGAGGAAGTCTTCCTCTGATCTTATTATCATTCTATATGTGGTCAGTGTACTCGCATTAACTCCTGTTCTGTATCGTATGATTTCGATGACAATATGGGAAGCGTATGTCACGGTATGTTGTTGGGGATTTGGACACTCCGGTCCTTTCCCCGCAGGGTCACTCTACTTTATCAATTTCTATTTCAGACGATCAAGATTAGGGTGATGTATCTGTGATGTCTTCCAACAGTGTGCCTCCGTCGTCACAATTAATGAAGGGCTAGCGGAAAAGTGCTCATGTAATACGCCAATTGCCTAAGAGGACCCTAGTAGGTTCGACGGCCTTTGACGTCCGCTAGCTCGCCCGGTGTAGCGTCCATTCACCGAATGGTTCGGCAGCCGGGTTCGTCCGTTGCGGTCTAGAAGGAATTTTGGGGTGATGCGAGCACTATAAAATTAACTTAATGCACACTCAGTGACGGCGGATCGGAGGGAGAACGGAGGAAGCCTTTTAGTCCGGTTCATAGCTCGTTCCGGTCCATCCGGACGGCAAGCGAGAGAGGCCCCTCTCTCGTTCAACAACATCTGGCCCCAGATGTTGTGGTACAAATGTGTCGTTAGCGGAGCATACGTCCGTCGCTCGGGACGCTCCGTTGTATAGGCAGTCCGCTGAGACTGCTAAGGCTTCCTCTTCTCGTCAGCGCACACGACCGCACCTTGGCTGCGTGACCGCCGATATATTACCAGCTTCGCCGATCAAGGATTCTTCGGCGACCAGGTCACACCATCCGGCAGCCAGGGATTCGAGACCGATGGACTCCGGACGTTCGCATAGGAAGTATGCGGGAGCCATCTGATGCGGAGCTGCCCTCGGCGAAGCACCGATAGACTGCGCCTCCGCAGGTCTCGACGCCGGACATTCTTGTGCACATAGCACAGCTTATCGCAGCATCCCAGCAGCCGACAGAAACGGTGTCGGATCGAGAATTATCCGACAGCGCTGGGTCGGTAGCCGGGGACTCGAGGCCTGCAGACTCCGGACGTTCGCATAGGAAGTGTGCGGGAGTCAACGTACACGGAGCTTCCAGCGGCAATGCATCGTAAGTCCGCTACTGCACAGGCCTCGGGAACGGACGTGCTTTCCTTAATAGCACAGTTTATCGCAGCATCCCAGCATCAACTGAATCTGTCGCATATATTTTATCCGACGATGCTGGGTCGGGACGCTCCGCGGAAGCGGGTACGGACGTCCGAAATTTTCATCCGGTCCGACGGGATACCGAAAGGGATTCGGTGGATTTCAAGCTTTCCCTTTCGGAACAACATATGCTGCGATGCCGGATCAGAAACTGATAGCGTCGGTGGACTTAGAAATTTTTGGTTCGGTTCAGGGACATCGTCCCTCAGTTCCGACATAGTCCAATAATGTCACACAAACTTTCGAATTATTGAACGACGCTATATATATTATTATTTTATGCTTGCTATCCAAGCATTTCTGGTTTCTTGTTCGAAGAGTTATGGAGATGTCTTCAAAAGTGTGCCTCTGTCGTCATAGTTAATGAAGAGTTAGCGGCAATAAGTGCTCATGGAATATGTCTATCGCTTACGGAGTGACATTCGCTAGCTCACCCGGTGTAGCGTACATTCATCGAATGGTTCGGCTGCCGGGTTTGTCCGTTGCGGTCTAGGAAGGAGATTTGGGTGATGCGAGCACTTTAATTACTTTAGTACTCACCCAGTGACGGCAGATTGAGGACGGTTCGGAGGAAGCCAACAACATAGGGGACCGCATGTTGTGGTTCAGATATTTTACATTCGGAGCATATGTCCGTTGCTCGGGACGCTCCGTTATATTGACAGTCCGAGAGACTGTCTTTAATGCTTCCTCATCCTCTCAGCAGGGCACACGACCGCACATTGGCTACGTGACCTCGAGTATCCGATCAGTTTCGGCATTCAGTGATTCCACAGCGAATAGGTCGCGCCATCCGGTAGCCAAAGGACACGAGGCCTATACACTCCGTTCGCTCGCATATTGGAAGTATGCACGGGGTAACGATCTCGGAGCTTCCTGCGGCAATGCATCGTAAGACCGCTGCTCCTCAGGCCTCAGTGACGGACGTGCTATCCGAGTTAGCACAGTTGTTTCGCAGCATCCCAGCAATTGACGGTTTCTCGGTCGAATCAGGAATTATCTGACGGCGCTGGGTCGGTGCGGTCCGCGGTTGCATCAAGCTACGGACGACCGAACGCTTTATAGGGTCCGACAGGATGGCGAAAGGGATTCGAAAGATTTCGAGTTTTCCCTTTAGTAGTATCGGAAGATGCCTTTCATATCTTCTGGCATTTCTTCCAGTGATTATTGTTCGGACTTCATTGCTGCGATCTTGGATAAGAGACTTATAGCGTCATTGGACTCGGATTTTTCGATCGGTACAGGGACTTTGTCCCTGACTTACCGACGCAGTCCAATATTGTCATTACAACATGTGTTTTATTTTTCGACGCTATATATATATTATATATATATACAAGCCTGCTACTAAGCATGATAGTTTAGTTTCTTGTCCGCGTGGCTCATTTCTGCCATTTTATCTTTTTTACATATAGTTTATTTTGGCAGAGCAGGGCATACCGAGAGTTCATATGCGTCTAGACGGTGTGATTAAAGACTGCATATATTCTTTTTCGCCGTTTATGTCTTTTCCAATTTCAATGTTGGGAACGACATTATGTATAGTAGACTTAACTTAGACGCTTTATTATACGTAATCCGCCTTACTGAGGCGTTATCATTACGTCTTCAAGAAAAGATTTACGGGATATTATTCTCAATGTAATTTCTTTTGAGGGCAGTAGTTTGTTCACGTATAACTCCGCCCTTCAGTGGCTGATTGGAGTTGGTTAGACGTGATGCAGCCCTAGCTACATCCACGCGTGGATAGTAGGTTAAGAACTCTCTCAGAGTCGCTTCGTTCTCGGAGGAGCTTCTCTTCGACGGCAACTTTCCGGCAATCCATGAATTGCTTGATTTATACATTCTCTTGTCTATCTAGTGTTACAAGAGATTCAGACTGGGGCAAACATTCGGTGGTTGACTCAGAGAGTGCCGCCGCAGTTGCCGGACCCTAGTGTGGCTGTTATGACGGTTGCCAGTCAAACAGATTGGGATATTCTGATCCCTACGGATTCGAAGTGCCAGGGTCTTTGGGTTCCGCAGTCTTTTAGCTATCAGTTTAACTTCCGCGGAATAATGTTTTTTAGGCTTGCTTTATGTCATTGCATGAACATTATTCAGAAACGCATGCCCAAATTCCTGTCCTTTAATTCGACAGTAGTGGCGTATTTCCGGAACCAGGGAGGCACTCTTTCGTTTCCGTTATTCAATTTAATGGAAAGAATCCGTCTGTTGGTTATAGTACACCAACTTCAGTTTTGGTCCGTCATATTCTGGGTCGTCTGATTGTTTTATCGCACTCCCGTTCTCTTACGGGTCGCTTGTTGCTGTCAGAATGGACTCTCAACAAACAAGTATTTAATCAGATTTGCTATCTATGGGAGCGCCCAATGATGTTTTATTTATGACACAGCTTGCTAATCAATTGCAGACGTATGTGTTGGCTTTAGAGATGGGCAATATACCGAAAAACCGAACCGATACCGATATCATGGGGACACCGAAAAACCGAACCGACCCAATCTTTGAATACCGAAACCAACGGTATTTTCAATTTTCCTTGTGCATTCACTATTTATAAGGCCTTGGTGAGGATTGATAGCAGTTGAAGTGTTCATTTTCATGAAAGAAGTGACTGATTTTATTTTTCAGTTTTGTTCAGCCTTAAGGACCAGGGCAGTTGTACTAAATTATCTATAGTCTACGACCTGTACATTTCCAGTTGCTTAGCAGTGATTTCTAGCCAAGTCTTGGCTGCCTTAACAGGCAGCCAAGACTTGGCTAGAAATCACTGACCAGATCATTTTACTACTGTCATCAGGCCCACCTAAAGATGACATCTTCAGGACACACATTCTATGATTACAGACGCCTTAAGTGAGCTTGAAAAGTTAAGGCGTATTTAGAACAAGTCACCAAATTACTGTAGATATGATCTGTGTTGACAAAAGATTGACAATGTTGAGCCCATCAACAATGGCATGTGTAGCACTGTGATAGAATGATACAAGAACAACTTATTCTGTATTTTTTCGGACATGGATTCCCCTTTGGTACTATCAGTGAATCTGAAGTCACATACCGAATACCGAACCGATACCGTGGTATGCCCACACAAAAATACCGAAACCGATACCGAACTCAAAATTCCAATACCGCCCATCTCTAGTTGGCTTGTCCAGATCTCTGAGCTAATACTGTTAACGCTCTATTGATCTATAGGACGGAATGATAGGATACGCGTATCCTCCGGCGCTGTTGTTTTAGCAGGTATTGCTAAGATAAACAACCACAATACATTTCTGTTGATAGCATCTCTATCTTCACAGAGATCATGAGTAATTTACTCTCTTGTCTACTGTGGATCTTAACGTGAAATCTTCCTCTATGTGAGGATCTTTTTTTTACTGGGTAAATCGTGTCATCTTTATCACAACCAGCAAGGTCGCAACCTTCATGTATTCCGTTGTGTGGTCCGTATTGCATTGTAAGCACTGTACTGGACGAGCTTTGGACGCGATTTCTTACTATAGGAGATCCTCTTCTTCGCTATTCTATGCGACTAAAGTGGAGGCTCTTCCGTCGTGGTGTAGGGATCATTATGTTCATATGGTTGATCCCTCCATACTACGCATTGCTAGTTTTTAGTATACTTGTTTCACAAGATCTACTGCAGCCTGTTGTTATTTAGGTTATAGGTTTATGTTACCTCATACCTATGCACTCTACGATAGTTTACAATTGAGTCTTTTGTCTCTTTATCTAAGTCAGTTAGTAACTTTTTGATAAATAGACTTAGAATCTTTAGATTAAATTCCTATACGGATTTTAACTTCGGTTCTTATTTAGCTATGTAATCATTTGAGCCTCTGGAAACAGTAGTTTTCAAATTCTGACCTTTTAGACAGTAATTCTGTTGGTTTCTCTTTTACTATAGAGTCAGTGAGTTTCATGCACTATCGATGGATGATTTTCACTTTCATAGTTTCGGAATCAATACTTCCGTTACTATTTAGGTTGGATTGTTGCATAAGAGTTAGGCTCCTATTTCCGGAACCTATTATTTTAAGGTCCTTCCGTCTTCGTATGGGCATAGGCCTTTACTCTTTCCGGGTACAGTTTATGTATTTATAAACAGATATCTGTTTATTACAAGGGCGTAAGCTTCTTCTGTCTTTGATGTCTAGTAGAAGGACGTTACGCTCCATTTTATTTTTAATGGATTCTATTAACTAGCGTACTGCTTATGGTATATCATTGGCTTAGCAGTTGTGCTTAAGATTTCGGCTCATGAAGTAAGAGTTCTTCTACTTCTTGGGCTTACATTAATAGTGTTGCTATTATAGATTTTTGAAGGCTGCTCATTGCGCTCAGCCATCCATTCATGAATTTTATCTCAGAAATATCGAGTCCATTTCTGGAGGCCTCTATTGTTAGGTCTATTATCTACTGCTCAGAATATCATTCTCTTAACAGTTGCTACTATAGCTAGGTAGGCTGTCTGTTTCGGCAGTGTCTCCGTTCGGCTGCCCTCTTCGCTCTGGGCTATTTGACCCAGGGCAAGAAAAAGGGGGGGGGAGGGTGTTCCCTTGGGTCACCTGTTTTTACTATGAAAACAAGGGGATACCTCCTCCGGAGTTAGTAATTCTGAGCTGTTATTGGGATGGTTGTTTAGTGAGAAGTTTAAGTTTATAAAATTCATTCAAGTCTTAGTTTTTAAAGTATAGCTTTTGAATATTGCATATGTCAACGGACATGATTATGCAATTCTCACACACTTTTAGGAGTATAAGAGTCTCTATTCTCTAGACTTACTTTATTATTGGCTTACTTTAAAAATTATTAGTATAAGGATTATTGGATATTAATAGAGTACATGGATGTATGAAGCTCAATTTTTGGAAGGTGTTGTATCTTTCTAATTTATCATAAATAAGAAAGATACATGTAAGGCCTATTACTTCTTTTCCCTACAGGGGATGACTCTATTTTATTTTATTGAGCGTATTCCATTTTGCTCTATGTCCTTGGCCCTCCAGCCTTTTTACTATTCAGCTATGTCTGGGTCATTGGTACAGTATAAAAATGTTAAAAAATTTATAGTAATTTATATATTTTTTATACTTACCAATGACCCAGACGGGGATGGCCCTCCCAGGAGTTGGGAACTCTTGCCTCCCCGCTGAGTACATAGCGCTTACCAGGCACTGGTTATTAGAATGATAAATGGCGCCAATTTCGGAACGTCCTTGACACTGCGCATGCGCAGTGGGGGCGAGGTGTGGAGGGCCTTTCAGGACATGTTTTCTTTAGTTTTAGATGCAAATTTTGGGGATTGGGGGGCAAAATTTGTGTTTGGCCCTATATTTTAAGAGTTAGCACCAGCTATGTCTGGGTCATTGGTAAGTATAAAAAATATATAAATTACTATAAATTTTTTAACATTTTTCAGACAAAAACTGAAAATAATAGCTATTCAAGAATTTTTTTTTGCAAGTGTCATCTGCTTTTCATTTTAGGTAAAGGGTTAAAAAACAAAAAACAATGAAGTCCCCATTACATCCACGGCAATGCATCTTCGTTTGCGCGCACGGATACATGACACAATTGTTGATTGCATAATTCACTTGTGAAATTATGGTTTATAATCAAACCCGGAAATCCCAGTAAATCACTTTTGGAAAGTAATAAATAAATGTAATCACACCATGACTGGAAGTTTCTGAAACTACCTTTCTTTTCAGATTACCAGTCATGATGTAGCTATTCAGTTAACATGATTCCACTGTATTAGAAAGTGAAATAAGGAAGAAAAACGGAAAGCATATATTTTCCAAACAAAACCATTTAATATACCTTCTGTACAAATTTCACCTGTTAAACCCTTTACCCAACATAACTGCCAAAACCGGCCAGCGCTATTCACAAAAATTCAATTTACATTATTTTTTAGCTCAACTTTGGCGAAGCCAAATTTGAGATATTGTCATGGCCCATCGTCCGTCTGTCCGTCCATCGCGCCATCAACACGGCTCGGGCTAGAGGCTGTATTTATGAACCAATCTTTACGAAACTTCTTGGGTACCTTTGTTATCACCGTGGGACGAGAGCGAGTGTTTTTGTGTCTGGTCCAAAATTCAAGATGGCTGTTGGAAGCCATTTTGTACAAAATTAGGTGCAATCAGAGTTTTGCGCAGAACTTCCAAATGAAAGCTCTGATTTGAATAATTTTTTGTATGAATGTTTAGTACCATGGGATACATCACATATAGTACAGGTTTTTTTTCTTGTGCGTAAATTATGCAAATTAGACTAACTTTGATTTATTTAGTGTTACTTTCAACACTGTAACTGCAAATGCCAATACGGCTCGGGCTAGAGGCCGTATGAACCGATCTTTACGAAACTTCTTGGATATCTTTGTGTGTCATTGCTGTGTCACATACTATACATATACATGTCTTATACAAGTTGAGCTACAGTGTCATTGACACTTTCATTTCCATTTTTTATCTCAAAAGCATAGCTTATGACTCTTCAATGGAATGAGCTAATTGTGAACTTGTTCCAATGAGTGGTCATAAGCTATGTTTTTGATGCAAAAAATGAAAAAATTTAGTTATTCAAGAATTTATTTGCAAGCCTTTCATGTTATTTATTTGTTGGGTTTAACGACACGCTTGACAGCCAGGGTCACCTCGTGTTGGACCTTTCATGTTAGGTAAATAGTTCACTGCTTATAGGTTATAGAATTTACCCCTGTTAGTTAAATAAAATATCTTGTAATATGTCAAGAATTTACCCTGACAATCACCCATTGGTAATTCCCCTGTTTACAGACCTATCATACCCCTCTAAATCCAGTACAGGCATTTGTTCTATAATATTTAGTTTGACAGCTTATGGAATTCTGTCAAACAAATATAATAGAATAAATGCTCAGTTTATCTCTAGAATACAGGAATGTGACCAAGTTCCTGTTAATTTAGTACTCCTGTTAAATGAATAATTTTCACTTACAAAGAGCTTATTCAATTAACAGCATTCCTCTGTAGTAGTAAAATCAGTCAGGCTAAGTAGGTCAATACGAAATGTGGATCTCTAATAGGAAACAGTCACCTGAATATGGTTGGTATTTGTTGAAAGTAAAAATTTAGCATTCTATTCAACACAAGGTTTTATTCTTTCAAAATTTCATAAAGCTGGAAAAACATCTATATTCATATATTTATTCATCAGATAGTTGCATCTGAGCATCGAACACCCGCCATGCCAATGTATATTCATATACTTTTGTTATAACCATACTAAATAGTACAGTATGTGTTAGGACAGTACAGGTACCATACAGTATAGTGTTAGCACATTATGGTACAATGTTAGGAGTGCCCAGTACAGAGCAGAGCTAGGACAGTACAGTACATGTTAGGACAGTACAGTTACCATACAGTATAGTGTTAACACATTATGGTACAATGTTAGGAGTGCCCAGTACAGAGCAGAGCTAGGACAGTACAGAGTTAGTACAGTACAGTGTAGTACAATGTTAGGACAGTACAGTACATGTTAGGACAGTACAGTACCATACAGTATGGTGTTAGCACATTATGGTACAATGTTAGGAGTGCCCAGTACAGAGCAGTGCTAGGCCAGTACAGGGTTAGTACAGTACAGTGTAGTACAATGTTAGGACAGTACAGGGTTAGTACAATACAGTGTAGTACAATGTTAGGACAGTACAGTACCATACAGTATGGTGTTAGCACATTATGGTACAATGTTAGGAGTGCCCAGTACAGTGCAGTACTAGGACAGTACAGAGTTAGTACAGTACAGTGTAGTACAATGTTAGGACAGTACAGTACATGTTAGGACAGTACAGTACCATACAGTATGGTGTTAGCACATTATGGTACAATGTTAGGAGTGCCCAGTACAGAGCAGAGCTAGGACAGTACAGTACATGTTAGGACAGTACAGTTACCATACAGTATGGTGTTAGCACATTACGGTACAATGTTAGGAGTGCCCAGTACAGTGCAGTACTAGGACAGTACAGGGTTAGTACAGTACAGTGTAGTACAATGTTAGGACAGTACAGGGTTAGTACAATACAGTGTAGTACAATGTTAGGACAGTACAGTACCATACAGTATGGTGTTAGCACATTATGGTACAATGTTAGGAGTGCCCAGTACAGAGCAGAGCTAGGACAGTACAGTACATGTTAGGACAGTACAGTTACCATACAGTATGGTGTTAGCACATTACGGTACAATGTTAGGAGTGCCCAGTACAGAGCAGTGCTAGGCCAGTACAGGGTTAGTACAGTACAGTGCAGTACAATGTTAGGACAGTACAGTACCATGCAGTATGGTGTTATCACATTACGGTACAATGTTAGGAGTGCCCAGTACAGTGCAGTACTAGGACAGTACAGGGTTAGTACAGTACAGTGTAGTACAATGTTAGGACAGTACAGTACATGTTAGGACAGTACAGTGCCATACAGTATGGTGTTAGCACATTATGGTACAATGTTAGGAGTGCCCAGTACAGAGCAGTGCCAGGACAGTACAGGGTTAGTACAGTACAGTGTAGTACAATGTTAGGACAGTACATTATGATACAGTGCAGTGTTAGAATAGAACAGTACAGGGTTAGAACAGAACAGTACAGTGTAGTACAATGTTGGAGTCCAGTACATTGCAGTGTTAGGACAGTTTAGTACAATGTTAGGACTACAATACAGTGCAGTGTTAGGAATGTGCAGTACAGAACAGTATATGGTTAGAACAGTACAGTGCAGTACATTGTTGGAGTCCAGTACATTGCAGTGTTAGGACAGTGTAGTACCATGTTAGGACAGTACAATACAGTACAGTGTTAGGACAGTGCAACACAGTATAGGGTTAGAACAGTACAGTGCAGTACAGTGTTAGGGTAGTACATTGCAGTGTTAGGACAGTGTAGTACAATGTTATGGCAGTACAATACAGTGCAGTGTTAGGACAGTGTTCAACACAGTATAGGGTTCGAACAGTACAGTGCAATACAGTAGTACAATGTGGTAGAATGTTAGAACAGTAGAGTACAATACAGTGCAGTGTTAGGGCTAAAGTATGGTACAGGGTTAGAACAGAACAATACAGTACAATGTTAGAGTCCAGTGCTGTACAGTGTTAGGACAGTACACAAGACAGTACAGTACAGTGTAGTACAATATTAGGATAGTACAATACAGTGCAGTTATGACAGTGCAGTACAGGATTAGAACAGAACAGTACAGTGCAGTAGTGTCACAAAATACAGTACAGCGTAGTGTTAGGGAGATAAAGTACAATAGAGTGATGGTAGAGTACATTGTAGTACAGTACATTGTTTGGACAGTACTACAGGGTGATATTAGGGCAGCACAGTACAGTGCAATGTTAGGACAGTTTAATAAGGTACATGGTTAGTGCAGTACAGTGTTGGGACAGTACATTATGTTACCATACAGTACAGTGATCCCACAAGATGTCTTTTTATCAGTCAAATCGCAATTTGATCACCTCCTCTGATTGTGACACATTTACACCACTGGATGGTGATTTCATAAATAAAATATTTGCGAAAATGTGAATAAGGAAAATCCTATGAAAATATCTTATGAAATGCAATGTTTTTTTTTTCATCTATTTTTGACAGGTGAAATTCTATAGTTTTGAGGGCAGGAAAAATTAGGAGAATTTTGTACATATTGTGACCCAGTCACAGTCCTGTTGAAATTCTCTCTCAATTTTTGCATGGTACAGTAGAATCCTCTTAATTGAATATCCATTTCGCCAATGAAAATTATTCAATTAACAGGCGTATACAATTAACAGAGATTTGGTCAGTTTCCTGTGTTCTGGAGGTAAACTGAGCATTTATTCTATTATATCTTGTTTGACAGAGCTCATAGAGCTCTGTCAAACAAGATATTATAAAATAAATGCCTGTATTGGATGTAGTGAGGCCAAAAAGGTTGATAAATAAGGGGAATTTGGTGCGTGTCAGAGTCATTTTTTCGACATATTACAAAAATTTATATACAATTAACAGGAGTTTACTCGACAACCCATATGCAATTAACAGATTAAATTTGTACTGAAGGTATGGTAAATGGTTTTGTGTTTGAAAATTATATTCAATTAACAGGGATATACAACTAAGAGATATCTAATTAAGTGGGCTCCACTGTACTGTAGTTCAAGTTCATTTCTCTTCCATAGTATTTTTATGCCCCCCAAAACATTTTTGTGGGCATTTAGTGTTTGTCATTTCTGTATGTATGTCTGTCTGTCTGTCTCTCTGTCTGTCTGTCTGTCTGTCCATCAGGAAGATTCTCATGTCACCCCATAACTCCGAGTTGCTTTGTTGGATTTTGTTGAATCTTGGAATACGTGTTGCTTATGGGGAGGCGATGTGTTGTGCACAAATGTTTTTTTGTTTGATGGAGGTCAAGATCACAGATCAAGGTCATAGTTTGGGGGCATCCGTGGCCACTGTGGGTCACTGTCAGTCTTGTTATTTTTGAGTAAATAGTGCAAAGCTGTTTGAATATTAAATTTGTATATTTATTATTTACAGACTATGAAGTTGTGGTGGGTGTGTGCCGTGAAGGTCGTGATGTTGTGACAGAAAAAAGAAAACAACACGAGGTGAGAAATATTTCACTGTGGTGAAGATAAATTGAAGTGCGTTTTTACAATACAGGGATTCTTTTGGGTGTCTACAGGGGCCAAATATGGGACCCTTTCCCAATGGCATTTGGAAAGGCTGAACTGAATGATCCGAGGTTTACATGAAAATGATTATTTTCAAGAATTGAATGTTCTTGAGTGTGATAAATGGGCATTTTCATTCATCAAATAAGCGACCATTTTTTTGAAATCACAGGCGAATCAATTGTTCATTGTCACTTATTGCGGATTTTTAACCTAACTTGACAAAGTCAAGATAAGCTATTGCCATCACGCGTGCAGAAGTCTATTAATCTGTGAGTCTGTTCACATTTCCTTTAGCACAGGCTAAACCCTGTAGTTCTTGTCCGAGCGTCACAAAATTTCATATGCAGGTTTGAGGCCATGTCTAGATGAGAATGCCCCCTTTTGTTTGCAATCAGTCAACCTTGATGGCTGCCCGAGCCCAAAACCCGAAAACCTTTATCACAGTCTACAGGTCGTATTTATGAAGGGATTACATGGTAACTTGATAGGATGACTCTGTATAATATCTAGATGAGAACGTCCCCTTTTGGCCATGATCTGTCAACTGTGACGACTGCCCAAGCCTGAAACCCAAAAACTTTCAGCACTGTCTGCAGGTCATATTTAATTTGGTGTGATTTCATTGTAACTTGGTAGGATGACTCCATATGATGTCTAGATGAGAACTTCCCCATTTGGTCGCAATCTGTCAACTGTGACAACTGCCTGAGCCCCAAACCTGAAAACCTTTAGCACAGTCTACAGATCATATTTATGGAGGGATTTCATTGTAATTTGGTAGGATGACTCCATATAATGTCCAGATGAGAACGTCCCCTTTTGGTTGTGATCAGTCAACTGTGATGGCTACAGGGGCCCGAAGCCCGAAAACCTTTAGGACAGTCTACAGGTCGCATTTATGAAGGGATTTAATTGTAGCTTGGTAGGATGACTCCAGATAATGTCTAGATGAGGATGTCCCCTTTTGGTTGGGATGGGTCAGCTGTGATGGCTACACAGGCCCAAAGCCCAAAAACCTTTAGCGCAGCCTACAGGCTATGTTTATGAAGGGATGTCATTGTAACTTCATAGGATGACTCCTTTTGGAATAATTTCACTGTTACTTGGTAACTTTGGTTGACATACGTTAACTGTGAGAGCCACATTAACCCACCCCTCACTTCTTTACTACAGGCTACTCCTCAAATTATTTCTATTGAAAACACAGCATACAGGGAACAGAAATTAACATATTCTCAATTATCACAATTCTTGTATTTCATAATCCTTTCATAAACATTGAACATTATCCTTTTCATCAAACACCATACACAGTCAGTTTAAGCTACATTGTCATTGACACTTTCATTTTATATCTATTTTGTTCCGTTTCAGTCGGGGGTTCAAGTGTCGAAACGAAAATAGGCGACTTACGCGACTCAACAAAATAACCCAGTTTGAAAGCAGGTTACGTCGCTTAGGATGCCGAAAATTCTCTGCTGAAAATGTATACACAATGGATGTATTTTCTAACACTGTATTTTTAATTCGTTTGCTGATGATTTAACTGTTGGGCCATCTATTCCGAGAAAAACATGAATGGCATTGAAACACATAAAAAAAGGCTGTAGTGATGACAAGAAAACCTTTGTATAGGGCACAAGTGTGCATATGAAGGATCTTGAAAAAGTACCTTCTAAGCAACCTTCTTACATCTGGTCCTGTTCACACTTTCAGACTTAAGAAATTATTTGTTTAGTAGATTTTGGTGAAAGGCAACCACAGGAGGGTGCTGGGGCGATTGGCACGAAGAAGAGGGGAGGGGTCATGAAGGAGAGGGTAGCAGTGGGGGATTTTCAATCAATAATTACTTTGTGATTTTTAGCTTAATTTGACAAAATCAAGATAAGCAATTGCCATCATGCGTGCGGAAGTCTGTTTGTCTGTGAATCTGTGAGTCTGTTCACATTTTCCTTTAACACAGGCTACACCCCGAAGTTCTTATCTGATCATCACAAAATTTCTTCATATGCAGGTTTTGGGTCATGTCTAGATGAGAACGTCCCCCTTTGGTCGTGATCGGTCAACCGGTATGGCTGCCTAAGCCCAAAACCTGAAAACCATTAGCACAGTCTACAGGTCGTTTATATGAAGGGATTTCATTGCTACTTGGTAGGATGCCTCTGTATAATGCCTAGATAAGAACGTCCCCTATTGGTCATGATCTGACAACCATGATGGCTGCCCAAGCCCGAAACCCCAAAACTTTTAGCGCAGCCTGCAGGTCATATTCAATATGGAGGGATTTCATTGTAACTTGGTAGGATGACTCCGTATGATGTCTAGATGAGATCTTCCCCATTTGGTCGCGATCTGTCAACCGTGACGACTGCCCGAGCCCAAAACCCGAAAACTTTTAGCACAGTCTACAGGTCACATATTTATGCAGGGATTTCATTGTAACTTGGTAGGTTGACTTCATATAATGTCTAGATGAGAACGTCCCCTTTTGGATGTGATTGGGCAACTGTGATGGCTACAGGGGCCCGAAGCACAGTCTACAGACCATATTTATGAAGGTATTTCATTGTAACTTGGTAAGATGACCCCAAATAATGACTAGATGAGAACGTCCCCTTTTGGTCGCACTCATTCAGCCTCGATGGCTGCCCGAGCTCAGAAACCTTTAGCATAGTCTATAGGTTGTATTTATGGAAGGATTTCATTGTAACTTGTTAGGTTGGCTCCATATAATGCCTAGATGATGACATCCCCTTTTGGTCGTGATTGGTCAGCTGTGCCGTCTACAAGTGCCCGAAGCCCGAAAACCTTGAGCACAGTCTAAAGGTCATATTTATGACGAGATTTCATTGTAACTTCGTAGGATCACTCCAGATGAGACTGTCCCCTTTTGGTTGCGAATATTCAACCATTATGGCTGCCCGAAGCCCGAAAACCTTTAGCACAGTCTTCAGGTCATATTTATGAAGTGATTTCATTGTAACCTGGTAGGTTGACTTCATATAATGTCTAGATGAGAACACCCCCTTTTGGACACGATTGGGGAACTGAGACGGCTACAGAGGCCCAAAGCTTGAAAACCTTTAGCACAGTCTACAGGTCATATTTATGAAGGGATTTCATTGTAGCTTGGTAGGATGACACCAAATAATGTCTAGATGAGAACATCCCCTTTTGGTCGCGATCATTCAGCCTTGATGGCTGCCCAAGCCCAAAAACCTTTAGCATAGTCCGTAGGTCATATTTATAGAAGGATTTCATTGTAACTTGTTAGGTTGACTCCATATAATGCCTAGATGATGACATCCCCTTTTGGTCATGATTGGTCAACTGTGACAGCTATAGGGGCCTAAAGCCTGAAAACCTTGGGCACAGTCTACAGGTCATATTTATGAAGGGATTTCATTGTAACTTTGTACGATCACCCCAGATGATGCCCAGATGAGAATGTCCCCTTTTGGTTGTGATCATTCAACCATGATGGCTGCCTGAACCCAAAAACCTTTAGCTCGGTCTACAGGTCATATTTATGAAGGGATTTCATTGTATCTTGGTTGGATGACCCCGAATAATTTCTAGATGAGATCGTCTCCTTTTGGTCGCAATCATTCAGCCTTGATGGCTGCCCAAGCCCAAAACCCCAAAACCTTAGCATAGTTTATAGGTCGTATTTATGGAAGGATTTCATTGCAACTTGTTAGGTTGACTCCATATAATGCCTAGATGATGACATCCTCTTTTGGTCATGATTGGTCAACTGTGACGGCTCCAGGGACCCGAAGCTCGAAAACCTTGAGCACAGTCTACAGGTCATATATATGAAGGGATTTCATTGTAACTTTGTAGGATCACTCCAGATTATGCCCAGATGACAACGCCTCCTTTTGGTTGCGATCATTCAACCATGATGGCTTCCCGAGCCCAAAACCCGAAAAACTTTAGTACAGACTACAGGTTGTATTTATGAAGGGATTTCATTGTAACTTAGTAGAATGACTCAGTATAATGTCGAGATGAGGACGTCCCCTTTTAGTTGCAATCGGTCTACCATCGTGGCCAATCAGGCCTGAAGCCCAAAAACCTTTAGCACAGTCTACAGGCCATATTTATGAAGGGATTTCAATGTAACTTAATAGGATGACTCGTTTTGGAATAATTTCACTGTAACTTTGTAACTTTCGTTGACATATGTTAACTGTGAGGGCCACATACATTAACTGTGACGTCATATTAACCCACCCCTCAGCTTTTTAGTGCAGCAGTGTACACCTCATATATTACCTGCGTCGCCAGCGTCAGAGCAGGTCTAATAACCGCTCGACTCTGTCCGTCAGTCCGTCTGAAACACTTCTTCCATCAAAGTTTTCTTGGCTTCTATGAAAGGGAATGATTTTGTATTTGGTCTGCTGCTTCATAATGATGAGTTGTATCGGGTATCTAATTTTCAGATCTGTTGCATGCAGCGACGCAGGTCCAGACCCGGTATTGGTCTTGGCTTGTTTTTATTAAAAACATAGCATACAGGGAACAGAAATTAACATATTCCCAATTATCACAATTCTTATCTTATTTCCTAATCCTTTCATAAACATTGAACATTTGAAACAAGTAAAGCTACAACAGTGTAATTGACACTTCCATTTAACCTGGCACAGAAGCATCATAGACAACTGGACCTGGATTAATCGGGTGTTAATGGAGGACCACAAGCTGAAAATGTGAAGGGGCGGCAGGGGGTGATACATAAATATTCTTAATTTTCCCCACTTGCCTATGAAGTCTCCCTACTTGACTATGCAGTCTCCTTATTTTGTCTGGAGGGGGACATGAAGTCTCCCTAAAATCCCCCCCCCCCCCCCCCCTAGGCTGGTCCCTGATCATGTGTGTTGGATAGTGGGAACCCCGGGAATTGAAGCAGTGCACATTTACTGTGGTAAACAAGCTCTGTTTTACTAGTAAAATAGGACCCAGTCCCTAATGCTTGGGGTGGAACTTGGAAGTCCTCTAAAATGGGCAACATGGGTATAAACGATTAACTAAACTTGACTTTATCTCCATGTTGCAGTCATGATTAGCCATTGTGCTGAAATATGTGACCTTAAACACCAGTAAATAAATAACAATAAATAACCCTCTTCACTCTGATGTCAAAATACCGAAATTTTCAGCTTCAGATGCAACAAGAAATTTAACCAAGTCAGTATTGTTTGACAGACCTCATAGAGCTTTGTCAAACAATACTGAATTAGTTTTGTCCCTGTATCCCGATAAATTCTGTCTCTTGATTGGTCAGAATGCCTTGATCAAATAGCCATGGCAAGGTGCACCCAACAGCCAAGGTATATGAGAGCATGCAACATCCAGGGTATAAGCGCACACGAAACATCAGGTTTAAATGAAAGCTTTCCACTTTTGCTCGCCTCGATATAAAAATTGAAACAAAAATCATGAAAATAGTCACAAAAGTCATCAGATTTCCGACATTTCGATCATATTTTGCTGTTACAAATTAAATAGTCGAATAATTAAATGAAACAACTTGAGAAAAACAAAATAAGAGAAAATATCGCCCCCTTAGTTCCACTGTGTTCTATTTGCCAGTAGGCACATAGAACACATTGGAACTTGCTGGACAATATGAAAACAAAATACTGTTTACTCGTTTCCTTAATGACCCAAGGAATATAACTCTATCTGTTGTCTTCTGTGTTTGTAAAAACAAAACAATTATTCATGTATTTGGTCCAACTTTTTACGGAGCATGAGAAATGCATCCACAAATTTTTCTCCACTATGTTTCTATTGTGTTTCAAACGGGACGAAAACATTATCTCCGTCAACATATATGGTATATGGAGATTTAATACCTGGATGTCTCATTTAAACACCTGCGGCTCGGTGTTTAAAAACCGACATCCAGGTTTTAAATCTCCATGTACCATACATGTTGATAGAGATAACATTTTTGTCCCTTATAATATTCCTAGCAGCATTCTGGGAAACATTTTCAGTTTGAAATTTTAATTTTTCAACATCAGAGTGTAGAGGGTTAAGGCACTGAATGGCAAAGTGACCTGTGCTCATTGAAAAATTGGGACTTTTATCATGCTGCTGGCCTAAAATAGAGCTTTAAAGCAGGGTTTCAGCTATATCCTCACAGTAGGCGTCAACAGGCTACATTCCCCCACCAGGGAACTTTCCAGACATTAATCAACATGTTAAAATTCACCCTAGCCTACCCATTCCCTGAGAAATAATTGATTCACAGATTTTAGAAGTGCCATTTCTAGATTTCTTTTGATGATTTCTGTACATAAATTTCATAGAAAGTTAACTCTACTCTGATGGTGCAATTGTTCCATAAGTCTTGCATAACTCAATCATCCACCAATGAAAAGCTAGACAAACTGTAAACAATAACCTCATTGAATATTAAATGTATCATGTGACAAAACAGTGTGATTTGTTTGGTCAATATGTGCGCTACATAATACGAGTTGTAAAACATGATTCAGTAGTAAATAGAGGGTATGAAATGAGTGTTTTTCTCATATAATATTTTTGAAACGAGTCTAAGAATTTTCCGTTTTGGCGAGCCTCTGGTGATCCCGAACGGAAAATTTGGACGAGTTTCATAAATATTATATGAGAAAAACACGCATTTCATATTCTATTTATCATATGACACACACACCCACAAATTAGCCACTTAGTATGACTCTTTTACCCCATCACCTAACTTGAGTTGCAGACGACACTTGGAAAAAACATCCTTGTATCACTAAAAATTTTCATTTTTGGCTCCAAAACATAGGTTATGACCCCTCATTGGAACGAGCTCGTCAAGCTTGTTCCAATGAGGGGTCATAACCTATGTTTTGGAAGCAAAAAGGGAAAATATAAAAAACATGAATGGCATTTTTCTTGTAGGTAAAAGATTAATACAAAATAACCCACCCTAAATAGGACAGATAACGTAAATTCTCCCTACTGAAATTATGCAAATATGACCCAGTTGTATTTTGTTTAGCCAATCAAATTGTCCAGTTTTGAAATTGACCAATGAAAGCTCCCAACTCTAATTATGCAAATTACAAAAATGTGGCCCAGTTGTATTTTGTTCAGCCAATCAAATTGTCTAGTTTTGAAATTTACCAATGAAATTGATGGAAGGCTTTATTTATCACTGTTCAATATGAAACAAAGTATCAAATGTTTTAAAGTGAATGAAACGGACAAGTCATATGATAAATATCATTATGTGACGTTTTGTTTTCTGACCAATCTTATTACTTCCAACATTTACCCAAAACAGGCACGTGTTGAAAAAGCATAAATTTCTGTAGATGTACTTCCGCTGTCAGTGTTAATTAAAATGACACAACAGTCTGCAGGTATACTGTTCACACCTCATTTGTGTATTTTAATCAGTGTAATGGAATCTTGAATCTGTTTTCTTGAAAATTACAGAATCACGAAAAAGAGAGCTTCTTGTTTCCAATTTAGAAGTGTGAAAAAGCCTGAGTGTGATAGCTCTCCTCTGTCCTCATATCGACAGCACTGATTAATTTATTGTGTAAGGCCACACAAAGTAGATCTTCTGTTTCTCAGGCCATTATTTGTAAAATTGCATGTGGGCGAGCGGTTTTTTATTTTATTTTTTATTTCAGTAATTACTTCTTTGCCATCAAAAGTTCATGTTCTTAGTTCGAGTTTTAGGTCTCATAATCTACAGAATAGCATGGGTGGTGGTGTATTTCATCCCTTGAGTGCAAGAAGGCTTTGCAATGCTAAAGCATTGCAAAGCCTTCTTGCACTTAAGGGACAAATTCATAAATTTTTTTAACTTGGGTAAAATATCAGACATAAACCATTTAATTTTAATTTTTTTTAAGTTTAAATTGGTTATAAAAAGAGAGCATACGGCAGCCAAAAGGACCATGCGGGAGGGCCTGAAAAACAGATTTTTAATTTTTTTAGGCCTAAATGAGTGATTTTTCACCCGAATATCTTCTTATTGGTTTATTCTTAAACAATTACAGGCTCTCGGAATGTGAAAACCTATGCAAATATCACTGGGAAAAACCTAAAAAAATCCCTCAGATGCAACGAAATGGGGGTTTTGGAACCACCAAATTTAAAATTTTCTAACACAGGCTGAACCATGGTTGGCTTGTGGTAGCGACGATTCTTGGTTGCATCCATTATACGGCCTCATTTATTTTCCTCTTGTTGAAACACTTTCAAAAGTGACAGAAAAATCAAGTAATTTGTGGTGCTGTCTTGCAGCAGAGATGGGTAGTGATACAATTTGAGACCTTAAATGGAAGATACCTGTTGTGGAGGGCTGTAAAGCAGTAAAATTAAGGCCTATTGTGATGGGTCTGCTTCAGAAATAATAAGTTATAAAGATTTCTTTTGGAAGCCAGATCTTTGTTTTGTCCTACTTTTGAGAGTTTCCGTGGTGAAAAATATCAGTTTTACTTTTATGTTCTCATTATGTAGTGGGAGGGGGATATAGGAGTGGGTTCCATCCATCTTTTCATCCATCCTTCCCTCTGGCCTTCCCCATTTATTGTCATCACCTTTTAAAGAAATCTGTTCATAATATTTTTTCTAAATTTGACATACAGCTTTTTGGTGATGATATCATGAATGGAATTGCGATCTGGGTATGTACAAGTATTTCTTCAAGAGTTATTGCCCTTGTTAGACTTGGACTTCCTTGTAATCACATTACCATTTCTTGTCATTACATTACAATTTCTTGTTATCACATTACAATTTCTTGTCACACATTGAAAATAAAAAAACATTGAAGATTTTGTTTTCCAAATTTAATATTTAGCTTTTTGGTGATAATATCACGAATGGGATTGTGCATGGATGAGATTGTGCACCATTTGTGCCTAAGTATTTATTCAAGACTTTTTGTCCTTGTTGGATCTTTTCTTTTCATCTCATTACCATTTCTTTTCACTGCATTTAAAACAAAATAAACTGTTCAAGATTTTTTTCCTAATTTTCATACATGGCTTTTTGGTGATATCATGAAGAGAATTGTGAAATAACTGTATTCAAGTGTTTCTTTGAGAGTTATTGCCCTGTTGGAGATAGGTGGCAGGAGCTTAGCCATCCCTTGGCATTGCTCTTGTTGTTCTAGTCTGCTGTAGAGGTCTGTCATGGTGATATATTAATGCTTGCTTTTTTAACTTGCAGTGCTACCCTGAGGCAGAAGAGTACAAAAAGAATGGAAATAAAGAATTTCATGATGGTAACTTTAAACAGGCAGTTGAATGGTATTCGAAATCTGCTAAAGCTTTGTGAGTATTGTTATGGTAACTGGGACAAACATGACACTTGAAGACTTATAATACAAAAAAAGAATGGTGTGTGGTTTAAATGAAAGCTTTCTGCTTGTGCTCGCCTTGATATCAAAATCACACCAAAAAAAAAAATAGTCTCAAATGTCATCAGATTTCCAACAGTTCAGTTATATTTTGCTGTTACAACTTAAATAGATGAATAATTAAATGAAACAACTTGAGAAAAATAAAATAAGAACAAATAGGCACATAGAACACATTGGAACCCTGGGAACCATATGTTAACAAAATACTGTTTAATCGTTTCTTTACCGACCCAAGGAATGTAACTTTTATCTATTGTCTTTTCCCTTTGTGAAAACAAAACAGTTATTCACAAATTTGGTCCACCTTTTTACGGAGCATGAGAAATGCATCCACAAATTTTTCTCCACTATCTCCGTCAACATGTATGGTATATGGAGATTTAATACCTGGATGTCTCATTTAAACACCTCGCTGCGGCGAGGTGTTTAAATGAGACATCCAGGTATTAAATCTCCATATACCATACATGTTGACGGAGATAACATTTTTGTCCATTATAATATTCCTAGCAGCATTCTGGGAAACATTTTCAGTTTGAAATTTTGTTATTTCGACATCCGAGTGTAGAGGGTTAAGGCACTGAATGGCAAAGTGGCCTGTGCTCATTGAAAAAAAACAACAACAACAACAACACCTAATTGTCTCAGAACTGTACTTATTAGAGTTTACGAGTCTTTGTCTTTCTGAAGATAAAAATGGCTATCAAGGTAATAAGATGTTAAGGCCTAAGAAAGTTAAAAATCAGGCCCTCCTGATGGGTCATTTTGGCTGCCTCATGGTCTCTTTTTATAGCAAATGCAAACTTGAAAAAAATAAAAATTAAATGGCTTTTGTCCCTTGAGTTTGCGCAACAAGGCTTTGCACTGCTATAGCATTTCAGAGCCTTCTTGTACTCAAAGGACGAAATACACCACCTCTTATGCTACTCTATTTATTATGAGGTCTAAAACATAAAGCAGACAAAGAATATGAACTGTTAATGACAAAGAAATAATTACAAAAATAAAAAGTAAAATAAAAAACAGCCCACACGCAATTTTACAAAAAAATTTCTTGAAAAACAAGATCTACTTTGCAGGGCCTTTCAGGTATCAAAATGTAATGATTTTCAACTATCAATGACAATGGCCTAAAAAAAATAAAAATATGTTTCTCAGGCCCTCCCTCATGGTCCTTTTGGGTGCCACATGCTCTCTTTTTATAACCAATGTAAACTTAAAAAAATAAAAATTAAATGGTTTATGTGTGATATTTTACCAAAGTTAAAAAAATTGATAAATTTGTCCCTTGAGTGAAAGAAAGCCATCTTTCTCTCAAGGGACAAAATGCACCACCACCCATGCTATTCTGTAGATTATGATGCCTAAAACATAAGCCAAGAACATGAACTTTTGATGGCAAAGAAATAATTACAGAAATAAAAAATAAAATAAAAAAATGCTCGCCCGCATGCAATTTTACAAATAATGGCCTGAGAAACAGAAGATCTACTTTGTGGGGCCTTAAATATAAGTTTGGTACCCTGTCAAATGAATGAAATATTAAGGATATTTATCCTTTTTTGTTCCGACACAAGGTGTTCCTCATTGTCGAAAGTGTCATTAAACGCCAATAAATATCCTTTTTAACTCATCTTGACAAAGTCAAGCTGAGCTAATCTCATTGCTCTCCATCCATCGTTTGTCGTCTGTCCGTCCGTCACCATGTTTTGGTCTTCTCCAAAGCCACTAGGCCAATTCAAGTGAAAGTTTGTGTGAGTGATGGTCCTGAAGGGGCATTGCATTTTTGTTCAACACAGCATGCCAAGCCCCATAGGGAGGGAGTGGGGAAAAATGCTCCAAAATATTTTTGAAATCTTCTCATGAACCAGAGTGTACAATGACTTGATATTTGCTATGGAGCTTCCTTTTGAGGTGTAGAATTAAGTTTGTTCAAACGAAGTTCGTGAAGCAATGTTTGGCTTTGTAATGGGTGGGGTAAGATTTTTAGCCCCGCTCAAAATTTCTATTTTCTGAACCCATGGTCTGGTTTGAACCAAATTTAGTATGTGGTATTATTGGGTCATAAGTACTTGACTCATGCAAAAAAACCTTCCCACATCCCCATGGGAACCCTGGGAGCTAAAAATAGAAATATTTTCAAACGCCCATATTTCCCAAACCACACAGAACAGAGAGCTGTTATTTGGTATGAAGTATCCTTAGGACCAAGAGGATTGAATGGTAAAAAAAATGCCATCGTTTATGTTTGGGTGTTCTGTAATGGGCATCAAAAAAAATGCTGAGTCAGCATATTTGCAAAAATTTAAAAAAATCTTTTCTCCAGAACCAATCATCAGAATCTTTTGATATTCGGTATACCACATTCATACGAGGGTCAGATACAAGTTAGTTAAAATAAAGCCCATTCGTTCATATTTGGGCTGAATTCAGGAGCCTGAATTTTTAACATAGAGTAATATGGAGAATATTATTTAAAAATCTTCTTCTTCTGAACCACCAGTCAGAATCTTTTAATGTTTGGTATACATCATTGTTATGAGGGTCCAATTCAAGATTGTCCAAACCAAGTCCCTAGGTTAATATTTGGGCTTCCTGTGGAAGCCCAAATTTTAACTTAGTTCAATATGGGGGATAATTTTAAAAAAATCTTCTTCAGATCCACCAGTCAGAATGCTTTCATATTTGGCATGCAATATCTCGGGATGGGGGGGGAGGTCAGATTCAAGTTTGTTCAGATCAGATCCTTAGGTATTTGGGCTCGCTATGGTAGCCCAAATTTTTACTTAGTGCGATTTGAGGAAATTTCTTTAAAAATCTTCTTCAGATCCTCCAGTCGGAAAGCTTTCATATTTGGTATACAACATCTCTAGGGGGGGGTCAGATTCAAGTTTGTTCAATTCGAGTGCCTCTGTTAATATTTGGGCTCCATATGGGAACCTGAAATTTAACTTAATACAATATGAGGGAATTTCTTCAAAAATCTTCTTCTTCATATCCACTACTCAGAATGCTTTCATATTTGGTATACAATATCTCTAGGGGGTCAGATTAAAGTTTGTTCAAATCAGATCCATATGTTAATATTTGGGCTTGCTATGGTAGCCCAAATTTTAACTTAGTACAATATGAAGAAATTTCTTTAAAATTTCTCTTCTTCAGATCCAACAGTCAGAATGCCTTCGTATTTGGTACACAACATCTCTGGGGAAGTCAGATTCAACCGTGTTCAATTCGAGAGCCTGGGTTAATATTTGGGTTCCCTATGGGAGACGGAATTGGCCAAGTTGCTGAAGAATTAAAAATTGTGTATTCAGTACCCTCTAGAGGTGTGTAACTAAGATTAATCCACATAGGTTGTATCAAGGGGATTCATAGGGGAGCCCTACATTTTACATTATGATCACCTGAAGAAAAGGCATGATGCCCAGATTATTTTTGTCCCTCCTGTGGGGCTCAAAGATTGACAGTGTATCCTATGGAAATGGATTGCTTAATCTAGACTCATTCTTGGACTCTGTTTATATTGTGTTCTGTTCAAGATGAGAACTTCAGGCCCCGTGGGGGCCTCTTGTTTTTTACAGAATCAGTAAAGAAATAATATAATTTTCATTTCAACCCATTACCTGCCAAATCCGACAATGTAATTTGAAAATTGAGGTCTTGAAAAAGAATTATTTTTTCAAAAAATTTCAGCAAAACTGTATCATGTGACCACTCACTGTAATGAGCTCATTGTACTCATTCCAAAGAGTGGTCGTGTGATATAGTTTTTTAAAAAAATTGTGAATTATTTTTAAAAAATATTTCTTAAATAGCATATTTTGATATCGTCTGCATTTGGTAAAGGGTTAACATGACAAACTCTTGGTAAGCTGTTGTCATGGCACATGTATATATGTCTGCAATTGTGTTTGTCTTTCCACAATTTGTTCAGTGCAGTCATGCAGTTATTTTTCAATCATTACCAAACCTCATATGCATGTTCAAGTTCATGCCAAGATGAGAATATCTCATTATGGTAACAGCCATCTTGAATTGCTTCAGCATGGGCTACAGGTCGCATTTATACACCAGTTTTAAAAAATTTAATTTGACTTAGTTGGAGAAGTAGATTTTGGTAACCATTGGCTGCCGACATTGGCTGCCATGGCAGCTTCTTGGATTTCTAAAGAAAACTGTCCACAATTTGTTCAGGCTGCTGTTCTTTTCCGATCATCACCAAATTTTGTATGCATGTTGAGATTCATACATTGATGAGAATGTATTATTATGGTCATGATCGGATGCAGGCAATGTTTGCCACAGCGTCCATCTTGGATTTCTTCAGTGCAGACTACAGATCACATTTCTGTATTAATTTTCTTGGGGGCATGGTGGCTGAGCAGGTAGAGGTGCAGGCAGCAAGCCAAGAGGTCCTCGGTTTGAATCCCTCCTGTGGCAACCACGTTGTGTTCTTGGGCAAGACACTTCACCCCCTGTTGCCCATGTGGGGGCACGATGGTGTTGTGTATTGAGACGTACTGCACGTCGATGGTGCACTTATCTTCAACCAGTGCTAACCCTGCTTGTATGGAGTTAAAGATGGCAAGGACAATATTTGCCCTAAATAGGGCAAAAAGAATCCTTCCTTTGAACGCCCTGAAGATATTGTATCAGTCATTAATACATAGCCATATGTTGTATGGTATACTTGTCTGGGGTCATGTTCCCTCAACCAGGAGAATTTTAACACTCCAAAAAAAGGCTATCTGTATCATAACTAATTGAAAATGTACCTCGCACACCGAACCTTTATTTAAAAACTGTGGAATACTGAAGTTTGAAGATTTGTATAAGCTACATTTGCATCTTTTTATGCATGACTGGTACCACAATAAACTTCCCATGTCATTTGACAATAGTTTCGAAATCTACACTAACCCTTCTGGAATGGAAACAAGACAAACAGGGAATGTACGCTCCCTCAAACTAAGAACTCGTTTTTCTGCTGATCTCCCGACTCATTCTTTCCCGAAAATTTGGAATGATTTAAATCTCGAAGTAAGGCAATATAGCAGGTCTTTGTTTAAAAAGAAAATAATTAGTTCACTCTTGAATGGATATTCTTCTGACATTACTTGCACCAATCTATTCTGTCCGGATTGTGGCCCAGCATAAAGTGATCTCATCCTCTCAACTATCGCTATTTCTACAATTGATCCTAAATCTAAGACTTTTCAAATCACCGCTTGTTTTTTTCTGATTACCTCCGAACATGGGGAAAGCTTTACAAAAAGCCTCTCTGAGGGTTCACTTATTGTGAATCGGGGAGGACAAAGAACTAAACTACTTTGATGTCAGGACAAAATAAATCATGTCTGGGAATGGCAGGAAGACAGCCTTTCTGGCTATGCCATTTCCATGCAGTGTACACTTTTTTATTATTATTTTGTATTTATGTAAACTGTACATGAGTATGCTGCAAAATAAAGTTTCATTTCATTTCATTTCATTTCATTAGTATGTTGGGGAGCTGACAGTTGCTCGCCATTGTTCGGTTGTTCTATCCGAGTACCCTGGCTTCCTCCAATCGTAAAACTGTCATGGTCATGATTAGCCATTGTGCAGAAATATGTGACTTTAACTGGTAGAGTGCTGAATTATTTTTGGTCATCAGAATTCGTTCACATACGTTTGCTTTGTTACAATTTATGGGAGAGTGCCAATAGGCACACCGAGAGACATGCCAATAGGCACTCTCCCATAAATTGTAACAAGGCAAATCCTAACAGACTAAATAATTTCACTTCAAAGATGATATGGACAACATCCACAAAATATGAAGCCTTTAAGTGCTGGTACCGACATTTCAGAGTAAAGCCCAAATATGGGCTTCCAGCACTCTACCAGTTAAACACCAATAAATAAATAAATCAGTTTTCTTGAAGTTTTGCAGCATTACTTAACCCTTTACCTAACGTAACGGCCCAAAGTGGCCAGTGCTGTTCTAAAAAATCGCCAATTAATTTTCATTATTTTCCATTTTTTGTCTCTAAAACATAGGTTATGACCCCTCATTGGAATGAGCTCATTCCAATGAGGGGTCATAACCTATGTTTTTGAGACAAAAAATGAAAACAATAGTTATTCAAGAATTTTTTTTGCAAGTGTCGTCTGCTTTTCATGTTAGGTAAAGGGTTAAAATGATGACTACATGAGAAGACCATCCTATATTGGTAATAGTTACCTGCCCATAATGGATGCCATGGCCACCATCTTGTATTTTTTTTCAGAATACTTTCCACAATTCTTTCAGCATGGGATTATTGGGGTCATTTCATAATGTCACTCAGATGCATAATCTCCAATCAGATGCATTCTTGCATGACGTTCTTACATATAGTCCAGATTCCACACTAAGACATTTCCCAAAGTCTAAATCTCTGAACATTGAATATGCACCATAATCATAGTTCAGTGGAATCCTGTTAATTGAATAGCCACTTTGCCAATGAAAATTATTCAATTAACAGGGATTGTGTCACTTTCCTGTAATCTAGAGATAAACTTAGCATTTATTCTATTATATCTTGTTTGACAGAGCTCCATGAGCTCTGTCAAACAAGATATAATAGATTAAATGCCTGTATTGGATGTTCTGAGGCCAAATAGGTCTATAACCAAAGGAAAACTGGGGAGAGTCAGGGTAATTTCTCGACATGTTATAAGATTTTTTTATCCAATTAACAGGAGTTTACACTATAACCTATATTCAATTAACAGGTCAAATTTGTACTGGAGGTATGGTAAATGGTTTTGTGTTGGACAGTTATATTCAATTAAAAGGGATATACAATTAAGAGATATCCAATTAAGTGGGCTCCACTGTATAAATAGACAGAATGCAATGTGTGTTTGAATCGATGGGTGTTTTACATAATGGGTAGTCATTTTTCGCGAGAGCCATTCCAACGAGTTATATGGAACGAGTGTTTTGTTCCCTCGATATTTATGAAATGTATATAAGAATTTACAGGAAATTCGTAGATGAGTTTCATAAATATCGAGCGACCAAATCACAAATTTCATATTCTGTTTATCATATGACACACAGTTGAAAAAAAACACATCTTTTAGATAGAAAAGGGTTAAAGAATGGAATTTCACCTTGAACGTCAATATACAGAGGATATCTAGTGTTTTGAGTGGATACCGAAAATGATCTCATGAGTGACCGATACAAATGTTTATTTTTCCCGAGCACTTGCACAAGTGAAAATGACCATTATCTCTGTCACAAGTGAGATAATTTTCGGTATCCACTCAAAAAAAACTAGATTTTCTTTTTATTATACGCTTTTTATAAGAATCTGGTAATTCCACTCGTTTCAACCTTGAATTGATGCATGGAAGTAAACAGCGCATTGAATCATTGATATGCAGAAGTGATTTGATCGATACTCAGAACAGCTAGCATCTTGCGATCTGATTCAGTTGGCGGGTTTCTAGTCCAAACATAGCCTGAAGGTCCGTAATGTAAGTCTTTGGTTTGGACTTCCTGGCCATGTTTGAACTAGCGGGTTGCATGCATCAATTCAAGGTGAATATGTGTTGAATTATTGCTGGAAATGATCGGTATCCACTCAAAAACACTAGATTTACTTTTCATTATGCGTTTTTAGAACAAATTGATCATTTCCAGTGATAATTGGACTCGTATTCACCTTGAAGTGATGCTTTGAAAGCTGCCATTTTGATAGATACCGTGAAAGTGAAAATTTCTATATTTTTATACTGTACCAATGACCCAGACATAGCTGGTGCTAACTCTTAAAATATAGGGCCAAACACAAATTTTGCCCCCCAATCCCCAAAATTTGCATCTAAAACTAAAGAAAACATGTCCTGAAAGGCCCTCCACACTTTGCCCCTACTGCACATGCGCAGTGTCAAGGACGTTCCGAAATTGGCGCCATTAATCATTCTAAGTTTGGCCCTTCATCAGTTAACATCTGACTGATCTTTGTGCTTATAAATCTCAGTTTAAATGATGCCAGACACATAAATATTAGTGAAATGGTGATTCTAAGGAGGATAGAGAAGGAGGAGAGGAAAAAAATGTGTGACAGAATATTATCAGGGCTGTAACTTAAAATTTTTTAATGAAATTGTGTTAAGTTACCTATTTTCAAGGCAGCAGCCATTTTGTTGTCATTCTGATTATTTAGTTACACTGTTTTTTTAAGTGTTTTCCTCTCTCCCTGTCCTTTAAGTCCCCCTTGCTATTCTCCCATGCTTGTGGCATAGTTTTTGTAATTATTATTACTAAATTTTCTTGGGAGTTTTAGCTGAATAACAGAATGAATTCTGTTCTTTTCCCCATGTTTACGTCTTCATCTACGGGTGGTTAGGCATTGTGTTCTGCATCTATCATCTGATGTTCTGCAGTTTCTTCCCTGGAAGTCTCTGTTTTGCATCAGATAGTGTATTTTTGGTAACTGATTTCGGGCCTGGGTGCCTGGAGTCTTATTTTAGTGTTTTTACACTCATTGTTTACATTTACAACAGCCCTCTGTGTGAGGGGGGGATTTCTAAAAAATAATATCTTGATGTTATTTTAATCATAACTAGATACATTATTATTGTTCGTAAGTGTTGAATAAATTGTTTAAAATATTTTAAAAATTTTTGTCCACACTTAGGCTTGGGATCCATTGGGGCTCAACGTTACTTTTCAGAAACTTGGGCTGTTCTGAAAAAATATTTTTTCAAAATATTTTGATTTCATTTATTTTTTCTATATTAATGGATCATATTATTATTATGTATTTTGATTGCCAGGGATTAGTGCGAGTACCAGGACTTGTTTTCTTTTCACATTGAAAGGATATTGATCAATTGTTTTAAGAGGAAGTCTTCCTCTGACTTTATTATCATTCTATATGTGGTCAGTGTACTCGCATTAACTCCTGTTCTGTATCGTATGATTTCGATGACAATATGGGAAGCGTATGTCACGGTATGTTATTGGGGATTTGGACTCTCCGGTCCTTTCCCCGCAGGGTCACTCTACTTTATCAATTTCTATTTCAGACGATCAAGATTAGGGTGATGTATCTGTGATGTCTTCCAACAGTGTGCCTCCGTCATCACAATTAATGAAGGGCTAGCGGAAAAGTGCTCATGTAAATACGCCAATTGCCTAAGAGGACCCTAGTAGGTTCGACGGCCTTTGACGTCCGCTAGCTCGCCCGGTGTAGCGTCCATTCACCGAATGGTTCGGCAGCCGGGTTTGTCCGTTGCGGTCTAGAAGGAATTTTGGGGTGATGCGAGCACTATAAATTAACCTAATGCACACCCAGTGACGGCGGATCGGAGGGAGAACGGAGAAAGCCTTTTAGTCCGGTTCATAGCTCGTTCCGGTCCATCCGGACGGCAAGCGAGAGAGGCCCCTCTCTCGTTCAACAACATCTGGCCCCAGATGTTGTGGTACAAAATGTGTCGCAAGCGGAGCATACGTCCGTCGCTCGGGACGCTCCGTTGTATAGGCAGTCCGCGGAGACTGCTAAGGCTTCCTCTTCTCGTCAGCGCACACGACCGCACCTTGGCTGCGTGACCGCCGATATATTACCAGCTTCGCCGATCAAGGATTCTTCGGCGACCAGGTCACACCATCCGGTAGCCAGGGACACGAGGCCTGCAGACCCCGGACGTTCGCATAGGAAGTGTGCGGGAGTCAACGTACACAGAGCTTCCGGCGGCAATGCATCGTAAGACCGCTACTGCACAGGCCTCGGGAACGGACGTGCTTTCCTTAATAGCACAGTTTATCGCAGCATCCCAGCATCAACTGAATCTGTCGCATATATTTTATCCGACGATGCTGGGTCGGGACGCTCCGCGGAAGCGGGTACGGACGTCCGAAAGTTTCATCCGGTCCGACGGGATACCGAAAGGGATTCGGAGGATTTCGAGCTTTCCCTTTTGGAACAACATATGCTGTTGTGTATGTCATCTGACTTGGTCTTCTACAGCTTCTTTCGTCGGGCCAGAATGCTGCGATGCCGGATAAGAAACTGATAGCGTCGGTGGACTTAGTAATTTTTGGTTCGGTTCAGGGACATCGTCCCTCAGTTCCGACATAGTCCAATAATGTCACACAAACTTTCGAATTATTGAACGACGCTATATATATATTATTATTTTATGCTTGCTAACCAAGCATTTCTGGTTTCTTGTTCGAAGAGTTATGGAGATGTCTTTCAAAAGTGTGCCTCTGTCGTCATAGTTAATGAAGAGTTAGCGGCAATAAGTGCTCATGGAATATGTCTATCGCCTACGGAGTGACATTCGCTAGCTCACCCGGTGTAGCGTACATTCATCGAATGGTTCGGCTGCCGGGTTCGTCCGTTGCGGTCTAGGAAGGAGATTTGGGTGATGAGAGCACTTTAATTACTTTAGTACTCACCCAGTGACGGCAGATTGAGGACAGATCGGAGGAAGCCTGTTAGTCCGGTTCCTGGCTTGTCCAGGTCCGTCCGGGCTGTGAGCGAGAGAGGTCCCTCTCTCGTCCAACAACATAGGAGACCGCATGTTGTGGTTCAGATATTTTACATTCGGAGCATATGTCCGTCGGTCGGGACGCTCCGTTATATTGACAGTCCGAGAGACTGTCCTTAATGCTTCCTCATCCTCACAGCAGGGCACACGACCGCACATTGGCTACGTGACCTCGAGTATCCGATCAGTTTCGGCATTCAGTGATTCCACGGCGAATAGGTCGCGCCATCCGGTAGCCAAGGGACACGAGGCCTATACACTCCGTTCGCTCGCATATTGGTAGTATGCACGGGGTAACGATTACGGAGCTTCCAGCGGCAATGCGTCGTAAGACTGCTTCTCCTCAGGCCTCAGTGACGGACGTGCTATCCGAGTTAGCACAGTTGTTTTGCAGCATCCCAGCAATTGACAGTTTCTTGGTCGAATCAGGAATTATCTGACGGCGCTGGGTCGGTGCGGTCCGCGGTTGCATCAGCTACGGACGACCGAACGCTTTATAGGGTCCGACAGGATGGCGAAAGGGATTCGAAAGATTTCGAGTTTTCCCTTTAGTAGTATCGGAAGATGCCTTTCATATCTTCTGGCATTATCTTCCAGTGATTGTTATTTCAGACTTCATTGCTGCGATCTTGGATAAGAGACTTATAGCGTCATTGGACTCGGATTTTTCGATCGGTTCAGGGACATTGTCCCTGACTTACCGACGCAGTCCAATATTGTCATTACAACATGTGTTTTATTTTTCGACGCTATATATATATATACAAGCCTGCTACTAAGCATGATAGTTTAGTTTCTTGTCCGCGTTGCTCATTTCTGCCATTTTATCATTTATACGAATAGTTTATTTTGGCAGAGCAGGGCATACCGAGAGTTCATATGCATCTAGACGGTGTGATTAAAGACTGCATATATTCTTTTTCGCCGTTTATGTCTTTTCCAATTTCAATGTTGGGAACGACATTATGTATAGTAGACTTAACTTAGACGCTTTATCATACGTAATCCGCCTTACTGAGGCGTTATCATTACGTCTTCAAGAAAGATTTACGGGATATTATTCTCAATGTAATTTCTTTTGAGGGCAGTAGTTTGTTCACGTATAACTCCGCCCTTCAGTGGCTGATTGGAGTTAGTTAGACGTGACGCAGCCCTAGCTACATCCACACGTGTGGATAGTAAGGTTAAGAACTCTCTCAGAGTCGCTTCGTTCTCGGAGAAGCTTCTCTTCGACGGCAACTTTTCGGCAATCCATGAATTGCTCGATTTACACGTTCTCTTGTCTATCTAGTGTTACAAGAGATTCAGACTGGGGCAAACATTCGGTGGTTGACTCAGAGAGTGCCACCGCAGTTGCCGGACCCGAGTGTGGCTGTTATGACGGTTGCCAGTCAAACAGGTTGGGATATAATACTGATCCCTACGGATTCGAAGTGCCAGGGTCTTTGGGTTCCGCAGTCTCTTAGCAATCAGTTTTCTTCCGCGGAATAATGTTTTTTAGGCTTGCTTTATGTCATTGCATGAACATTATTCAGAAACGCATGCCCAAATTCCTGTCCTTTAATTCGACAGTAGTGGCGTATCTCCGGAACCAGGGAGGCACTCTTTCGTTTCCGTTATTCAATTTAATGGAAAGAATCCGTCTGTTGGTTATAGTACACCAAGTTCAGTTTTGGTCCGTCATATTCCGGGTCGTCTGATTGTTTTATTGAACTTCCGTTCTCTTACGGGTCGCTTGTTGCTGTCGGAATGGACTCTCAACAAACAAGTATTCAATCAGATTTGCTATCTATGGGAGCGCCCAATGATGATTTATTTATGACACAGCTTGCTAATCAATTGCAGACGTATGTGTTGGCTTGTCCAGATCTCTGAGCGAATGTTGTTAACGCTCTATTGATCTATAGGACGAAATGATAGGATACGCGTATCCTCCGGCGCTGTTGTTTCAGCAGGTATTGCTAAGATAAACAACCACAATACATTTCTGTTGATAGCATCTCTATCTTCACAGAGATCATGAGTAATTTACTCTCTTGTCTACTGTGGGTCTTAACGTGAAATCTTCCTCTATGTGAGGATCTTTTTTCACTGGGTAAATCGTGTCATCTTTATCACAACCAGCAAGGTCGCAACCTTCATGTATTCCGTTGTGTGGTCCGTATTGCATTGTAAGCACTGTACTGGACGAGCTTTGGACGCGATTTCTTACTATAGGAGATCCTCTTCTTCGCTATTCTATGCGGCTAAAGTGGAGGCTCTTCCGTCGTAGTGTAGGGATCCTTATGTTCATATTGTTGATCCCTCCATACTACTCATTGCTATTTTTTAGTATACTTGTTTCACAAGATCTACTGCAGCCTGTTATTATTTAGGTTATAGGTTTATGTTATCTCATACCTATGCACTCTACGATGGTTTACAATTGAGTCTTTTGTCTCTTTATCTAAGTCAGTTAGTAACTTTTTGATAAATAGACTTAGAATCTTTAGATTAAATTCCTATACGGATTTTAACTTCGGTTCTTATTTAGCTAAGTAATCATTTGAGCCTCTGGAAACAGTAGTTTTCAAATTCTGACCTTTTAGACAGTAATTCTGTTGGTTTCTCTTTTACTGTAGAGTCAGTGAGTTTCATGCACTATCGATGGATGATTTTCACTTTCGTAGTTTCGGAATCACTATTTCCGTTACTATTTAGGTTGGATTGTTGCATAAGAGTTAGGCTCCTATTATCCGGAACCTATTATTTTAAGGTCCTTCCGTCTTCGTATGGGCATAGGCCTTTACTCTTTCCGGGTACAGTTTATGTATTTATAAACAGATATCTGTTTATTACTATGGGCGTAAGCTTCTTCTGTCTTTGATGTCTAGTAGAAGGATGTTACGCTCCATTTTATTGTTAATGGATTCTATTAACTATCGGTACTGCTTATGGTATATCATTGACTTAGCAGTTGTGCTTAAGATTTCGGCTCATGAAGTAAGAGTTCTACTTCTTGGGCTTACATTAATAGTGTCGCTATTATAGATTTTTGAAGGCCGCTCATTGCGCTCAGCCATCCACATTCATGAATTTTATCTCAGAAATATCGAGTCCATTTCTGGAGGCCTCTATTGTTAGGTCTATTATCTACTGCTCAGAATGTCATTCACTTAACAGTTGCTACTATAGCTAGGTAGGCTGTCTGTTTCGGCAGTGTCTCCGTTCGGCTGCCCTCTTCGCTCTGGGCTATTTGACCCAGGGCAAGAAAAAGGGGGGGGGGGGGGGAGGGTGTTCCCTTGGGTCACCTGTTTTACTATGAAAACAAGGGGATACCTCCTCCGGAGTTAGTAATTCTGAGCTGTTATTGGGATGGTTGTTTAGTGAGAAGTTTAGGTTTTTAAAATTCATTCAAGTCTTAGTTTTTAAAGTATAGCTTTTGAAGATTGCATATGTCAACGGATATGATTATGCAATCCTCAGACACTTTTAGGAGTATAAGAGTCTCTATTCTCTAGACTTACTTTATTTATTGGCTTACTTTAAAAATTATTAGTATAAGGATTATATTGGATATTAATAGAGTACATGGATGTATGAAGCTCAATTTTGGAAGGTGTTGTATCTTTCTAATTTATCATAAATAAGAAAGATACATGTAAGGCCTATTACTTCTTTTTCCCTACAGGGGATGACTCTATTTTATTTTATTGAGCGTATTCCATTTTGCTCTATGTCCTTGGCCCTCCAGCATTTTTACTATTCAGCTATGTCTGGGTCATTGGTACAGTATAAAAATGTTAAAAAATTTATAGTAATTTATATATTTTTTATACTTACCAATGACCCAGACGGGGATGGCCCTCCCAGGAGTTGGGAACTCTTGCCTCCCCGCTGAGTACATAGCGCTTACCAGGCACTGGTTATTAGAATGATTAATGGCGCCAATATCGGAACGTCCTTGACACTGCGCATGCGCAGTAGGGGCGAAGTGTGGAGGGCCTTTCAGGACATGTTTTCTTTAGTTTTAGATGCAAATTTTGGGGATTGGGGGGCAAAATTTGTGTTTGGCCCTATATTTTAAGAGTTAGCACCAGCTATGTCTGGGTCATTGGTAAGTATAAAAAATATATAAATTACTATAAATTTTTTAACATCTTCACAGTGGGGGATACGATTTCTATCTTTCCGCAATTTCTTTGATAATCTATCATTTAGCGTATAATAAAATGTTATATTCACTACAGTCGTGTCCTCAGTGACGTAACAGTAATATTGGGGACCCTTAGGTCACATACTTTAATTATTCAGTACATTATAATGTTATATTCTAGCACACTGACTGGGTACAGACATTCTATTCAATATAGTATCCATCCCGCCTTGACTGGCTTAAGAAGTTCTAGTGATGGTTACAGGCCTGAAAATAAGCAGTCTGACATTTTCAGAATGAGGTCCCCAGAGGGTGAATTTGTTGATGCTATCCCATACAGTGGGCCAATTTATGATTTGGGTCCCTCTTTCTGTTTAGTTTTGAGACCCTGATTCAGATTGAGGTTTACAGAGGGTAAATTTAGTGATGCTACCCTGCTGTGCAGGGGAACCTCATTTTGCAGGTGACAGTCTGCTTATTTTCTGGCTTGGATGGTTAGTGGTTACAGAATGGCCGCCGTGGACTGGTCACTTTCCATGGGTGGGAAATATTTCCGCAGATGCAATAATATTAGATTCCAAATACTAATTATAGGAGTTATAGTCAAAAATTTAATTAATGAAGCACCGGACACAACCTGGTGCTTCATGAATTAAAATTTTTCTGATGGTGATTTTCGTTCATCCTTTCGTTCGTTTGGCGTTCATATAACATATGTAGAATGTCAGTAAGTTGATATTTTGAAATAGCATTAATTTAACCAATCAGAAAGCGTTCTTTTGAAATTGGCCAATCAAATCAATTGAAGATGTTTTGAAGCAATAATTAATATTTATAGAAAATATGAAACAAGAAAAAAGCCAAGAAAATTGAGAAGTCATATGATAAATAGAATATGGAATGAGTGTTTTTCTCATATAACATTTATGAAACGAGTCTAAGAATTTTCCGGAAAATTCGGACGAGTTTCATAAATATTATATGAGAAAAACACTCATTTCATATTCTATTTACCATATGACACTCACACGCACAAATTAGCCACTTAGTATGACTTTTTAACCCATCACCTAACTTCAGTTGCAGACGGCACTTGGAAAAACTTAAAATTTTCGTTAACTAAAAATTTTCATTTTTTGCTTCCAAAACATTGGTTATGACCCCTCTTTGGAACGAGGTCATCGAGCTTGTTCCAATGAGGGGTCATAACCTATGTTTTGGAAGCAAAAAGTGAAAATTTTAAGAAAAATGAATGGCGTTTTTCTTGTAGGTAAAATATTAATACAATATAACCCACCCTAAATAGGACAGATAATGTAAATTCTCCCTACTGAAATTATGCAAATGTAACCCAGTTGTATTTTGTTTAGCCAATCAAATTGTCCAGTTTTGAAATTGACCAATGAAAGCTCCCAACTCTAATTATGCAAATTATGGAAATGTGGCACAGTTGTATTTTGTTCAGCCAGTCAAATTGTCTAGTTTTGAAATTGACCAATGAAATTGATGGAAGGCTTTATTTATCACTGATTAATATGAAAACAAAATATCAAATGTTTTTAAGTGAACAAAACGGACGAGTCATATGATAAATAGAGGATATTCACGAAAATTTGATGAATACCGAAAATATCTCATGAGTGGCTACAAAGAAATATGAGGATCTTCACGAGCGACGCAGTCGCGAGTGAAGATCCTCATATTTCTTGTAGCCACGAACGAGATATTTTCGGTATTCATCAAATTTTCTTTTTATTTAATGCTCTACGACTACAAACTCTCCAATTTGTGGGCTTTATTTGCCATTAAGGCGCAAAATTTATGTGCCGAACCGGCATCCATACAAAAATTACAACAACCAAACTCCAACCATTGGAATGTGTGAATATCCGCACAAAAAGTAGTCCCGTCTTATTTCTCCCCTAACTTTACGATTTACCAAGGCTGGCGAATTGAAATAATCACAATGTGTTTCGAAGAAATAGAACAATAACAAAAAATACCACTTTCTTATTTTCAATAACAAGACACGTCATTTTATTTTTTTTGAACTCAATGCACTGAAGACGTGTGAAGTTGAACTGAAGAAATTTGAAAGTGATTTCGGCTTTTCGCTGGAAGGTGAATGAGAAAGTCAAACTTTGAAACCGCTGATTTAATGAATTGATTTAGTCACTGTCACTATCAATTATTCGAATTCGTTTGTATTTGGGACTCTGGAATTCATTACTGATGTGCTGACTCGTTTAAAGTACATGTGATTCGTCATCCGAACCTACGATGAAATATCGATTTCTAAATATCATTTTGATATTTCGTTTTGCCGACCGACAGGGGAATATGACTTAATTTTTCAGCGTGAATTGATGCCTGAGCATTAAATAAATGGAGATATTCATAAATTTGTTTATATTGTTTTCAGCCCCTTTAACCACATTTATTATGGTAACCGGGCACAGGCTTATTTTAAGATGAATAACTTCAGGTAAGTGACTACGCACAATAGAACAGGTTTTTACTTAACCCTTTATCCAACGAATCGGCCACATCCGCCCACATAATATGCAAATTCAGCAGCTGAAAAAATACTATTTTTCAAAACATTTCAACAAAACCATATCATGTGATGCCTCTTTGGAACGAGCTCGTTCCAACGAGGGATCACATGATATGGTTTTGTTGAAAATAATTAATTTTGATATCATCTGCGTTGGGTAAAGGGTTAAAGGCCTATAGCTAAATATGACTTTGACAATGTTTTAACTGGTAGGGCACTAGAAGCTACTATGAGGCTCTACTCTCTTGAAAGCCAAAAGCCATTTTAGTGGCTTTACACTGTGTGAATTAGCTTTTAGTTTGTGCAGTAGTAGATAATAAAACTTTCATATAAAATTGCTTTCTAACAATTTATTGGAGGGTATCAACAAGACACTCTCCAATAAATAGTAGCAAAACAATTATTGTTGAGCAAAATCTTGAGAAACTAAGGCTTCCCTTGCTGGTTGCATGGTATAGAAGCCTTACCTACTTTAACCCTTTACCTAACATGAAAAGCAGACGACACTTACAAAAAAATTCTTGAATAACTAATTTTTTGTCTCAAAAACATAGGTTATGACCCCTCATTGGAACGAGCTCAATGAGCTCGTTCCAACGAGGGCATAACCTATGATGTTTCAATTGCCCACTATTACACAGTTAAAAATGAAATTGGGTAAAATTCAAGGACTTTCAAGGAGTCTGATGGATTTCCAAGATTTAAGGAGTAAGTAACCGGCCAACCGCCATTCATCAAACTATAAGTCGAGTTTGAGTTCGTCACAACTCGCCTATTAATTGGAAATTCTAAGCAATTTTTATATTCATCATACCTTCCACTGGCCCAGAGTAGCTAGCTCTAGTTTATGAATCCAGACAAACACTTAATTTTTAAACCCCTCAACTCTCCCCCTCCCTCCTCCTGCCCCCCCCCCCCCCACTCCCCAATTTTTAAAAAAAAATAGCCCAATAAAAAAGAGGTGTGCATGCAGGCGTCGAGTTGTGGTAGCATTCGGAGAGTGTTGCATGTCCATAACCCAGTTATCAATTATATCCCAGTTGTCAAATCTGGAATCTTTGTTCAATGCTAACACAATGTAACAAGTTCAGAATTTGTTAAAATTATTCAATTAACTGGTAGAGTGCTAGAAGCCACAATCAGGTCTCTACTGAAAAGTGCTGAAAACCACTTTAGTGGCTTTACAATGTTGCATTAGCTTGCCGTTTTGAGCAGCATTAGAAAAAGAAATGTTCTTATAAAATTGTTTTGTTATAAATTATTGGAGAGTGCTACCAATCACTCTCCAATAAATAGTAACAAAACAATTATTGTTCAGAAAAATCGAGCTCGACAGGCTCGTTCCAATGAGGGGTCATAACCTATGTTTTGGAAGCAAAAAATACATTTTTTTATTTATATGAGGATATTTTTTACCATCTGCAGCTCAAGTCAGGTGATGCGTTAAAAAGTCATACTAAGTGGCTAATTTGTACGTGTGTGTGTTATATGATAAGTAGAATATGAAATGAGTGTTTTTCTCATATAATATTTATGAAACTCGTCCGAACTTTCCGTTTGGGCTCGCCAAAACGGAAAATTCTTAGACTCGTTTCATAATATTATATGAGAAAAACACTCATTCCATATCCTCTATATATTGAGTATTGTTCTGTTCGATCACAGTTACTGGATACATCGTCAAAAGCAACGATTTTCTAAAAGAATACCCCTGATTATTATATCAACAGAAGTAGAGCAGGCTTTAATTTACAAGCGGATCGATTCCATTCGGCGTTGAATTATCATTTTGTTTTATTTAAAATAAATGGCTTCACGGCTGAATGGAGTCAATTCAATTTGAAACGAAATTTTTTCCCCCGAAAACATGATAAAAATGAGGTATCATCCCTATCAACCAGATTCGTTTAAAAATGTTTATTGTTGCAGTTTCGAAGCAACAAAGTCAACAATTCAAATAGTTTCAATCAATAGCTAGTGTATTGGTTTATATCTCAATGTATAGCATGGCAAGTGGTGAGCCGAAAAATACACTCTTCATAACTATGTGCCTTTTTATAATCGGGAGGGGGGGAATATTATTTTGGAAAAAAAACTTTTCTTTTGACTACGTATTCATCAACTGTGATTCAATGCGAAGTTTGTTTCAAAATTTGATTTGTTTTCTCTAGTTCAGTTTGATATACAATTCGATCAAAATCGGCAATTCGCAGGTCCCTAGTTGGGACAACCTCTAAGGCTGGATAGCCATAACCTGCACATATTAGCCAATTCTGTAATTCATGGAAACTATTCGCAGATTTTAATATTCCAACATTTATTGCAGGAAAGCATGGGAAGATGGCAGAAGAGCAATAACATTGAAACCTGATTGGCCAAAGGTATAATATGTTGATTTTTCTCCAAATATGCTTCAGACTTTTAACTCCTTGCATGTTGCTGGTGGATATTCCTGCCCAGGACAGAATTTTTCTTTCCACCGAAAAAAGTTTAATTGGTGCATAATAATAAAAAATCCTCTCCCTTGTAAATTGAATGGACTTTTTATCTGCGACGAGTAGCTCTATATGTGGCAATGTCAGTCTGTTGGTCTGCCTGTCTGTCACTCGGTCGGTCACCAACGAGTTTAAAAAACACTATAACTCCCTAAAATACTTGATGGAATGACAACATACTTGGTATGCAAGTGTATCTTCATGATGTTTATACCCTCTCAATAGTGCATATCATTCGGATAATTTCTGTCACATTTATGGACTTGTCACCAACGAGTTTCTTTGCCACCAACAAGTTTTTTTTGTTACCAAAGAGTTTTAAAACATCATTGGCGTTGCACGAATCGTCACAGCTTCGGCACTGTGACAGTGCACTCTAGTTAACCAATCATTTCTTGAGTTAAATATGAATGGGGAGCAGGCCTGAAAATAAGCAGTCTGACATTTGCAGAATGAGGTCCCCAGAGGGTGAATTTGATGATGATATCCCATACAGTGGGCCTTTTTATCCTATGGGTACCTCTTTCTGTTTAGTTTTGAGACCCTGATTCAGATTGAGATTCACAGAGGGTAAATTTAGTGATGCTACACTGCTGTGCAGGGTAGCATCACTAAATTCACCCTCTGGGGACCTCATTTTGCAAATGACAGTCTGCTCATTTTCTGGCTTGATGGGAAGCATGGTGGCTCAGTGGTTACAGCATTGAACTTCAAACCGGGAGGTCCACAGTTTGATCCCCACCAGGGGTAACTGCGTTGTGTCCTCCAATAAATAAATACATATGGATAAATTCTGCATAAAATTTTATGAAAAATATTTTTAGACAAGAAAAATGTTACTAAGGTAACACATGCCCCTTCCCCCCCGCCCCCTTGTGACCTTCACCTTGCAGATGGGGTGGAAACTATTATACACGACACACCTTCTGAGTGTCCTTAACATTTGTAAAAAGTTTAACAATTGTACTATGATTCGTTTCTGAGTTATGGCTGAGACACGAATATTGGCCGATTTTTAGTGTGACCTTGAAATGTGACCTTGACCTTGGAGGTACAAACCTGGCTATGGTGTGTGACACATACTCCCATGGTCCTTTATAACTGTGTAAAGCTTGATGACTGTAGCCCTAATAGTTTTGGAGTTATGCTTGAGACACGATTTTTGACCCTGAACATATGAAGGTCAGTTGTGACCTTCATATTGCAGATGTTGCGGAAAGTATTATACACGACACACCTTCTGACTGTCCTTAACATCTGTAAAAAGTTTAACAATTGTACTATGATTCATTTCTGAGTTATGGCTGAGGCACGAATATTGGCCGATTTTTAGTGTGACCTTGAAATGTGACCTTGACCTTCAAGGTACGAACTCAGCTATGGTGTGTGACACATCCTCCCATGGTCCTTTATAATTGTGTGAAGTTTGATGACTATGGCCCTAACAGTTTTCGAGTGTGGACACGCACACTTCAATCACTATATTCCACCCGACTTAAGTAGGGGGGGCATAAAAACTCAGCAGGTTAGGAGTAGTGATGTGCCGATCACCGATAATGACTTATTGGCATCTGGTCAACACATGTTATTGGCTCGGACACGCACACTTCAATCACTATATGCCACCCGACTTAAGTCGGGGGGCATAAAACTCGGCAGGTTAGGAGTAGTGATGTACCGATCACTGATAATGACTTATTGGCATCTGGTCAACACATGTCAGATCATCGACAATGCCGATGGTAAAAAAAAAATGGATAGGCCTTTGCAAGTCGGGTTGATTTATTTATTGCAATCGTATTTACATATCAAACAAACTTTCCTTGAAATGACCAGTGATAAAAATCTCCCCATTCAGTGTAATATTGAAATGCCACATGGCTTCGGACAGAAATAAAACAAATATCTAATTACCAAAATGATCACATACTTTACTTTAATGCAATATCTACGCATCTGCTGGCCATTGTCAATAAAATATCTATGAATTTAAAAAAAGGTCTTGTACACTAAACTTGCATCGGTGGCATTTTAAAGACAGTAGGCAAAGATTTCGTGCTTTCAGTATCGACACACATAACTCCACACGATATTCATTAACATTCGTGACCTGTCAACACCAATGGCAAAGCATTGTAAAATGTTCATCAGTTTATCAAATGCGTTTTTTTATTTATCGGGATATAGGGACAAATAGTACTAACCAGTGGAATAATAGTAATGATATCCCACAGGGATTTAGGGTAACAGGAAAATAAAGTTTTTTGTTAAGCTCCCAGGGGCACGTTTAAGCTGGAACCGTAAACCAGTCCAGTTCAGCTCTAGGCATAGAAAGCATGCACTCCTTCACTAACTACAGTTAAAACTAGAAGTCCTGTCACGAACTATGTGCTTATCTAGGTTTAATTGGGCGTAGGAATTGCGTGCATTTGCCATATCAAATGGCATCCAAAGCACAGCACATTCTCCTGGTTTCGCATAGCAAACACGAGCAATGTTTCTGCCAATGGACCTCCGGGTTACCCGGAGGTCCATTGGCTGAAACATTGCTTGTGCACAGACCATATGTACAGAATTTGATAGCCTTACTATGGTAATAACGCATAGATTAACACGCAGATTAACGCGCAGATCGACATGCTAATTGTGCAGATTTCATGACAGGACTTCTAGTTTTAACTGAAAGCTAACCAACTTTTTCTTTAAATAAGAAAGTTCTTAGTGCATAAAGATAACACACTAGTTTCGATCAGTTGAGTGTTCATATAAAATACAGGCTTTCTGTACCTGAGGGAATTTCATACAGCAACTGTGTTCAAATGTGTGAATTGTCATTTCAGAAAGAATGAAAGGAAATGTAAAGATAATGTATTGTAAAATTTCATTTATTTATCAAATGCGGTGTCCTTTGCTGAACTGGAACTTGTCACATGGTCCTCATTTATATTGTCAGATATAATTATTTCTACACTTAATTTTGAAAGCTTGATCTCTAAAATTGGTTTCAAATTCACAGGTAAAATCAGATGGAAATGTATGGTTATAATGAACTAAATGAGTGACTTTTATTATATAAAAAGCATATGACATAAATTATAGCTTTGCACACCAACCATGGTGAACACACCTGCAATAGGATTTCAGTAGTTAAAATTTACACCTACTGTGGAACTACATCGAAGTTGACCTTTGGAGACTTGTCCACATTTATCGCCCTCATCACCTTGCGAAGAATGGTAGGAAAGCGGCAACTATTTATTATGTTTTTAGATGAGTTTACCTCATAAGATACCAAAAAGTAACAAACTTGTCTATGTTAATAAAGAATCCATAACTCAAAATAGTATGTTATTTTTATACTGTACCAATGACCCAGACATAGCTGGTGCTAACTCTTAAAATATAGGGCCAAACACAAATTTTGCCCCCCAATCCCCAAAATTTGCATCTAAAACTAAAGAAAACATGTCCTGAAAGGCCCTCCACACTTCGCCCCTACTGCGCATGCGCAGTGTCAAGGACGTTCCGAAATTGGCGCCATTTATCATTCTAAGTTTGGCCCTTCATCAGTTAACATCTGACTGATCTTTGTGCTTTTAAATCTCAGTTTAAATGATGCCAGACACATAAATATTAGTGAAATGGTGATTCTAAGGAGGATAGAAAAGGAGGAGAGGAAAAGAATGTGTGACAGAATATTATCAGGGCTGTAACTTAAAATTTTTTAATGAAATTATGTTAAGTTACCTATTTTCAAGGCAGCAGCCATTTTGTTGTCATTCTGATTATTTAGTTACACTGTTTTTTCAAGTGTTTTTCCTCTCTCCCTGTCCTTTAAGTTCCCCCTTGCTATTCTCCCATGCTTTGGCATAGTTTCTGTAATTATTATTACTAAAATTTCTTGGGAGTTTTAGCTGAATAACAGAATGAATTCTGTTCTTTCCCCATGTTTACGTCTTCACCTACGGGTGGTTAGGCGTTGTGTTCTGCATCTACCATCTGATGTTCTGCAGTTTCTTCCCTGGAAGTCTCTGTTTTGCATCAGATGGTGTATTTTTGGTAACTGATTTCGGGCCTGGGTGCCTGGAGTCTTATTTTAGTGTTTTTACACTCATTGTTTACATTTACAACAGCCCTCTGTGTGAGGGGGGGATTTCTAAATAATAATATCTTTATGTTATTTTAATCATAACTAGATACATTATTATTGTTCGTAAGTGTTGAATAAATTGTTTAAAATATTTTTAAAATTTTTGTCCACACTTAGGCTTGGGATCCATTGGGGCTCAACGTTACTTTTCAGAAACTTGGGCTGTTCTGAAAAAATATTTTTTCAAAATATTTTGATTTCAATTATTTTTTCTATATTAATGGATCATATTATTATTATGTATTTTGATTGCCAGGGGTTAGTGCGAGTACCAGGACTTGTTTTCTTTTCATATTGAAAGGATATTGAGCAATTGTTTTAAGAGGAAGTCTTCCTCTGACCTTATTATCATTCTATATGTGGTCAGTGTACTCGCATTAACTCCTGTTCTGTATCGTATGATTTCGATGACAATATGGGAAGCGTATGTCACGGTATGTTGTTGGGGATTTGGACACTCCCGTCCTTTCCCCGCAGGGTCACTCTACTTTATCAATTTCTATTTCAGACGATCAAGATTAGGGTGATGTATCTGTGATGTCTTCCAACAGTGTGCCTCCGTCGTCACAATTAATGAAGGGCTAGCGGAAAAGTGCTCATGTAATACGCCAATTGCCTAAGAGGACCCTAGTAGGTTCGACGGCCTTTGACGTCCGCTAGCTCGCCCGGTGTAGCGTCCATTCACCGAATGGTTCGGCAGCCGGGTTCGTCCGTTGCGGTCTAGAAGGAATTTTGGGGTGATGCGAGCACTATAAAATTAACTTAATGCACACCCAGTGACGGCGGATCGGAGGGAGAACGGAGGAAGCCTTTTAGTCCGGTTCATAGCTCGTTCCGGTCCATCCGGACGGCAAGCGAGAGAGGCCCCTCTCTCGTTCAACAACATCTGGCCCCAGATGTTGTGGTACAAATGTGTCGTTAGCGGAGCATACGTCCGTCGCTCGGGACGCTCCGTTGTATAGGCAGTCCGCTGAGACTGCTAAGGCTTCCTCTTCTCGTCAGCGCACACGACCGCACCTTGGCTGCGTGACCGCCGATATATTACCAGCTTCGCCGATCAAGGATTCTTCGGCGACCAGGTCACACCATCCGGCAGCCAGGGATTCGAGACCGATGGACTCCGGACGTTCGCATAGGAAAAGTATGCGGGAGCCATCTGATGCGGAGCTGCCCTCGGCGAAGCAGCGATAGACTGCGCCTCCGCAGGTCTCGATGCCGGACATTCTTGTGCACATAGCACAGCTTATCGCAGCATCCCAGCAGCCGACAGAAACGGTGTCGGATCGAGAATTATCCGACAGCGCTGGGTCGGTAGCCGGGGACTCGAGGCCTGCAGACTCCGGACGTTCGCATAGGAAGTGTGCGGGAGTCAACGTACACGGAGCTTCCAGTGGCAATGCATCGTAAGTCCGCTACTGCACAAGCCTCGGGAACGGACGTGCTTTCCTTAATAGCACAGTTTATCGCAGCATCCCAGCATCAACTGAATCTGTCGCATATATTTTATCCGACGATGCTGGGTCGGGACGCTCCGCGGAAGCGGGTACGGACGTCCGAAAGTTTCATCTGGTCCGACGGGATACCGAAAGGGATTCGGTGGATTTCAAGCTTTCCCTTTCGGAACAACATATGCTGCGATGCCGGATAAGAAACTGATAGCGTCGGTGGACTTAGAAATTTTTTGGTTCGGTTCAGGGACATCGTCCCTCAGTTCCGACATAGTCCAATAATGTCACACAAACTTTCGAATTATTGAACGACGCTATATATATTATTATTTTATGCTTGCTATCCAAGCATTTCTGGTTTCTTGTTCGAAGAGTTATGGAGATGTCTTTCAAAAGTGTGCCTCTGTCGTCATAGTTAATGAGGAGTTAGCGGCAATAAGTGCTCATGGAATATGTCTATCGCTTACGGAGCGACATTCGCTAGCTCACCCGGTGTAGCGTACATTCATCGAATGGTTCGGCTGCCGGGTTCGTCCGTTGCGGTCTAGGAAGGAGTTTTGGGTGATGCGAGCACTTTAATTACTTTAGTACTCACCCAGTGACGGCAGATTGAGGACAGATCGGAGGAAGCCAACAACATAGGGGACCGCATGTTGTGGTTCAGATATTTTACATTCGGAGCATATGTCCGTTGCTCGGGACGCTCCGTTATATTGACAGTCCGAGAGACTGTCTTTAATGCTTCCTCATCCTCACAGCAGGGCACACGACCGCACATTGGCTACGTGACCTCGAGTATCCGATCAGTTTCGGCATTCAGTGATTCCACAGCGAATAGGTCGCGCCATCCGGTAGCCAAGGGACACGAGGCCTATACACTCCGTTCGCTCGCATATTGGAAGTATGCACGGGGTAACGATCTCGGAGCTTCCTGCGGCAATGCATCGTAAGACCGCTGCTCCTCAGGCCTCAGTGACGGACGTGCTATCCGAGTTAGCACAGTTGTTTCGCAGCATCCCAGCAATTGACGGTTTCTCGGTCGAATCAGGAATTATCCGACGGCGCTGGGTCGGTGCGGTCCGCGGTTGCATCAAGCTACGGACGACCGAACGCTTTATAGGGTCCGACAGGATGGCGAAAGGGATTCGAAAGATTTCGAGTTTTCCCTTTAGTAGTATTGGAAGATGCCTTTCATATCTTCTGGCATTTCTTCCAGTGATTATTTTTCGGACTTCATTGCTGCGATCTTGGATAAGATACTTATAGCGTCATTGGACTCGGATTTTTCGATCGGTACAGGGACTTTGTCCCTGACTTACCGACGCAGTCCAATATTGTCATTACAACATGTGTTTTATTTTTCGACGCTGTATATTTATATATATATACAAGCCTGCTACTAAGCATGATAGTTTAGTTTCTTGTCCGCGTGGCTCATTTCTGCCATTTTATCTTTTTTACATATAGTTTATTTTGGCAGAGCAGGGCATACCGAGAGTTCATATGCGTCTAGACGGTGTGATTAAAGATTGCATATATTCTTTTTCGCCGTTTATGTCTTTTCCAATTTCAATGTTGGGAACGACTTTATGTATAGTAGACTTAACTTAGACGCTTTATTATACGTAATCCGCCTTACTGAGGCGTTATCATTACGTCTTCAAGAAAAGATTTACGGGATATTATTCTCAATGTAATTTCTTTTGAGGGCAGTAGTTTGTTCACGTATAACTCCGCCCTTCAGTGGCTGATTGGAGTTGGTTAGACGTGATGCAGCCCTAGCTACATCCACGCGTGGATAGTAGGTTAAGAACTCTCTCAGAGTCGCTTCGTTCTCGGAGGAGCTTCTCTTCGACGGCAACTTTCCGGCAATCCATGAATTGCTTGATTTATACATTCTCTTGTCTATCTAGTGTTACAAGAGATTCAGACTGGGGCAAACATTCGGTGGTTGACTCAGAGAGTGCCGCCGCAGTTGCCGGACCCGAGTGTGGCTGTTATGACGGTTGCCAGTCAAACAGATTGGGATATATACTGATCCCTACGGATTCGAAGTGCCAGGGTCTTTGGGTACCGCAGTCTTTTAGCTATCAGTTTAACTTCCGCGGAATAATGTTTTTTAGGCTTGCTTTATGTCATTGCATGAACATTATTCAGAAACGCATGCCCAAATTCCTGTCCTTTAATTCGACAGTAGTGGCGTATCTCCGGAACCAGGGAGGCACTCTTTCGTTTCCGTTATTCAATTTAATGGAAAGAATCCGTCTGTTGGTTATAGTACACCAAGTTCAGTTTTGATCCGTCATATTCTGGGTCGTCTGATTGTTTTATCGCACTCCCGTTCTCTTACGGGTCGCTTGTTGCTGTCAGAATGGACTCTCAACAAACAAGTATTCAATCAGATTTGCTATCTATGGGAGCGCCCAATGATGTTTTATTTATGACACAGCTTGCTAATCATTTTGCAGACGTATGTGTTGGCTTGTCCAGATCTCTGAGCTAATACTGTTAACGCTCTATTGATCTGTAGGACGGAATGATAGGATACGCATATCCTCCGGCGCTGTTGTTTTAGCAGGTATTGCTAAGATAAACAACCACAATACATTTCTGTTGATAGCATCTCTATCTTCACAGAGATCATGAGTAATTTACTCTCTTGTCTACTGTGGATCTTAACGTGAAATCTTCCTCTATGTGAGGATCTTTTTTCACTGGGTAAATCGTGTCATCTTTATCACAACCAGCAAGGTCGCAACCTTCATGTATTCCGTTGTGTGGTCCGTATTGCATTGTAAGCACTGTACTGGACGAGCTTTGGACGCGATTTCTTACTATAGGAGATCCTCTTCTTCGCTATTCTATGCGACTAAAGTGGAGGCTCTTCCGTCGTGGTGTAGGGATCATTATGTTCATATGGTTGATCCCTCCATACTACTCATTGCTATTTTTTAGTATACTTGTTTCACAAGATCTACTGCAGCCTGTTGTTATTTAGGTTATAGGTTTATGTTACCTCATACCTATGCACTCTACGATAGTTTACAATTGAGTCTTTTGTCTCTTTATCTAAGTCAGTTAGTAACTTTTTGATAAATAGACTTAGAATCTTTAGATTAAATTCCTATACGGATTTTAACATCAGGTTCTTATTTAGCTAAGTAATCATTTGAACCTCTGGAAACAGTAGTTTTCAAATTCTGACCTTTTAGACAGTAATTCTGTTGATTTCTCTTTTACTGTAGAGTCAGTGAGTTTCATGCACTATCGATGGATGATTTTCACTTTCATAGTTTCGGAATCAATACTTCCGTTACTATTTAGGTTGGATTGTTGCATAAGAGTTAGGCTCCTATTATCCGGAACCTATTATTTTAAGGCCCTTCCGTCTTCGTATGGGCATAGGCCTTTACTCTTTCCGGGTACAGTTTATGTATTTATAAACGGATATCTGTTTATTACAAGGGCGTAAGCTTCTTCTGTCTTTGATGTCTAGTAGAAGGACGTTACGCTCCATTTTATTGTTAATGGATTCTATTAACTAGCGTACTGCTTATGGTATATCATTGGCTTAGCAGTTGTGCTTAAGATTTCGGCTCATGAAGTAAGAGTTCTTCTACTTCCTGGGCTTACATTAATAGTGTTGCTATTATAGATTTTTGAAGGCTGCTCATTGCGCTCAGCCATCCATTCATGAATTTTATCTCAGAAATATCGAGTCCATTTCTGGAGGCCTCTATTGTTAGGTCTATTATCTACTGCTCAGAATGTCATTCACTTAACAGTTGCTACTATAGCTAGGTAGGCTGTCTGTTTCGGCAGTGTCTCCGTTCGGCTGCCCTCTTCGCTCTGGGCTATTTGACCCAGGGCAAGAAAAAGGGGGGGGGGGGGGAGGGTGTTCCCTTGGGTCACCTGTTTTTATTATGAAAACGAGGGGATACCTCCTCCGGAGTTAGTAATTCTGAGCTGTTATTGGGATGGTTGTTTAGTGAGAAGTTTAAGTTATAAAATTCATTCAAGTCTTAGTTTTTAAAGTATAGCTTTTGAATATTGCATATGTCAACGGACATGATTATGCAATTCTCACACACTTTTAGGAGTATAAGAGTCTCTATTCTCTAGACTTACTTTATTATTGGCTTACTTTAAAAATTATTAGTATAAGGATTATTGGATATTAATAGAGTACATGGATGTATGAAGCTCAATTTTTGGAAGGTGTTGTATCTTTCTAATTTATCATAAATAAGAAAGATACATGTAAGGCCTATTTCTTCTTTTCCCTACAGGGGATGACTCTATTTTATTTTATTGAGCGTATTCCATTTTGCTCTATGTCCTTGGCCCTCCAGCCTTTTTACTATTCAGCTATGTCTGGGTCATTGGTACAGTATAAAAATGTTAAAAAATTTATAGTAATTTATATATTTTTTATACTTACCAATGACCCAGACGGGGATGGCCCTCCCAGGAGTTGGGAACTCTTGCCTCCCCGCTGAGTACATAGCGCTTACCAGGCACTGGTTATTAGAATGATAAATGGCGCCAATTTCGGAACGTCCTTGACACTGCGCATGCGCAGTAGGGGCGAAGTGTGGAGGGCCTTTCAGGACATGTTTTCTTTAGTTTTAGATGCAAATTTTGGGGATTGGGGGGCAAAATTTGTGTTTGGCCCTATATTTTAAGAGTTAGCACCAGCTATGTCTGGGTCATTGGTAAGTATAAAAAATATATAAATTACTATAAATTTTTTAACATTTTATTAGTTTCCAAAGTGTGATTTACTGGGATTTCCGGGTTTGATTATAAACCAGACATGTTAACTCTCCCGGAATGCCGGGGAAAATCCCGAAATTTCAGTGTAGTTCCCAGTCTCCCGGACGGGAATCAGTTTTGGACCAAAAATCCCGGAAAACAACAGTCGAATATTTCTTTCCCATTGTGACTTATGTAAAACGTTTGGAGTAAAAACTCACGAAACTGTAAAATATGGATGTAAGTTAAATTTATTTAAGTAAAGGGTATTTTATGATATATATTTTAACTGTGTTCATGTTTATTTCAGTTTTTTTCTTCGTAATCAGAGATTTGTGATCAATGTGCGAGTGTCGAAGTGAAAATAGGTGACTTACTTTCAAAAAATTGAAAACTCCACCTTCATTTAAATGCAGTTTTTTGGAAAATAAAATATATGAAAAGGAATTAAATAATATATATTTATTTATCCATAGAATAGCTTTAATTCTCATCCCTTAAAATTCCAAATCAAAACGTAAACAACACCTTGACCCCAACTATTAAACACAGTTTAAAAATAGGTTAAAGCCACTTAGGATGCCGGAAAATTATGACTGCATATTTATACACAATGGACTTATTTTCTAACACTACATTTTCTAACACTACATTTATTCTGTTGTGCAGACTATAGAACTGTTAACTGGTGGCCATCTGTACCCAGAAAATTTTGAATCTTGATCTTCTTGCAGTAACTGAACATAAGGACATCTTTTCCTGTTAACATTTCCAGACTTGGGAAATTATTAGCTTACCGGTAGTTGACTTTAATAAAAGCAAACCACAGGTGGTGGTGCTCTGTGTGTGTGTGTGGGGGGGGGGGGGGGGGGGGGGAGGGGGGGGTCATGAAGGATTGGAAGGCTGTGAGGGGTGGTTACTTTATGATTTTGTAACATAGCATAAATGCATCAGCACAATTAACAACTAGATCTGGATATAGCCTGTTGTTAATGGTGGTCCATGAGCTGAAGATTTGCAAGTTTTTTCTTTTGTCCCAGTGCAGACTTTTCCCTGAAATCCATCCCATTTCCCTGAAAATCACCCTCAGGTTCCCAGAAAAATTATTCTGGAGGTTAACATGTCTGTTATAAATGATAACTTCACAAGTGAATTATACAATCAACAATTGTGCCATGTATCCGTGCGCACAAACAAAGACGCTTTGCCGTGTGTGTAATGGGGACTTCATTGTTTTATTTTGCTTCTTTTTTTTATAACCTTTTACCAAATATGAAAAGCAGACGACACTTGCAAAAAAAATTCTTGAATAACTATTATTTTCATTTTTTGTCTAAAAAACATAGGTTATGACCCCTCATTAGAACGAGCTCGTAACCAAAAACAGATTCGCACGTATGTACATCTGCTGCTCAGTAAAATGGAGAAAAAATAATAGCGACTCTTAATAATCTGACGGTCATGGTATAAATAAAGCATGCCCAAAGTAGCTTGGTGTGCCAAATGTTCACCAAAGGATCACAGTTGACACCACTTCACTCGTGGTGAACATACGCTACTCCAAGCAACTTTGGGTATATTCTATTTTTAGATATGGTTGTTATCATAAATTTCATCGGCAAAATTTGAAATGTGTAGTCTGGATGATTATGGAGATATGGGAGATTTAAAAAAAAAAGGACATAAGGCCTAAAAAAAAGTTAAAAATATGGTTCTCAGGCCCTCCCGCATGGTCCTTTTGGCTGTCGCATGCTCTCTTTTTATAACCAGTGCAAGCATAAAAAAAATAAAAATTAAATGGTTCATCTCTGATATTTTACCCAAGTTAATAAAATTGATAAATTTGTCCCTTGAGTGCAACAGGGCTTTGCAATGCTTTAGCATTGCAAATCCTTGTTGCATTCAAGGGACGAAATACACCACCACCCATGATAATCTGTAGATTATGAGGCCTAAAACATAAAACAAACCAAGAATATGAACTTCAGATGACAAAAGAAATAATTTCAAAAATTAAAAATAAAACAAAATAAAAAAAACGACCACCCGCCCAACCGCCCGCATGCAATTTTACAAAACCTGGCCTGAGATACAAGATCTACTTTGTGTGGCCTAATTTATCCTCGTTTTAATGTTATTGGCCGTTTTTTAGAAAATAAATGTGGCGTGTCCTAGGAGAAAGTAAAAGTAAACTGCTGACCAAGTGACATGATGACCGAGAAGGGAGTGTAGGTGGGTGACAACGGCGCAGAGAAAAGAAAGAAAAAAGAAATAAAAAAATTAAATGGAACTCAATTACAGTATTCATTACTATTACAGTGCAAGCCAAAATAAGTGGCCGCCAGAGGCATTCTCTGATTCTGAATGGTGGATTTTGAAAAATCTTCTCTGAAACCACAGGGCCAAATGTATTGAAACTTTGCATGGTTGATGACTGGGACCCCCCTCTACCAATGATCCTCATTTAATGTTGATCGGGTTGCAAACATGGCCACAATGCGGCTTATATTTACTATAGAAACGTTATGGAAAATCATATTCTAATGCTTAACCCAATGCCTCTCCTGTCTGCATGAAGATCGATACTGTCAGCAAAATACTTGTATTTTTATACTGTACCAATGACCCAGACATAGCTGGTGCTAACTCTTAAAATATAGGGCCAAACACAAATTTTGCCCCCCAATCCCCAAAATTTGCATCTAAAACTAAAGAAAACATGTCCTGAAAGGCCCTCCACACTTCGCCCCTACTGCGCATGCGCAGTGTCAAGGACGTTCCGAAATTGGCGCCATTTATCATTCTAAGTTTGGCCCTTCATCAGTTAACATCTGACTGATCTTTGTGCTTTTAAATCTCAGTTTAAATGATGCCAGACACATAAATATTAGTGAAATGGTGATTCTAAGGAGGATAGAAAAGGAGGAGAGGAAAAGAATGTGTGACAGAATATTATCAGGGCTGTAACTTAAAATTTTTTAATGAAATTATGTTAAGTTACCTATTTTCAAGGCAGCAGCCATTTTGTTGTCATTCTGATTATTTAGTTACACTGTTTTTTCAAGTGTTTTTCCTCTCTCCCTGTCCTTTAAGTTCCCCCTTGCTATTCTCCCATGCTTTTGGCATAGTTTATGTAATTATTATTACTAAAATTTCTTGGGAGTTTTAGCTGAATAACAGAATGAATTCTGTTCTTTCCCCATGTTTACGTCTTCACCTACGGGTGGTTAGGCGTTGTGTTCTGCATCTACCATCTGATGTTCTGCAGTTTCTTCCCTGGAAGTCTCTGTTTTGCATCAGATGGTGTATTTTTGGTAACTGATTTCGGGCCTGGGTGCCTGGAGTCTTATTTAGTGTTTTTACACTCATTGTTTACATTTACAACAGCCCTCTGTGTGAGGGGGGGATTTCTAAATAATAATATCTTTATGTTATTTTAATCATAACTAGATACATTATTATTGTTCGTAAGTGTTGAATAAATTGTTTAAAATATTTTTAAAATTTTTTTTCCACACTTAGGCTTGGTATCCATTGGGGCTCAACGTTACTTTTCAGAAACTTGGGCTGTTCTGAAAAAATATTTTCTCAAAATATTTTGATTTCAATTATTTTTTCTATTTTAATGGATCATATTATTATTATGTATTTTGCCAGGGGTTAGTGCGAGTACCAGGACTTGTTTTCTTTTCACATTGAAAGGATATTGATCAATTGTTTTAGAGGAAGTCTTCCTCTGACCTTATTATCATTCTATATGTGGTCAGTGTACTCGCATTAACTCCTGTTCTGTATCGTATGATTTCGATGACAATATGGGAAGCGTATGTCACGGTATGTTGTTGGGGATTTGGACACTCCGGTCCTTTCCCCGCAGGGTCACTCTACTTTATCAATTTCTATTTCAGACGATCAAGATTAGGGTGATGTATCTGTGATGTCTTCCAACAGTGTGCCTCCGTCGTCACAATTAATGAAGGGCTAGCGGAAAAGTGCTCATGTAATACGCCAATTGCCTAAGAGGACCCTAGTAGGTTCGACGGCCTTTGACGTCCGCTAGCTCGCCCGGTGTAGCGTCCATTCACCGAATGGTTCGGCAGCCGGGTTCGTCCGTTGCGGTCTAGAAGGAATTTTGGGGTGATGCGAGCACTATAAAATTAACTTAATGCACACCCAGTGACGGCGGATCGGAGGGAGAACGGAGGAAGCCTTTTAGTCCGGTTCATAGCTCGTTCCGGTCCATCCGGACGGCAAGCGAGAGAGGCCCCTCTCTCGTTCAACAACATCTGGCCCCAGATGTTGTGGTACAAATGTGTCGCTAGCGGAGCATACGTCCGTCGCTCGGGACGCTCCGTTGTATAGGCAGTCCGCTGAGACTGCTAAGGCTTCCTCTTCTCATCAGCGCACACAACCGCACCTTGGCTGCGTGACCGCCGATATATTACCAGCTTCGCCGATCAAGGATTCTTCGGCGACCAGGTCACACCATCCGGCAGCCAGGGATTCGAGACCGATGGACTCCGGACGTTCGCATAGGAAGTATGCGGGAGCCATCTGATGCGGAGCTGCCCTCGGCGAAGCAGCGATAGACTGCGCCTCCGCAGGTCTCGACGCCGGACATTCTTGTGCACATAGCACAGCTTATCGCAGCATCCCAGCAGCCGACAGAAACGGTGTCGGATCGAGAATTATCCGACAGCGCTGGGTCGGTAACCGGGGACTCGAGGCCTGCAGACTCCGGACGTTCACATAGGAAGTGTGCGGGAGTCAACGTACACGGAGCTTCCAGCGGCAATGCATCGTAAGTCCGCTACTGCACAGGCCTCGGGAACGGACGTGCTTTCCTTAATAGCACAGTTTATCGCAGCATCCCAGCATCAACTGAATCTGTCGCATATATTTTATCCGACGATGCTGGGTCGGGACGCTCCGCGGAAGCGGGTACGGACGTCCGAAAGTTTCATCCGGTCCGACGGGATGCCGAAAGGGATTCGGAGGATTTCAAGCTTTCCCTTTCGGAACAAAATATGCTGCGATGCCGGATAAGAAACCGATAGCGTCGGTGGACTTAGAAATTTTTGGTTCGGTTCAGGGACATCGTCCCTCAGTTCCGACATAGTCCAATAATGTCACACAAACTTTCGAATTATTGAACGACGCTATATATATTATTATTTTATGCTTGCTATCCAAGCATTTCTGGTTTCTTGTTCGAAGAATTATGGAGATGTCTTTCAAAAGTGTGCCTCTGTCGTCATAGTTAATGAAGAGTTAGCGGCAATAAGTGCTCATGGAATATGTCTATCGCTTACGGAGTGACATTCGCTAGCTCACCCGGTGTAGCGTACATTCATCGAATGGTTCGGCTGCCGGGTTCGTCCGTTGCGGTCTAGGAAGGAGATTTGGGTGATGCGAGCACTTTAATTACTTTAGTACTCACCCAGTGACGGCAGATTGAGGACAGATCGGAGGAAGCCAACAACATAGGGGACCGCATGTTGTGGTTCAGATATTTTACATTCGGAGCATATGTCCGTTGCTCGGGACGCTCCATTATATTGACAGTCCGAGAGACTGTCTTTAATGCTTCCTCATCCTCACAGCAGGGCACACGACCGCACTTTGGCTACGTGACCTCGAGTATCCAATCAGTTTCGGCATTCAGTGATTCCACAGCGAATAGGTCGCGCCATCCGGTAGCCAAGGGACACGAGGCCTATACACTCCGTTCGCTCGCATATTGGAAGTATGCACGGGGTAACGATCTCGGAGCTTCCTGCGGCAATGCATCGTAAGACCGCTGCTCCTCAGGCCTCAGTGACGGACGTGCTATCCGAGTTAGCACAGTTGTTTCGCAGCATCCCAGCAATTGACAGTTTCTCGGTCGAATCAGGAATTATCCGACGGTGCTGGTTCGGTGCGGTCCGCGGTTGCATCAAGCTACGGACGACCGAACGCTTTATAGGGTCCGACAGGATGGCGAAAGGGATTCGAAAGCTTTCGAGTTTTCCCTTTAGTAGTATCGGAAGATGCCTTTCATATCTTCTGGCATTTCTTCCAGTGGTTATTTTTCGGACTTCATTGCTGCGATCTTGGATAAGAGACTTATAGCGTCATTGGACTCGGATTTTTCGATCGGTACAGGGACTTTGTCCCTGACTTACCGACGCAGTCCAATATTGTCATTACAACAGGTGTTTTATTTTTCGACGCTATATATTTATATATATATACAAGCCTGCTACTAAGCATGATAGTTTAGTTTCTTGTCCGCGTGGCTCATTTCTGCCATTTTATCTTTTTTACATATAGTTTATTTTGGCAGAGCAGGGCATACCGAGAGTTCATACGCGTCTAGACGGTGTGATTAAAGACTGCATATATATTCTTTTTCGCCGTTTATGTCTTTTCCAATTTCAGTGTTGGGAACGACATTATGTATAGTAGACTTAACTTAGACGCTTTATTATACGTAATCCGCCTTACTGAGGCGTTATCATTACGTCTTCAAGAAAAGATTTACGGGATATTATTCTCAATGTAATTTCTTTTGAGGGCAGTAGTTTGTTCACGTATAACTCCGCCCTTCAGTGGCTGATTGGAGTTGGTTAGACGTGATGCAGCCCTAGCTACATCCACGCGTGGATAGTAGGTTAAGAACTCTCTCAGAGTCGCTTCGTTCTCGGAGGAGCTTCTCTTCGACGGCAACTTTCCGGCAATCCATGAATTGCTTGATTTATACATTCTCTTGTCTATCTAGTGTTACAAGAGATTCAGACTGGGGCAAACATTCGGTGGTTGACTCAGAGAGTGCCGCCGCAGTTGCCGGACCCGAGTGTGGCTGTTATGACGGTTGCCAGTCAAACAGATTGGGATATATACTGATCCCTACGGATTCGAAGTGCCAGGGTCTTTGGGTTCCGCAGTCTTTTAGCTATCAGTTTAACTTCCGCGGAATAATGTTTTTTAGGCTTGCTTTATGTCATTGCATGAACATTATTCAGAAACGCATGCCCAAATTCCTGTCCTTTAATTCGACAGTAGTGGCGTATCTCCGGAACCAGGGAGGCACTCTTTCGTTTCCGTTATTCAATTTAATGGAAAGAATCCGTCTGTTGGTTATAGTACACCAAGTTCAGTTTTGGTCCGTCATATTCTGGGTCGTCTGATTGTTTTATCGCACTCCCGTTCTCTTACGGGTCGCTTGTTGCTGTCAGAATGGACTCTCAACAAACAAGTATTCATTCAGATTTGCTATCTATGGGAGCGCCCAATGATGTTTTATTTATGACACAGCTTGCTAATAAATTGCAGACGTATGTGTTGGCTTGTCCAGATCTCTGAGCTAATACTGTTAACGCTCTATTGATCTATAGGACGGAATGATAGGATACGCGTATCCTCCGGCGCTGTTGTTTTAGCAGGTATTGCTAAGGTAAACAACCACAATACATTTCTGTTGATAGCATCTCTATCTTCACAGAGATCATGAGTAATTTACTCTCTTGTCTACTGTGGATCTTAACGTGAAATCTTCCTCTATGTGAGGATCTTTTTTCACTGGGTAAATCATGTCATCTTTATCACAACCAGCAAGGTCGCAACCTTCATGTATTCCGTTGTGTGGTCCGTATTGCATTGTAAGCACTGTACTGGACGAGCTTTGGACGCGATTTCTTACTATAGGAGATCCTCTTCTTCGCTATTCTATGCGACTAAAGTGGAGACTCTTCCGTCGTGGTGTAGGGATCATTATGTTCATATGGTTGATCCCTCCATACTACTCATTGCTATTTTTTAGTATACTTGTTTCACAAGATCTACTGCAGCCTGTTGTTATTTAGGTTATAGGTTTATGTTACCTCATACCTATGCACTCTACGATAGTTTACAATTGAGTCTTTTGTCTCTTTATCTAAGTCAGTTAGTAACTTTTTGATAAATAGACTTAGAATCTTTAGATTAAATTCCTATACGGATTTTAACTTCGGTTCTTATTTAGCTAAGTAATCATTTGAGCCTCTGGAAACAGTAGTTTTCAAATTCTGACCTTTTAGACAGTAATTCTGTTGGTTTCTCTTTTACTGTAGAGTCAGTGAGTTTCATGCACTATCGATGGATGATTTTCACTTTCATAGTTTCGGAATCAATACTTCCGTTACTATTTAGGTTGGATTGTTGCATAAGAGTTAGGCTCCTATTATCCGGAACCTATTATTTTAAGGTCCTTCCGTCTTCGTATGGGCATAGGCCTTTACTCTTTCCGGGTACAGTTTATGTATTTATAAACAGATATCTGTTTATTACAAGGGCGTAAGCTTCTTCTGTCTTTGATGTCTAGTAGAAGGACGTTACGCTCCATTTTATTGTTAATGGATTCTATTAACTAGCGTACTGCTTATGGTATATCATTGGCTTAGCAGTTGTGCTTAAGATTTCGGCTCATGAAGTAAGAGTTCTTCTACTTCTTGGGCTTACATTAATAGTGTTGCTATTATAGATTTTTGAAGGCTGCTCATTGCTCTCAGCCATCCATTCATGAATTTTATCTCAGAAATATCGAGTCCATTTCTGGAGGCCTCTATTGTTAGGTCTATTATCTACTGCTCAGAATGTCATTCACTTAACAGTTGCTACTATAGCTAGGTAGGCTGTCTGTTTCGGCAGTGTCTCCGTTCGGCTGCCCTCTTCGCTCTGGGCTATTTGACCCAGGGCAAGAAAAAGGGGGGGGGGGAGGGTGTTCCCTTGGGTCACCTGTTTTTGCTATGAAAACAAGGGGATACCTCCTCCGGAGTTAGTAATTCTGAGCTGTTATTGGGATGGTTGTTAGTGAGAAGTTTAAGTTTATAAAATTCATTCAAGTCTTAGTTTTTAAAGTATAGCTTTTGAATATTGCATATGTCTACGGACATGATTATGCAATTCTCACACACTTTTAGGAGTATAAGAGTCTCTATTCTCTAGACTTACTTTATTATTGGCTTACTTTAAAAATTATTAGTATAAGGATTATTGGATATTAATAGAGTACATGGATGTATGAAGCTCAATTTTTGGAAGGTGTTGTATCTTTCTAATTTATCATAAATAAGAAAGATACATATAAGGCCTATTACTTCTTTTCCCTACAGGGGATGACTCTATTTTATTTTATTGAGCGTATTCCATTTTGCTCTATGTCCTTGGCCCTCCAGCCTTTTTACTATTCAGCTATGTCTGGGTCATTGGTACAGTATAAAAATGTTAAAAAATTTATAGTAATTTATATATTTTTTATACTTACCAATGACCCAGACGGGGATGGCCCTCCCAGGAGTTGGGAACTCTTGCCTCCCCGCTGAGTACATAGCGCTTACCAGGCACTGGTTATTAGAATGATAAATGGCGCCAATTTCGGAACGTCCTTGACACTGCGCATGCGCAGTAGGGGCGAAGTGTGGAGGGCCTTTCAGGACATGTTTTCTTTAGTTTTAGATGCAAATTTTGGGGATTGGGGGGCAAAATTTGTGTTTGGCCCTATATTTTAAGAGTTAGCACCAGCTATGTCTGGGTCATTGGTAAGTATAAAAAATATATAAATTACTATAAATTTTTTAACTTTTTAAGAATCTGGTATGGGTTGGTTCCAGTTTTCTCCACTGAGAATTGGGGAAAAACCACAAAAATATTGTGTATACAGTACAAGTCAAAATAAGTTGTAGCATAACCTCAATAAACTAAGCATGCTGCTCCTGCACTGATCTGACAAGATCAGAATCTGACATTATTTTCTGGAAAGCTATCAGTGAGAGCTTTCCAGAAAATGATGTCAGCTTCTGGTCTTATCAATGTAGGAACAGAAAGATACATAGTTTATAGTGGTTATCTTACAACTTATTTAGACTTGTACTTGAATGAAATAATATTTATCTACAGAACTAAAATGATATCATTTCGAGGATTTTGATTGATTTTATGCAAAAAAATTGTTCACCCTGTTGGGGGTGGGGAGTTGGTGGGTGTTCACTCGGGGATTTTTTTCTGTTTGCTTCAAAATGTGTTTTGAAGGTGTTTCAGTGATTTTATGCAAAACACAAAAACGCACCCCCCCCCCCCCCCACACACACACACAACAGGACCTTTTCCTCCCATTCCCACAGTTAAATGAGATTAACCCTTTACCTAACGAATCGCCCGCATCTGCCCGCGTAATATGCAAATTGAGCAGTTGAAAAAATTAATTTTTTCATAATATTTCAACAAAACAACATCATGTGACCCCTCATTGGAACGAGCCCATTGAGCTCATTCCAATGAGGGGTCACATGATATATGTTTGTTGAAATTTTTTGAAAAATTTAAAAAAATTATATTTAAAATAATAAATTTTGATATCGTCTGCGTTGGGTAAAGGGTTAAATAGGTACATGATGAATGTGATCTTAAATCCTTCTATAACCCTTTACCTAGCACGAAAGGCAGACAATACTTGCAAACAGAATTCAATGAGCTTGTTCCAGTGAGGGGTCGTAAGCTATGTTTTTGAGACAAAATTTTTTTTAAATATTAAAAATTGAATGGTGATTTTTGTGAATAGCGCTGGTTGGTTTTTACTGTTATGTTTGGTAAAGGGTAAAACAATTTTATCACTTGTGCAATTAAGGCGTGCTTCTTGTTGAGCTTCTGATGCATCTGAATGAGGAATGTAACTATCTTTTGTTACAGGGACAGTACCGACATGCTGAAGCTCTATATAAACTTGGTGAATTACAGAAAGCAATCCAGGCTAATAAAAAAGCAATAGAGATTTGTTCTAATGCCAGTCAAGACACCGAAAATCTGAAAATTCTTTATGATCAGAAGATAAGTTTTGATGCAGGTAAGTTCAGTTGGACTTCATAATTCCCTTGTTTTTCAATTCTCAGTGTATGAAATGAACCAACAGTGGGAAAATCATTCTCTTGCTAAGTTTGAAGATTGAATAAAACTTCCGTTGAGATAATGGGTAATTAACCCTTTACCTAACGAATCGGCCGCATCCGCCCGTGTAATATGCAAATTCAGCATTTGAAAAAATACTATTATACCCCTGCAAACAAAGTTTGAGGGGGTATATAGGAATCACCCTGTTCGTCTGTCTGTCCATCCATCTGTCTGTCTGTCCATCTGTCCATCCTTATAAGTGCAACTCCCCCTAAACAGTTTGAAGAATTTTCATGAAACTTTACGCAATGGAAGAACTCCATATGAAGATGTGCATGAAGCAATATAATTCCGTTCTGACAGTTGCTGGGGGTATCACTTTGTGAGTTTGCTCACAGTACCTCTAGTTTTTCAAACAATTTCAACAAAACCATATCATGTGACCCCACGTTGGAACGAGCTCGACGAGCTCGTTCCAGCAAGGAGTCACATGATATGGTTTTGTTGAAGTTTTTTGAAAAATTTGAAAAAATTATATTTAAAATAATAAATTTTGATATCGTCGGCATTGGGTAAAGGGTTAACTAGTAGAGTGCTCGAAGCAGGGATGCCAAAGTACTAACAGTACCGGTAATAGTAGTGGGATAGAACCAGGCTTGGCAATTTCAGGAGAGCTATTTTTTAGCTCTCCTTACTGCCCTCCTGAAAGAATTAAGGAGAGCGAAAAGTTGCCCTCCTAAATATTTTGATCTGGGATGATTGAGATTACTTGTATTATGCTCACATTAAATTTTTGTTGTAAAGCAAAAATGTAATTTAACTTCGAAGTCACATAACATCACGTAATTTCATTTTAAAAGTGGTTTAGTGGTAAAAGGTAATGGCTGCAACTGTGTTTGGGTATGTACTTTGTACATACCCAAACACAGGTGCAATCATTTGAAGCAAAATGGGTCACAGCAATATTCTTTTTTCTGTCAGTTTCAACAACTGACATCACAGTTTAAAGGGTAATTATTCAAGTAATATTGACACTATAATATACTACCATTACTACTATCCTGTCACTTGAAGCACGTGCACCAAGATGTGACTGTAGATTCAAGCAGACCTGTTGTCCAAGAAAGTCATACGCCTACCACTATCACGTTCAACCCACCCACCCTCCCACAACTTGGGCATACACACAGGTCTTGTCAAGTGTGTGTTCGGTTGTTGAGTGAGACATCTAGATGTCTAAGAGATTACGCTTTACCTTAGTATATAAAGTTAATAAAACCACTGATGTAATAGTCTGTTGGTTTCAGTTTCAATGAGTTTGTTCAACTGGATACTTAAAATGCTGTGTAAAGCTAATTGCTCTCCTAAGCTGATTCAGGAGAGCGATTTTTTGCCCTCCTGCATTTTTCAGAATGCCAGGCCTGTAGAACTGCAGTTTATCCCATAATTGGCTGTTTATTTGAGCAATAAAGGCATTGGATAAATTTTTGCTTTATTTACCTAGCAGCGTGATAAATTTTCCCCATAGGTTTAACACTAAACGAATTTATTCCCCTAGTAGCGACAGACTTGTTGACCTCTGGCCTCTAACACATTTGTCTAGCATAATTAAATGGTAGAGTGCTGGAAGCCTTATTTTGGGCTTTACTAAAAGTGACAGGCAATAACTGTCTGTAGCTACATTCTGCCTGAGGAAGCCTTTATTGGACCTGATATGAATCAGATTTTTTATACAATACCTTGCTCTCTGACATTTAATTGGATAGTAGCTATAAGGCACTATCCAATTAAATGTAATAGAGCAGTATATGATGAACTTTGATTTGTTGTCAGAAAAAACTCAGCACTTTACCAGTTAATAGTTCGATTGTTGATTTCTTTAAATCTGTTTAAAAGTATTACACAATTCCAGTAGAAAACACCACTCACTGTTCATATAATAAAGTATTTTTGCAAGCTTAGCTCAAGTTTGTAGGGGAATTATTTTTAGACAGAAATGTATTACTGTGCCTGGTTTATTTTTTCCAGTTTTGCTGGAATTGGACCAATGTGCTCCTCATTTCTCGCTGTGTTTTGTAGCGAATTATAGCATGATTTTGCCGCGACTCCCCTGTAGAAGATTTATGGGATAAACAGAATAAACGTATAGTGTTTTCAAGTAAAATATTTATTCTACTTGTAGAATTGGGAATGAAACCGACTTGCCAGAGTCTCGATGGTTTCATTCTTAATCCTACTCGTAGAATCAATTTTTTACTTATCGAGAGATAGTTGCCTGATACAGATTGACTATTCATGGAGAACAGTGAGTGAGTGATCCAGAAAGTGAACATATTGTAACGGTCCAGCCCTCTAAGCTCACCTCAACTGATCACACACTTTTTGGGCCAACCGTTGACTCGGAGGATCAACCCAGGAAAACCTGAACACTGAAATCCCTTTTAACTTTAGTTACCCCAAAGTTCATATACTTATGATCACCAGCAATAATAATATAACAAATTGGTAGAGTGCTTGGTTCAATTACTGATAACCAATGACTTCAGTGTTGGTAGCAATATGCTAGTTCAATATACAGGTAATTAGGTCACCAATAGTGTTGGGTCACTGTGTCACCTGGTGGTTATTACCGACAATATGTAAATTAGATGAAGTATAAGGACCAGTTTCTTCTTTCTATTCAATGCTGTTATTCTGGAGTAACTGGAGCGTATGTTTTAGTTTCTTCGTTCCGTTAAAAAGTGTTATTCTTGAGTAGTTGGAGTGTGTATGTTAGTTTCTTCTTTCTGTTAAATACTGTTATTCTTGATCTCTGTAAATGTGGGCCATCAGTAGTTAATACCCAGTTATAGTACCCCTTCAATATTTAGGCCATTCCCTATGGGCTACATAAAATGTGAGCAAGAGATGGGTGAACAGGCGCGAGTTTGCAAGGGACAAGAAAGTGCCGACAAAAAGTTAGTCGATGTGAAAATACCCCAAACACAATAAGCCAAGCTCTAGGAGCTCAGGTAGGGTAAATGCACATACATAAAGTTTGTATCAGCACTACATGAACGTCTGTATCAACTACACTGTGCACCGTGTAGACCAGCTAACAAGGTATACATGAAAAACTCTGAAGAGGAAGTACAAAGAACACAGGTCATTTATTACTGAAAAGGCATTGGTAACTTGGTTGGCTTCTTTTCAGTGGAAATAAAATAATGATGTGAGAGGTGTTGTTCCAAAAATTATTTCTGTACTAGTACTAATTCACTCGAGTGGTTGTTAATAATGCATTGGATTTGAAGCTATAAATACTGTGTTCGTCGTAAACGACATCTAACATTAGTGTACACCCTCCCAGTATCCCTCAAACTCGACAGGACTGTGCCTGAACAATGGTACAGGTAAAACTACTACGAGCATTCGTTGCGTAACCAACGTAAACAAATCGTAGTAAAATTCATAGTAAAAGTGTGAAACCGAAAGTGGGAACTTTTGGCGAAAAGTGAGCCGTATAAATCCCAAAAGACTGTTTATAGAGTTTCAAAAGTTAAATGTGTGGAAGGCTCGTATTCATATGTGTATTTTCAATCCATATTTCTTTTGTATGTACCTTTTTAATCTAAATTATGAAGGCTTTAATTGTCTGTTTAATGCTTGTTCAAATCTGTCGTATGCTGATTTTCGCCGGTAAGGCTTTGTTGTATTGCCGGTAAATGACGTGGAGAAGACCTCTGCGAATGAGCGTCTCTCCTTTTATACACCTGACCTCCGGAAAGTACCTCCGGCTCCAGTTCAGCCAATGAGCTTCTGGATGTCACTCGAATGTACCTTCACCTTCCGAAAGAGCCAATGAAAAAGTGGATGTATTGGACGTAGAAAAACTACTTCCAATTTCGGAGGTCGGAGTGTGGGAAAATAACCATGACTACTGAGAAACGTAGCTAAATTTAGTACGACTCCCATAATACCTTGCGTAGTAATGGTTGACAGAAGTAAACTTTGCGCTAATAAATGATCTTGCAATGTGCATTTTGTCAAATATTAACACATTGACAGCCCTAGCCGTAACGAACGGTGCACCAAAGGTAAAACTAGAGTTGTTGAAACTTACGCAATTTACTTTTAATTAACGTTTAATATAAATAAAAGGGGTTGAATCCTACAAACGTTTATTGCACCGAAACGCTGAAAAATACCGAAATGGAAAATGGCTTTGGGCAGGGGATTCGGCGCACCACTAAATTACCAACTTTAATTATTAAACTTACGTTAATTCTTCACTAAATTAATTACCATTTTATAAATAAATTACGGTCTTAACTTTTATTTTTATCTGACTACTGTTTATTATTTACTTTGATTAATAAGAATTAATTGCTAATTACTGAATTTTATAAATAATATTTGATAATTTTCTTTTGTTTATTGGACTCCTATTTGAATAATTACTGTTTTACAAACTATATTTTGTGACTATTTACAAATGATGCGAGACGTTACAACACCCGCCACATAAAAAAAATTGTTCGTCCTCGAACAGGGACTATTATTTCTGAAAATTTTAAAATTTCAAAATTAGAAAGAAAAAAAAAAAAAAAAATTCCAAATTTGAGCTGTTTGTGAAAACATACCAAAAGAAAAAAAAAAAAATGGAATACCAACCAGTTACCATTTACATCACACAGGACAAAAAAAAAAAATAGAAAATCTGTCTTCTGGTTGTCTTCACCATTCGTACTGTATTCTGTATATTATTTACATTCCAGTGACTGAAGGTGTGTTATATGTATATTTCTTATTCTTCTGCCATCGTAGATAAATCCACTGCGCTAGTCTGTGCTGGGCCAACATTCTTGATGACAACTTCCCCATCTGTCTGGGTGCCCACTTCATACGTTGTCTTAACTGATGGGTCTTTCATCCAAAAATCATTCAGGACATACGTAGTGCCATTTGGTAGACGAACCGTTTCTTCTTTCTTCACCATCAGGTAGCCATATGGTACAAAGCGGCGTTTATACGTGTTTAAATGTTGCTGGCATGTTCTTCGTGTTGCTGCTATCAGTTGTGCTCTGTGTCCCTCCATGTAGTGTGATGGGGCCCCTATCATGTAAAACCTGGGATCCCCCGAGACTTGCTGGTATGTTTTGTATGGTTCTGGTAAATGTATGTCTTTGTTAACTTTCATCAGCTTTGGTTTTGATAGGTCCACAGGTTCATATGTGTCTTCTGTTGTGTCTTCTTGTGTTATTACTTCTGGTGTGTTGTATATGGATGTGGTTGGCTGTGTTGGGGCAAACATTTCCTGAATAATGGTGTCCAATTCTGTGGTTTGTAACTCTGGTAGTTGTTGTGCTGAAGGTTGTTGTTCTGGTACTGAAAGCTGTTCTGTTGTAGGTTGTCGTGACTGTGTAGATTGTTGTTGTTGTTGTTGCTGTTGTTGTTGTTGTTGTTCTGATACTTTCTGAAGGTGTACTGTTGGTATTGTGGTCATTGTGGATTGCTGCTCCTGTGTCTGTTGGTTGTTTTGTGGTGTTGACGCTGATGAATAACAATCCAGATATGCTGGGAAGACTTGTATCGGGGCAATATCCTTCCACTGCGATACTGGTAAGTTGAGGTCAATTCCTAGGTCTTCTGATGTCGCATTGCTGGTTGTCTTTTGTGTTTCTTGGGTTCTCTGTCTCTTTGGTGGTGGTGATGTTTTAGTTGTGTGTTTGCTATTAACCTTGCTAACTGTTGATTTCATGTGGTTTTCTCTGTGTGGTGGTGTGTGCTTCTCGTGACTGTTTCTTCTATTGTCCTGTCTGTACGTGTAATACTCTGTGTCCACCCTTCTGTGCTGTCGTGTATAGTTGATGTGTTTTCTCCCAATGTGTCTTTCCATGTTCACTCTCCTTGCGGCGCTGCATTTATATGAGCAAAAAGGGCATTCAATTACATCTCCGTGCTTTTCTCTTTCGTGTCTACGTAGTTTCTCCCTTTCATAAAAAAAGTCATCACAGTCTTTGCAATTATAAACTTTGTCCATCTGAAAGTACAGAAAGTGGGGGAGAATGCCATAAGTTTCCATGTAACAGCACTTATAGTTCCTAAAATAATACTTGGATAAGATAATAACCTGAAATACCAGCAATTGCTACCATCACTGAATATACACCACTTCATGCTTTACTGTTTTGAGATCTAGTGTTAGGCCGTGAAGCTGGATTAAACCATTTAGTAAATTTCCCCACATACTCCTTCAATCTGTTAACATGTACAATTTTAGGGTCCTCGCTGGGAGATTTCCTTATTTTGAATAGCAAGTCTGAAATCACTTCAATAATAATGTATGGTCCTTCCCAGCGAGATTCAAGTTTTAGGCTTCGGCCTTTCTTCCGAATTGTGTTTTGTAGTAGGACAGCATCCCCAACAGTGTATGCATTGCTTGTTGATTTTAGATCATAGTATGTTTTCTGCCTTTCACTAGCTTTCAACATGTGGTCACAAGCTGTTTCATGAACCCTGGTCATTTTAGCTTGCAAATTCTCAACATAATCTGTAATATTCTCATGTTGAGAGTGAAAATGTTTCTTTGGGATCCCATACAAGAGGTCCTCAGGCATCATGAATTCTCTGCCACACATCATCATGCATGGTGTTTCACCAGTACTATCATGTACCGAAGAGCGGTAAGCAAACATTAACATGGGGAGGTATACATCCCAGTCCCTCTGACTTTTTGATATGACCTTGCTTAACATGTCTTCTAGTGTGCGGTTGAAACGTTCTACCAACCCATCGCTAGCAGGGTGATATGGTGTGGTTCTAGTTTTACTGATATTTAGCTTTTTACATAATTGTACAAACAGTTCCGATTCAAACTGTCTACCCTGGTCTGTATGGAGCTGCAATGGCAACCCATATCTACAGATAAACTCATCTACAAGGACATTGGCAACTGTCTCAGCCTCCTGGTTTATCATTGGATATGCTTCAACCCATCGGATAAAATAATCAGTAATGACCAAAATATATTTCTTCCCATTCTTAGTCTCGGGCAGTGGTCCCAAAATATCTACTGCCACCCATTCAAGAGGTGCACCCACCAAGTACTGCTTCATTGGCGCTTGTGATTTCTTTGAAGGATTCTTTCTACACTGACACACCTGACATTTCCTTATGTAGTTTCGTACTGAAGTTTTCATTCCTACCCAGTAGAAACGCCCCCTGACTCTTGCAGCGGTCCGTGAAATACCCAAGTGACCAGCCATCAGGTCACTATGCAATAGCTTTAAAACATCCTGCACCCAAATTTTAGGCACGATATACCGCCAGGACTTTTTGTCAGTACCACAGTTTTGCCATTCGCAAAACAAAATACCATTAACCAAAGAAATCCTTTCCCACACAGCCCAATAAGCCTTAACATCTTTTGGGAAATGACTAAATTTTTATACTGTACCAATGACCCAGACTTAGCTGGTGCTAACTCCAACAAAACCAGGGCCAAACACAAATTTTGCCCCCCAATCCCCAAAATTTGCATCCAAAACAAAAAGAAATCATGTCCTAAAGGACCTCCATACTATGCCTCTACTGCGCATGCGCAGTGACGCAGTCGTCCCGAAATTGGCGCCAATTATCATTCTCTGTTTGGCCCTTCATCAGTCAACATCTCACTGATCTTTGTGCTTGTAAATCTCAGTTTAAAGGATGCCAGACACGTAATTTTTGGAGAAAATGTGATTCTAAGGAGGATAGAAGGAGGAGAGGAAAAAGAAGTGGCAAAAAATAATCAGGGCTGTACTTAAAATTTTTTGATGAAATTATGTTAAGTTGCCTATTTTCGAGGCATGGGCCTCTTGTTGTCATTCTTGCTAATTGTTGCACTGCTTATTCAGTGTTTCCTCTCCCCTAGCCTTCTAAAGTCCCCCCTGGCAATTCTCCCATGCTTTTGGCATATTTTTGAGAAATTTCATTTCTAAAATTTCCTGGGAGAGTTGGTTACAGAATGTTTTCTGTTATTTTCCCCATAGTTACGTTTTCACCCATGGGTGTATAACGTTTGTGTTCTGCATCTTCCATCTGATGTTCTGCAGATTCTCCCCTGGGAGTTTTTGTTTTGCATCAGATAGAGTGTAATTGATGACTGATTCCGGGCCAGTTTTTTCAGTGCCTGGAGTCATGTTTTCTAGTGTGTTTACACTGTTTGTTTTCATTGGCAACAGCCTTTTTTGAGGGGGGCTGTTTGCCTTTGTGGTAGTTTATCTCATTATAAGATACATTTATATTATCCGAAAGTGTCTCATTAATTATTTTATATAAATTTAAAATTTTTGACCACACTTAGCCATCGGATCCATCGGGGCTCAACGTTACTTTTCAGAAACTTGGGCTTCTCTGAAAAAATATTTTTTCAAAATTATTTTGTTTTGCAATTGTTTTTTCATTTATTAATGGATCATGTTATTATGTATCTTTGTGTCAGGGGTTTTTGCGAGTAACTAGGACTTATTGTTGTTCTTTCACAATGAAGGGACGTTGTTCAAATTGTAATAGGAAGAAATCTTCCTCTGACTTTCATGATCATTGTATTAATTGTAGTCAGTGTTCTCGCATTAATCCCTGTCCTATATGTGAACATTGGGATGAGAAAAATTGGAAACGTGTGTCACGATATGTTGTTTCTGGAGAAAGAGCGATGCCGGCTCTTTCTCCGCAAGGTCACTCTACTCTCTCAGTTTCTATTTCAGAGGAACCAGAACAGGGTGATGTTTCCATGTTATCTTCTTCAAGTGTGCGTCCGTCACAAATGAATTCAGAGCTAGCGGCAAAAGTGCTCATGGAGATTAGACAAATGTCGTCCGCTAGCTCGCCCGGTGTAGCGTCCATTCACCGAATGGTTCGGCAGCCGGGTTCGTCCGATGCGGTCCAAGAGGAAATTTTGGGTGATGCGAGCACTATAAACCTAATAGATGCACACCCAGTGACGGCGGATAGTAAGCGAGAACGGAGGAAGCCTTTTAGTCCGGTTCCTAGCTCGTCCAGGTCCAGCCGGGCCGCGAGCGAGAGAGGTCCCTCTCTCGTACAACAACATCTGGGACCAGATGTTGTGGTACAAAATGTGTCTTTAGCGGAGCATACGTCCGTCGCTCGGGACGCTCCGTTGTATAAGCAGTCCGCAGAGACTGTTAGGGCTTCCTCTTCTCGTCAGCGCACACGACCGCACCTTGGCTGCGTGACCGCCGATATATTACCAGCTTCGCCGATGAAGGATTCTTCGGCGACCAGGTCACACCATCCAGCAGCCAGGGATTCGAGACCGATGGACTCCGGACGTTCGCATAGGAAAAGTATGCGGGAGCCATCTGATGCGGAGCTGCCCTCGGCGAAGCAGCGAAAAACTGCGCCTTTGCAGGTCTCGACACCGGACATTCTTGTGCAGATAGCACAGCTTATCGCAGCATCCCAGCAGCCGACAGAAACGGTGTCGGATCGAGAATTATCCGACGGCGCTGGGTCGGTACGCTCCACCGAAGCATCGGGGGCGGACGACCGGGAACATCGTGAGGTCCGACCGGATGGTGAAAGGGATACGGATGACTTGGAGCTATCCCTTTCGCAACAACATAAAGCTGCCGTGGACTTCATCCGGCACTTTCTCCCTCAAGTTGTTCCGTCGGGCCAGACTGCTGCGCTTCCGGACAAGAGAATTATAGCGTCATTGGACTCTGAATTTTTTGAGCGGTTCAGGGACATTGCTCCCGAGTTTCCGTCGCAGTCCAATAATGTTGCTAGAACATTTGAATTATTGAACGACGCTATATTTAAACTTGCTTCCAGGACGGGGAAACCAGGTTTCTTGTCCGCTAATACTCTCAACCTGCCTTTCATTAATGCAAGGAATAAATTCGATACGGCAGGACAGGGTATACCGAGAGTTCCTCTGCGTATGGACGACGAGGCAGAAGACTTAGAGCTATCATTACCGTCGTCAGCTTCTATTCCAACCGCGGTGTTGGAAACAGCTATTGCGTCGAACAGAGCCAATTTAGATGCCTTATCTTACGCAGATCACCTTACTAAGGCGTTATCACTGCGCCTTCAAGGGGAAGAGTTTCAGGATATACAATCCTCTTTAAGACTTCTTTCAAGGGCAGTAGCTTATTCCACGTGTAACTCCGCCCTTTCAGTGGCAAATCTGGAGTTGGTTAGACGTGACGCAGCCCTAGCTACATCCACACTAGTGGATTCTAAGGTGAAGAACTCTCTTAGAGTCGCTTCGGTCTCAGGAGAACTTCTCTTTGACGGCAAGCTTTCCGCTATTTATGATAAAATTAAAAAGAAAGCTAATGATTCTCTGTTGTTCAGATCGGCTCCTAAGAAGTCGGATACAGCAGACACGAATAAGACAGGCACTTCTGGGTCTAATGCGCCCAAGAGAGGTTCCTATAGAGGTTCCGGTGCGTCCTCTTGGTCTTATTCGAGAGACCGTCAGGATAGCGACTCTCGTTCGGGACGTCCTTCAGGCCGGGACAATCGGTCGGGCACTCCGAGGTCGACGAGGCGAGGTGCGGGTCGTGGAAGACGTGGTTTCTCCTACCGCAGGCCTCGCAGGTCCAGGAGGTGATGGCTTAAACCTCTATCGCGTTCCGGTTGGCGGAAGGTTGTCGAGTTTTTCACAAGAGTGGGCGTCGATTACGGACGACCCTTGGGTGAGAGGAGTGACTTCGGAAGGTCTAAAGATATCCTTCAAACGAAAGCCTCCATTAACTCGAAGTCCAAAGTGGACTCATCTTCCGTCAAATCCACAGAAAAGAGACGCTCTGTTATCAGAGGTGCAGTCTCTTTTAATGAAGAACGCGGTAGAGGTCGTAGAAAACCAGGAATCTCTGGGATTCTACAGCCATCTGTTTCTGGTTCCGAAACCAGACGGCTCGTTCCGTCCAGTCATAGATTTGAGCTGGATAAACAAGTTGATCGTCGCTCCGAAGTTTTATATGGAGACGATTCGATCGGTCAGAGTGAGTATTCGGGTGAACGATTATGCAACGAGCATAGATCTCAAAGATGCGTACTTTCACGTCATGGTGCATCCGACATTCCGAAAGTATCTACGCTTTGCAGTCCTGGGAGTGGTGTATCAATTCCGGGCGATGTGCTTCGGATTGAATCTAGCACCCTGGGCTTTCACTCGGGTAATGAACTCGGTAATGATCTACTTCCGAGCTCATTCGTCTGCGGTAACGTCGGCCTACCTGGACGACATTCTTCAGAGGTACGGCAACGAGTTAACACTTCAGAACGATGTTCAGAATCTTCTTCTATTGCTCCGACGTCTCGGTTTTATAGTAAACGAGGAGAAGTCGGATCTGGTGCCGTCCAAGTCATTCACTCATCTGGGAATGAGCTTCGAGACGCACAACAATCTCGTTCGTCTGCCGTTAACCAGAGCGAAATTAGTCAGTTGTTACGCTCGCTATTGTCTGCACGCAGACAAAGTCACGGCGAGAGAATTTATGAGACTGATAGGTCTGTGCGGAGCCGCCGCAGATCTCATTCCGATGGGGCGGCTACGCACACGTCCTCTTCAAATTTTCCTGACTCAGAATTGGAGTGTGAAAATTCATTCGCTCGATGTAGACGTTCTCTTGTCAGATCAAGTGAAACAAGAGATTCAGACTTGGGCAAACATTCAGTGGTTAACTCAAGGAGTTCCGCTGCAGTTGCCGGATCCGAGTTTTACCGTTATGACGGATGCCAGTCAAACAGGTTGGGGTGCATCATTAATCCCAGCGGATTCGAGATGCCAGGGTCTTTGGGATCCGCAATTCCTGTGCAAGCACATAAACATCAAGGAAATGATGTCAATTTGGCTTGCGTAACGTCACTTGATGGACATTATTCACGATGCTCATGTCCAAATCCTATCCGACAATACGACAGTAGTGGCGTATATACGGAATCAGGGAGGCACTCATTCAGTTCCGTTGTTCAATCTAACGGAAAGAATCCTTCTGTTTGCGTTAGAACATCACGTTCTTCTTTCGGTCCGTCACATACCGGGTCGTCTGAATGTGCTAGCAGACTCCCTTTCACGAAAGGGTTGCTTGTTGCCGTCGGAGTGGACTCTCATCCCCGTGGGAACCCCGGGAAGTAAGCAGCACTTGTTTACTGTGGTAAACCAGTTCTGCTTTACTAGTAAAATAGGACCCAGTCACCAATGCTTGGGGTGAAAGTCCTCTAAAATGGGCAACATGTTGATCAACGATTGACTAAACTTGACTTCATCTCCATGTTGTGTCACGATTAGCCATGGTGCATAAATATGTGACGTTAACCACCACCAACAAACCAACAGTGGACTCTCAACAAACAAGTATTCAATCAGATTTGCTACCAATGGGAACGGCCAATGATAGACTTATTTGCGACACATCTCAACTATCAGTTGCAGATGTATGTGTCTCCGTGTCCGGATCCAAGAGCATTTGCAGTAGACGCTCTGTCGATCCCTTGGGACGGAATGATAGGATATGCGTATCCTCCAGCGCCGTTAATTCAACAAGTATTGCTAAAGATAAAACAATCTCAATGCAAGATTCTGTTGGTAGCATCTCTGTCGCCACAGAGACCGTGGATAAATCTACTCAGGTGTCTGTTGTGGGACCTACCGCGGAAGCTTCCTCCACGAGAGGATCTTCTTTCGCAGGGGAAATCGCGCCAACTCCATCACAACCCGCAAGGTCTCAACCTTCACGTTTTTCCGTTGTGCGGTCCTTCTTGCATGGCAAGCACTTTACAGGACGAGCAGTGGACGCGATTTCTAACTGTAGGAGGACCTCCTCTTCGCTAAACTATGCGGCTAAGTGGAAGGTTTTTCGTCGTTGGTGTAGGGATCATTCTGTAGATATATTTGATCCCTCTATACCAGACATTGCAAACTTTCTAGTATACTTGTTTGACGAAATCAAACTGCAGCCTGTTACTATAAAGGGTTATAGATCTATGTTATCTGATACCTATGCACATCATGATAGTTTACAAATTGGATCTAATGTCTCTTTATCGAAGTTGGTTAGAAACTTTTCGATAAATAGACCCAGAACTCTTAGATTAATTCCTAAGTGGAATTTAGCTTGGGTTCTCCTTAAATTGAAGGAAAAGCCATTTGAACCTCTTGGGACAGTAGTTTTCAAATTCTTATCTTATAAGACAGCTTTTCTCTTAGCGTTCTCTTCTGCCAGAAGAGTCAGTGAGCTTCATGCACTATCGGTGGATGATTCTCATTATCGTAGTGTTGGGAACACTATCACCTTCACTACTAATGTGGGTTTTTTAGCTAAGAATCAGGCTCCTAATAAATATCCGGAACCTATTGTTATTAAGGCTCTTCCGTCTTCAGACGGGCGTAGGCCTTTACTCTGTCCTGTTAGAGCACTACGTATCTATAAACAGAGATCTCAGTTTATCAGAAAGGGACGGAAACGTTTCTTTCTGTCTTTGATGCCTAATAGAAAGGACATTTCAGTCCATTCTATTGCTAGATGGATTCAGTTAACTATCCGTACTGCTTATGAAGATTTATCTTCTTCTCAGCAGTCTGTGCTTAAGATTTCTGCTCATGAAGTAAGAGCTCTTTCTACTTCCTGGGCTTATGCTAATAGTGTTGCTATTACAGATTTAATGAAGGCTGCTTATTGGTCTCAGCCATCCACATTTACGAATTTTTATCTCAGAAATATTGAGTCCATTTCTGGAGACCTGCATTGTTTAGGTCCGTTATCTGTTGCTCAGAATGTCGTCCACTAAACAGTTGCAACTATAGTTATGCAGGCTTTCTGTTCCGGCAGTGACTCCGTCCGGCTGCCCTCTTCGCTCTGGGCTATTTGACCCAGGGCAAGGGGAAGGGGGGGGGGGGGGGGGGGCGGGTGTTCCCTTAGGTCACCTGCTTTATAGTGAAAAGCAAGGGAATGTCTCCTCCAAGTCAGTATTTCTGAGTCGCTTCCGGGATGGTTTTAAAGTGTAATATTAATGTTTAATTCATTCATGTCTTATTTTTAAAGTGTAGCTCGGTGTGAAGCATTTGTATATGTCAAGTGTCAAACGGGCTTTAATATACAATACTCGGACACTTTTAAATGATTATAAAGGGTCTCAATTCTCTGGACTACTTTATTTATTGGCTTGCTTTAAAAATAATTAGTATAAGGGTTATACTGGATGTTAATAGAGAACATGAATGTTATTGTGCTCAATTATTAAGGGTAGTGTATCTTTCTAATTTAATATTAAATAAGAAAGATACATGTAAAGCCTAATACTCCTTTTCTCCTTAAGGGGTTACCTCTTTACTATATAGTTGAGCTTATTGGATTTTCCTCTATGTCCTAGGCCCTCCAGCCTGTTTACTATTCAGCTAAGTCTGGGTCATTGGTACAGTATAAAAATGTTAAAAAATTTATAGTAATTTATATATTTTTTATACTTACCAATGACCCAGACGGGGATGGCCCTCCCTGGAGTTGGGAACTCTTGCCTCCCCGCTGAGTACATAGCGCTGACCAGGCACTGCCAGTAAGAATGATAATTGGCGCCAATTTCGGGACGACTGCGTCACTGCGCATGCGCAGTAGAGGCGTAGTATGGAGGTCCTTTAGGACATGATTTCTTTTTGTTTTGGATGCAAATTTTGGGGATTGGGGGGCAAAATTTGTGTTTGGCCCTGGTTTTGTTGGAGTTAGCACCAGCTAAGTCTGGGTCATTGGTAAGTATAAAAAATATATAAATTACTATAAATTTTTTAACTTTCTGCCCATTTTGGTCGACCTCCACCACACTCCTTCCAGCCTAATACAAGGTCCAAAATTTTATCATTCAATTGGGCATTTCTCAGATTCTCATCGGATTTCGCCTTAATCCAACTGATGGATTCAGCTGAATCTTCAATGTCGTTAGAGTCTAATAGCTCGTTATAATCATCATCGTCGGAATTACTAGTCTCTAAATTGTCTTTTCTTGACAATGATCCATAGCTTGTACAAAATAGTCATCTGATTTTATTTTGTTTTGTGTTTCAGACACTTTGACTTCTTTCCTATAACAGTACTCACAACCTTCTGTGCATGGCCTTCTAGACAGGCCATCTGCATTACCGTGCCTTACACCTGGTCTGTGTTGGATAGTAAAATTATATGTCTCTAAAACCTCGAGCCATCTTGCTAATTGGCCTTCGGCATTTTTAAATTGCCTTATCCAGTTCAAGGCACTATGATCAGTCCTTACAAGAAAATTGACTCCATATAAATAGTGGTGAAAGTGCTTAATGGCACTTACTACTGCAATTAACTCTTGGCGGGTTATGCAGTATTTCCGTTCTGCTTTTGTTAAAGTCTTGCTGTAGTATGCAACAACATGTTCATCATCATCATGAAGTTGAGGCAGTACAGCCCCAATGCCATGACCACTGGCGTCTGCGTCAAGAATAAAAGTCTTTGTAAGATCTGGATAAGCGAGCACTGGAGAAGTTGATAATAATTTCTTCAACTTATCAAAGGCTTCTTGGCAATCTTCTGTCCAAACTAATGGAACATCCTTTTCTGTAAGCCTATGTAAAGGTCTTGCTATTTTAGCAAAATTCTTGATAAACCTCCTGTAATAGGAGCAAGTTCCAAGAAAGCTTCTTAATTCCGTGACATTTTTAGGTATAGGCCATGTTTTGATTGCTGCTGTCTTTTCTGGAGCTGCTTCTATGCCCCTCTCTGAGACAACATGACCAAGAAATTCTACTTGTGACTTAAAAAGATGGCATTTCTTGGGGGATATTTTCAGTCCAGCCTCCCCTATTCGTTTTAATACTTCGTCCAATCTCTCAAGGTGTGCATCAAAAGTACTTGAGAAAATCACTATGTCATCAATATAAAGTAGGCAGGTTTGCCACTGTAAGCCATGTAAGATATATTCTAACAATCTCTCAAAAGTTGCGCAGGCATTGCACAAACCATAAGCCATAGATTTAAATTCATACAACCCATTAGTTGTAATGAAAGCAGTCTTTTCCTGGTCTTTGGGGTTTACTTGGACTTGCCAGTACCCACTCTGTAGGTCCACTGTTGAAAATATTTTTGAACCTCGTAAAGCATCAAGCGAGTCATCAATTCTTGGTAATGGATAGGAGTCTTTAATTGTGACAGTATTTAGTTTATGATAGTCGATACAAAATCGTATTGATCCGTCCTTCTTCCGAACAATCACTATGGGTGAAGACCACGGTGATTTCGAAGGTACGATCACGCCCGTTTCCAACATATGTTGAATTTCATTTCCCACTTCTTTGATCTGGGACAAGGGAACTCGTCTTGGAGCTTGTTTAATAGGCTTTGTACTACCTGTATCAATATTGTGGTACACTATATTTGTTTTTCCAAGATCATCCCTGCTCCTAGCAAAAGCATTAGTATGCTTGTGTAAAAGTGACTGTATCGACTCCTTCTGTTCAGCACTAATAGAGTCATCAAGTGCATTTAAAATAATATCTAAATGTGCAAAAGATCTGTCTTCTCCCTGAGCATTAGCCTCAGCAGCCTCACTACTTGCTGTGTTCACCATGTTAATTGGGACTTCTAGATTATGTACCCGAAGGGACACAATTTCACATTCAGCAGCGACAGTATCTTTATACAGCATCTTTGCTTCAGCAGTAACATTTATTACTCGCAAAGGTATGTTTGTACCACTGGGATCAATTAGGCAGTTGGCTACTAACAATCCCTTTTTCAGCAAAGTTTCACTGCCCTTTTCTATGAGTGCAGTTTTATAATAAGGCAACTCCCCAGTCATGGTGCAGGGTATCACCATTTCACAAGATGGTGGTATAGTCATGTTTTCTGATACAGTGATTCTGTGTACTGACTGTCGTTGACTCTCCAAGTAACACTTAATTTCAATGTCATCCATAATTAATTTTCCTTCCTTTATATGTATAGTGCAATTATTTTTCTGGAGGAAATCGTACCCCAAAATTGCTAGAGCATCAATATCAGCTACAATCATATAACACTGTCTGATGTTGTTGTGAATATTAAGAGGAAAGGTAGCTGCACCCTCAGGTGTGACTAATTCACCGTCAGCCATGCGAAGATGCCCACACGCTTGGTCCAAGTGTGGTCTGTCATGTAGTTTCTCATAAATCTTCCTGTGTAGCACTGATACGGTTGCCCCTGTGTCTATGAGACAATCAAATTTTTCTCCAAATAAATTTATGTTAACGAATAATCCGTAATTATTTACAGTTCTTGTTTCATATGTAAGCTCGGGTCCATTTTCAGAAACTGCTGAATCTTGACCCCCAGACTCAGCATAAATTAGTTTTCCGAGTCAGCTCTGATTTGAACAGCTTTCTCTATTTTTGGACGTTTATATGTTGATGCCTGTTTCTCATAAGGGTAATATCCCTTATTGAAAGCTGCTTTATATTTCCTGCATTCCTTCTTGAGGTGGCCAGGAATTCCACAGAAAAAGCATTTCCCGTCATCCCGACTTATTTGTTTTTCATTTTCAATCTTAGCTATCCTTTCATTTAAGGCATTAATTACATCTTCTCTTGACTCACTAGGTAAATCATGTGTTAAGCCTTCTTCTACTGTCTGAGCACGCAGACTATATTTAGCATTGCTCTTTCCATTGCGGCTTAACATGAATGCTTCATATTTCAGAGCCAAGTTAAGTGCTTCATCAATATTTTCAGCACTGCTTTGACAAACTGCCCACTCCATGTCTTTGTCATGAAGTGCATCGCGAAAGCATTTGTAAGCAATACTATTTCGGACATCATCCGACGCAGTAGGATATGCAAACCTCACTAAGCGTTTTACATCCTGTACTAGCTCAGGTAACTGCTCACCTTTCTTTCTTATTCGGCTATCCAGTTGAGTACGATATACTTCACACTGGTTTTTAGGCTCAAATCTCGCCGTTAAACTTGATTTAAGTTGTGAATAGTCTTTAAGTTGTTCAGGCTTAAGATCAGTTAAAATACTTCTTGCATTTCCTTTCAAGCATGTAGCCTGTTTCATTGCCCGTACATTATTACGCCATCCATTTAATTCAGCAACCATTTCAAAGTGACTTATGTAATCCGTCCAACTTGACTTGCCATCATAGTAATCTGGCTTCGTATAACCAGTGTTTTGTCCATCTCTATTAGCCTCAGGGTTAACATGTGACCTCATGTGATATTCACCATTATTTAATGTCTCACAGTTGTTAGTTGCATTTTGTTGAACTATTACACTTTGCGTAATTAGCTGATTCATCATATCAGTCATATTATTAACTGAGTCTCGTAGTAACAGTAATTCAGTCTCTACATTACTGATTCTGTCAGTATGTCCTTGCTTATTGTTGCCATTAATGACAACAGTCTCAACATTCTCCTCTGCATGCTGCTCAGATGAATGTTGAACTTCAGTTATCTGAGAAATGTCCAGTTGACCATTTGCTTGTTGGGGGTTGTGGAATTCTCTCTCGTCATTAACCGGGGTTACCCCACCAGTCTTTGTAGTTCTAGGCATTTTGCCAAACTCAATGTAACCCAATCACTAAGGAATAATCTATTCTAAATGTGAGTTAATTAATATCGTCACCTCTGCCACCAAAAATGTAACGGTCCAGCCCTCTAAGCTCACCTCAACTGATCACACACTTTTTGGGCCAACCGTTGACTCGGAGGATCAACCCAGGAAAACCTGAACACTGAAATCCCTTTTAACTTTAGTTACCCCAAAGTTCATATACTTATGATCACCAGCAATAATAATATAACAAATTGGTAGAGTGCTTGGTTCAATTACTGATAATTAATGACTTCAGTGTTGGTAGCAATATGCTAGTTCAATATACAGGTAATTGGGTCACCAATAGTGTTGGGTCACTGTGTCACCTGGTGGTTATTACCGACAATATGTAAATTAGATGAAGTATAAGGACCAGTTTCTTCTTTCTATTCAATGCTGTTATTCTGGAGTAACTGGAGCGTATGTTTTAGTTTCTTCTTTCCGTTAAAAAGTGTTATTCTTGAGTAGTTGGAGTGTGTATGTTAGTTTCTTCTTTCTGTTAAATACTGTTATTCTTGATCTCTGTAAATGTGGGCCATCAGTAGTTAATACACAGTTATAGTACCCCTTCAATATTTAGGCCATTCCCTATGGGCTACATAAAATGTGAGCAAGAGATGGGTGAACAGGCGCGAGTTTGCAAGGGACAAGAAAGTGCCGACAAAAAGTTAGTCGATGTGAAAATACCCCAAACACAATAAGCCAAGCTCTAGGAGCTCAGGTAGGGTAAATGCACATACATAAAGTTTGTATCAGCACTACATGAACGTCTGTATCAACTACACTGTGCACCGTGTAGACCAGCTAACAAGGTATACATGAAAAACTCTGAAGAGGAAGTACAAAGAACACAGGTCATTTATTACTGAAAAGGCGTTGGTAACTTGGTTGGCTTCTTTTCAGTGGAAATAAAATAATGATGTGAGAGGTGTTGTTCCAAAAATTATTTCTGTACTAGTACTAATTCACTCGAGTGGTTGTTAATAATGCATTGGATTTGAAGCTATAAATACTGTGTTCGTCGTAAACGACATCTAACATTAGTGTACACCCTCCCAGTATCCCTCAAACTCGACAGGACTGTGCCTGAACAACGGTACAGGTAAAACTACTACGAGCATTCGTTGCATAACCAACGTAAACAAATCGTAGTAAAATTCGTAGTAAAAGTGTGAAACCTAAAGTGGGAACTTTTGGCAAAAAGTGAGCCGTATAAATCCCAAAAGACTGTTTATAGAGTTTCAACAGTTATATGTGTGGAAGGCTCGTATTCATATGTGTATTTTCAATCCATATTTCTTTTGTATGTACCTTTTTAATCTAAATTATGAAGGCTTTAATTGTCTGTTTAATGCTTGTTCAAATCTGTCGTATGCTGATTTTCACCGGTAAGGCTTTGTTGTATTGCCGGTAAATGACGTGGAGAAGACCTCCGCGAATGAGCGTCTCTCCTTTTATACACCTGACCTCCGGAAAGTACCTCCGGCTCCAGTTCAGCCAATGAGCTTCTGGATGTCACTCGGATGTACCTTCACCTTCCGAAAGAGCCAATGAAAAAGTGGATGTATTGGACGTAGAAAAACTACTTCCAATTTCGGAGGTCGGAGTGTGGGAAAATAACCATGACTACTGAGAAACGTAGCTAAATTTAGTACGACTCCCATAATACCTTGCGTAGTAATGGTTGACAGAAGTAAACTTTGCGCTAATAAATGATCTTGCAATGTGCATTTTGTCAAATATTAACACATTGGCAGCCCTAGCCGTAACGAACGGTGCACCAAAGGTAAAACTAGAGTTGTTGAAACTTACGCGATTTACTTTTAATTAACGTTTAATATAAATAAAAGGGGTTGAATCCTACAAACGTTTATTGCGCCGAAACGCTGAAAAATACCGAAATGGAAAATGGCTTTGGGCAGGGGATTCGGCGCTCCACTAAATTACCAACTTTAATTATTAAACTTACGTTAATTCTTCACTAAATTAATTACCATTTTATAAATAAATTACGGTCTTAACTTTTATTTTTATCTGACTACTGTTTATTATTTACTTTGATTAATAAGAATTAATTGCTAATTACTGAATTTTATAAATAATATTTGATAATTTTCTTTTGTTTATTGGACTCCTATTTGAATAATTACTGTTTTACAAACTATATTTTGTGACTATTTACAAATGATGCGAGACGTTACAACATTTTAACTTGTTGAGTGCTAGAAGCCACTATCGGAGCTTTCAAAAAAATAAGGGTACCAAAGTCAAACGCAAAATAAGTCAAATGCAAATAACATTTTATTTATATAAATTTGTTTGATCACAAATTATTGAAGAGTGCCTGTGGGCACTCTTCAGTAATTTGTAATAAAACAAATTTTGCTGAACAAATTGAGAGCACAAAAAATAATGTAGTCCTCAACCAGTTAATAAAAGGGAAACTCCTTGATTCCTTCCGAGCAACATTGATGTTCTTTTCATTTTCAGTCATCTGTTAACTATAATCTATTGTTTGGACAGACTCTGAACCTGATTGAATGTAGTGGCCAAATGCTGAGTGTTGACTGTCGAATGTTGTATGCATCTATTTCCTGTACCATAAAAACAAACCCAATGCAGCCAAAAAAATGCTCTGTTGTCTAGGTTAAAAGGGCTCGCAGGGTGTCACTTTTTTTTTTCAATCTAAAAGAAATACAAAAGTACTGAAATTCCCACCAGATCGGTGAAGATGGATATGCAATTAGAAACAATAGCAAACACTGACAGAAGTGTTGTCACCATACTATAGTGACTATAGTACATTCATTCCCTTTTGGATTGTTCTCTTTTGTTAAAAGATAACATCAACAAAAAGATTGGAATTGTGGACAAAAATTATTGATTGAATCGTTTTCTCATTAAAAATAAATCAAGTACCGGAACCTCAGGTACTGGTGGTGTTTGCGTACCGATACTGAGAAATCGCTTGATTATCGACGGTACTAGTAACAGTTCTGGTATCTATTGACATCCCTGACTCAAAGCCCAAAGTCTTCATGTTCTGTGACTATGCTTCCTATTATTTTTGAAGTAAAATTATTTACTCTGTACAGATTTGCCTTTTAGCAGTTTATGGGATAGTACCTGTAGGGCTTTCGCATTGCAGATAGCACTTTGTTGCACTCTAGAGATGGAATATAGATTTTTAATTCACCTCGCCAATTTATAGCGTCTTTGTTTGATAATAGTCTTCTGCCCATCATCATTAGAACTGATACCATCCCTCTGCCATTGCCATTGGTATGCGTTAATTATGTTAGAAATGCATACTTGAGAGTTCTCAGTTGCAGTTCTCAAAAAGTAAAGTTTTCTCCACTAGTGCACCTCCAGTGAAAATGTGCATGTGTTGCCCCCTAGCCCTGAGGCTAGGGGGCAGCTTCCCCTCCCCTCACTTGGTTTCCTTGAAATTGGTAAATTTTGAATTGCAGTATGGGAAAAATTTATAGTTGAAATTTCAGTGTTTTGTCATCAGTGTACTAGAAATTAATGAAGGAGCTAAAAGTGTATGTAAGTGGTAGGTGGTTGAAAAGAAATGTGACAAAGATATTATCAGTTTTTCAATTTGAAGGTCAAAGAACCAGAGTTGCACACGAAAGTATCATGCACAAAAAATGGGAAAATGTCTTCAATTGACAGGTTACCAAATGAGTGGGTTTTGTTCATTTGAATATTAAGTATGTTTCCTAAATGTGTTGGAATTTCCACACTCTTCCAGTTTTGTGCTAATATGGCATGTGTATGCTATGAACTTCAGTGATGTTTTTTCTCCCCCACTTCCCGTGCAAGATATGCATGATATCTATTTCACATGACTCACGTGACCAGCCTATTAGCATCCTTCATGAGTGCAGGACTATTAAATCATTGCATATTCTTCTGTAAACAAACAACACAGTGACACATTTTGGAAATATTAGCAGATGAATGTTTGTCGAAGAAAATGGAAATAAAAACACAAAGGGACACTTGACTCTTTTAGGCCAAATAAAAAAAAATGAATTGATTCTCAGGCAATTTGTTTTTCAAATCAGTGAGGGAGAGAGGATTTTATTTTTATTTTTTTTTTTTGTGTAAAGGGTTGAGTATACTCAGTAAATCTTTTTGCTGTCTTTCCAGTTGAAAAAGAGAAAATGTATTTTAAAGTAATTATAGTATACTTTTTATAACTAACAGCCGTAACAACAGCTAAAAGTATTTGTAATTTATTGTTCTTTTTAATGGTATAGATCTGTCAAACATCATGATCCATTAGAATATGCCCCATTAACCAATGCTTAGGGTAGGAGTCCTTTAAAAAGGGAAACATGGCTCTAAATGATTGGTTAAACTTGAGTTTATATCGGTGTTGCGGTCATTATTAGCCATTGTGCAGAAAATATATGACCTTAAACACCAGCAAATAAATAAATAATTAAATCATGATCTATTATATCAGAATTTGCCTTGTTACAGTTCATGGGAGAGTGCCTCCGGGAAAAACCAATTTACTGCAAACACAGGTAAATAATTATATGTCGAGAAATGTGAAAAAATGACCGTTCCAAGTTTTCACAAATTCTTAAAAAACATGACATAATAAAAATGTCTAATGAGGAGGTTCAAATCCAATGAGGGAGGGCCTGAGAATCAAAACATTATGTTTTTTTTAGCCTTATATGAATTTTTTTGTGAACGCCATTATTAGTGAAGAGAGTAGTACAAAATTCCTGTCAAAAAGTTATGCGAATACATCGCAGAACTCATAATATGACATCATCGTAATGTTTCAATGTGTCAGTGTTCATTTTGCTACAAATCTTTAACCCCTGTCTGGTCATGATTAGCCATTGTGCAGAAATATGTGACGTTAACCCCCTGCACACTGATGTCAAAATATCTAAAATTCAGGGTGCAAATATTTCCCATAATGCAACTAGAAATTTAACCAATTCAATCTTGTTTGACAGAGCTGATTGAGCTCTGTCAAACAAGATTGAATTGGTTAAATTCCCAGTTGCATTATGGGAAAAATAGCTACTTCAGATCTGGATATTTTGACATCAGTGTGCAGGGGGTTAAACACCAGTAAATCTTCAGGTCCAGACCCAAACCAGCTAGCCCTATTCATAAATGATGAGTTAGGTAAAATCTTTGAATGGTGCTGTACGAATCAACTTGTCGTAAATGCCACCAAGTCCAAATATATTCTAATGAACCCATTGGCCAAAAAAACAACAGAAATTCGTCATAATATTCTAATCAACGGCCAAATCATAAGTAGAGTAGGTTCAAATAATACTGAGAAATCCTTAAAATTCTTAGGTATACATATTGACGATAGTCTATCTTACAAGCACCATATATCTCAACTCTCCTCCAAGATCGCCTGTGCTAATTTCGCACTGAATAAAGTGAAGACAACACTCCCTCGTGAAGCCCGGAAAACACTCTATGATGCCCTGATACACACACACTTAGTGTATGGGATAAACGTATGGGGAAATTCTAGAATGATTAAAAAGATACTTCTTCTCCAGAAATGCTCAATCCGCATAATAAACAATAAAAAATACAATGCTCACACCAATACCCTCTTTCGAGAAAACAAGATTCTCAAAGTGAACGAACTCTTTAAACTGCACGCATGTTTGTTCGTATTCGATTGGTATCACAATAACCTGCCGTCATCTTTTCGAAATCATTTTCAGTCGGTTGTCAACACTACAGATCGAGCTAGCAGAAGAAGAGATTCGCTTGAATATACTAGAATAAGGACAAGGTCTCTGGAGAAATTTCCTATACACATTTACCCCAAACTTTGGAATGATCTAGATCTTGACTTACTTAATATAAACAAGAGAAACATTTTTAAAAAACAACTAACTTCAAAATTACTGTCTCAATATCCCGATTACATCAACTGCGACAATCCTTACTGTAATGAGTGTGCTTCTAGTAGGTAGATTTCCTAGAATAACTTACGTAATATAAACAAGAGAAACATTTTTAAAAAACAACTAACTTCAAAATTACTGTCTCAATATCCCAATTACATCAACTGCGACAATCCTTACTGTAATGAGTGTGCTTCTAGTAGGTAGATTTCCTAGAATAACTTACGTAATATAAACAAGAGAAACATTTTAAAAAAAACAACTAACTTCAAAATTACTGTCTCAATATCCCAATTACATCAACTGCGACAATCCTTACTGTAATGAGTGTGCTTCTAGTAGGTAGATTTCCTAGAATAACTTACGTAATATAAACAAGAGAAACATTTTTAAAAAACAACTAACTTCAAAATTACTGTCTCAATATCCCGATTACATCAACTGCGACAATCCTTACTGTAATGAGTGTGCTTCTAGTAGGTAGATTTCCTAGAATAACTTACGTAATATAAACAAGAGAAACATTTTTAAAAAACAACTAACTTCAAAATTACTGTCTCAATATCCCAATTACATCAACTGCGACAATCCTTACTGTAATGAGTGTGCTTCTAGTAGGTAGATTTCCTAGAATAACTTACGTAATATAAACAAGAGAAACATTTTTAAAAAACAACTAACTTCAAAATTACTGTCTCAATATCCCGATTACATCAACTGCGACAATCCTTACTGTAATGAGTGTGCTTCTAGTAGGTAGATTTCCTAGAATAACTTACGTAATATAAACAAGAGAAACATTTTTAAAAAACAACTAACTTCAAAATTACTGTCTCAATATCCCGATTACATCAACTGCGACAATCCTTACTGTAATGAGTGTGCTTCTAGTAGGTAGATTTCCTAGAATAACTTACGTAATATAAACAAGAGAAACATTTTTAAAAAACAACTAACTTCAAAATTACTGTCTCAATATCCCAATTACATCAACTGCGACAATCCTTACTGTAATGAGTGTGCTTCTAGTAGGTAGATTTCCTAGAATAACTTACGTAATATAAACAAGAGAAACATTTTTAAAAAACAACTAACTTCAAAATTACTGTCTCAATATCCCGATTACATCAACTGCGACAATCCTTACTGTAATGAGTGTGCTTCTAGTAGGTAGATTTCCTAGAATAACTTACGTAATATAAACAACAGAAACATTAAAAAAAAAAAAAATAATCAACAACTAACTTCAAAATTGCTGTCTCGGTATCCCGCCTACATTGAATGCTATAATCCTTACTGTAATGCATGTGCCTCTAGTGGATAAGATTTTGCAGAATAAACTCCAGTGCATGCATTTTGTAGATACACTAGCCTAGCGTCCCTCAAGAACTGTGCCAATTAACGCGGGTCCTTGAGCGCAAAATTTCATTAAGTTTCATTAGGTAGACTGAGTATTTACCCTTCCCTTCTTGAGAGCCCAACACCTGCCACCAGTCAGCTGAAAGCTGCCTTCGGGAGCTCTCAGCGGACTATGCCAGGATTTGGAGTAGTCAACGGAAGTGAAGTTTTTGGTCATCTAGCGAGGCGCTTCCACCTATACTGTAGGCAAATGGGTTTGGATATTTTCAGTTCTCGTCTATTACCATAGTTCTGCTTACCCCACCAGCCACCAGCTTCAAGTGTCAATATTAAACAGCTCGATTCCAGCGCCCGCGCTATATTTTCTGGGAGATGACAGGTAGACAGCCAATCTGGCTATGTCATCTCCCTGCGGTATACATGCTTAACTGTCTCAATTTGATATTTATGTATATTGTATATTGTTTGTATTCTGCTAAATAAAGATTCATTCATTCATTCTAAATATTAACCCCTGTCTTGCCAGCATTGGAATTTAATTTTGTGATACATACAGAACTTTTGTGCACTCTGTAAAACAAGCAAATTAGGTTTTTTTTTCAGAAATGGACAATAAAATTGTTCGATAAGCTGTACATACCTTGAATTACTTTTGATGACGTTACAGTGTTTTGGTGGGGGATAAAACTTAGCCCTGATGGAGGCATATGTGAGATGGGGAAATCTCACCCTCGGGACAAGATATTTGGCCCAGACACTTGGCAAGTCTTATGTCTGGCCCAAATATCTTGCCCTAGGGTGAGATTTCCCCATCTCACACCCTCACCCATCAGGGACAATAATATTCCCAAAGTATGTTACTCAATTACTGTGGAAATATTATTATCCCTGATGGGTGAGGGTGTGAGAAGGGGAAATCTCACCCTAGGAGATTTCCCCATCTCACTCTTTTTGGGCCTATATAATAATAATACATGTAATAATAATAATAATAATAATAATAATAATAATAATTATAATAATAATAATAATGGAATGTTAATGTCTGGAATCCACCACGGCACTCTCTAACTTACATTATTATACCCCACGCAACGAAGTTGCTGGGGTATAATGTTTTTGACTGGTCCGTCCGTCAGTCCATCAGTCCTACTTGTTTTCCGGACTTTTTTCTACATGCTTCCAGATATTGATCTGATTTTTGGTATGTGAGTCTAACATGGTGGCCTACAGATCAAGTTTGCATTTTTTTCCGCTCCACTGATTTTTATCGAAATTACGGCGGCCCTTGGACTCTGAAAAATTCATCAAAATTACAGTTTTCGGACTTTTTTTCTACACGCTTCCAGATATTGAGCTGATTTTTGGTACGTGAGTCTAACATGGTGGCCTACAGATCAAATTTGCATTTTTTTCTGCTCCACTGATTTTTACCGAAATTTCGGCCCTTGGACTTTGAAAAGTTCATCAAAATTACAGTTTTCCGGATTTTTTTTGTACACGCTTTCTGATATTGAGCTGTTTTTGGGTATGTTAGTCTAACATGGTGGCCTACAGATCAAGCTTGCATTTTGTTCCGCTCCACTGATTTTTACCAAAATTATGGCCCTTGAACTTTGAAAAGTTCATCAAAATTACAGTTTTGCAGACTTTTTTCCTACACGCTTCTAGATATTGAGCTGATTTTTGGTATGTTAGTCTAACATGGTGGCCTACAGAACCAGTTTGCGTTTTGTTCCGCTCCACTGATTTTTACCGAAATTACGACCCTTGGACTCTGAAAAATGCATTAAAATTACAGTTTTCCGGACTTTTTTTCTACACGCTTCCAGATATTGAGCTGATGTTTGGTATGTTAGTCTGACATGGTGGCCTACAGATCAAGTTTGCATTTTGTTCCGCTCCACTGATTTTTACCAAAATTACGGACCTTGAACTTTGAAAGGTTCATCAAAATTACAGTTTTCCGGACTTTTTTCCTACACGTTTCCAGATATTGAGCTGATTTTTGATATGTTAGTCTAACATGGTGGCCTACAGAAAAAATTTGGGTTTTGTTCCGCTCCACTGATTTTTACCAAAATTACGGCCCCATAGACTTTGAAAAGTTCATCAAAATTACAGTTTTCCGGGCTTTTTCTCTGCTTGAATTCTTTCAATACCGTTGAAACTACAGAACACTGTTTTCTGCAGTATTCCTAGAATCTATGTTTATTTTTAAAAAATGATTAGAGCTTGAAATATCGGGGCGCGTGGGGTATGTGAGCGTGCTCACTGAGGTTCTTTAATTACCATAGGTGTACACACCCTTTGTTCATTCCATGACATTCTCAGCTCAACTCAATGGAGCATACTGCCAGTGCTCCACAGACCCGCACGCAAGGCAAGCACCTCAAAAGGTCCCTATTTTACACCTAGGTATGGTGAGCATTGCATAGTACTGGTGAACATTCCCAATATTCACAGCAGGCTCGTGATTCAACATCGCTGAGTCACACACTCAAACTTTGCTTATCGCACACCAAGCACTACTGTGGGAAGCACACGAATCAATTGCTGAGTGATCATTCATCCAAGGATTGACCAGGCTCAATGTGATCACACGAGAACTGGTCTTGCTTTATCTATGTTCCTTGCATGGCTTTTATTTCATCTAAATTTGGGAGAATCCATTTGTTTCTCTCATACATGGTTGCGAGAATCCATACCTGCTATGAGTGTCCCAGGATCCCATGAAGCCACCATGGTTGAACCCTGATTGTATGCAGATAACAAATGTTAACCCTTTGCACCACATAACTTTTTAATTTTTAAAACATAAACTGAAGTTGATAATTTAAAAAAAAAAAAAATATTTATCAATAAAACCTTACAAATATGGCTGGCATTGGAACTGGCCCATATTTGTACAATTTTATTGACTAACTTTCAGGATATTTCGGTTCATGTTAGCCTTGTATTTGTTCATTTTCTGCCGGTATGTTAGGTAACATGCTAATCCTAACAGAGATGCAGCAAGAATCTCCATGGATTCTCTCTGGTTTTGTTGCATGAATCTTTGCATAAATTGATTCTCAGATTCACGTCAAAATATAAACCCTGCCTGTCAGATCTGCTGTCAAAAATTGCTCAGGCGCATGTAGTGTTTGTCATTTCTGTCTGTCATCAAGATTTTGTGTCCGCTCCATAACTCAGATGCATCATTGGATTTTGTTGAAACTGGGCATACGTGTTGCTTATGGGGAGACGATGTGTCATGCACAAATTTTTTTTTTGTGCGATGGAGGTTAAGGGGTCACAGATCAAGGTCATAGTTTCGGGGGCATCCATGGCCATGTGGTCACTGTTAGTCTTGTTTGACTTGTTTTAACTTATTTTTTGAAAATTGAAAATGTGTGTATGACTTTCTAATTTATTGTTATTTACAGAAGTGAGTGGGGAGTATTTAGTCAAGGAATCTGATAGTAATTGTCTTGATCATGAAGTATACAAGAAACCAACACGGACAATGGTGATAGATGAAGAAATAAACACAGCTAGTTTCAAGTAATGTTATCAAATATTTTTTAATTTGTTAAAATTCTCCAACACAGTTCACTTTCAGTTCATTGTGACAAAACAAGCTCTTACTGTCTTGTGATGCAATCTCAATCATCCTTTTTATAAAAAAAACCCCCAAAAATGGGTAATAATTTGAGATGATTTTATGTTGTACTAGCGGGCGAATACCCGGCGTTGCACGGGAGAAGATACCCTCAGATATGATAGGCTCAGACATTTTTGAAATAGAAGGTCAAGGTCACCAATTTCAAGGTCAAGGTCACCCTGCCTAGGCCCCCTGATAAAGTCAAAATGATCGATGGGTCAATATACCCGCACATATGAAATTTCAGCCCAATCGGCCCAGCCATTTTCAAATTAAAAGGTCAAGGTCTCCAATTTCAAGGTCAAGGTCACCCCCACACAGGCACCCCGATAAAGTCAAAATAATCGATGGGTCAGTACACCCGCACATATGAAATTTTAGCCCTATCGGCCCAGCCGTTTTCGAAATAAAAGGTCAAGGTCACCAATTTCAAGGTCAAGGTCACCCCGCACGGGCACCCCGATATAGGCAAAATGATCGATGGGTCAATATACCCACACATATGAAATTTTAGCCCGATCGCCCCAGCCGATTTTGAAAGGTCAAGGTCATCAATTTCAATGTCAACGTCACTCCACACGGGCACGGCACCCATCCCATGTTAGTTGCAGGGACAAATTACCCCTGTGTACAAAATTTGAGATTGATCGGTCGAGAAACGGAGGAGTTCACCCAGAACAAATATAGGTAGAGAGATAGAGAGAGATACAGATACAGACATTCGCATTTATATATTAGATGTAAGCATGAATCTTGAATCGAATTCTGTTTGATGTTAGCTAAACAATTTAATGAGTTTCTAAATATAGAAGAAATACATAGTGTTTTCAAGTAAAAAATTTATTCTGTGAGTAGGATTAAGAATGAAACCAACGAGCCTCTGGTGGGTCGGTTTCATTCTTAATTCTACGAGTAGAATAAATTTTTGACTTGAAAACACTATACGTTTATTTTGTTTATCCTTTAAATCTTTTACAGGACAGTCACGGCGAAATTGTGCTGTTACTCGCTACAAAACACATCAAGAAGTTAGGAGTACATTGGTCCAGTTCAACGACAAGCAAAATTGCTAAAAATAAAAAGGCGCAATGATACCTTTCTGTCTAAAAATAATTCCTCTACAAACCTGAGCTAAACTTGCAAAAATATTTTATTAAATGAACAATGTGTAATGTTTTCTAGTGACATTGTGTAATACTTTTAAAAAGGTTTAAAGAAAACAACAATTGAACTGGTAATAAAACTACACGGATGCGGTAGAGGTCAGGGGTCAACAAGTCTGTCTCTACTATAGGAATAAATTCTTTCAGTGTTAAACCTATGGGGAAAATTTATCACCCTACAAGGTGAATAAAGCCAAAATTTATCGAAGGCTTTTATTGTTCAAATAAACGGCCATTTATTGGATAATATAGTTTTAATCACTATAGAGAAGTGGGCTATGTAATAATTTTGGTATGACATGGCTCAATACTGAAAATTCCATCTGCCATTTAGGCATATCAGGCTGTTGTTTCACTTGTATGAAGGTGTCTTCCCAATAGACCAATTCCCATTAGGCCAATTCCCAAAAGACCAATTCCCCTTAGACCAACTACATACTGTTATTGATTAAGGGTTGATTAAGGATAATTAAGAAAACATTTATTTACCGATAAGCACTTTATTTGATAAAAAAAAAATATATTTATATGCATAACATACAAAAAATATAGGTTTATAACATTTCAGCATAGCTCAGTACATATAACATTTTACAAAAAATGAGTTCCCCAGAGGGTGAATTTGGTGATACTACCCTGCAGAGCAGGGTAGCATCACTAAATTTACCCTCTGTGAACCTCAACCTGAATCAAGGTCTCAAACATAAACAGAAAGGGGTACCCAGAGGATAAACAGGCCCACTGTATGAGATAGCATCAGAAAATTCACCTTCTGGGGACCTCATTCTGCAAATGATAGACTGCTTATTTTCAGGCTTGAATTTCAATAACTTTAAATACATTTATAAATATCTATAAATATATCAAATTATTTAAATAGAATTATTTTAAAAGTAGAACACATCAGTTGGTCTTTGGGGAATTGGACTTGTGAGAATTGGTCTAAAGGGAATTAGTCTAGTGGGAATGAACCGTTAAAACCAAAGAATGCATGCTCTGCATTGAGCTGGTTTGTGGTTCAAGTGATTTAAACATTCCCCAAAAAGCTTAAAGAGACAAATGTCAGGATTCTTACATTTCTTTTTTCCCTAAATCTGAGTAAAAGCTGCCATAATTAAACCAATATTTTTTGCCTTTAGCTCAGTACATAGTTATGAATCAGAATGCTGATGAATTTCTTCTAGACACTACAGCAAAATAAATTCTAAGGAGAAAACTTATGAAAAATATTTTCACTCTTAGGCCAAATAAAAAAAATGAATTGATTCTCAGGCAATTTTTTTTTCAAATCAGTGAGGGAGGATTTTATTTTTATTTTTTTTTTTTTATTTTTTTTTTTTTTGTGTAAAGGGTTGAGTATACTCAGTAAGTCTTTTTGCTGTCCTTCCACTTGAAAAACAGAAAAGGTTGTACTTTAGTGTAATTATAGTATACCTTTTATAACTAACAGCCATAACAACAGCTAAAAGGATTTGTATTTTATTGTTCTTTTTAATGTATAGATCTGTCAGACATCATGATCCATTAGAATAGGCTCCAGTAACCAATGCTTGGGGTAGGAGTTCTTTAAAATTGGAAACATGGCTCTAAACGATTGGTTAAACTTGAGTTTATATCGGTGTTGCGGCCACTATCAGCCATTGTGCAGAAATATATGACCTTAAACACCAGCAGATAAATAATTAAATCATGATCCAGTATATCAGAATTTGCCTTGTTACAGTTTATGGGAGAGTGCCTCTCCCATAAACTGCAACAAGAAAAAACAATTTACTGCAAACACAGCTAAATAATTATATGTCGAGAACTGTGAAAAAATGACCATTCCATGTTTTCACAAATTCTTAAAAAAACATGACATAATAAAAATGTCTAATGAGGAGGTTCAAATCCAACGAGGGAAGGCCTGAGAATCAAAACATTATTTTTTTTAGCCTTATTGAAAAGTTAAGAAGAGTGAGTGCAATGACTCTTCTTAAGATTTTTAGAAGTGTTGTTTTCAGCTCTCCTCGTATTTTCAAATCAACATCACTGTGTGAAGGAACTTTGTGAGAAAATAAATTTGTTATTCATGTATATTCCAGGGCGTATGGAAATTTACACTGGTTTGAAGCCTGATACACCCTAAAGCTGTGTCTCAGGGTGTATTAGTTTTCAAGCCAGTGTAAAGTTCCATACATTCTGGAATATACATGGATAACTAATATTATTCAGTAAATCAGGTGAAAATAAAATATTGAATCTCGCAATGATTTCAGTTTGATACTTAATACAGAAAACAGTGGAAAAAAGTGTAGGATGTTTGTGCAATTGTTTTCTCTTTTTAGCCTGCCTGACTTTCAGTCAAAGGAGCTATAGTGATCACTCACCGTCCGTCATATGTCATCCATCATCCGTGAACATGGTGTTTGCGTCTTCTCCCAAACCGCTCAACCAATTTAATTGATATTTGAGATAATAGTTTGATATGACAACGCATTTTGATTTTCTTCAAATCAAGTTGCCTCGTCCCTCGGTAGGGCCACGCCCCAAAAGTATGTGTAAATCTTAAAAAATCTTTTTCTCATGAACCAGCAGTAGCAAAGATTTGATATTTGGCGTGCAGCTTCCCTTTGAGGTGTAGACTCAGATTTGTTCAAGAGAAGTTCGAGGAGCTATATTTGCCTTCGTTATGGAAGGGGCAAGAATTTTTGCCCTGCCCAAAATTTTTATTTTCCAAACCAAGAGGCAGATTTGAACCAAATTTGATATGAGAGGGCTTATTGGGTCGTAAGTACTTAATTTATGCCCAAAAAAAATTTTTCCCGTTGCCCCAAGGGAACCGCAAGAACTAAAAATAGAAAAAAACTTAAATTAAAATGCCCATATCTCCAAAACTACATGGCACTGAGAATTCTTATTTTGTGTGAAGCTTCCTTAGGACCAACAGAATGGAATGGTAAAAAAAAATTGCTATCGGTTTTATCATGGGGTACTTTTTGGGGACTTTGAAAAAGTGCTGAGTCAGCATTTTTTAACACTGTGGGTAATTGGAAAAACATTTAAGACTACTTTTCTCCCAAACCATTGCTCCAAAAGCTTTCAAATTTCACATATAACATCTTTGGAAGATTGTTTCACATGTGTATTGAAATCAAATCCCTGGGTCCATATTTGGGCTCTCTATGGGAGTCCAAATGTTTAATTTAGTGCAGTATGGGGAATATTCTTTAAAAATCTTCTTGTGATCTACCATCAGACTCTTTTGATATTTGGTATTCAGCATGCTTAGGGGGGTGAGATTCAAGTTTGTTCAAGCCAAGTCCCTGGGTTCATACTTGGGCTCACTGTGGGAGCCTGAATTATAACTTAGTTCAATATGAGGAATTTTTCTTTAAAAATCTTCTTTTTTAGATCCAGCAGTCTCGGAATGTTTTGATATTTGGTATGCAGCATCCTTGGGGGGGGGGGGGGGGGGGGGGGGGGGGGGGGGGAGATTCAAGTTTGTTGGAGCCAAGTCCCTGGGTTCATATTTGGGCTCCCTATGGGAGCTCAAATTTTAACTTAGTTCAATATGAGGAATTTTTCTTTAAAAATCTTTTTCTTCAGATTCAGCTGTCGGAATGTTTTGATATTTGGCATGCATCATCCTTAGGTAGGTGAGATTCAAGTGTGTTGAAGCCAAGTCCCTGGGTTCATATTTGAATTATTACTTAGTTCAATATGAGGAATATTCTTTAAAAATTTTCTTCTTCAGATTCAGCAGTCAGAATGCTTTGATCTTTGGTATTCAGCATCATCGGGGGTGAGATTCAAGTTTGTTAAAGCCAAGTCCCTGGGTTTAGATCCACTGGTCAGAATCTTTGGATATTTGGTATAAGCTTTTCTTAGGAGGGGCAGATGCAACTTGTTGAAATCAATTCCCTGGGTTGATATTTAGGCTACCATGTCAGGTGAGCGCCCTCAGGCCCCGTGGGGGCCTCTTGTTCTCTTTCCCTTCCTTTTGAGATACTCATTGCTTTTAGTTAGATTATTCAGCTGACTTCTGCTTTTTTTCTATTTATAGAGAATTTCAAAATTTAAGTGAAGAGGAACGATTGGTGAGTAACAGAAATGTGTTTTACTACTGAAAGATAAATGAGTAGAAAGTAGTTTTATTATATACAGTGGAGCCCACTTAATTGGATATCTCTTAATTGTATATCCCTGTTAATTGAATATAATTTTCAAACACTAAACCATTTACCATACCTTCAGTACAAATTTGATCTTTTAATTGCATATGGGTTGTAGAGTAAACTCCTGTTAATTGTATATAAATTTTTGTAATGTATCGAAAAAGTTACTGTGATGCGCACCAAATTCCCCTTATTTATCAACCTTTTTGGCCTCACTACATCCAATACAGGCATTTATTCTATTATATCTTGTTTGACAGAGCTCTATGAGCTCTGTCAAACAAGATATAATAGAATAAATGCTCAGTTTACCTCCAGAACACAGGAAATTGACCAAATCCCTGTTAATTGTATACTCCTGTTAATTGAATAATTTTTTCCTGGCAAAACGGATATTCAATTCAGAGGATTCTACTGTATTAGCAAAAAAAAGAAATGCAAGTATTTTTTTCTGTGGTAAATATTTCAAATGTGTTATGGATGATTATTGCAGTGTTTTGATTTTAATGTTATTTCTTCATTACTGATTAAATTTTGAAGAGTTTTGTTGTCTTAACCCTTTACCTAACGAATCGCCCGCATCAGCCCATGTAATATGCAAATTGAGCAGTTGAAAAAATTTGATTTTTCAAAATATTTCAACAAAACCATATCATGTGACCCCTCATTGGAACGAGCTCATTGAGCTCGTTCCAATGAGGGGTCACATGATATGGTTTTGTTGAAATTTTTTGAAAAATTTAAAAAAATGATATTTAAAATAATAAAGTTTGATATCTGCGTTGGGTAAAGGGTTAACTCCGATATCATTTGCATGGATAACGTTCTAATGTGAGTACCCTACACCATTTCCTGATAAAAATCAAGAGTGGTTGTGCCCAACCTGGGCTTCAGCCCCTACTCTACCCATCCGTCCGTTGACCCCATCAAGTTGTTTATGGGCCTTTGTGGGATGTTATTCCACTCCTGAAGAAGGGCATGCATGAGCTGAGCGATGTTTGGGATGTTTACATTGTTCCTGACCCTCCTGTCCAGCTCGTCCCATAAATGCTTGTACAGTGGCCCATCGTGAACTTGGACATTGTTTTGGTTGAGGAAGTCACGACAAACCCTAGCAATGTGCGGCCTAACATTACTCACTGAGCTCTGTCAAACAAGATATAGTTGATTAATTTTTAGTCGAGTTGTGACGAAGTCAAACTCGACTTACAGCTTGATGAATGGCGGGAGGGCAGAAACAATTGGTTTCCAGATGATAACTTGATAATGGTTCAACTCATGTTCATGAAACTTGATAGGTAGGTTGGTATCGGTGAGAGGAAACCCTATTAATTTTGGACTTACTTGGTCAAAGTAAAGGTCACAGTGACCTTGAACATAGTAAATTGTAAACAATTGGTTTCCAGATGATAACTTGACTACGGTTCAACCCACATTCATGAAACTTCTTTTGTAGGTTGGCCGTTGTGAGAGGAAGAACCCTATTTATTTTTAACTCACTAGGTCAAAGGTCAAGGTCACAGTGACCCTGAACATAGTACATCAAAACAATTGGTTTCCGGATTATAACTTGATAATGGTTCAACCCATGTTCATGAAACTTCATAGGTAGGTTGGCATCAGTGAGAGGAAGAACCCTATTTATTTTGAACTTGCTAGGTGAAAGGTCAAGGTCACAGTGACCTTCAACATAGTAAATCGTAAACAACTGGTTTCCGAATGATAACTTGATAATTGTTTGACTCACATTCATGAAACTTCATAGGTAGGTTGGCCTAGGTGTGTGGAAGACCCCTATTTATTTTGGACTCGCTAGGTCGAAGGCCATGGTCACAGTGGCCTTGAACATAATAAATCGTAAACAATTGGTTTCCAGATGTTAATTTGACAATGGTTCCACCTATGTTCATGAAGCTTCGTTGGTAGGTTGGCATTGGTGCAAGAAAGAACCCTATTTATTTCGGAATCACTAGGTCAAAGGTCAAGGTCACAGTAACCCTTCATATAGTAAATTGTAAACAATTTGTTTCCGGACGATAAGTTGATAATGATTAAACCCAATTTTGTGCTGTCACAACTCGACATTGGATAGGTGATCCTATCGGCATTTTTCTGTCCTACAAATGCAAAATAGTATCACTAAAGAAGTTTCCAGGTAACAAAAGGGAGTGATGATGCAGATTTTCATCATTGATGGAAGTGTCTGAGAAACAAGAATTTTCTTCTTAACCCTTTACCCAACTCAGACGATATCAAAAGTTATTATTTTAAATATCATTTTTTTAAATTTTTCCAAAAATTTCAACAAAACCATATCATGTGACCATTCGTTGGAATGAGCTCAACGAGACATGATATGGTTTTGTTGAAATTTTTTGAAAAATAATATTTTTTCAACTACTGAATTTGCATATTACGGAGGCAGATGCGGGTGATTCGTTGGGTAAAGGGTTAATAGCCTGATAAAAATTTATTGATAACATGTGTTATTGCACTTCTCATATTGGAAGGTCTTTTTCATACCCCCCACTTTCGAAGAAAATGTGGGTATTCTGGATTACATGCTTCTGTGTGTCCATGAGTCCGTCCGAGAATATTCATAACTTTCATTACTTAAGTAAATTATTATTTTCTATAATATTTGTTGGTCATAGGTATGCCCACACTAGTTATTTTTTTTTTATTATTACTTGTTCACTTAGAAATTGTGTGTCTGAGCCAAATTTTGTCTGTTCACCCTGTATCTCAGGTATCGAATGTTCTATTGCAATGAAATTTGCCGTGAACACTGCTTATGGTATAGGCTTTAAAAAAAGGATTCAATGATATTTATCACATTCTCCTTTTTAGAGTTATCCCCCTTTTTTGAGTTAGAAATTGTAGGAAATAGACATTATTTGTCTGTTCAGCCTGTATCTCAGGTATGGGTTATCAGATTTCAGTGAAATATGGCATGCAGTTTGCCTATGACAAAGGCTTCTGCCTCATTACATAAAACTTCCAAACACCAAACAATTTACCATACCTTTTCACTTAGAAATTGTTGAAAACTTTCAAAGAAAATGGGGGGGGGGGGGGGGGGGGTGTATACTGGATTGGGGTTATCGGATTTTCAGTGAAATATGGCCTGCAGTTTGACTATGACAAAGGCTTCTGCTTCATTACATAAAACTTTCAAACACCAAACAATTTACCATACATTTTGATTTAGAAATTGTTGGAAACTTTCGAAGAAACTGGTGGGGAGGGTATACTGGATTGTGCCCGTCCATCTGTGCATCAGACATGTTAACTCTCCCGGAATGCCCGGGATTCTCCCGGAATTAGCTATCCCCTCCCGCCCTCCCGCCCGGGAGTCAATTTGGGCCAAAATCTCCCGGAAAGTCGACATACCAGACAAAAACTGAATCCACCAGCTTTTGTTTACAAATACAAAAGCATGTGCTCTACTCTCAATGGCAAGGTCATTAAGTTTGTGTGAAACGTCACCACTTACGTAAGAACTGGTGACCAATCTCATTTCTGTCAATGGCCGTGTTGTGATTATTTGCAACACATTTGACAGGCAGATTAAATGAATTTGAGATGCAGGATAATTGCTGAAATTGATTATATATTAAAGGCACACCTTTGCTTGTATGCAGGTAGCAGTCAAATCGAAAAATAAGTTCCATACGCATAAATTTTGGCCAATCGAACATGTGCAAAAATACGCACAAATTTATTATTGTGCATTTTGGATTTCATTTTCACTTCAGATAATTATAGCCAATTTTGCAGACAAACGGCTCAAACATATGAGTTGCCGTAATTTTCAATATATTGGGAAAAATTTCCGATTCGCAATTTTCTAAAGCAGGCTGTGAAAAAAATTATGTTTTTGGTGAAAAGAATCTCTAAAAAGTTGCTAATTTACGGCACTTGGACGTTTTTTCATTCGTTGTGATAAATGGACAACAAAATAAATTAAATATCCCGGAGATGTTTCGTCCTGGGCTGGCTGTGGCATAATGTTCACGTTTCACTGAAAAATGATCACCCCATTCCAAATCCCCTTCGCAAATGACCAACTACTTCCAGTGAGTACCCGGTGTGGTTAGGTGGGGCGCTGGGCTTTGGCAGATTGAATTACCACAACAACCGGGCTCGGGGTGTGCCTAAACACCACAGATCGCCGCAGGTGACCGCAAGTACCCATAATTACCCAAATAGATCCAAAACTTTCAACACAGCGTCAAAACTGATATAGTGCTGAAAAGGTCGAAAATATCTCCAAACATTTTGTACATAAAACCATTGAAATATGGATGTCATTGGAACAACTCAGATATTGGCACATGACCACATCCATATTTTTGATTTCTGTTTTTCTCTATATTTCTATGTTTTGGCTTTTGAAAGGACAAATTGTTCAAATAAAACACATTAGGGTGGAATGTTTAATGTATGTGTGTGTGTGTGTGTGTGTGTGGGGGGGGGGGGGGGTGGTAACATGGAAATTATTGATGTGCTGCCCACGTGCAAAAATCTCACTGACAAGCATCCGAGTCTCACTGGGAGCTCATCAAAATCTCACTGACAGTCACCTCGAGAGGTTAACAGGTCTGGGTCACTCACCACCGGTTAGTAGAACGTTGGCGTATGTTCCTTTGATGTATTGTTGTTGGACTGTTTCCTGTTATGTCTGTGTGTGTGGGGGTGGGGGGGTATTTGGTATTAATTTGTATTTAAAATTGATCCACACGTGGCTTCTACGCGCAAAAAAAAATCTCCCTGAAAATCATGTCATCTCCCTGAAAATTTTCTTCAATCTCACTGAAGAAAAATTTTGGAAGGTTAACATGTCTGCTGTGCATCCGTCTGTCCGTCCATACGAGAATATTCATAACTTAAGTAAATCATTAAGGAATTAAATGAAACTTAGTATGCAATTGCCCAACATTGCCCAAGACTAGAATGAATTTCGGTGTTGTCAGATAATTTTTTTTATTTTATTAGATAATTATACCCCCACTTTCGAAGAAAATGGGGGTGCACTGGATTACATGCGTCTGTGTGTCCATGAGTCCGTCCGAGAATATTCATTACTTTCATAACTTAAGTTAATTATTATTTTCTGTAATATTTGTTGGTCATAAGTATGCCCACACAAGGCGGTACACCATGTGGGGGTATGCACCAGACGACAGTCTAGCTCTTATTTATCCTGCTAGCTGCACCCTCCTCTCTTCCCAGCATTGAAAAATTGAACTGTTTAATCCTTCACATAACCTAACCCATAAATCCTTAGATTAATTTTATGATAATAATGATAATAACGGCTGTATCTCAAAACGTCGAAAAAATTTAAATCTGTACCAGTGTGTTTACACAAGAGAACAATAGGCTTAAGGCTATAGTCTATATATCTAATTAGCATCGGGTATTTTGTGGGAAGGATCTATACCCGTGGGGAATAACCATGGGTGTCTGTTGTGTAATTCTCACTGACGTTTGAATGATTTGTAAAGCTTGAGAAGCTCGTCTTTGCTCCAAAATTTTTACCTCTCATTATCTTCAGAAAATTGATATGGATACCAATGATTTTGAACGTTGGGAGTGTATTATTACTAAATCACCTGCAGAGTGGTGATTCCTCCCAAGCAATAATTGCTAATTTCTTGCTAAGCATAACAAGCCAATGGACCTCAGGGTTATACATTGCTTGTATTTTTTGTCCACATGTATAGAATTTGAAAGTGATACGCTGAGTGATAACTCTATTCCCCGGGTGATTTAATTACAATCCACTCTCCATGTACTGTATATATCTTACACAACTCAGTAAACTCTGTTCACCGAACACATAAAACCCACCGTCTGCATCTCTGATCTCTGAACACAGAAACATCACACAAGTGACCACTAATTAGATATAAACTTTAAATACTGTCAAAACAAACTTACCGAGGTGTAAATTTTAGTTTTTCGACGTTTTGAGAACACACCGATAATAACTACCATACATACATATACAAGCTACAGATGGCTTAACCCTTTACCCAACGCAGACGATATCAAAATTTATTATTTTAAATATCATTAGCTCAACTTTGGCAAAGCCAAATTTGAGGTATTGTCATGGCCCATCGTCCGTCTGTCCATCTGTCACGCCGTCAACACGGCTCAGGCTAGAGGCCGTATTTATGAACCAATCTTTACGAAACTTCTTGGGTATCATTGTTATCACTGTGGGACGAGAATGAGTGTTTTGGGGTCGGGTCCGGTCGGAAATTCAAGATGGCCGCTGGCAGCCATTTTGTAAAAAATTAGGTGCAATCAGATTTTTGCGCAGAACTTCCATATGAAAGCGCTGATTTGAATAATTTTTTGTTTGAATGTTTAGTACCATGGGATACATCACATATAATACGGGTTTTTTTCTTGTGCATAAATTATGCAAATTAGACTAACTTTGATTTATTTAGTGTTACTTTCAGCACTGTAAGTGCAAATGCCAAAATGGCTCGGCTAGAGGCCGTATTTATGAACCGAACTTTACGAAACTTCTTGGGTACCTTTGTTATCACCGTGGGCTGAGAATGAGTGTTTTGGGGTCCGGTCTGAAATTCAAGATGGTGCTGGCAGCCATTTTGTACAAAATTAGGTGCAATCAGATTTTTGCGCAGAACTTCCATATGAAAGCGCTGATTCGAATAATTTTTTGTGTGAATGTTTAGTACCATGGGATACATCACATATAATATGGGTTTTTTTCTCATGCATAAATTATGCCAATTAGACTAACTTTGATCTATTTAATGTTACTTTCAGCACTATAACTGCAAATGCCAATACGGCTCGGGCTAGAGGCCGTATTTATGAACCGATCTTTACGTAACTTCTTGGGTACCTTTGTTATTATCGTGGGACGAGAACGAGTGTCTTTGGGTGCAGTCCCAAATTCAAGATGGCTGCCGGTGGCCATTTTGTACCAAAATTATGTACAATCAGTTTTTTGTTCAGAACTTCTATATGAAGGTTTAAATAAATTTTTGAATAAATGTTCAGTAACATGGAATACATCACATATAACACAGGTTTTTTTCTCGTGCAAAAATTATGCAAATTAGATGAACTTTGATTTATTCAGTGCCACTTATACACAGTGAGTACACATGTCAATATGCCTCAGGCTACGGGCTGTATTTATGAACCAATCTTCACAAAACTTCTTGGGTACCTTTGTTATCACCTTGGGATGAGAAAGAGTGTTTTTGGGTGCAGTCCAAAATTTTTGGCCAATTAGACAAACTTTGATTTATTCAGTGCTACTTATACACAGTAAGTGCACATTTCAATATTGCTCTGGCTCTAACTGTCACCCACCTTTACAATACTCTACCTGTACATTTGTTACAGGCTGCGGTCAGTATTTATGTACAGACCTTTACAGTACTTTGCATGTACCTTTGTTATCAGGTCTTTACGTAGATATGTGTCATTGCTGTGTCATATTCTATACATGTACATGTCTTACACAAATTGAGCTACATTGTCATTGATACTTTCATTTTTAAAAAAAAAATTCAACAAAACCATATCATGTGACCCTTCGTTGGAACGAGCACGTTCCAATGAGGGGTCACATGATATGTTTTTGTTGACATTTTTTTGCAGAATACTATTTTTTCAACTGCTGAATTTGCATATTGCGTGGGCGGATGAGGTCGATTCATTGGGTAAAGGGTTAACAGTGTTTCTGTAGTATTATTGACAGCCTGTACAGGCAACCAACAATAATGTAAAACATTGTTAAGGTAAATGCAGCCTACTAGGAGCGTTCTCTAGGAAGAATACACTTTGGGCTACCTTTTCAGTGCAGTATAAAAGTGTAGTTTGTGACTGTGTGGGGACTTAGAGTTAATATCCCAAAAATGACCAGCATTCACAAAAATCATTATTTAAAGTTTATTACTCTTTTCATTTTCAGCTCAACTTGACAATGTCAAGTATGAGCTATTGGGATGGGCTCTGAACTGCCATCCATCTTGGGCTGAAATGGTTGGCTCATTTTCACAACCGACTAACCGGGAGCTATAACCGGATAATATCCGATTAACCGTAGCCATTATTTCACCGAATCTGGGATCAAAACTATAGGAATTGGAAAGCAGTATTCCCAGAAACTATTCTGTAGTGTGCATACAAACGAACGTTGTTGAGTATTCGACAACGTTCATTTGTATACATACTACAGAATATTTTCTGTGGTTAGTGAGTACTCACAGAAATTGCCGATCATTAATGAAGTTTTGAATGCCAAAGTCGATTATTTCTCATTATATGCAGCGCTGCTTCGAGGTGTAATCTATCCCAAAGGAGAAGCAGCAGATTTACTACTTTTTAACTGTGGAATGACGATCACTATCGATATTTCAGATAACCGGTTGACATTTTTTTAATCAGCTATGCAGGTAACCGGTTTTAAACCGGTTATCCGGTTAACCATTTCAGTACTACATCCATTTGTACCATTCCTCTGACCATGCAGGCCATATCTCTCACATGATCAGTTTCAAATTTTATTCGTGGCTTTGGAGTAATGTCTAGATGAGAGCCATCAAATTTTTCTGAATTTCGTTTAAAAATATGGCCGCCAGTGGCCATCTTTGATTTGGAATATAAATTGTCAACAGTTCCATTAGCACACCCTACAGGCCACACCTCTCACCCAATCTTAAATCAAATTTCATTTGTAGCTTTGGTGTAATGTCTAAATGGCAGCCATCAAATTTTCAGAATTTCGTTGAAAAACATGGCCAGTAGTGGCCATCTTGGATTTGACATATAAATTGTCAACAATTCCATGAGTTCATCGTACATGTCTCACTTCTGAACCCTCTTTTTATCCCCTGCCGACAAAGTCGGGAGGGGGATATTGAAATAGTGTTCATCCATCTGTCCATCCATTACAAACTGTTTCTGCTTCACTCCTCCTACAGTTTTTAGTGGATTTTTATGAAATTTGGTCTGAAGTATCATTATCAAGTGTAGATGTGCATGTGGTTAAAAAACTTTTGATGCTATGAAGTTTGTGTAGTTCAGGCTTTTGGAAATAGTAAAATTTCTCTCACAAAGGCTTGTCTGCTTAACTCCTCCTACATTTAGATGTGCATGTGGTTAAAAAAAATTTGATGCGATGAAGTTTGTGTGGTTAGGACCTTTGGAAATTGTAAAAAAATTTCCATCATAAAATCTTGTCCGCTTAACTCCTATATTTTTTATTGGATTTTTACGAAACTTGGTATGAAGTATCTGTATCAAGTGTAGATGTGCATGTGGTCATGAATTTTTGATGTGACGCTTTTTGTGTGGTTACAATCCTCGGAAATAGCAAAATTTCCATCGCAAAGGCTTGTCTGCTTAACTCCTTCTACATTTTTCATTGGATTTTTACGAAACTTGGTCTGAAGTATCAGTATCAAATATAGATGTGCACATGGTCAGGAATATTCGATGCAATGATTTTTGCATGGTTATGGAATTTGAAAATGGCAAAATTTCCATCACAAACAAAGGCTTGTCTGCTTAACTCCTCCCACATTTTTCATTGGATTTTTATGAAACTTAGTCTGAAGTATTAGTATCAAGTGTAGATGTGCGTGTGTTCAGGAATTTTCGATGCAACAATTTTTTTTTGGCATGGTTACAGCCTTTGGAAGTAGGAACACTTCCATCATAAATGCTTGTCTGCTTAACTCCTGCATTTTTATTGGATTTTTACGAAACTTGATGTGCAGTATGATGTGTACATGTGCATATGGAAAGGAAGCTTCGATTAGAATAATTTTTCCAGTGTTAACCCTTTACCCAACGCAGACGATATCAAAATTTATTATTTTAAGTTTCATATTTTTATACTGTACCAATGACCCAGACATAGCTGGTGCTAACTCTTAAAATATAGGGCCAAACATGCTTTTGGCATAGTTTCTGTATTTATTATTACTAAAAATTCTTGGGAGTTTTAGCTGAATAACAGAATGAATTCTGTTCTTTTCCCCATGTTTACGTCTTCACCTACGGGTGGTTAGGCATTGTGTTCTGCATCTACCATCTGATGTTCTGCAGTTTCTTCCCTGGAAGTCTCTGTTTTGCATCAGATAGTGTAATTTTGGTAACTGATTCCGGGCCTGGGTGCCTGGAGTCTTATTTTAGTGTTTTTACACTCATTGTTTACATTTACAACAGCCCTCTGTATGAGGGGGGGATTTCTTGAAAATAATATCTTGATGTTTTTTTGTCCACACTTAGGCTTGGGATCCATTTGGGGGCTCAACGTTACTTTTCAGAAACTTGGGCTGTTCTGAAAAAATATTTTTTCAAAATATTTTGATTTCAATTATTTTTTCTATATTAATGGATCATATTATTATTATGTATTTTGATTGCCAGGGGTTGGTGCGAGTACCAGGACTTTGTTTTCTTTTCACATTGAAAGGATTTTGATCAATTGTAATAAGAGGAAGTCTTCCTCTGACTTTTATAATCATTCTATATGTGGTCAGTGTACTCGCATTAACTCCTGTTCTGTATCGTATGATTTCGATGACAACATGGGAAGCGTATGTCACGGGGTGTTAGTGGGGAATTGGACACTCTGGTCCTTTCCCTGCAGGGTCACTCTACTTTATCAATTTCTATTTCAGACGATCAAGATTAGGGTGATGTATCTGTGATGTCTTCCAACAGTGTGCCTCCGTCGTCACAATTAATGAAGGGCTAGCGGAAAAGTGCTCATGTAAATACGCCAATTGCCTAAGAGGACCCTAGTAGGTTCGACGGCCTTTGACGTCCGCTAGCTCTCCCGGTGTAGTGTCCATTCATCGAATGGTTCGGCAGGCGGGTTCGTCCGTTGCGGTCTAGAAGGAGTTTTGGAGTGATGCGAGCACTATAAATCAACCAAATGCACACCCAGTGACGGCGGATTAGAGGGAGAACGGAGGAAGCCTTTTAGTCCGGTTCATAGCTCGTTCTGGTCCATCCGGACGGCGAGCGAGAGAGGCCCCTCTCTCGTACAACAACATCTGGCCCCAGATGTTGTGGTACAAAATGTTTCGCATTCGGAGCATACGTCCGTCACTCGGGACGCTCCGACATATAGGCAGTCCGGAGTAGACTGTCAATAAGGCTTCCTCATTCTCATGGTAGCGCACACGACCACTCTTGGCTACGTGACCTCGGATATCCAGTCAGCTTCGCCAGTCAGAGAATCATCGGCGACCAGGTCACACCATCCGGTAGCCAGGGACACGAGGCCTGCAGACTCCGGACGTTCGCATAGGAAAGTGTGCGGGAGTCAACGTACACGGAGCTTCCGGTGGCAATGCATCGTAAGACCGCTACTGCACAGGCCTCGGGAATGGACGTGCTTTCCTAAATAGCACAGCTTATCGCAGCATCCCAGCATCAACTGAATCTGTCGCATATTTTTTATCCGACGATGCTGGGTCGGGACGCTCCGCGGAAGCGGGTACGGACGTCCGAAAATTTCATCCAGTCCGACGGGTTACCGAAAGGGATTCGGAGGATTTCGAGCTTTCCCTTTCGGAACAACATATGCTGTTGTGTATGTCATCTGACTTGATCTTCTACAGCTTCTTCGTCGGACCAGAATGCTGCGATGCCGGATAAGAAACTGATAGCGTCGGTGGACTTAGAAATTTTTGGTTCGGTTCAGGGACATCGTCCCTCAGTTCCGACATAGTCCAATAATGTCACACAAACTTTCGAATTATTGAACGACGCTATGTATATTATTATTATATGCTTGCTATTACCAAGCATTTCTGGTTTCTTGTTCGCAAAGTTACGGAGATGTCTTTCATAAGTGTGCCTCTGTCGTCATAGTTAATGAAGAGCTAGCGGCAATAAGTGCTCATGGAATATGTCTATCGCCTAAGAGGTCCCTTGTAGGATCGATGGAGTGACATTCGCTAGCTCACCCGGTGTAGCGTACATTCATCGAATGGTTCGGCTGCCGGGTTCGTCCGTTGCGGTCTAGGAAGGAGATTTGGGTGACGCGAGCACTATATTTCCTTTAGTACTCACCCAGTGACGGCGGATTGAGGACAGATCGGAGGAAGCCTGTTAGTCCGGTTCCTGGCTTGTCCAGGTCCGTCCGGGCTGTGAGCGAGAGAGGTCCCTCTCTCGTCCAACAACATAGGGGACCGCATGTTGTGGTTCAGATATTTTACATTCGGAGCATATATCTGTCGGTCGGGATGCTCCGTTATATTGACAGTCCGAGAGACTGTCGATAATGCTTCCTCATCCTCACAGCAGAGCACACGACCGCACATTGGCTACGTGACCTCGAGTATCCGATCAGTTTCGTCATTCAGTGATTCCACGGCGAATAGGTCACGCCATCCGGTAGCCAAGGGACACGAGGCCTATACACTCCGTTCGCTCGCATATTTGTAGTATGCACGGGGTAACGATCACGGAGCTTCTAGCGGCAATGCATTGTAGGACCGCTTCTCCACAGGCCTCAGTGACGGACGTGCTATCCGAGTTAGCACAGTTTTTTCGCAGCATCCCAGCAATCGACAGTTTCTTAGTCGAATCAGGAATTATCTGACGGCGCTGGGTCGGTGCGGTCCGCTTTTGCATCAGGTACGGACGACCGAACGCTTTATAGGGTCCGACAGGATGGCGAAAGGGATTTGGAAGATTTCGAGTTTTCCCTTTCGTAGCATCGGAAGCTGCCATTCATATCTTCTGGCATTATCTTCCAGTGATTGTTATTTCGGACTACATTGCTGCGATGTCGGATAAGAAACTTATAGCGTCATTGGACACGGAATTTTGGATCGGTTCAGGGACATTGTCCCTGACTTACCGACACAGTCCAATAATGTCATTAGAACATGTGTATTATTTATCGACGCTATATATGCATATAAGCCTGCTACCAAGCATGATAGTTTAGTTTCTTGTCCGCAATGCTCATTTCTGCCTTTTTATCATTTATACGAATAATTTATTTTGGCAGAGCAGGGCATACCGAGAGTTCATATGCGTCTAGACGGCATGGTTAAAGACTGGAAATATTCTTTTTCGCCGTCTATGTCTTTTCCAACCACATTGTTGGAAACGACAATGATGTCTAGTAGACTTAACTTAGACGCTTCATCATACGTAATCCACCTTACTGAGGCGTTATCATTACGTCTTCAAGAAAAGAATTACGGGATATTATCCTCAATGTGATTTCTTTTGAGGGCATTAGTTTGTTCACGTATAACTCCGCCCTTCAGTGGCTGATTGGAGTTGGTTAGACGTGATGCAGCCCTAGCTACATCTACGCGCGTAGATAGTAAGGTGAAGAACTCTCTCAGAGTCGCTTCGTTCTCGGAGAAGCTTCTCTTTGACGGCAACTTTTCAGCAATCCATGAATTGCTCGATTTACACGTTCTCTTGTCTATCTAGTGTTGCAAGAGATTCAGACTGGGGCAAACATTCGGTGGTTGACTCAGAGAGTGCCACTGCAGTTGCCGGATCCGAGTGTTATAATTATGACGGTTACCAGTCAAACAGGTTGGGATATAATATTGATCCCAACGGATTCGAAGTGCCAGGGTCTTTGGGTTCCGCAGTCTCTAAGCAACCACTTATCTTCCGCGGAATAATGTTTTTTTTAGGCTTGCTTTATGTCATTGGATGAACATTATTCAGAAACGCATGTCCAAATCCTGTCCGTTAATTCGACAGTAGTGGCGTATCTCCGGAACCAGGGAGGCACTCATTCGTTTCCGTTATTCAATTTAATGGAAAGAATCCTTCTGTTTGTTATAGTGCACCAAGTTCTGTTTCGGTCCGTCATATTCCGGGTCGTCTGATTGTTTTACCGGATTCCCGTTCATTTATGGGTCGCTTGTTGCCGTCAGAATGGACTCTCAACAAACAAGTATTCAATCAGATTTGCTATCAATGGGAGCGCCCAATGATAATTTATTTACGACACAGCTTGCTAATCAATTGCAGACGTTTGTGTTTGCTTGTCCGGATCTCTGAGCTAATGTTGTTAACGCTCTATTGATCTAATAGGACGGAATGATAGGATATGCGTATCCTCCGGCGCTGTTGTTTCAGCAGGTATTGCTAAGATAAACAACCACAATACATTTCTGTTGATAGCATCTCTGTCTTCACAGAGACCGTGGGTAAATTTACTCTGATGTCTACTGTGGGACTTATCGTGAAATCTTCCTTAATGTGAGGATCTTTTTTCGCTGGGTAAAATCGTGTCATCTTTATCACAACCCGCAAGGTCGCAACCTTCACGTATTCCATTGTGTGGTCCGTTTTGCATTGTTAGCATTGTACTGGACGAGCTTTGGACGCGATTTCTTACTATAGGAGATCCTCTTCTTCTCTATTCTATGCGGCTAAAGTGGAGGCTCTTCCGTCGTTGGTGTAGGGATCACTATGTTGATATTGTTGATCCCTCCATACTACTCATTACAACTTTTTAGTATACTTGTTTCACAAGATCTACTACAGCCTGTTATTATTAAGGTTATAGGTTTATGTTACCTCATACCTATGCACTCTTTGATAGTTTACAATTGAGTCTTATGTCTCTTTATCTAAGTCAGTTAGTAACTTTTTGATAAATAGACTTAGAATTATTAGATTAAATTCCTATATGGAATTTAACTTCGGTTCTTATTTAGCTAATTAATCATTTGAGTCTCTGGAAACAGTAGTTTTCAAATTCTGACCTTTTAGACAGTAATCCTGTTGGCTTCTCTTTTACTGTAGAGTCAAGGAGTTTCATGCACTATCGGTGGATGATTTTCACTTTCGTAGTTTCGGAATCACTACTTCCTTTACTATTTAGGTTGGATTTTTGCATAACAGTTAGGCTCCTAATATCCGGAACCTATTGTTATTAAGGTCCTTCCGTCTTCGTACGGGCATAGGCCTTTACTCTGTCCGGTTAGAGTTTATAAACAGATATCTGTTTATTACTACGGGCGTAAACTTCTTCTGTCTTTGATGCCTATTAGAAGGACGTTACGCTCCATTCTATTGCTAATTGGATTCAATTAACTATCGATACTGCTTATGGTATATCTTTGACTCAGCAGTTGTGTTTGAGATTTCGGCTCATGAAGTAAGAGTTCTTCTACATCTTGGGCTTACATTAATAGTGTCGCTATTATAGATTTTTGAAGGCTGCTCATTCCGCTCAGCCATCCACATTCATGAATTTTTTATCTCAGAAATATTGAGTCCATTTCTGGAGGCCTCTATTGTTAGGTCTATTATCTACTGCTCAGAATATTATTCACTTAACAGTTGCTACTATAGCTAGGTAGGCTGTCTGTTTCGGCAGTGACTCCGTTCTGCTGCCCTCTTCGCTCTGGGCTATTTGACCCAGGGCAAGCAAAAGGGGGGGAGGGTGTTCCCTTGGGTCACCTGTTTTACTATGAAAACAAGGGGATACCTCCTCCAGAGTTAGTAATTCTGAGCTGCTATTGGGATGGTTGTTTAGTGAGAAGTTTATGTTTTAAAAATTCATTCAAGTCTTAGTTTTTAAAGTATAGCTTTTGAATATAGCACGTGTCAACGGACATGATTATGCAATCCTCAGACACTTTAAGGAGTATAAAGAGTCTCTATTCTCTAGACTTACTTTATTTATTGGCTTACTTTAAAAATTATTAGTATAAGGATTATACTAGATATTATTAGAGTACGTGGATGTATGATGCTCAATTTTGGAAGGTGTTGTATCTTTTTAATTTATCATAAATAAGAAAGATACATGTAAGGCCTAATACTTCTTTTTCCCTAGAGGGGATGACTGTATTTTATATTATTGAGCGTATTCCGTCTTGCGCTATGTCCTTGGCCCTCCAGCCTTTTTACTATTCAGCTATGTCTGGGTCATTGGTACAGTATAAAAATGTTAAAAAATTTATAGTAATTTATATATTTTTTATACTTACCAATGACCCAGACGGGGATGGCCCTCCCAGGAGTTGGGAACTCTTACCTCCCCGCTGAGTACATAGCGCTTACCAGGCACTGCTTATTAGAATGATTAATGGCGCCAATTTCGGAACGTCCTTGACACTGCGCATGCGCAGTGGAGGTGAAGTGTGGAGGGCCATTCAGGACATGTTTTCTTTGGTTTTAGATGCAAATTTTGGGGATTGGGGGGCAAAATTTGTGTTTGGCCCTATATTTTAAGAGTTAGCACCAGCTATGTCTGGGTCATTGGTAAGTATAAAAAATATATAAATTACTATAAATTTTTTAACTTTTTCAAATTTTTCAAAAAATTTCAACAAAACCATATCATGTGACCCCTCGTTGGAACGAGCTCATCGAGCTCGTTCCAACGAGGGGTCACATGATATGGTTTTGTTGAAATTGTTTGAAAAATAATATTTTTTCAACTGCTGAATTTGCATATTACGCGGGCCGATGCGGGCGATTCGTTAGGTAAAGGGTTAATAGCCCTTGTCAACTTTAAATTTACCAAAATTGCAGGTTTTGTGAAGATATCTTCATTTGCAATTAAAGAAATTAAATGATATCTGGTGAGTGACATTATTGGGAATGAATACATGTCCAGGTTGATAATGAGATTTTTCCTATTATAACATAAAAGTTGGTGGGGGATACGGATGTTGTTAAGACCGTCTTGTTCAAATTTTAAATGTAGCTTTGGTGTTATGTCTAGATAGGAGCTATCAAATTTTTCTGAATTTTGTTCAAAAAACCATAGCCGCCAGTGGCCATCTTGGAGTTAGCATATAAATTGTCAACAATTTCATTAGCACACCCTACAGGCCTCATCCCTCACCTGATCTTTTCAGATTTCATGTGTAACTTTGGTGTAATTTCTTGGCTGTAGAAACTCATTCTAATGAGGGGGAATTTTTTTTTATTGGGGTTTAAACAACACTTTCAAGCCTCTTGGGTCACCACATGTTAGTCATTTTTTTTGCGAGTAGAGGAAGCCAGAGTACCCAGAGTAGAACCAGCGGGCAGTGGTGATCAACCGTCAGACTCCCCAGTGAACTAACTGCAGGCCTCATCCCTCACCCGATCTTTTTTAAATTTTGTATGTAGCTGTGGTGTGATGTCTTTTCTGTAGAAACTCATTCTAAAGAGGGGGAATTTTTTTTATTGAGATTTTAACGACACTTTGACACTTGCAAAATCTGTATCTTGCAACTGCATGATACAAGCATATGCTTAGTCACTATTTATTTATGTTACTATTTATCAAGCCTGGAAATAAGCAATCTCTCATTTGCAGAAGGAGGTCCCCAGAGCATCAACTTTTTGATACAGTGGGCTAGAATCACCCACATTATCTTCTGGGTACCTCTTTCTGTTAGACCTGAGACCTTGATTCAGATTGAGGTTCACAGAGGATAAATTTGTTAATGTTACCATGCTCTGCAGGGTAGCATTACCAAATTCACCCTCTGGGGACCTCATTCTGCAGATGACAGTCTGCTTGTTTCCTGGCTTGTATTTATAGAACATTACAAGATTTTGAAATGCATTTTATAGATGAAAAGAGAAACCAAAAGACACTTCTCAAAAGTATAATTATTAAAATATGAAACAACATTGCTTTAATGCTTTTGTTTTTCTTAATCACTGGAAGTATTCAAGCTGGAATAACATGCCATTAAACTGCTACAGTGCTCAGCTCAACTCAACAATGAGGGGTCTGATCATGCCACAAACTACAATCCTCCTCCTCTGATTAGACGAGAGCTCGCTTAGTATATTCTATGTTTACGGCTCAAGTGGCAAATGTTACAGTCTGATGTCACAACGCGAAATATTTGCAATGTCGCCGTCCATTTCCTAACTGCTTCATCAATGGGGTGGCCAGCACGACGCTTCATTTTTCTGGATGTTTCACGTGTGCAGCAGATGGTGTACCGGATGAAGTGTTGTTTAAACTACAAACTGACTTACGATTTGAACTAAGATGGAATGAGTTTATCTGGTTTATTGATTATTTATTCAGTGCCGTTATGGATACACAAGAGGTTTATTTACTAACCTGTGATCGTTAAAAGTTGCCTTGAACAAGGCAACTTTTAACGATCACAAGTTTAGTAAATAAGCGTCTTGTGTTTCACGATGTAGGTTTTTGGCTATGGGTAGTATCTATTGGAACATATATATGTTATTGTGATGAATTGACGGTAACATGGTCTGAGGTTTGCAGCTCGGAGCTTATGTTCAACCTCGACGCTTAACATCGTTTGAACATAAGCTCCGAGCCGCAAACCTCAGACCATGTTACCGTCAATTCATCACAATAACTTATAATGTTGTAAAGAATGAATTTATGCATCTACCAAAACTCATCTTTTTTCTGAGAGAAAAAAACTCATGCCAGAACAACTGAATTTCATCACAATGGCCAGGAATTCTTGCATTCACCACACACACACACCTCACAAGCGATTTACTGAACTTGATGCATCTGCAGAAAAGTACTGTTTCACACATCTGCCAAAATATACACCCACCAAAATATACACCCACCAAATGAGGGTATATAAAATTGAGCCTCTGACAAGTCCACATTTTGGAGAAACCAGTAAGGCTAGATCAGAAAGTCAAGATCGTCTCAACCTCTTCAGAGTTACTATAAGCTCACCTGCCCATGAACATGGTGTTTGCACCAGCTCCTGTAAAATCGCTGAACTGATTTCCTTTAAATTTGAGGTGATTGCTTGTTCTGACATCGCATTTTATATGCCCATTTTATAAAAACAGTCATATGTTATGACATTGTTGTCCGTCCATCAGTCTGTCTGGAATTATTCTCCAAACTTTTTTTTGTTATGGATGAACAGTGGAACCCTGTTAATTGAATAGTCACTTTGTCAATGAAAATTATTCAATTAACTGGAGTATTCAGTTAACAGGAATTGTGTCACTTTCCCGTATACTAGACAAACTTAGCATTTGTTCTATTATATCTTGTTTGACAGAGCTCCATGAGGAAAACGGGGGAGAGCCAGGGTAATTTCTCGACGGGTTAAAGGATTTTTTATTCATTTAACAGGAGTTGGTCTGAAGTATCAGTTTACTGTACAACCTATATTCAGTTAACAGGTCAAATCTGGACTGGAGGTATGGTAAATGGTTTTGTGTGAAATTATATTCAATTAACAGGGTTATTCAGTTAAGAGATATCCAAATAAGTGGGCTGCACTGTATTAAAGGTAGGTCTGTAGGGCAGGCTTTCTAATCGTAATAAAATGGCCACTGAATTTATTGTCAGATTTTCTATACTACTGGGGTTTTTTTTACAGCAATTTCAACTGATGAGTGGAGCATGTAAAGAGGCATATAGAAGCTTAATGAGTTGCTCATCAACAGATATGGCCGCTGTAAGTTTCAAGATTTCTTATATTTTTATACTGTACCAATGACCCAGACATAGCTGGTGCTAACTCTTAAAATATAGGGCCAAACACAAATTTTGCCCCCCAATCCCCAAAATTTGCATCTAAAACTAAAGAAAACATGTCCTGAAAGGCCCTCCACACTTCGCCCCCACTGCGCATGCGCAGTGTCAAGGACGTTCCGAAATTGGCGCCATTATTCATTCTAAGTTTGGCCCTTCATCAGTTAACATCTGACTGATCTTTGTGCTTATAAATCTCAGTTTAAATGATGCCAGACACATAAATATTAGTGAAATGGTGATTCTAAGGAGGATAGAGAAGGAGGAGAGGAAAAGAATGTGTGACAGAATATTATCAGGGCTGTAACTTAAAATTTTTTAATGAAATTATGTTAAGTTACCTATTTTCAAGGCAGCAGCCATTTTGTTGTCATTCTGATTATTTAGTTACACTGTTTTTTTAAGTGTTTTCCTCTCTCCCTGTCCTTTAAGTTCCCCCTTGCTATTCTCCCATGCTTTTGGCATAGTTTTTGTAATTATTATTACTAAATTTTCTTGGGAGTTTTAGCTGAATAACAGAATGAATTCTGTTCTTTCCCCATGTTTACGTCTTCACCTAGGGGTGGTTAGGCGTTGTGTTCTGCATCTACCATCTGATGTTCTGCAGTTTCTTCCCTGGAAGTCTCTGTTTTGCATCAGATAGTGTTTTTTTGGTAACTGATTTCGGGCCTGGGTGCCTGGAGTCTTATTTTAGTGTTTTTACACTCATTGTTTACATTTTCAACAGCCCTCTGTGTGAGGGGGGGATTTCTAAAAAATAATATCTTGATGTTATTTTAATCATAACTAGATACATTATTATTGTTCGTAAGTGTTGAATAAATTGTTTAAAATATTTTTAAAATTTTTGTCCACACTTAGGCTTGGGATCCATTGGGGCTCAACGTTACTTTTCAGAAACTTGGGCTGTTCTGAAAAAATATTTTTTCAAAATATTTTGATTTCAATTATTTTTTCTCTATCAATGGATCATATTATTATTATGTATTTTGATTGCCAGGGGTTAGTGCGAGTACCAGGACTTGTTTTCTTTTCACATTGAAAGGATATTGATCAATTGTTTTAAGAGGAAGTCTTCCTCTGACTTTATTATCATTCTATATGTGGTCAGTGTACTCGCATTAACTCCTGTTCTGTATCGTATGATTTCGATGACAATATGGGAAGCGTATGTCACGGTATGTTGTTGGGGATTTGGACACTCCGGTCCTTTCCCCGCAGGGTCACTCTACTTTATCAATTTCTATTTCAGACGATCAAGATTAGGGTGATGTATCTGTGATGTCTTCCAACAGTGTGCCTCCGTCGTCACAATTAATGAAGGGCTAGCGGAAAAGTGCTCATGTAAATACGCCAATTGCCTAAGAGGACCCTAGTAGGTTCGACGGCCTTTGACGTCCGCTAGCTCGCCCGGTGTAGCGTCCATTCACCGAATGGTTCGGCAGCCGGGTTCGTCCGTTGCGGTCTAGAAGGAATTTTGGGGTGATGCGAGCACTATAAACTAACCTAATGCACACCCAGTGACGGCGGATCGGAGGGAGAACGCAGGAAGCCTTTTAGTCCGGTTCATAGCTCGTTCCGGTCCATCCGGACGGCAAGCGAGAGAGGCCCCTCTCTCGTTCAACAACATCTGGCCCCAGATGTTGTGGTACAAAATGTGTCGTAAGCGGAGCATACGAAGGAAGTGTGCGGGAGTCAACGTACACGGAGCTTCCGGCGGCAATGCATCGTAAGACCGCTACTGCACAGGCCTCAGGAACGGACGTGCTTTCCTTAATAGCACAGTTTATCGCAGCATCCCAGCATCAACTGAATCTGTCGCATATATTTTATCCGACGATGCTGGGTCGGGACGCTCCGCGGAAGCGGGTACGGACGTCCGAAAGTTTCATCCGGTCCGACGGGATACCGAAAGGGATTCGGAGGATTTCGAGCTTTCCCTTTCGGAACAACATATGCTGTTGTGTATGTCATCTGACTTGGTCTTCTCCAGCTTCTTTCGTCGGACCAGAATGCTGCGATGCCGGATAAGAAACTGATAGCGTCGGTGGACTTAGAAGTTTTTGGTTCGGTTCAGGGACATCGTCCCTCAGTTCCGACATAGTCCAATAATGTCACACAAACTTTTGAATTATTGAACGACGCTATATATATTATTATTTTATGCTTGCTAACCAAGCATTTCTGGTTTCTTGTTCGAAGAGTTATGGAGATGTCTTTCAAAAGTGTGCCTCTGTCGTCATAGTTAATGAAGAGTTAGCGGCAATAAGTGCTCATGGAATATGTCTATCGCCTACGGAGTGACATTCGCTAGCTCACCCGGTGTAGCGTACATTCATCGAATGGTTCGGCTGCCGGGTTCGTCCGTTGCGGTCTAGGAAGGAGATTTGGGTGATGCGAGCACTTTAATTACTTTAGTACTCTCCCATTGACGGCAGATTGAGGACAGATCGGAGGAAGCCTGTTAGTCCGGTTCCTGGCTGGTCCAGGTCTGTCCGGGCTGTGAGCGAGAGAGGCCCCTCTCTCGCCCAACAACATAGGGGACCGCATGTTGTGGTTCAGATATTTTACATTCGGAGCATATGTCCGTTGGTCGGGACGCTCCGTTATATTGACAGTCCGAGAGACTGTCTTTAATGCTTCCTCATCCTCACACCAGGGCACACGACCGCACATTGGCTACGTGACCTCGAGTATCCGATCAGTTTCGGCATTCAGTGATTCCACGGCGAATAGGTCGCGCCATCCGGTAGCCAAGGGACACGAGGCCTATACACTCCGTTCGCTCGCATATTGGTAGTATGCACGGGGTAGCGATCACGGAGCTTCCAGCGGCAATGCATCGTAAGACCGCTTCTCCTCAGGCCTCAGTGACGGACATGCTATCCGAGTTAGCACAGTTGTTTCGCAGCATCCCAGCAATTGACAGTTTCTCGGTCGAATCAGGAATTATCCGACGGCGCTGGGTCGGTGCGGTCCGCGGTTGCATCAGGTACGGACGACCGAACGCTTTATAGGGTCCGACAGGATGGCGAAAGGGATTCGAAAGATTTCGAGTTTTCCCTTTAGTAGTATCGGAAGATGCCTTTCATATCTTTTGGCATTATCTTCCAGTGATTATTATTTCGGACTTCATTGCTGCGATCTTGGATAAGAGACTTATAGCGTCATTGGACTCGGATTTTTCGATCGGTTCGGGGACATTGTCCCTGACTTACCAACGTAGTCCAATATTGTCATTACAACATGTGTTTTATTTTTCGACGCTATATATATATATACAAGCCTGCTACTAAGCATGATAGTTTAGTTTCTTGTCCGCGTTGCTCATTTCTGCCATTTTATCATTTATACAAATAGTTTATTTTGGCAGAGCAGGGCATACCGAGAGTTCATATGCGTCTAGACGGTGTGATTAAAAACTGCATATATTCTTTTTCGCCGTTTATGTCTTTTCCAATTTCAATGTTGGGAACGACATTATGTATAGTTGACTTAACTTAGACGCTTTATTATACGTAATCCGCCTTACTGAGGCGTTATCATTACGTCTTCAAGAAAAGATTTACGGGATATTATTCTCAATGTAATTTCTTTTGAGGGCAGTAGTTTGTTCACGTATAACTCCGCCCTTCAGTGGCTGATTGGAGTTAGTTAGACGTGACGCAGCCCTAGCTACATCCACTCGCGTGGATAGTAAGGTTAAGAACTCTCTCAGAGTCGCTTCGTTCTCGGAGGAGCTTCTCTTCGACGGCAACTTTTCGGCAATCCATGAATTGCTCGATTTACACGTTCTCTTGTCTATCTAGTGTTACAAGAGATTCAGACTGGGGCAAACATTCGGTGGTTGACTCAGAGAGTGCCGCCGCAGTTGCCGGACCCGAGTGTGGCTGTTATGACGGTTGCCAGTCATACAGATTGGGATATAATACTGATCCCTACGGATTCGAAGTGCCAGGGTCTTTGGGTTCCGCAGTCTTTTAGCAATCAGTTTTCTTCCGCGGAATAATGTTTTTTAGGCTTGCTTTATTTCATTGGATGAACATTATTCAGAAACGCATGCCCAAATTCCTGTCCTTTAATTCGACAGTAGTGGCGTATCTCCGGAACCAGGGAGGCACTCTTTCGTTTCCGTTATTCAATTTAATGGAAGAATCCGTCTGTTGGTTATAGTACACCAAGTTCAGTTTTGGTCCGTCATATTCCGGGTCGTCTGATTGTTTTATCGGACTCCCGTTCTCTTACGGGTCGCTTGTTGCCGTCAGAATGGACTCTCAACAAACAAGTATTCAATCAGATTTGCTATCTATGGGAGCGCCCAATGATGATTTATTTATGACACAGCTTGCTAATCAATTGCAGACGTATGGGTTGGCTTGTCCAGATCTCTGAGCTAATATTCTTAACGCTCTATTGATCTATAGGACGGAATGATAGGATACGCGTATCCTCCGGCGCTGTTGTTTTAGCAGGTATTGCTAAGATAAACAACCACAATACATTTCTGTTGATAGCATCTCTATCTTCACAGAGATCATGAGTAATTTACTCTCTTGTCTACTGTGGGTTTTAACGTGAAATCTTCCTCTATGTGAGGATCTTTTTCACTGGGTAAATCGTGTCATCTTTATCACAACCTGCAAGGTCGCAACCTTCATGTATTCCGTTGTGTGGTCCGTATTGCATTGTAAGCACTGTACTGGACGAGCTTTGGACGCGATTTCTTACTATAGGAGATCCTCTTCTTCGCTATTCTATGCGGCTAAAGTGGAGGCTCTCCTGTCGTGGTGTAGGGATCATTATGTTCATATTGTTGATCCCTCCATACTACTCATTGCTATTTTTTAGTATACTTGTTTCACAAGATCTACTGCAGCCTGTTATTATTTAGGTTATAGGTTTATGTTACCTCATACCTATTCACTCTACGATAGTTTACAATTGAGTCTTTTGTCTCTTTATCTAAGTCAGTTAGTAACTTTTTGATAAATAGACTTAGAATCTTTAGATTAAATTCCTATACGGATTTTAACTTCGGTTCTTATTTAGCTAAGTAATCATTTGAGCCTCTGGAAACAATAGTTTTCAAATTCTGACCTTTTGGACAGTAATTCTGTTGGTTTCTCTTTTACTGTAGAGTCAGTGAGTTTCATGCACTATCGATGGATGATTTTCACTTTCATAGTTTCGGAATCAATACTTCCGTTACTATTTAGGTTGGATTGTTGCATAAGAGTTAGGCTCCTATTATCCGGAACCTATTATTTTAAGGTCCTTCCGTCTTCGTATGGGCATAGGCCTTTACTCTTTCCGGGTACAGTTTATGTATTTATAAACAGATTTCTGTTTATTACTATGGGCGTAAGCTTCTTCTGTCTTTGATGTCTAGTAGAAGGACGTTACGCTCCATTTTATTGTTAATGGATTCTATTAACTATCGGTACTGCTTATAGTATATCATTGACTTAGCAGTTGTGCTTAAGATTTTGGCTCATGAAGTAAGAGTTCTTCTACTTCTTGGGCTTACATTAATAGTGTCGCTATTATAGATTTTTGAAGGCCGCTCATTGCGCTCAGCCATCCACATTCATGAATTTGATCTCAGAAATATCGAGTCCATTTCTGGAGGCCTCTATTGTTAGGTCTATTATCTACTGCTCAGAATGTCATTCACTTAACAGTTGCTACTATAGCTAGGTAGGCTGTCTGTTTCGGCAGTGTCTCCGTTCGGCTGCCCTCTTCGCTCTGGGCTATTTGACCCAGGGCAAGAAAAAGGGGGGGGGGGGGGGGGGAGGGTGTTCCCTTGGGTCACCTGTTTTACTATGAAAACAAGGGGATACCTCCTCCGGAGTTAGTAATTCTGAGCTGTTATTGGGATGGTTGTTTAGTGAGAAGTTTAGGTTTTTAAAATTCATTTAAGTCTTAGTTTTTAAAGTATAGCTTTTGAATATTGCATATGTCAACGGACATGATTATGCAATCCTCAGACACTTTTAGGAGTATAAGAGTCTCTATTCTCTAGACTTACTTTATTTATTGGCTTACTTTAAAAATTATTAGTATAAGGATTATATTGGATATTAATAGAGTACATGGATGTATGAAGCTCAATTTTGGAAGGTGTTGTATCTTTCTAATTTATCATAAATAAAAAAGATACATGTAAGGCCTATTACTTCTTTTCCCTACAGGGGATGACTCTATTTTATTTTATTGAGCGTATTCCATTTTGCTCTATGTCCTTGGCCCTCCAGCCTTTTTACTATTCAGCTATGTCTGGGTCATTGGTACAGTATAAAAATGTTAAAAAATTTATAGTAATTTATATATTTTTTATACTTACCAATGACCCAGACGGGGATGGCCCTCCCAGGAGTTGGGAACTCTTGCCTCCCCGCTGAGTACATAGCGCTTACCAGGCACTGGTTATTAGAATGATTAATGGCGCCAATTTTGGAACGTCCTTGACACTGCGCATGCGCAGTGGGGGCGAAGTGTGGAGGGCCTTTCAGGACATGTTTTCTTTAGTTTTAGATGCAAATTTTGGGGATTGGGGGGCAAAATTTGTGTTTGGCCCTATATTTTAAGAGTTAGCACCAGCTATGTCTGGGTCATTGGTAAGTATAAAAAATATATAAATTACTATAAATTTTTTAACTTTTACCCATAAGTATTTGTTTTCTATGTGGATAGTAAATCTTTGTATTTTGTTGTCGGATTGTTGTGTTTTGTGTAGTTCACATAGTTTTGTATGCATCAGGCAAGCCTTTGTTTACTATTGGTTTTAACAAAACTGTTCTACCAATGGAAACAATCATTTGAAGTCTGAGATGATTATTTAAAATACTTAACCCTTAGGCCTAAAAAAATTAAAAATCTGTTTCTCAGGCCCTCCCGCATGGTCCTTTTGGCTGCCGCATGCTATCTTTTTATAACCAATTTAAACTTAAAAAAAAATTAAAATTAAATGGTTTATGTCTGATATTTTACCCAAGTTAAAAAAATTGATGAATTTGTCCCTTGAGTGCAAGAAGGCTTTGCAATGCTTTAGCATTGCAAAGCCTTCTTGCACTCAAGGGATGAAATACACCACCACCCATGCTATTCTGTAGATTATGAGGCCTAAAACTTGAAGCAAGAACATGAACTTTTGATGGCAAAGAAATAATTACTGCAATAAAAAATAAAATAAAAAACCGCTCGCCCCCATGCAATTTCACAAATAATGGCCTGAGAAACAGAAGATCTACTTTGTGTGCCCTTAAGGACTTGTTTCCAACTATTCTGACTTTAGAACGAGTGCCCTTAGCCCAGGGGTGGCGCCAGGGATTTCTCGACGGGGGCTGACCTCTCTGACAGGGGGGCTATAATATTTGACCTCCCAAACGAGGAAAATGACTGAAAAATTGACGATAACCGATGATTAGGTATAGAAGTAATGGAACGCAAGTTGGATAACAACTGTCATAATACCTTACAAAGAAGAACCATATACCTTGTTCTTGATCGACACAAGACAAGATATCTACATTCGATTGTCGGAAATTTCTCGTGAAGTCAGGTTTATGAGACTCTCCGACGCACTGACTAAAAATCTCCGATGGGGGCTGGACCTCTCTGACGGGGGAGCTGTAGCCCCCTTGACACCCCCCCCCCCCCCCCCCCGGCGCCACCACTGCCTTAGCCTGCCATCATGAGGAGGTCAATAGACAAATTATCTAGGCAGTGGTTTCTAGTTAAGTCTTGGCTTCCTTAACCCCTTACCTAACGTAACGGCCAAAACCGGCCAGCGCTATTCTCAAAAATCGACAATTAATTTTCATTATTTTTTTCATTTTTTGTCTCAAAAACATAGGTTATGACCCCTCGTTCGAATGAGCTCATCGAGCTCTTTCCAACGAGGGGTCATAACCTATGTTTTTGAGACAAAAAATGAAAAAAATTAGTTATTCAAGAATTATTTTTGCAAGTGTCGTCTGCTTTTCAGGTTAGGTAAAGGGTTAATAGGCAGCCAAGACTTAACTAGAAGTCACTGCCAAGCCATTAGACATATAGAGACTGTAGAATGGTGTGAGTTCAAGACCCTTGTCCAGAGCCCTAAGGGTTAAGCGTATTTTTCAAGAATTTGTTTCACTGAGCTTCTGTGTGTTGTTTCGTTATGTGACACTGAAATTATTTGGTGACATACCACAACTGTAGGATGTGATTATCCCCACAAAAAATGCAGGGATACAGTGATGATTTCTGCCATATGTCCATGTTTGGACGTCTGTACGTCATTTTTATGCCCCCGACTTGGGTCGGGTGACATGTAGTGATTGAAGTGTGCGTGTGTCCGTGTGTGTGTCCGAGCCAATAACTCAAAAACTGTTAGGGCCAAGGTCATCAAACTTCACACAATTATAAAGTACCATGGGAGGATGTGTCACACACCATAGGCGGGTTCGTACCTTCAAGGTCAAGGTCACATTTCAAGGTCACACTAAAAATTGGTCAATATTCGTGTCTCAGCCATAACTCGGAAACGAATCATAGTACAATTGTTAAACTTTTTACAAATGTTAAGGACAGTTAGAAGGTGTGTCACATATAATAGTTTCCGCCGCATCTGCAAGGTGAAGGTCACAAGGGAGGGGGGGGAGGGGGGCATGTGCTACCTTAGTAACATTCTTCTTGTTTTTAACTATAATTTTGAAATCTACCATACTTCTTATGTATGGTATAGAGATGACCAAAATAGGTTTAATTTGAATTTTTGTCACCAGGTGGTGCCAGTGACACCACTTAAAGACTGATCTAAAATACTGCTTTCTGACAAAAAGGCTTCTAGGATGGAATTTTGGTTGTTTAAAGTGTGTTCATAGGGTCTCTAGACATGCATAAAGGTTTCAGATTTTTGATCCGTCCTCATGTGGCTCCTGCAGCACCACTTTCGTTGTTAGAGAATCGGTGTCCAGCGAAAGGTTCCCATGGTTTTCAATTTGAAATGTTGAAATTGTGTTCATATGTTCAGGTAGAGTCTCCAAATGTGCATAAAGGTTTTGGTGCTTTGATCCGGCTCCCGTGGTGCCACTTTTATTGTTAGACAATTGGTTTCCAGCAAAAGGTTCTTAACCCTCTACCCAACGAATCGCCCGCATCCGCCTGCGTAATATGCAAATTCAGCAGTTGAAAAAATATTAGTTTTCAAAAAATTTCAACAAAACCATATCATGTGACCCCCTCGTTGGAACGAGCTCGTCGAGCTCGTTCCAACGTGGGGTCACATGATATGGTTTTGTTGAAATTTTTTGAAAAATTTAAAAAAATTATATTTAAAATAATAAATTTTGATATCGTCTGCATTGGGTAAAGGGTTAAAGTTTTTAATTCAAAATGTTGAAAGTGTGTTCAGGTAGGGTCTCGAGATGTGCATAAAGGTTGGGATTGTTGATTTGGCCCCAAGTGGTGCCTGCAGCGTCACTATTGTCATTAGAGAATCAATTTCCAGCAAAAGGCTCCTAGGGTTTTCAATTTGAAATGTTGAAAGTTTGTTCATTTGTTCAGGTATGGTCTCTAGATGTGTATAAAGGTTTGGGATTTCCCTAGTGGTGCCTGTAGGGCCTTTTTTGACGCTAGAGAATTGGTTTGTGCCGATGGGCTCCTAAGGTTTTTAGTTTCAAATGTTGAAAATGTGTTCATATGTTCAGGTAGGGTCTCCAAAGCTGGATGTGAATAAACATTTCAGATTTTTACCGCAAAAGGTTCAGGGTTTTTAATTCAAAACATTGAAAGTGTTTTCATATGTCCAGGTAGGGTCTCCAGATGTGCATAAAGGTTTCAGATTTTTGATCTGGCCGTATATGGCTCCTATGTTGCTTCTTTTGTCGTTAGACAATCGGTTTCTGGCGAAAGGCTCCTAGGGTTTTTATTAATTCAAAGTGTTGAAAGTGTGTCCATATGTTCAGGTAGGGTCTCCATATGTGCATAAAGATTTGGGATTTTCGATTCAGCCCCGTGTCTCACTCGTAGCTCCACTTTTATCATTAAAGAATCAATTTCCGTCAAAAAGATCCTAGGGTTTTGAATTCGAAATGTTGAATTCGAAACGTTGAATTCGAAACGTTGAAAGTGTGTTCATATGTTCAGGTAGGGACTCTCGATGTGCATAAAGCTTTTTGATTTGGCCCCATGTGACATCCATAGTACCACTTTCGTCATTTTTGAATCACTTTCCAGTGAAAGGCTCCTAGGATTTTTAGCTCAACTTGACAACGGCAAGTATGAGCTATTGGGATGGGTTGTGATCTGTCGTTCGACCATACGTCTGGATTATTTATTTATTTATTGGTGTTTAAGGTCACATTCTTATGCTCAATGGCTAATATTGACAGTGACAGTTTTACGGGTGGCGAAAGCCGGAGTACCCGGAGAGAACCACCAAGCGACGACGAGCGGCTGCCAGCTCCCCAACATCGTAACTCCACACTGCAGCACAGGCAGGGTTAGATTGGTTGAAAACAGGCGTACCATCAACATGCAGTACGCCTTAGTACACGGCGACATCATGCCCCCAGGACAGTTGGGGTTAAGTGCCTTGCCCAAGGACACAATGCGGGAGTCTGAATCGATCACTCAGACGGTCACCCATCCGAGGATTAACCGGGCTCGACGTTGCTTAACTTCGGTCATCTGACGAGAACCATACGTCTGGATGCACATCCATATGTATGTCTGTCCATCCAAAATTCCTTTAGTACACCCTAAAGGCCACTGCTCTCACGCGATCTGTTCCAAATTTCATATATGGTTTTGGAGCAATGTCTAGATGGGAGCTATCGATTTTTTCGAATATCGTTGAAAAACATGGTTGCCGGTGGCCATCTTGGATTTGGATATAAATTGCCCAACAATTCCTTTAGCACACTCTACAAGTCATAATTCTCACACGATCTGTCCCAAAATTCATATTTTGCTTTGGAACAATGTCCAAATGGGAGATAACAATTTTTTCTGAATTCTATTTGAAAAACATGGCTGCCAGCAGCCATCATGGATTTGGATATAAATTGTCCAACAATTTCTTTAGCACACTGGTTTTCTGGCGAAAGGCTCCCAGGGGGTTTCATTTGAAATGTTGAAAATATGTTCAGGTAAGGCCTCCAGATGTGCATAAAGGTTTCAGATTTTTGATTTAGGTCCATGTTGTTTATGTAGCGCCACTTTTGTCATTAGACTTAGTAGCCATCCTCCTTAATGAAATTATGACGTATTGTGTTCCTGGGCCGGAAAAGCGGTCTCTCAGTTTGAAAGAGTTAATGATCATCACTAAATTGGTTCACTTTTATCTTTTAATTTTGCTAATTTTCTAATTATAGAGTATGTAAACATATATTTTCAGTGACAATTTTAATTTATTTTGGTTTATTACTTTCCAAAGTGTGATTTACTGGGATTTCCTGGTTTGATTATAAACGATAACTTAACAAGTGAATTATGCAATCAACAGTTGGGTCATGTATCCGTGCGCACAAACGAAGACGCTTTGCTGTGGGTGTAATGGGGACTTTATTGTTTTTGTTTTTTTTAACCCTTTACCCAACATGAAAAGCAGACGACACTTGTAAAAAAAAATCTTGAAAAACTAATTCTTTCATTTTTTTGTCTCAAAAACATAGGTTATGACCCCTGATTGGAACGAGCTCAACAAGCTCATTCCAATGAGGGGTCATAACCTATGCTTTAGAGACAAAAACTGAAAAAATAATGAAAATTAATTGGCGATTTTTGAGAATAGCACTGGCCCTTTTTGGCCGTTATGTTAGGTAATGGGTTAAATAATATAATTATCATTAATAATGAAAAGTAATAAACAGAGTAATCACTTGACTGCACTGGTTATGCGAAATAATTCATTCGAGGCAAGGGACTATATTGTAAAACACTCGTGCACATTCGCGCACTTGTGTTTGTACAACGTCCCTCGCCTCTATTGAGTCAATGATGTAAATAAGTTGAAGAGACCAAATTAAATGAAGTTGTTTTTCAATATGATAGGGTGAGGTTCCTGACCTAATAAGCAGCGAATCTGATCCTGATGAAGAAAGTTTTCCACAAACGAAACAAACAGAATCAGAAGATGTTATAACCTCTGAAATTCAGGATGATCTGGTAAGTACTTTTGAATCATAATTTTTTTAATCCTTATCAAAGAGGAGAGGAATGGGGGTGGGGGGGGGGGGGGTGGGGGGGGGGGGGGGGTTGTCTGGATTACATCTGTTTATCCATTTGTCTATCTGCAAATTTTCTCCACACAATAACTTGTAAAATATAATTTGATTTTTATAAAATTTGGTTCATGTATATTGTGCATTGTGGGAAGATCTCAGTATTCAACCAATTTCATCAATTTCAGTATTTCCCACTCAAATTAAGTCATTGAATTTTAGCCTCTTCATGAATGCACCAGAGTCAAGATCGGTTGGAAATTCCAAGTTCCTTATTTAGATTTATTTACCCAGGATATTTAAACAAACAGATTTGAGTCCAAAATTTACAAAATAAAAATAACATTCTGACTGCTTGTTCCTTGACAAATACTTTCCACAAGTGAATCATATAATGATGGAATGTGCTTAACTTATTAGCTATTTAAAACTTTTTGTTGTGTTATTCCCCGCAGTTTAGTCAATATTTGAAGTTCGATCATCTTGACATTGACATTGATCGCTGTCATTACGTGTACACTCCATATAAAAAAATTATTCCAATGTCGACTGAGTGCGTTATGTATGATTATATAACAGCAGGTATTTACTCATTAATCAGTGTTGATTGGGAAAACACCTCGCAATTTACATAATAAGTTTTCTTCACTAAATCCTTTTTCTGTGCCTGAAATATTTTTGGAGAGAATTTTCTGGATCAAAAGAATCCTTTAAATATGAAAATCGGTCCAATAATTCACGTTTTGTGTTCCAATAAATCTTTAAAAAAAATGTGAATTTTGACGATCCCGTGAAGCAGTGTGGCTCTTCCATCTATTGGATTTACATGATATAAAATAGTCTGAACTCGCTTAATCGAGGTCATTGTTGTTGAAAAAAACATTCTGATTCTCAACCGAAATGGACGGGTACAGATAACTACACATTTTTCTTTTTGAACATACTGGCAATTTATCTGCTTTTCGCCCGGGATATAACATCATAATCCGCCCAAATGTTAAATTAAAACACATTTTTTATTCTATCTGACAGCCGCTATGGAACCCCAGACACGGGGGAGATTATCTTCAAAACACGGATCAGATCCAATTTGGGTTTCGCCCGGGATATAACATCATAATCCGCCCAAATGTTAAATTAAAACACATTTTTTATTCTATCTGACAGCCGCTATGGAACCCCAGACACGGGGGAGATTATCTTCAAAACACGGATCAGATCCAATTTGGGTAAACCCGATCTGTGCTTCTCTCATCTTTTTCCTGGAGCTACTTCAAAACACGGTATCATAATTCAACTCGGGACCATTCCGATCGATGAAGTGTGTCCCCACGGGAATGAAATGACGCCACCCAGGAATACATTACTTGAGTTTATGGTCATGAGAACAACGTCGTGACATCTTATTCAACCCGGGGAATCGGTCATATCAGCGGTGGCTGATATTGGTGATAAAACGAGTTTTGGCTCCCATTCTTTTTTTTCTTTTTTTTTGGAGGGGGAGGGTGGCTGATTTTGAAAAGATTAGGGCCAAAACGCATGCTCTATTCAATTCGGCGAAACTCAAACCGTTCTCACCCTAACTCGGTGGTAGTGTTGCGGCATCATACTATGATGTGGATAATGAAACAGTCCACCAATAATATTAGCAACAAATAATAAAAAATAAATAAAGCTTGATGAGACGCGTGTTCATAGCTAATATTATTGGACTACTTGATCAAGACATTGTGTTAAGCACTAAATATCCAAAGTTTCAACTAATGAAGTCTCTTATTTGTAGCTAATATCGAGACCGCACAAGCACTAAATTTCAGGAGATTTCAAAAATGTTTCCTGTGTATATTTTTATATTTGGGGGATGTGATATGATGAAACATAGCAAGTGTTTCGTTTCTTTTAACATTTTCTTGGGGATTAACAACAAACAAAGGATTTAATTTAACACGCCACTGAACAGAAGTAACTAATTGAGCATAATTGTATACTGGTATGTCATATGTTCAACACCTTTTCTAAGGCTAATTTACTTATTAATCTGTCAAAGGGCCGAAGCATTTGAAGCATCTATTGAAAAGAAACCCATGCTGGCTGGGGAGAATTATTATTACCAAAACACCAACATACAGACGACAGCGTCTGGCCAAAATGTTATCAGTCTACCCAGTTTCCAGCCACGAAAATAAACATACTATTTCCAAGAAAAAACGTACGAAATGCTAGGAAGATAAATCCGGTGATCCAATAGTCTCCGCCCGCCTACAGGACTAGGTGGACTTGCAAGATAAATTCTTTAATAACAACTAAAAATTTGAATTTTTTTGTCTCAAAACAGAGCTTGGGACCCCTCAATGGAAAGACTCAGAATCCACTAGCTCGTTCCAATGAAGGGTCATAAGCTATGTTTTTGAAACAAAAACTTAAACATAATAAAATTTGAATGCAGATTTTTGTATAGCCTGAGTGCTGGCCAAATTCGGCCATTGGCGTTGTGAATTTAGTGAATTTCCATATTTTGTTTCAGTCACATAGTTTATGGCCCCTCATTGGAATGCTCCCCTCCCCCGTTAATGAGGGCCACAAGCTGTAAAAAAAGGAAAATATATAAAATTTTAAGGGAGAATTTTTCCAGGCGCAGCGGATCAGATTTAAAAGTGGAGAGATTATACTGTCGATCGTTGACTCACGGGAGGCGTGAATACGCCATGGTTACGGGGGTGGGGTGGGGGGTGGGGGCAGAGACAGAGAGAGAGAGAGAGAGAGTTTGTGTGTGTGTGTGTGTGTGTGTGTGTGTTATGGACGTGGGAAGCAAATGTGGGCAAAATCTACGTTTAAGGGGCAAATACCTACCCCTCCCCCGGCCCCCAGTGACGCCACCAATTTTTCATGCCTTTTTCAGATATTGGAAGTTGACAAGAAAATCCCATTGTGGGTGCCTTCCACTTCCTAAACTGCACAATAAATTTGTTTACCATAGGCCATGATTCGTATGTCTCTTGCTTCTGAAATTTCATGATTCCGAAGACTGAACTTAATTTGAAAAATCCACCCGAGTTCTTACGAAAATGACCGGAAGGAGTAGATGGATTTATTTATTAATTCTATTTCATTCTCAATTTAGTTCGTCAAAAATAATTTCTGAGGTAAACGTGAAGCAGCTTATCTGCAATGATATTAAATCATATGCCGAGTTCGTAATGATCCCCAGTCTGAAAAATAGGGGCCGCACTTCGTAAAGACAGGATGTATCACCGAGACTGTCACATTATTGTTCTAAAAAACATAGCAACGCACAGAATTTGTTTTATTTTAAAATACTTCCTCTATTTGGTAATTTTATTTAAAAATGTCTCGATGAAATGTTTCGAGAATGAAGGTGGACAAGATCATGTTCGATGGCGATAAACTTACCTTTAATTATACAGGGGGGAATCCAAATGACATATCGGCAAAACATTTTATTTTAATACGGAAACAAGTTAAATATCTCAAAAATATTGGGCGAATTGTTTAAAAGCGGACATTATTCCGGGGTACAATGATCTGGAAAAGACAGATATAATATTTTTATGTCATTATTTTATGAAATGCAGGTTTTAGAAATTCACTGACTGAAGACTAATATTGCTAATCAGGTTCAGACTCTGGAAGAAATTTCTCGTCGAGCACTAATTGATTATGTAATGCTTCTCTCCTAACCGCACTTGGGTACCCCACTTTTCTACACAAAAAGTGGGGTACGCGAAGTGCGGTTTTATATGGAGTGTACACGTAATGTCAATTGGTTTCAACCAGTTAAATTCTGTAAAAATTAAAAAGCAAATTAGCAAATTAAAAAGCTAACAGTGATGTTGTGTTGGCAACAACGGAAACGCAGCAATTGTCCAATTAAAACGTGCGTTTAGTTTAATTTTCATGTAGACTGGTTGTTACATGGGAGGTGTGCAATAAATACAGAATTGCACATACGTTTGAATGGGTTAAGAATTATTGCACAAGATTGCTTTGGCCAGGATATCACGAGAGCCGAAGGCTCGAGTGATATCCTGGGCCAAAGCAATCAAGTATATTTATGAATTCTGAAGAATTATGCTCTTTTTGTTTCAAATTCAGTGTTTGTCTTATAATGACTGTGAATGCCATACATGTATCTTGTACTGGGCCCCTGTTAACTCTTAGAAGACGGGAGTCGAGTTTTCTTGCCTGTGATGTAATACGGCAGGTAATCTGGCCGTTACGGTTTGGCTATCTTTGGGCTGGGTGAGAATTAAACACTGAGCAGGTACTTCTAGTCAAGTGGCATCTGCCTGAATAGGCAGACAACACTTGACTAGAAGCACCTGCTTTACTGTAAGTTTTTTGCGGTATGTCATGTTCAATAAATTCATTCTGATTCCCCGGCTTCTAAGAGTTAATATGGATTTTTTTCGACCCGAAACCAGGTGTCCAAGTGCAGTTTTGTATGTGATATTTCCAGTTTAAAACAGGCACATTAGGATTGTTTTGGCATTGTACTGAAAATTTATCCAAATATTCTTGCTAACATTCAACAGTTCGTACGTTAACAATGTAGCACACTTGAACGCATGTTTGAATAGATGACAAAAGATTCTGTATGTACCTGTGATTGCTTCACTCCCTTCTTGACTTTAAGCTTGGCATCGTTTGATCTTGCCTTATGAAGCAATGGATGCTTCTTACTGAAGTGTACCAGAAGTGAGATGTCCCTGTCGCTTGGGTTTTGTACAAAGTCTTATATGTGTATGTAACCATGGCTTTATCCACTGTAAAATATGAGAATATCACCAGTGTCATTTGAAGTCACGCAATGCGCGATTCCAAATGACATTGGTAATACACTGGCAGGGTTGGGGTATTCATATTCAGTATTCGTATTCAAATACAGTTTATCAAGTGTTCACATGCATTCAGTATTCACTGAATGTTATGAATACATATATTCGTATTCGTATTCAAATGCATTAAAATTTGAGCAAAATTCCTGAATACATTTTGAATACTTTCTATATTTTGGAATTAATAATAATACTTCGGCCAGCCGCTGATTTGGCGCGGAATTAAAGAACCATATACTGAATAAAAGGTTTTCACAGATCAAGCCCATGGACTCCAGACAACAAATTCACACCTCATATCAATATTAAAGACTTAATAATCAGTGATATTATTTTTTCACCACCAAACACCTTGTCTGAAATTTATGCACTGAAAGCAGACAATAGACTTAATTATCAATTAACTTGTCACAATACAACCTGTTTATGTAACAATGACCACATATCCCCGTGGCTTTTTAAATTGTTGAAAACATGGACAGTTAAAAATAAAACCAAAAAACTTGTGTTATTAGACACAACTCAGTTATTCAATGATATTATATTCTAAAATTTTTGGATTTATTTTAAGTTTTTCTATTTATCCATTATTTCACAGTGAAAACACATATTTATTTATTTATTTATTTATTTATTTATTTATTTATTTATTTATTTATTTATTTATTTATTCCTGTTTAAGGTCACCGTTGTCCAGCTCAGTATGTCTAATTATAATCGGTGAAAGCATGTAAATATTATAAAGAAAATACTACTGTTAGCAAACTTTCAGCCAACAGACCTCCAGGTTTAACCATGAAGTGCATTAGCTAAAACTTTACTAGTCCTTCTTATGTGGTGTCATTGCAATTGATACTTAATGTTCAGGAGGAAACACCAGTCTGTGATTTTTTTTTAGAGGTAATCCACTCACATTTTGTGATGTGTTGTCCATGGAGAGTAGTCTAATTACTATGACACCCATAGAGTGCATTTCTGGTCAGGTAATTACGTTAGTTTTCCAACAAAGCATGGTAAGTACAATTAAAGCTTCAGCTAAAGGACCATCAATTTAAAAAATGACTTAAAGGCCTTGCTATAAATACTTCTAATTTAAAAAGTATTCAAGTATTCAAAAATGTATTGATGAATAATTTGTGTATTTGTATTCGTATTCATGAAATTTCAAAGTATTCGTATGCGAATACATTTTCAAAGTATTCCCCCCAAGCCTGTACACTGGAAGTTCCATGTCGGCGATGTGTGTTTGCACGTCACCCTCAATTTCTCGCATTGTGTTTGTACGAATGTACGTATACCGAGACATTTATCAATATTTTTTTTTTCATATTCGATTTTTATATTCCTGACTTTATTTTTGCCTCGAAATTTGTTTATCGACTCTAGTTCAACTCGAACAATTGAATGTTTGCAGGGGCCAAACTTGAACAAACATAATCAGATTTTTATAAAACTATGTGTATGCTTACATTGTAGTATTATCTTGATTTTTACTGAATATTTAACCACTTTCATCAATTTCTGTAGCACTTACATACACCCCATTTTGCTGAAAATTTGATGTTTGTCATAATATATATAATGACTATGTGAACACAAAAACTGGAACAAATATAATCGGATTTTGATAAAACTTAATTTAGGCATACATTGGCGATCTCACTGTTATTTAATAATCACCTAATTTCATTGTTTGTTTGTTGGTTCTTTTCATAAACATTTCGATCCACTTCACTCTTTGTGGAGGGAATGGGGAGTTTGCCATCTCTGGGTATTTGCTTGTTTGCTTTAACATGAGTTTTGTATTTTTAATCTGGGGCTCTGTTAGCAAATCAATTCATTTGAATAAAAATTATATTTGATTGATTATTTCAGGATGATGTCCCTGATTTGACCAGCAGTGACTCCAGTAATGAAACTGATAAACAAAATGTGCAGAGAAGTCGGCAAAAGAGATCAAGAAAGACCTCCAAAGTTAAAGTACAGGAAAATGTAGTAAGCATTTGCTCTGAGAACAATAGAATCCTGATAATTTGATTGACAAATTATTTGCCAAAATATTCTAATATTCTGTACAGGAGACCTGATGATACAGTTAAAAGTAGAAGTCGTGTCACAATTAGCATTGAAAATGCTTCTAAGTTAATGCACTTCTTACTGCAGAAAAATGAAGTAGTCTGAAATATGCAAGAGCATTTGCCCTGTGCAATGCAAAATACAATGTGCTATTACTGAGGTTGGTATTGAAATCACGACCTTAACCAATCATACTGAAAGCAGATACTGAGACGACAGTATTAGGAGGGTACACTTCAACCCCATTGCCCATGTGGGGGCACGATGACGTTGTGTACTAAGGCATACTGCACGTCAATGGTGCACCTGTCTTCAACCAATGCTAACCCTGCTTGTCTGGAGTCAGTATGTTGGAGAGCTGACAGTTGCTCGCCTTTGCTCGGTGGTTCTCTCCAGGTTCTCCGGTTTCCTCCACCCATAAAACTGTCATGGTCATGATTAGCCATTGTGCAGAAATATGTGACCTTAAAAAACACCAGTAAATAAATGAATAAATTAGGAGGATGGATTACTACTAAATCACCGTGGGAAAGATTTTCACTTAGAAATTATTTACAATGAGGACAAAACACAAGAAGTTCTTGCAAGCTTTCATCACATGGACCACTGGGTTGCACCCGATGGTCCATGTGATGAAAGTTTGCAAGTGTTTCTTGTGCTATTATGAACATCTATAAATACTTTTTGAGTAGAGAATATAGGGCGCTGCGATTAAGTAGTAATCCACTCTCTTCATTCTGTATATGCAGTCGAATTTTAATATCTATTTACATCATTACATGGTAAGAATTGCCTTGTTGCATTTATGGGAGAGTGCCTAGAAGCAAGCTCCCATAAATTGTAACGTGACAGAGACAAGTAAACAAATTTTGATGTCCAAAAATAATTTAGCACTCTACCAGTTAAGGATTAAGGAACTCTTAAATTGTACATTCGGGGGGTGGGGGTGGCTCAGTTGGTAGAGGTGCAGGCTGCAAGCCGTGAGGTCCTCGGTTCGAATCCCACCTGCGGCAACTGCGTTGTGTCCTTAGGCAAGACACTTCACCCCCTTTGCCCATGTGAGGGCACGGTGACGCTGTGTATTAAGGCGTACTGCATGCCGATGGAGCACCTGTCTTCAACCAATGCTAACCCTGCTTGTGTGGAGTTAATATGTTGGGGAGCTGACAATTGCTAGCCATTGCTCAGTGGTTCTCTCCGGGTACTCCGGCTTCCTCCACCTGTAAAACTGTCATGGTCATGATTAGCCATTGTGCAGAAATATGTGACCTTAAACACCAATAAATAAAAAATAACAAATTGTACATTCCCCATCTCAACTCTCTTGTGATATGCTAAAATTTAAAAAGAAGTTAAAAAATTTATAGTAATTTATATATTTTTTATACTTACCAATGACCCAGACTTAGTTGGCTGGTGCTAACTCTAACAAAACCAGGGCCAAACACAAATTTTGCCCCCCAATCCCCAAAATTTGCATCCAAAACAAAAAGAAATCATGTCCTAAAGGACCTCCATACTACGCCTCTACTGCGCATGCGCAGTGATGCAGACGTCCCGAAATTGGCGCCAATTATCATTCTTACTGGCAGTGCCTGGTCAGCGCTATGTACTCAGCGGGGAGGCAAGAGTTCTCAACTCCAGGGAGGGCCATCCCCGTCTGGGTCATTGGTAAGTATAAAAAATATATAAATTACTATAAATTTTTTAACATTTTTATACTGTACCAATGACCCAGACTTAGCTGAATAGTAAACAGGCTGGAGGGCCTAGGACATAGAGGAAAATCCAATAAGCTCAACTATATAGTAAAGAGGTAACCCCTTAAGGAGAAAAGGAGTATTAGGCTTTACATGTATCTTTCTTATTTAATATTAAATTAGAAAGATACACTACCCTTAATAATTGAGCACAATAACATTCATGTTCTCTATTAACATCCAGTATAACCCTTATACTAATTATTTTTAAAGCAAGCCAATAAATAAAGTAGTCCAGAGAAATGAGACTCTTTATAGTCATTTAAAAGTGTCCGAGTATTGTATATTAAAGCCCGTTTGACACTTGACATATACAAATGCTTCACACCGAGCTACACTTTAAAAATAAGACATGAATGAATTTTAACATTAATATTACACTTTAAAACCATCCCGGAAGCGACTCAGAAATACTGACTTGGAGGAGGCATTCCCTTGCTTTTCACTATAAAGCAGGTGACCTAAGGGAACACCCGCCCCCCCCCCCCCCCCCCCTTCCCCTTGCCCTGGGTCAAATAGCCCAGAGCGAAGAGGGCAGCCGGATGGAGTCACTGCCGGAACAGAAAGCCTGCATAACTATAGTTGCAACTGTTTAGTGGACGACATTCTAAGCAACAGATAACGGACCTAAACAATGCAGGTCTCCAGAAATGGACTCAATATTTCTGAGATAAAAATTCGTAAATGTGGATGGCTGAGACCAATAAGCAGCCTTCATTAAATCTGTAATAGCAACACTATTAGCATAAGCCCAGGAAGTAGAAAGAGCTCTTACTTCATGAGCAGAAATCTTAAGCACAGACTGCTGAGAAGAAGATAAATCTTCATAAGCAGTACGGATAGTTAATTGAATCCATCTAGCAATAGAATGGACTGAAATGTCCTTTCTATTAGGCATCAAAGACAGAAAGAAACATTTCCGTCCCTTTCTGATAAACTGAGATCTCTGTTTATAGATACGTAATGCTCAAACAGGACAGAGTAAAGGCCTACGCCTGTCTGAAGACGGAAGAGCCTTAATAACAATAGGTTCCGGATATTTATTAGGAGCCTGATTCTTAGCTAAAAAACCCACATTAGTAGTGAAGGTGATAGTGTTCCCAACACTACGATAATGAGAATCATCCACCGATAGTGCATGAAGCTCACTGACTCTTCTAGCAGAAGAGAAAACTAAGAGAAAAGCTGTCTTATAAGATAAGAATTTGAAATCTACTGTCCCAAGAGGTTCAAATGGCTTTTCCTTCAATTTAAGAAGAACCCAAGCTAAATTCCACTTAGGAATTAATCTAAGAGTTCTGGGTCTATTTATCGAAAAGTTTCTAACCAACTTAGATAAAGAGACATTAGATCCAATTTGTAAACTATCATGATGTGCATAGGTATCAGATAACATAGATCTATAACCCTTTATAGTAACAGGCTGCAGTTTGATTTCGTCAAACAAGTATACTAGAAAGTTTGCAATGTCTGGTATAGAGGGATCGAATATATCTACAGAATGATCCCTACACCAACGACGAAAAACCTTCCACTTAGCCGCATAGTTTAGCGAAGAGGAGGTCCTCCTACAGTTAGAAATCGCGTCCACTGCTCGTCCTGTAAAGTGCTTGCCATGCAAGAAGGACCGCACAACGGAAAAACGTGAAGGTTGAGACCTTGCGGGTTGTGATGGAGTTGGCGCGATTTCCCCTGCGAAAGAAGATCCTCCCGTGGAGGAAGCTTCCGCGGTAGGTCCCACAACAGACACCTGAGTAGATTTATCCACGGTCTCTGTGGCGACAGAGATGCTACCAACAGAATCTTGCATTGAGATTGTTTTATCTTTAGCAATACTTGTTGAATTAACGGCGCTGGAGGATACGCATATCCTATCATTCCGTCCCAAGGGATCGACAGAGCATCTACTGCAAATGCTCTTGGATCCGGACACGGAGACACATACGTCTGCAACTGATTGTTGAGATGTGTCGCAAATAAGTCTATCATTGGCCGTTCCCATTGGTAGCAAATCTGATTGAATACTTGTTTGTTGAGAGTCCACTCCGACGGCAACAAGCGACCCTTTCGTGAAAGGGAGTCTGCTAGCACATTCAGACGACCCGGTATGTGACGGACCGAAAGAAGAACGTGATGTTCTAGCGCAAACAGAAGGATTCTTTCCGTTAGATTGAACAACGGAACTGAATGAGTGCCTCCCTGATTCCGTATATACGCCACTACTGTCGTATTGTCGGATAGGATTTGGACATGAGCATCGTGAATAATGTCCATCCAGTGACGTAACGCAAGCCAAATTGACATCATTTCCTTGATGTTTATGTGCTTGCACAGGAATTGCGGATCCCAAAGACCCTGGCATCTCGAATCCGTTGGGATTAATGATGCACCCCAACCTGTTTGACTGGCATCCGTCATAACGGTAAAACTCGGATCCGGCAACTGCAGCGGAACTCCCTGAGTTAACCACTGAATGTTTGCCCAAGTCTGAATCTCTTGTTTCACTTGATCTGACAAGAGAACGTCTACTTCGAGCGAATGAATTTTCACACTCCAATTCTGAGTCAAGAAAATTTGAAGAGGACGTGTGCGTAACCGCCCCATCGGAATGAGATCCGCGGCGGCTCCGCACAGACCTATCAGTCTCATAAATTCTCTCGCCGTGACTTTGTCTGCGTGCAGACAATAGCGAGCGTAACAACTGACTAATTTCGCTCTGGTTAACGGCAGACGAACGAGATTGTTGTGCGTCTCGAAGCTCATTCCCAGATGAGTGAATGACTTGGACGGTACCAGATCCGACTTCTCCTCGTTTACTATAAAACCGAGACGTCGGAGCAATAGAAGAAGATTCTGAACATCGTTCTGAAGCGTTAACTCGTTGCCGTACCTCTGAAGAATGTCGTCCAGGTAGGCCGACGTTACCGCAGACGAATGAGCTCGGAAGTAGATCATTACCGAGTTCATTACCCGAGTGAAAGCCCAGGGTGCTAGATTCAATCCGAAGCACATCGCCCGGAATTGATACACCACTCCTAGGACTGCGAAGCGTAGATACTTTCGGAATGTCGGATGTACCATGACGTGAAAGTACGCATCTTTGAGATCTATGCTCGTTGCATAATCGTTCACCCGAATACTCGCTCTGACCGATCGAATCGTCTCCATATAAAACTTCGGAGCGACAATCAGCTTGTTTATCCAGCTCAAATCTATGACTGGACGGAACGAGCCGTCTGGTTTCGGAACCAGAAACAGATGGCTGTAGAATCCCGGAGATTCCTGGTTTTCTACGACCTCTACCGCGTTCTTCATTAAAAGAGACTGCACCTCTGATAACAGAGCGTCTCTTTTCTGCGGATTTGACTTAAGATGAGTCCACTTTGGACTTCGAGTTAATGGAGGCTTTCGTTTGAAGGATATCTTTAGAGCTTCCGAAGTCACTCCTCTCAACCAAGGGTCGTCCGTAATCGACGCCCATTCTTGTGAAAAGCTCGACAACCTTCCGCCAACCGGAACGCGATAGAGGTTTAAGCCATCACCTCCTGGACCTGCGAGGCCTGCGGTAGGAGAAACCACGTCTTCCACGGCCCGCACCTCGCCCCGTCGACCTCGGGGCGTCCGACCGATTGTCCCGGCCTGAAGGACGTCCCGAACGAGAGTCGCTATCCTGACGGTCTCTCGAATAAGACCAAGAGGACGCACCGGAACCTCTATAGGAACCTCTCTTGGGCGCATTAGACCCAGAAGTGCCTGTCTTATTCGTGTCTGCTGTATCCGACTTCTTAGGAGCAGATTTGAACAACAGAGAATCCTTAGCTTTCTTTGTAATTTTATCATAAATAGCGGAAAGCTTGCCGTCAAAGAGAAGTTCTCCTGAGACCGAAGCGACTCTAAGAGAGTTCTTCACCTTAGAATCCACTAGTGTGGATGTAGCTAGGGCTGCGTCACGTCTAACCAACTGCAGATTTGCCACTGAAAGGGCGGAGTTACACGTGGAATAAGCTACTGCCCTTGAAAGAAGTCTTAAAGAGGATTGTATATCCTGAAACTCTTTCCCCTGAAGGCGCAGTGATAATGCCTTAGTAAGGTGATCTGCGTAAGATAAGGCATCTAAATTGGCTCTGTTAGACGCAATAGCTGTTTCCAACACCGCGGTTGGAATAGAAGCTGACGACGGTAATGATAGCTCTAAGTCTTCCGCCTCGTCGTCCATACGCAGAGGAACTCTCGGTATACCCTGTCCTGCCTATCGAATTTATTCCTTGCATTAATGAAAGGCAGGTTGAGAGTATTAGCGGACAAGAAACCTGCTTTCCCCGTCCTGGAAGCAAGTTTAAATATAGCGTCGTTCAATAATTCAAATGTTCTTGCAACATTATTGGACTGCGACGGAAACTCGGGAGCGATGTCCCTGAACCGCTCAAAATATTCAGAGTCCAATGACGCTATAATTCTCTTGTCCGGAACCGCAGCAGTCTGGCCCGACGGAACAACTTGAGGGAGAAAGTGCCGAATGAAGTCCACGGCAGCTTTATGTTGTTCCGAAAGGGATAGCTCCAAGTCATCCGTATCCCTTTCACCATCCGGTCGGACCTCATGATGTTCCCGGTCGTCCGCCCCCGATGCTTCGGCGGAGCGTACCGACCCAGCGCCGTCGGATAATTCTCGATCCGACACCGTTACTGTCGGCTGCTGGGATGCTGCGATAAGCTGTGCTATCTGCACAAGAATGTCCGGCGTCGAGACCTGCGGAGGCGCAGTCTTTCGCTGCTTCGCCGAGGGCAGCTCCGCATCAGATGGCTCCCGCATACTTTTCCTATGCGAACGTCTGGAGTCCATCGGTCTCGAATCCCTGGCTGCCGGATGGTGTGACCTGGTCGCCGAAGAATCCTTGATCGGCGAAGCTGGTAATATATCGGCGGTCACGCAGCCAAGGTGCGGTCATGTGCGCTGACGAGAAGAGGAAGCCTTAACAGTCTCTGCGGACTGCTTATACAACGGAGCGTCCCGAGCGACGGACGTATGCTCCGCTAAAGACACATTTTGTACCACAACATCTGGTCCCAAATGTTGTTGTACGAGAGAGGGGCCTCTCTCGCTCGCGGCCCGGCTGGACCTGGACGAGCTAGGAACCGGACTCAAAGGCTTTCTCCGTTCTCGCTTACTATCCGCCGTCACTGGGTGTGCATCTATTATGTTTATAGTGCTCGCATCACCCAAAACTTCCTCTTGGACCGCATCGGACGAACCCGGCTGCCGAACCATTCGGTGAATGGACGCTACACCGGGCGAGCTAGCGGACGACATTTGTCTAATCTCCATGAGCACTTTTGCCGCTAGCTCTGAATTCATTTGTGACGACGGACGCACACTTGTAGAAGATAACATGGAAACATCACCCTGTTCTGGTTCCTCTGAAATAGAAACTGAGAGAGTAGAGTGACCTTGCGGAGAAAGAGCCGGCATCGCCCTTTCTCCAGAAACAACATATCGTGACACACGTTTCCAATGTTTCTCATCCCAGTATTCACATATAGGACAGGGATTAATGCGAGAACACTGACTACAATTAATACAATGATCATGAAAGTCAGAGGAAGATTTCTTCCTATTACAATTTGAACAACGTCCCTTCATTGTGAAAGAACAACAATAAGTCCTAGTTACTCGCAAAAACCCCTGACACAAAGATACATAATAACATGATCCATTAATAAATGAAAAAACAATTGCAAATCAAAATAATTTTGAAAAAATATTTTTTCAGCGAAGCCCAAGTTGCTGAAAAGTAACATTGAGCCCCGATGGATCCGATGGCAAAGTGTGGTCAAAAATTTTAAATTTATATTAAATAATTAATGAGACACTTACGGATAATATAAATGTATCTTATAGTGAGATAAACTACAGCAAAGGCAAACAGCCCCTCTCAAAAAAGGCTGTTGCCAATGTAAACAAACAGTGCAAAAACACCAGAAAACATGACTCCAGGCACTGAAAAAACTGGCCCGGAATCAGTCATCAAATTACACTCTATCTGATGCAAAACAGAGACTCCCAGGGGAGAATCTGCAGAACATCAGATGGAAGATGCAGAACACAAACATTTACACCCATGGGTGAAAACGTAACTATGGGGAAAATAACAGAAAACATTCTGTAACCACGCAACTTTCCCAGGAAATTTTAGAAATGAAATTTCTCAAAAATATGCCACAAGCATGGGAGAATTGCAAGGGGGGACTTTAGAAGGCTAGGGGAGAGGAAACACTGAATAAGCAGTGCAACATTTAGCAAGAATGACAACAAGAGGCCCATGCCTCGAAAATAGGCAACTTAACATAATTTCGTCAAAAAATTTTAAGTACAGCCCTGATTATTTTTTGTCACTTCTTTTTCCTCTCCTCCTTCTATCCTCCTTAGAATCACATTTTCTCCAAAAATTACGTGTCTGGCATCCTTTAAACTGAGATTTACAAGCACAAAGATCAGTGAGATGTTGACTGATGAAGGGCCAAACAGAGAATGATAATTGGCGCCATTTTCGGGACGTCTGTGTCACTGCGCATGCGCAGTAGAGGCGTAGTATGGAGGTCCTTTAGGACATGATTTCTTTTTGTTTTGGATGCAAATTTTGGGGATTGGGGGGCAAAATTTGTGTTTGGCCCTGGTTTTGTTAGAGTTAGCACCAGCTAAGTCTGGGTCATTGGTACAGTATAAAAATATTAGTCAGTTGTTACGCTCGCTATTGTCTGCACGCAGACAAAGTCACGGCGAGAGAATTTATGAGACTGATAGGTCTGTGCGGAGCCGCCGCGGATCTCATTCCGATGGGGCGGTTACGCACACGTCCTCTTCAAATTTTCTTGACTCAGAATTGGAGTGTGAAAATTCATTCGCTCGATGTAGACGTTCTCTTGTCAGATCAAGTGAAACAAGAGATTCAGACTTGGGCAAACATTCAGTGGTTAACTCAGGGAGTTCCGCTGCAGTTGCCGGATCCAAGTTTTACCGTTATGACGGATGCCAGTCAAACAGGTTAAGGTGCATCATTAATCCCAACGGATTCGAGATGCCAGGGTCTTTGGGATCCCCAATTCCTGTGCAAGCACATAAACATCAAGGAAATGATGTCAATTTGGCTTGCGTTACGTCACTGGATGGACATTATTCACGATGCTCATGTCCAAATCCTATCCGACAATACGACAGTAGTGGCGTATATACGGAATCAGGGAGGCACTCATTCAGTTCCGTTGTTCAATCTAACGGAAAGAATCCTTCTGTTTGCGCTAGAACATCACATTCTTCTTTCGGTCCGTCACATAACGGGTCGTCTGAATGTGCTAGCAGACTCCCTTTCACGAAAGGGTCGCTTGTTGCCGTCGGAGTGGACTCTCAACAAACAAGTATTCAATCAGATTTGCTACCAATGGGAACGGCCAATGATAGACTTATTTGCGACACATCTCAACAATCAGTTGCAGACGTATGTGTCTCCGTGTCCGGATCCAAGAGCATTTGCAGTAGACGCTCTGTCGATCCCTTGGGACGGAATGATAGGATATGCGTATCCTCCAGCGCCGTTAATTCAACAAGTATTGCTAAAGATAAAACAATCTCAATGCAAGATTCTGTTGGTAGCATCTCTGTCGCCACAGAGACCGTGGATAAATCTACTCAGGTGTCTGTTGTGGGACCTACCGCGGAAGCTTCCTCCACGGGAGGATCTTCTTTCGCAGGGGAAATCGCGCCAACTCCATCACAACCCTCAAGGTCTCAACCTTCACGTTTTTCCGTTGTGCGGTCCTTCTTGCATGGCACTTCACAGGACGAGCAGTGGACGCGATTTCTAACTGTAGGAGGATCTCCTCTTCGCTAAACTATGCGGCTAAGTGGAAGGTTTTTCGTCGTTGGTGTAGGGATCATTCTGTAGATATATTCGATCCCTCTATACCAGACATTGCAAACTTTCTAGTATACTTGTTTGACGAAATCAAACTGCAGCCTGTTACTATAAAGGGTTATAGATCTATGTTATCTGATACCTATGCACATCATGATAGTTTACAAATTGGATCTAATGTCTCTTTATCGAAGTTGGTTAGAAACTTTTCGATAAATAGACCCAGATCTCTTAGATTAATTCCTAAGTGGAATTTAGCTTGGGTTCTTCTTAAATTGAAGGAAAAGCCATTTGAACCTCTTGGGACAGTAGATTTCAAATTCTTATCTTATAAGACAGCTTTTCTCTTAGCTTTCTCTTCTGCTAGAAGAGTCAGTGAGCTTCATGCACTATCGGTGGATGATTCTCATTATCGTAGTGTTGGGAACACTATCACCTTCACTACTAATGTGGGTTTTTTAGCTAAGAATCAGGCTCCTAATAAATATCCGGAACCTATTGTTATTAAGGCTCTTCCGTCTTCAGACGGGCGTAGGCCTTTACTCTGTCCTGTTTGAGCATTACGTATCTATAAACAGAGATCTCAGTTTATCAGAAAGGGACGAAAACGTTTCTTTCTGTCTTTGATGCCTAATAGAAAGGACATTTCAGTCCATTCTATTGCTAGATGGATTCAATTAACTATCCGTACTGCTTATGAAGATTTATCTTCTTCTCAGCAGTCTGTGCTTAAGATTTCTGCTCATGAAGTAAGAGCTCTTTCTACTTCCTGGGCTTATGCTAATAGTGTTGCTATTACAGATTTAATGAAGGCTGCTTATTGGTCTCAGCCATCCACATTTACGAATTTTTATCTCAGAAATATTGAGTCCATTTCTGGAGACCTGCATTGTTTAGGTCCGTTATCTGTTGCTCAGAATGTCGTCCACTAAACAGTTGCAACTATAGTTATGCAGGCTTTCTGTTCCGGCAGTGACTCCGTCCGGCTGCCCTCTTCGCTCTGGGCTATTTGACCCAGGGCAAGGGGAAGGGGGGGGGGTGTTCCCTTAGGTCACCTGCTTTATAGTGAAAAGCAAGGGAATGCCTCCTCCAAGTCAGTATTTCTGAGTCGCTTCCGGGATGGTTTTAAAGTGTAATATTAATGTTAAAATTCATTCATGTCTTATTTTTAAAGTGTAGCTCGGTGTGAAGCATTTGTATATGTCAAGTGTCAAACGGGCTTTAATATACAATACTCGGACACTTTTAAATGACTATAAAGAGTCTCAATTCTCTGGACTACTTTATTTATTGGCTTGCTTTAAAAATAATTAGTATAAGGGTTATACTGGATGTTAATAGAGAACATGAATGTTATTGTGCTCAATTATTAAGGGTAGTGTATCTTTCTAATTTAATATTAAATAAGAAAGATACATGTAAAGCCTAATACTCCTTTTCTCCTTAAGGGGTTACCTCTTTACTATATAGTTGAGCTTATTGGATTTTCCTCTATGTCCTAGGCCCTCCAGCCTGTTTACTATTCAGCTAAGTCTGGGTCATTGGTACAGTATAAAAATGTTAAAAAATTTATAGTAATTTATATATTTTTTATACTTACCAATGACCCAGACGGGGATGGCCCTCCCTGGAGTTGAGAACTCTTGCCTCCCCGCTGAGTACATAGCGCTGACCAGGCACTGCCAGTAAGAATGATAATTGGCGCCAATTTTGGGACGTCTGCGTCACTGCGCATGCGCAGTAGAGGCGTAGTATGGAGGTCCTTTAGGACATGATTTCTTTTTGTTTTGGATGCAAATTTTGGGGATTGGGGGGCAAAATTTGTGTTTGGCCCTGGTTTTGTTAGAGTTAGCAGCAGCTAAGTCTGGGTCATTGGTAAGTATAAAAAATATATAAATTACTATAAATTTTTTAACTTCGCTCTGGTTAACGGCAGACGAACGAGATTGTTGTGCGTCTCGAAGCTCATTCCCAGATGAGTGAATGACTTGCACGGCACCAGATCCGACTTCTCCTCGTTTACTATAAAACCGAGACGTCGGAGCAATAGAAGAAGATTCTGAACATCGTTCTGAAGCGTTAACTCGTTGCCGTACCTCTGAAGAATGTCGTCCAGGTAGGCCGACGTTACCGCAGACGAATGAGCTCGGAAGTAGATCATTACCGAGTTCATTACCCGAGTGAAAGCCCAGGGTGCTAGATTCAATCCGAAGCACATCGCCCGGAATTGATACACCACTCCTAGGACTGCGAAGCGTAGATACTTTCGGAATGTCGGATGTGCCATGACGTGAAAGTACGTATGCTCGTTGCAAAATCGTTCACCCGAATACTCGCTCTGACCGATCGAATCGTCTCCATATAAAACTTCGGAGCGACGATCAGCTTGTTTATCCAGCTCAAATCTATGACAGGACGGAACGAGCCGTCTGGTTTCGGAACCAGAAACAGATGGCTGTAGAATCCCGGAGATTCCTGGTTTTCTACGACCTCTACCGCGTTCTTCATTAAAAGAGACTGCACCTCTGATAACAGAGCGTCTCTTTTCTGCGGATTTGACGGAAGATGAGTCCACTTTGGACTTCGAGTTAATGGAGGCTTTCGTTTGAAGGATATCTTTAGACCTTCCGAAGTCACTCCTCTCTTCCAAGGGTCGTCCGTAATCGACGCCCATTCTTGTGAAAAGCTCGACAACCTTCTGCCAACCGGAACGCGATAGAGGTTTACGCCATCACCTCCTGGACCTGCGAGGCCTGCGGTAGGAGAAACCACGTCTTCCACGGCCCGCACCTCACCCCGTCGACCTCGGGGCGTCCGACCGATTGTCCCGGCCTGAAGGACGTCCCGAACGAGAGTCGCTATCCTGACGGTCTCTCGAATAAGACCAAGAGGACGCACCGGAACCTCTATAGGAACCTCTCTTGGGCGCATTAGACCCAGAAGTGCCTGTCTTATTCGTGTCTGCTGTATCCGACTTCTTAGGAGCAGATTTGAACAACAGAGAATCCTTAGCTTTCTTTGTAATTTTATCATAAATAGCGGAAAGCTTGCCGTCAAAGAGAAGTTCTCCTGAGACCGAAGCGACTCTAAGAGAGTTCTTCACCTTAGAATCCACTAGTGTGGATGTAGCTAGGGCTGCGTCACGTCTAACCAACTGCAGATTTGCCACTGAAAGGGCGGAGTTACACGTGGAATAAGCTACTGCCCTTGAAAGAAGTCTTAAAGAGGATTGTATATCCTGAAACTCTTTCCCCTGAAGGCGCAGTGATAACGCCTTAGTAAGGTGATCTGCGTAAGATAAGGCATCTAAATTGGCTCTGTTAGACGCAATAGCTGTTTCCAACACCGCGGTTGGAATAGAAGCTGACGACGGTAATGATAGCTCTAAGTCTTCCGCCTCGTCGTCCATACGCAGAGGAACTCTCGGTATACCCTGTCCTGCCGTATCGAATTTATTCCTTGCATTAATGAAAGGCAGGTTGAGAGTATTAGCGGACAAGAAGCCTGCTTTCCCCATCCTGGAAGCAAGTTTAAATATAGCGTCGTTCAATAATTCAAATGTTCTTGCAACATTATTGGACTGCGACGGAAACTCGGGAGCGATGTCCCTGAACCGCTCAAAAAATTCAGAGTCCAATGACGCTATAATTCTCTTGTCCGGAACCGCAGCAGTCTGGCCCGACGGAACAACTTGAGGGAGAAAGTGCCGAATGAAGTCCACGGCAGCTTTATGTTGTTCCGAAAGGGATAGCTCCAAGTCATCCGTATCCCTTTCACCATCCGGTCGGACCTCATGATGTTCCCGGTCATCCGCCCCCGATGCTTCGGCGGAGCGTACCGACCCAGCGCCGTCGGATAATTCTCGATCCGACTCCGTTACTGTCGGCTGCTGGGATGCTGCGATAAGCTGTGCTATCTGCACAAGAATGTCCGGCGTCGAGACCTGCGGAGGCGCAGTCTTTCGCTGCTTCGCCGAGGGCAGCTCCGCATCAGATGGCTCCCGCATACTTTTCCTATGCGAACGTCCGGAGTCCATCGGTCTCGAATCCCTGGCTGCCGGATGGTGTGACCTGGTCGCCGAAGAATCCTTGATCGGCGAAGCTGGTAATATATCGGCGGTCACGCAGCCAAGGTGCGGTCGTGTGCGCTGACGAGAAGAGGAAGCCTTAACAGTCTCTGCGGACTGCTTATACAACGGAGCGTCCCGAGCGACGGACGTATGCTCCGCTAAAGACACATTTTGTACCACAACATCTGGTCCCAAATGTTGTTGTACGAGAGAGGGGCCTCTCTCGCTCGCGGCCCGGCTGGACCTGGACGAGCTAGGAACCGGACTCAAAGGCTTCCTCCGTTCTCGCTTACTATCCGCCGTCACTGGGTGTGCATCTATTATGTTTATAGTGCTCGCATCACCCAAAACTTCCTCTTGGACCGCATCGGACGAACCCGGCTGCCGAACCATTCGGTGAATGGACGCTACACCGGGCGAGCTAGCGGACGACATTTGTCTAATCTCCATGAGCACTTTTGCCGCTAGCTCTGAATTCATTTGTGACGACGGACGCACACTTGTAGAAGATAACATGGAAAAATCACCCTGTTCTGGTTCCTCTGAAATAGAAACTGAGAGAGTAGAGTGACCTTGCGGAGAAAGAGCCGGCATCGCCCTTTCTCCAGAAACAACATATCGTGACACACGTTTCCAATGTTTCTCATCCCAATATTCACATATAGGACAGGGATTAATGTGAGAACACTGACTACAATTAATACAATGATCATGAAAGTCAGAGGAAGATTTCTTCCTATTACAATTTGAACCACGTCCCTTCATTGTGAAAGAACAACAATAAGTCCTAGTTACTCGCAAAAACCCCTGACACAAAGATACATAATAACATGATCCATTAACAAATGAAAAAACAATTGCAAATCAAAATAATTTTGAAAAAATATTTTTTCAGCGAAGCCCAAGTTGCTGAAAAGTAACGTTGAGCCCCGATGGATCCGATGGCAAAGTGTGGTCAAAAATTTTAAATTTATATTAAATAATTAATGAGACACTTACGGATAATATAAATGTATCTTATAGTGAGATAAACTACAGCAAAGGCAAACAGCCCCCCTCAAAAAAGGCTGTTGCCAATGTAAACAAACAGTGTAAAAACACCAGAAAACATGACTCCAGGCACTGAAAAAACTGGCCCGGAATCAGTCATCAAATTACACTCTATCTGATGCAAAACAGAGACTCCCAGGGGAGAATCTGCAGAACATCAGATGGAAGATGCAGAACACAAACGTTATACACCCATGGGTGAAAACGTAACTATGGGGAAAATAACAGAAAACATTCTGTAACCAAGCAACTCTCCCAGGAAATTTTAGAAATGAAATTTCTCAAAAATATGCCACAAGCATGGGAGAATTGCAAGGGGGGACTTTAGAAGGCTAGGGGAGAGGAAACACTGAATAAGCAGTGCAACATTTAGCAAGAATGACAACAAGAGGCCCATGCCTCGAAAATAGGCAACTTAACATAATTTCATCAAAAAATTTTAAGTACAGCCCTGATTATTTTTTGTCACTTCTTTTTCCTCTCCTCCTTCTATCCTCCTTAGAATCACATTTTCTCCAAAAATTACGTGTCTGGCATCCTTTAAACTGAGATTTACAAGCACAAAGATCAGTGAGATGTTGACTGATGAAGGGCCAAACAGAGAATGATAATTGGCGCCAATTTCGGGACGTCTGCGTCACTGCGCATGTGCAGTAGAGGCGTAGTATGGAGGTCCTTTAGGACATGATTTCTTTTTGTTTTGGATGCAAATTTTGGGGATTGGGGGGCAAAATTTGTGTTTGGCCCTGGTTTTGTTAGAGTTAGCACCAGCCAACTAAGTCTGGGTCATTGGTACAGTATAAAAATAGAAATTTTACTAGAAAATATAACTTTCAGGTGACACCACATGAAGATACAAAAAGTACAGTAGATGTGCCTACAAGGGCAAGAAACCTAATGACAGAAGGTTCCGTACATTACATGAAGAGTAGTGCATTATCAGCCGTCTCATACTACCAGAAAGCTCTTGATATAATCTCCAGTGCAGACCTTACGGTTAGTATGAATTGATTTTAATAAATAAAACACTTGTATTGGAGTTAATTGAGGAAATCAACCATGTGTTAATCCTTTATAAATACATCCATCAAGTGTGTTCAGAAAAATCACCATTGAAATTTTAATATCTTTTCCATTTTTGCCTCCAAAACATAGCTTATAATTATAGTTTGTTCCAAAGAGGGAAGGAGTCATCAGCAAGCATGGAAATAACCCACAGACAATCATTTTTAATACCTCATCTACAAATGTTATGCTTATCCCCCATATAATAAATCCCATTAAACATTTCACAATGTTCCACCCACGGTGAATAATGACGGTCAATACTTTTTTCATTATTACCTGCATCAGTCGAAAATTCCCAACAATGTGAGTGGAGGCACCCCAAGTATTGTTGCACGTGCATGTAATAATGTAGTTTCATTTCCAAACGACTTCCACATTGTGAATTAATGTAAAAGCACAAAATGTCTACCGGAAAAGTTAGGAACTTTAGTTACTCTTCTGTTTATGACTCTGAGACAATAATCCATAAATAATTGTATCTTGATGAAATCTTCCTTCAGTATAATAAAAAAAAATAATAACTGAGCTTGAGGGTAACAATGTGGCTTGTCTTCTCCTTGGACCATTATCTCCCTCTGCTAATGCCTCAGGAGATAATGGTCCCTCGGGGAGACAATCCACATTGTTACCCTCAAGCCCAGTCATTATTTTTATAATATTATGTGGGGGTTATTTCAATTGTAAAATATACAAATGAACTGCAGGGTAAGACAAAGTAATACAGCATAACTTTATCAAATTACTAATCGCATGGTGGCATTGTGAGCTCTGTGAAATAATGTATAGTTGATAAAATATTTATCCTACATGTGCAAAGTAGTGTCACAGAAGAGACTTCCAGGTGAAAAAAAGGCAGATTTTCTATGATGAGTGAGCTGCCTGAGAAACAAGAAAATTTTTTTAATAGCCTTATTGTAGCATGTTTCAGGTTGCTGTTTGGGCATTTTGCCAGTGTGCTGTTTGCTCTTGAGTATCCCATTTGAAAGTGCAAATAGATGTCAAATTAAGATAGAGTTGGAGTCTACTTCTTGGAGAATGTGGCCTTTTATATGATAAATGTGTGTCAGTGCATTGCTTTTCTGTGACGAAATGTAGCATTAAACCTTTCTTTGTGTTAAATCATTTGTAGCAGGTATTGATCATTGATTTATACCACAATTGTTGTGTGTATTTAGTGTTACACAATACAATACAGATATTGGGTAAATATACAGAACCACACTTATGTTTGAATGGGTTAACGATTACTGGACGAGAGCGAGTGGCGCAGGGATACCACGAGAGCATAAGTGTGGTTCTGTATTTATTACACACCCAACCATGAAAAAGAATTCACTGTAATTAATTGCTAATTTAATTAAATAGTCGACAATGTGAACGGTTGAAAGAATTTTAGAGAGAAACGGGCAATTTTGTCAGAGAACCAGTTTTAAGTCTTTGACCTTGCCACTTGTAGAATCGCTGTTGATTCATTTTATTCGCAAAAAAATGTCGATCCAAACACTCAAAACTCAAAAGATTGCGTTCAGCATATCAGACATCACAAATTATGAGGTCTCAAATGTGTTTTCAAAATTGTGTGTGCAGGCATCATTATATCTGGAGGATGGAAAATGTAGGCGAGGATTTTAATTTGAATACGGTGCGAACTGGCCGCTCTGTTTAAATTTCGTGCTTTTTAAACTGAAACTTAAAATATAAGTTTGAACTCGGCTTGACGATACATGCACTACTGCCACAAGGCTATCGCATGTGGACATCGGTGATTTCTGTTCTGCACTGTAACAAACGTACACACTGGACGAGAACTGACATTTTGTGCAATAATTAACCTTCCGGGGCTTCCATTCATTCGATCGTTTGGAAACTGAACCTGAGGCAGTTTGAGATTCCATTTTGACTCTGAGTGAACTTTGCAGTCTTGGTAAGTTTGCACTTTATTTTTCAACATTATAAAGACATTAAAGTTTCTGACTTGAAATTTAGCCTTCTTTTTATTTTACCTCAAGTCTTGATAACCTTTGTTTGAAATGGGCTGCACTTGCAAATAAAAGCTTTAGGTTGTCCACATAATACTACAGTCCAGATATACAAAGGGAGAAATATATTGCATGGTAACTGCAAGAAAATGTCATGTCTCCACAAGTAATTTAGTTTGTACACCTTTTTACAACCCCCCCCCCCCCCCCATCCCCATCTATAACCTGCCAGCATTTTCTTGAACACTTACGAAATGAGTTTCCAACAGTCTTAGGCAGAGGCTGAAAGAGAAATAGGGGGGGGGGGGGGGTTGTTCTCACCAGTAAGCTTCAACTTATTTTGGTTGATAATATTTTCAAAGATTGATTAATGTTTACATTATTTTGTACTAGTACTATACTTCACCAGTTTGTTATCTGAACGGTTCTGTCAATATTTTTTTCTTGGTATCTGGTTCAAAACAAAATAATTTTTTATGTGTCTGCTCCAATATCTTGTCAGTCTTAATTTGGAATTTGGTATTCTGAATTTGCATTTAGTAAGTAGTTTTAAAGAGGACTGATAGAATGTGGCTAAAATGATAGGCTTTTGGAGAACATTTTCTTGGGGATGGGGGCTGACCAATCAAACTGCCCTGAACTTTTGTTTCAAAATCAAAATGCAGGCCCTTGCCTCGAATTTGCCTATAAAAATGCTCCTCCCACTGCTCTGATATTTGCCAAAATTATAAAAAATACCCCTTCCCTCTGAACAATCTGTTCTGAAAATACCAGTCCCTTTCAATGAAAACTGCAAAATTAACTGCTTATTGGTGAAGGGGGTGAGAGTGCCTCAACCCCCTCCCCATCTCATACACCCATGTAGCTAAGTCACATAGGTGGCATTCGATTTAAGTTTTGTTGCTGAGAATTAAAGCAAAATAATAAATATCCTTGTATAAAACAGAAATACTAGCAAAAATCCTAAATTAGTCATTTAAAAATACACATCAATCTGTGTCTGGAAAATATTGTCATATTGTCTGTGTTTTAAATATTCTAATAATTATTTTTGAATTTCATGGAAGTCATCTCATAAAATTGACAATATATTGCATTCATCAGACCACATGTATTTACCACCCCTCCCCTCTTCGTGGTCTCATTCCCAGCCTACTCGTGACTTTTCAGAATTTCTGTAGTGGGCAGCTGGAAACATTTTTTTAATTTCCCCAGTACAAACTCCAGAAAGTCATATTTTAGCAATATTATATCCCCCTAAAAAGCCCTTCCCCCCTGCCCCCACAAAAAAAAAAATAAATAAAATAAACCTGTTGCCCCAACACCCACTGACACGTAAACAACATTGGTTCCACAAATGTAAAATACCGATTTTTTTTTTTTATAAAACCAGGCTTTCCATTCTTCCGAATTTATTTTCTTTATTCAGCTAGTGTGGGGCGGGGGAGTGGTTATCTTGTATGGGTGGAGTTGGAGATAGTTAATTTGTAACTGCATGTACTACCTGTCAAACATCTCCAGCCAGGTGCTGTTGGCGTGTCGGCGTCTGTTTTTCCGCTTCACAGTAACCAGTATTCAAGATTCCTTTAGTCTTGCTTCCTGAGAACTACTTCAACTTAACATGCTTTTCAAAGTATGTTTACGTTGGCAAACGTGCTGCTTCAATACCGAAGTGTGAATCGAATAAGATTACAGTTACACAGTAGGCCTCGTGTCGACTCGCTGGCAGCATGCAGCGCTGAGGGCAACATTGTATTTGCAACAAAGTTTAAAAGGAAGTGTACTAGTGGCTGGCTGCAATATCGAACCCAATTGGACTTTTTCCTCGATTTTCAATAACGAAAGCAAAGGTCGAGTTTCACTGTTCAATTTCTTGGCAGAGATCATGTGTCTTTCATGACTTTCAACAGTTTTTAGCATAGTTGTGCATCAAACATTTTGTAATGGGAATCGGTACTTCCGACAGATAAATATAGCCGATGGTTCTCATTGGTTATATTCCACTGAACGCTGCAAACTATAAGAACCAGGCTAACGAGAGAACTTGTGCACGCGAAGGGTTCTTTTTATCGGATTGCACTAGAGCTTTCTTGTTAAAATTACTGCATGCCCCTAAAATCCATGTGATCGTGACAAATACAGTTATGGGTGTGTAATAATGGTATATATACACCATGCTTGGAATGTGGATTACATGTAAGAAGGTCATGAAAGAAGCCATCTGATTGGACTTTACACGTCTGAGTGATGGTATGAAATGCTTTGGCACAAAATAGTGTCAAGCAAGAAAGTGATCAGACTGACAAACGTGATATTTTTCTTTAAAAATATCTGATTCAGTCACTAAATTCAAGTTGAATCGTAGTATAAATACAGAACACAACTTTGGTAGAGTATGGGGACAGGAATCAATGATCCCTGGTGGAGTTTCTTCTGTATTTCACACACTCACACCTTGGGCACAAATTCTGTATTTCTACAATAATTACTTGTGTTGTGTCCTTGGGCAAGGCACTTTATCCCGGTGCCTGCATGGGGGCATGATGACGCTGTGTACTAAGGCATACTGCATGTCAATGGTGCACACATCTTCAACCGCTGTAACCCTGCTTGAGCGGAGCTTGAACAGAGTTAGAATGTTGAGGAGGTGACAGTTGTTCGTCGTTGCTCGGTGTGTCTCTCTGGGTACTCCGGCTTCCTCCACCCATAAAACTGTCATGGTCATGATTAGCCATTGTGCATAAGTATGTGACATTAAACCCCAATAAATAAAGAAATATAAATAATTCGACAATAATTAGAAAATCTCTTGTTGAGAGTTTTTAGCTCGACTTTGGCGAAGCCAAATTTGAGGTATTGCCATGGCCCGCTGTCCGTCTGTCCATCCATTGGGCCATACACATGGCTTGGGCTAGAGGCTGTATTTATGAACCGATCTTTACGAAACTTCTTGGGTAACTTTATTATCACTGTGAGACGAGAACAAGTGATTTTGGGGCCGGTCTGAAATTTTAGACGGCCGCTGGCAGCCATTTTGTACCAAAAGTAGGTGCAATCAGATTTTTGTGCAGAACTTCCATATGAAAGCTCCGATTTGAATAATTTTTTTGTATGAGTGTTTAGTACCATGGGATACATCACATATAATTCGGGTTTTTTGCTCGTGCGTAAATTATGCAAATTAGACTAATTTTGATTTATTTAGTGTTACTTTCAGCACTGTAAGTGCCACTTATACACTGGAAGTGCACATGTCAATACGGCTCGGGCTAGAGGCTGTATTTATGAACCATTCTTTATCAAAGTTCTTGGGTACCTTTGTTATCACCGTGGGACGAGAACAAGTGTTTTGGGGTCCGGTCTGAAATTCAAGATGGCCGCAGGTGATCATTTTGTACAAAATTAGGTGCAATCAGATTTTTGCACAGAACTTCCATATGAAAGTGCTGATTTGAATAATTTTCTGTGTGAATGTTTAGTACCATGGGATACATCACATATAATACGAGTTTTTTTCTCGTGCATAAATTATGCCAATTACAGTATGTGGAGAGTGGATTGTAACTAAATCACCCACAGAGTGGGGTTATCACCCAAGCTATAACTTTCAAATTGTGTACACATCGACAACAAACACAAGCAATGTTTCAGCCAATGGACCTCCGGGTTTAACCCGGAGGTCCATTGGCTGAAACTTTGCTTGTGCTTATTATGCTTTGAAGCAAATTTGCAATTATTGCGTGGGTGGAATCTCCACTCTGCAGGTGATTTAGTGATACACTCTCCATGTACTGTAGACTAACTTTGATCTTAGTTAATGTTACTTTCAGCATTGTAACTGCAAATGCCAATACGGCTCGGACTAGAGGCTGTATTTATGAACTGATCTTTATGAAACTTCTTGGGCACCTTTGTTATCACCTCGGGATGAGAACAAGTGTTTTTGGGTGTAGTCTGAAATTCAAGATGGCTGCTGGCGGCCATTTTGTACCAAAATTGGTGCAATCAGTTTTTTGTACAGAACTTTTGTATGAAAGTTCTGATTTGAATAAATTACTGTATGAATTATTCATCAGATAGTTGCATCTAAGCACTTAATTCTACGAACTGCACCTCAGAAGAAATCAGCGACAGTACTTGTCTTTTTCAAATTTCTCGGATGCCATAGAATTAAGAAAGGACGCTGGTTTTGTTTACATTGGCATGGTCGGTGGCCGAGTGGTGTGCGTGGTTCAGTATAGTTTCGCTAGGCGGTTGGTGCCGAAGGAAACTCTCTCGGCATGGGTTCGAACCCCAGCCATGCCAATGTAAACAAAACCAGCGTTCTGTATGAATGTTTAGTAACATGGAATACATCACATATAATACAGGTTTTTTTCTCGTGTAAAAAGTATGCAAATTAGATGAACTTTGATATTTTTATACTGTACCAATGACCCAGACATAGCTGGTGCTAACTCTTAAAATATAGGGCCAAACACAAATTTTGCCCCCCAATCCCCAAAATTTGCATCTAAAACTAAAGAAAACATGTCCTGAAAGGCCCTCCACACTTCGCCCCTACTGCGCATGCGCAGTGTCAAGGACGTTCCGAAATTGGCGCCATTTATCATTCTAAGTTTGGCCCTTCATCAGTTAACATCTGACTGATCTTTGTGCTTTTAAATCTCAGTTTAAATGATGCCAGACACATAAATATTGGTGAAATGGTGATTCTAAGGAGGATAGAGAAGGAGGAGAGGAAAAGAATGTGTGACAGAATATTATCAGGGCTGTAACTTAAAATTTTTTAATGAAATTATGTTAAGTTACCTATTTTCAAGGCAGCAGCCATTTTGTTGTCATTCTGATTATTTAGTTACACTGTTTTTTCAAGTGTTTTCCTCTCTCCCTGTCCTTTAAGTTCCCCCTTGCTATTCTCCCATGCTTTTGGCATAGTTTCTGTAATTATTATTACTAAAATTTCTTGGGAGTTTTAGCTGAATAACAGAATGAATTCTGTTCTTTCCCCATGTTTACGTCTTCACCTACGGGTGGTTAGGCGTTGTGTTCTGCATCTACCATCTGATGTTCTGCAGTTTCTTCCCTGGAAGTCTCTGTTTTGCATCAGATAGTGTATTTTTGGTAACTGATTTCGGGCCTGGGTGCCTGGAGTCTTATTTTAGTGTTTTTACACTCATTGTTTACATTTACAACAGCCCTCTGTGTGAGGGGGGGGATTTCTAAATAATAATATCTTTATGTTATTTTAATCATAACTAGATACATTATTATTGTTCGTAAGTGTTGAATAAATTGTTTAAAATATTTTTAAAATTTTTGTCCACACTTAGGCTTGGGATCCATTGGGGCTCAACGTTACTTTTCAGAAACTTGGGCTGTTCTGAAAAAAATATTTTTTCAAAATATTTTGATTTCTATATTTTTCTATATTAATGGATCATATTATTATTATGTATTTTGATTGCCAGGGGTTAGTGCGAGTACCAGGACTTGTTTTCTTTTCACATTGAAAGGATATTGATCAATTGTTTTAAGAGGAAGTCTTCCTCTGACTTTATTATCATTCTATATGTGGTCAGTGTACTCGCATTAACTCCTGTTCTGTATCGTATGATTTCGATGACAATATGGGAAGCGTATGTCACGGTATGTTGTTGGGGATTTGGACACTCCGGTCCTTTCCCCGCAGGGTCACTCTACTTTATCAATTTCTATTTCAGACGATCAAGATTAGGGTGATGTATCTGTGATGTCTTCCAACAGTGTGCCTCCATCGTCACAATTAATGAAGGGCTAGCGGAAAAGTGCTCATGTAATACGCCAATTGCCTAAGAGGACCCTAGTAGGTTCGACGGCCTTTGACGTCCGCTAGCTCGCCCGGTGTAGCGTCCATTCACCGAATGGTTCGGCAGCCGGGTTCGTCCGTTGCGGTCTAGAAGGAATTTTGGGGTGATGCGAGCACTATAAAATTAACTTAATGCACACCCAGTGACGCCGGATCGGAGGGAGAACGGAGGAAGCCTTTTAGTCCGGTTCATAGCTCGTTCCGGTCCATCCGGACGGCAAGCGAGAGAGGCCCCTCTCTCGTTCAACAACATCTGGCCCCAGATGTTGTGGTACAAAATGTGTCGCTAGCGGAGCATACGTCCGTCGCTCGGGACGCTCCGTTGTATAGGCAGTCCGCTGAGACTGCTAAGGCTTCCTCTTCTCGTCAGCGCACACGACCGCACCTTGGCTGCGTGACCGCCGATATATTACCAGCTTCGCCGATCAAGGATTCTTCGGCGACCAGGTCACACCATCCGGCAGCCAGGGATTCGAGACCGATGGACTCCGGACGTTCGCATAGGAAAAGTATGCGGGAGCCATCTGATGCGGAGCTGTCCTCGGCGAAGCAGCGATTGACTGCGCCTCCGCAGGTCTCGACGCCGGACATTCTTGTGCACATAGCACAGCTTATCGCAGCATCCCAGCAGCCGACAGAAACGGTGTCGGATCGAGAATTATCCGACGGCGCTGGGTCGGTAGCCGGGGACACGAGGCCTGCAGACTCCGGACGTTCGCATAGGAAGTGTGCGGGAGTCAACGTACACGGAGCTTCCGGCGGCAATGCATCGTAAGTCCGCTACTGCACAGGCCTCGGGAACGGACGTGCTTTCCTTAATAGCACAGTTTATCGCAGCATCCCAGCATCAACTGAATCTGTCGCATATATTTTATCCGACGATGCTGGGTCGGGACGCTCCGCGGAAGCGGGTACGGACGTCCGAAAGTTTCATCCGGTCCGACGGGATACCGAAAGGGATTCGGAGGATTTCAAGCTTTCCCTTTCGGAACAACATATGCTGCGATGCCGGATAAGAAACTGATAGCGTCGGTGGACTTAGAAATTTTTTGGTTCGGTTCAGGGACATCGTCCCTCAGTTCCGACATAGTCCAATAATGTCACACAAACTTTCGAATTATTGAACGATGCTATATATATTATTATTTTATGCTTGCTATCCAAGCATTTCTGGTTTCTTGTTCGAAGAGTTATGGAGATGTCTTTCAAAAGTGTGCCTCTGTCGTCATAATTAATGAAGAGTTAGCGGCAATAAGTGCTCATGGAATATGTCTATCGCTTACGGAGTGACATTCGCTAGCTCACCCGGTGTAGCGTACATTCATCGAATGGTTCGGCTGCCGGGTTCGTCCGTTGCGGTCTAGGAAGGAGATTTGGGTGATGCGAGCACTTTAATTACTTTAGTACTCACCCAGTGATGGCAGATTGAGGACAGATCGGAGGAAGCCTGTTAGTCCGGTTCCTGACTTGTCCAGGTCCGTCTGGGCTGTGAGCGAGAGAGGTTCCTCTCTCGCCCAACAACATAGGGGACCGCATGTTGTGGTTCAGATATTTTACATTCGGAGCATATGTCCGTTGCTCGGGACGCTCCGTTATATTGACAGTCCGAGAGACTGTCTTTAATGCTTCCTCATCCTCACAGCAGGGCACACGACCGCACATTGGCTACGTGACCTCGAGTATCCGATCAGTTTCGGCATTCAGTGATTCCACGGCGAATAGGTCGCGCCATCCGGTAGCCAAGGGACACGAGGCCTATACACTCCGTTCGCTCGCATATTGGAAGTATGCACGGGGTAACGATCACGGAGCTTCCAGCGGCAATGCATCGTAAGACCGCTTCTCCTCAGGCCTCAGTGACGGACGTGCTATCCGAGTTAGCACAGTTGTTTCGCAGCATCCCAGCAATTGACAGTTTCTCGGTCGAATCAGGAATTATCCGACGGCGCTGGGTCGGTGCGGTCCGCGGTTGCATCAGCTACGGACGACCGAACGCTTTATAGGGTCTGACAGGATGGCGAAAGGGATTCGAAAGATTTCGAGTTTTCCCTTTAATAGTATCGGAAGATGCCTTTCATATCTTCTGGCATTATCTTCCTGTGATTATTATTTCGGACTTCATTGCTGCGATCTTGGATAAGAGACTTATAGCGTCATTGGACTCGGTTTTTTCGATCGGTACAGGGACATTGTCCCTGACTTACCGACGCAGTCCAATATTGTCATTACAACATGTGTTTTATTTTTCGACGCTATATATATATATATATATACAAGCCTGCTACTAAGCATGATAGTTTAGTTTCTTGTCCGCGTTGCTCATTTCTGCCATTTTATCATTTTTACAAATAGTTTATTTTGGCAGAGCAGGGCATACCGAGAGTTCTTATGCATCTAGACGGTGTGATTAAAGACTGCATATATTCTTTTTCGCCGTTTATGTCTTTTCCAATTTCAATGTTGGGAACGACATTATGTATAGTAGACTTAACTTAGACGCTTTATTATACGTAATCCGCCTTACTGAGGCGTTATCATTACGTCTTCAAGAAAAGATTTACGGGATATTATTCTCAATGTAATTTCTTTTGAGGGCAGTAGTTTGTTCACGTATAACTCCGCCCTTCAGTGGCTGATTGGAGTTGGTTAGACGTGACGCAGCCCTAGCTATATCCACACGCGTGGATAGTAAGGTTAAGAACTCTCTCAGAGTCGCTTCGTTCTCGGAGGAGCTTCTCTTCGACGGCAACTTTCCGGCAATCCATGAATTGCTCGATTTATACGTTCTCTTGTCTATCTAGTGTTACAAGAGATTCAGACTGGGGCAAACATTCGGTGGTTGACTCAGAGAGAGCCGCCGCAGTTGCCGGACCCGAGTGTAGCTGTTATGACGGTTGCCAGTCAAACAGATTGGGATATATACTGATCCCTACGGATTCGAAGTGCCAGGGTCTTTGGGTTCCGCAGTCTTTTAGCAATCAGTTTAACTTCCGCGGAATAATGTTTTTTAGGCTTGCTTTATGTCATTGCATGAACATTATTCAGAAACGCATGCCCAAATTCCTGTCCTTTAATTCGACAGTAGTGGCGTATCTCCGGAACCAGGGAGGCACTCTTTCGTTTCTGTTATTCAATTTAATGGAAAGAATCCGTCTGTTGGTTATAGTACACCAAGTTCAGTTTTGGTCCGTCATATTCCGGGTCGTCTGATTGTTTTATCGGACTCCCGTTCTCTTACGGGTCGCTTGTTGCTGTCAGAATGGACTCTCAACAAACTAGTATTCAATCAGATTTGCTATCTATGGGAGCGACCAATGATGATTTATTTATGACACAGCTTGCTAATCAATTGCAGACGTATGTGTTGGCTTGTCCAGATCTCTGAGCTAATAGTGTTAACGCTCTATTGATCTATAGGACGGAATGATAGGATACGCGTATCCTCCGGCGCTGTTGTTTTAGCAGGTATTGCTAAGATAAACAACCACAATACATTTCTGTTGATAGCATCTCTATCTTCACAGAGATCATGAGTAATTTACTCTCTTGTCTACTGTGGGTCTTAACGTGAAATCTTCCTCTATGTGAGGATCTTTTTTCACTGGGTAAATCGTGTCATCTTTATCACAACCAGCAAGGTCGCAACCTTCATGTATTCCGTTGTGTGGTCCGTATTGCATTGTAAGCACTGTACTGGACGAGCTTTGGACGCGATTTCTTACTATAGGAGATCCTCTTCTTCGCTATTCTATGCGACTAAAGTGGAGGCTCTTCCGTCGTGGTGTGGGGATCATTATGTTCATATTCTTGATCCCTCCATACTACTCATTGCTATTTTTTAGTATACTTGTTTCACAAGATCTACTGCAGCCTGTTATTATTTAGGTTATAGGTTTATGTTACCTCATACCTATGCACTCTACGATAGTTTACAATTGAGTCTTTTGTCTCTTTATCTAAGTCAGTTAGTAACTTTTTGATAAATAGACTTAGAATCTTTAGATTAAATTCCTATACGGATTTTAACTTCGGTTCTTATTTAGCTAGGTAATCATTTGAGCCTCTGGAAACAGCAGTTTTCAAATTCTGACCTTTTAGACAGTAATTCTGTTGGTTTCTCTTTTACTGTAGAGTCAGTGAGTTTCATGCACTATCGATGGATGATTTTCACTTTCATAGTTTCGGAATCAATACTTCCGTTACTATTTAGGTTGGATTGTTGCATAAGAGTTAGGCTCCTATTATCCGGAACCTATTATTTTAAGGTCCTTCCGTCTTCGTATGGGCATAGGCCTTTACTCTTTCCGGGTACAGTTTATGTATTTATAAACAGATATCTGTTTATTACAAGGGCGTAAGCTTCTTCTGTCTTTGATGTCTAGTAGAAGGACGTTACGCTCCATTTTATTGTTAATGGATTCTATTAACTATCGGTACTGCTTATGGTATATCATTGACTTAGCAGTTGTGCTTAAGATTTCGGCTCATGAAGTAAGAGTTCTTCTACTTCTTGGGCTTACATTAATAGTGTCGCTATTATAGATTTTTGAAGGCCGCTCATTGCGCTCAGCCATCCACATTCATGAATTTTATCTTAGAAATATCGAGTCAATTTCTGGAGGCCTCTTTTGTTAGGTCTATTATCTACTGCTCAGAATGTCATTCACTTAACAGTTGCTACTATAGCTAGGTAGGCTGTCTGTTTCGGCAGTGTCTCCGTTCGGCTGTCCTCTTCGCTCTGGGCTATTTGACCCAGGGCAAGAAAAAGGGGGGGGGGGGGAGGGTGTTCCCTTGGGTCACCTGTTTTACTATGAAAACAAGGGGATACCTCCTCCGGAGTTAGTAATTCTGAGCTGTTATTGGGATGGTTGTTTAGTGAGAAGTTTAAGTTTTTAAAATTCATTCAAGTCTTAGTTTTTAAAGTATAGCTTTTGAATATTGCATATGTCAACGGACATGATTATGCAATTCTCAGACACTTTTAGGAGTATAAGAGTCTCTATTCTCTAGACTTACTTTATTATTGGCTTACTTTAAAAATTATTAGTATAAGGATTATATTGGATATTAATAGAGTACATGGATGTATGAAGCTCAATTTTGGAAGGTGTTGTATCTTTCTAATTTATCATAAATAAGAAAGATACATGTAAGGCCTATTACTTCTTTTCCCTACAGGGGATGACTCTATTTTATTTTATTGAGCGTATTCCATTTTGCTCTATGTCCTTGGCCCTCCAGCCTTTTTACTATTCAGCTATGTCTGGGTCATTGGTACAGTATAAAAATGCTAAAAAATTTATAGTAATTTATATATTTTTTATACTTACCAATGACCCAGACGGGGATGGCCCTCCCAGGAGTTGGGAACTCTTGCCTCCCCGCTGAGTACATAGCGCTTACCAGGCACTGGTTATTAGAATGATAAATGGCGCCAATTTCAGAACGTCCTTGACACTGCGCATGCGCAGTAGGGGCGAAGTGTGGAGGGCCTTTCAGGACATGTTTTCTTTAGTTTTAGATGCAAATTTTGGGGATTGGGGGGCAAAATTTGTGTTTGGCCCTATATTTTAAGAGTTAGCACCAGCTATGTCTGGGTCATTGGTAAGTATAAAAAATATATAAATTACTATAAATTTTTTAACTTTTTCAGTGGTACTTATACACATTAAGTGCACATGTCAATAGGCTTAGGCTAGAGTCTGTATTTATGAACCGATCTTCATGAAACTTCTTGGGTATCTTTGTTATCACCTTGGGATGAGAACGATTGTTTCCGGGTGCAGTCCAAAATTCAAGATGGTCGCAAGCAACCTTTTTGTACCAAAATTAGTGCAATCAGTTTTTTGTAAAGAACTTCTGTATGAAAGTTTTGATTTGAATAAATTTCTGTAGGAATGTTTAGTAACATGAAATACATCACATATAATACAGGTTTTTTTCTTGTGCAGAAATTAAGCTAATTAGATGAACTTTGATTTGTTTAGTGCTACTTATACACAGTAAGTGCACATGTCAATACGGCTCGGGCTAGAGTCTTTATTTATGAACTGTTTCTGGGTGCCTTTGTTATCACTGTGCTATGAGAACAAATATTTTGGGGTTCAGTCAGACCCACTCTGGGACTCAAAGATATCTTTTCTAGTTTAGCATCCAACTGTCGCCCACATTTACAATACTTTACCTACACATTTGTTACAGGCTACGGTCAGCCAGCATTTATGTACAGACCGTTACAATACTTTACATGTACCTTTGTTATCAGGTCATTACCTAGATGTTTGTCATTGCTGTGTCACATATTATACATGTACATGTCTTAAACAAGTTGATCTACTGTGTCATTGACACTTTCATTTCCTATATTTGATCTACACCCTTGGCACTTGTGAAATACAGCAAAAACACCACCTCATGTTGTTGATTTCACACTTGAATCCAAAGTAAATATTAATTTCAATACCATCAGCTCAGGGGTTATTTTGGGTGTCTGCAGGGGCAGAATATGGGACCCTTTTTTCAATTGCATTTTGGCAGGATTTTTCCCAATTCAAACCCAAAATTTCTCTATCTTAGTCCTTATTCAAATAAAAATTTAATTCTTGAAGGTCTAATTTTGACTTTCACCACTTCTACTACAACAAAAAATAGGTGTAGCAGGAAGTTTTTAGATGCGTTTGCAAGTTACATCCTGGGAACCTTGTCAGTTGTTTCTAGGCAAGTCTTGGCTGCCTACATAGGGAGCCAAGACTTGCCTAGACACAACTGCAAGCCACAGAATGTAGACTATCACATAAATATCTTCATCATTAATAGTATAAAAACAATTTATTTGATAGAGATTACAGAGACTGATCATTATTTCATGTGACTGTTTGTTATAAAATGTATTACATGTACTATACATGTAGTAGCTTCTGTATTAATGTTCTCAGTTCAATATGAAGGTAAAATTTCTTATTCTTAGTGTGTTTCTGCTCCCAAACAAATTTTCAATTAGAGCCTTCATGACGTGAATTTTTCCAATTGCATGGTCCCCGGACCCTTTCCCAAAGAGGGCAGAAGAATCCCTGTAACTCCATAAATCAGCCATACATAAGCAAGCCAGGAAATAAGACTCATCTCCAAAATAAGGTCCACAGAGGGTGAATTTAGTGATGCTACCCTGCACAGCAGGGTAGCATCACTAAATTTACCCTCTGTGAACCTCAATCTGAATCATGATCTTGAACGTAAACAGAAAAAGGTACCCAGAGGATAAAATGGCAAATTGTATGGGATAGCATCAGCAAATTCACCCTCCGAGGACCTCATTTTGCAAATAAGAGATTGCTTATTTTCAGGCCTGACATGAGCATAGAATATTCCAATGCTAGCTAAAGAAATGAACAGAAACTTTCCCTCCCCAACACACTCCTTCTCATCCACTATACATTTCCTGTAGATAACTTGATTGAGGGGTATTGGTTATCAGTATAAAAACTGCAATATTTTTATACTGTACCAATGACCCAGACTTAGCTGAAAACAAAACCAGGGCCAAACACAAATTTTGCCTCCCAATCCCCAAAATTTGCATCCAAAACCAAAAGAAATCATGTCCTATAGGACCTCCATACTTCGCCCCTACTGCGCATGCGCAGTGTCAAGGACGTTCCGAAATTGGCGCCAATTTTCATTCTCTGTTTGGCCCTTCATCAGTCAACATCTCACTGATCTTTGTGCTTGTAAATCTCAGTTTAAAGGATGCCAGACACGTAATTATTGGAGAAATGGTGATTCTAAGGAGGATATAGAAGGAGGAGAGGAAAAAGGAGTGACAAAAAATAATCAGGGCTGTACTTAAAATTTTTTATGAAATTATGTTAAGTTGCCTATTTTCGAGGCATGGGCCTCTTGTTGTCATTCTTGCTAAAAAGTTGCACTGCTTATTCAGTGTTTCCTCTCCCCTGGTCTTCTAAGTCCCCCCTTGCAATTCTCCCATGCTTTTGGCATATTTTTGAGAAAGTTCATTTCTAAAATTCTCTTGGGAGAGTTGCTTGGTTACAGAATGTTTTCTGTTATTTTCCCCATAGTTACGTTTTCACCCATGGGTGTATAAACGTTGTGTTCTGCATCTTCCATCTGATGTTCTGCAGATTCTCTCCTGGGAGTCTCTGTCTTGCATCAGATAGAGTGTAATTGTGATGACTGATTTCGGGCCAGTTTTTTCAGTGCCTGGAGTCATGTTTTCTGGTGTTTTACACTGTTTGTTTACATTGGCAACAGTCTCTTTTGAGGGGGGCTGTTTGCCTTTGGTGTAGTTTATCTCACTATAAGATACATTTTTATTATCCGTAAGTGTTGCATTAATTATTTAATATAAATTTAAAATTTTTGACCACACTTAGCCATCGGATCCATTGGGGCACAACGTTACTTTTCAGAAACTTGGGCTTCGCTGAAAAAATATTTTTCAAAAATTATTTTGATTTGCAATTGTTTTTTCATTATTAATGGATCATGTTATTATGTATCTTTGTGTCAGGGGTTTGTGCGAGTAACTAGGACTTGTTGACTTTTCACAATGAAAGGATATTGTTCAAATTGTAATAGGAAGAAATCTTCTTCTGACTTTCATGATCATTGTATTAATTGTAGTCAGTGTTCTCGCACTAATCATTGTTCTATATGTCAATATTGGGATGACAAACATTGGAAACGTGTGTCACGGTATGTTGTTACTGGAGAAAGGGCTATGCCGGCTCTTTCTCCGCAAGGTCACTCTACTCTCTCAGTTTCTATTTCAGAGGAACAAGAACAGGGTGATGTTTCCATGTTATCTTCCGCAAGTGCGCTTCCGTCGTCACAAATGAATACAGAGCTAGCGGCAAAAGTGCTCATGGAGATTAAACAAATGTCGTCCGCTAGCTCGCCCGATGTAGCGTCCATTCACCGAATGGTTCGGCAGCCGGGTTCGTCCGATGCGGTCCAGGAGGAAATGTTGGGTGATGCGAGCACTATAAACATTCAACGTGCGCACCCAGTGACGGCAGATAGTAGGCGAGATCGGAGGAAGCCTTTGAGTCCGGTTCCTAGCTCGTCCAGGTCCAGCCGGGCCGTGAGCGAGAGAGGCCCCTCTCTCGTACAACAACATCTGGGACCAGATGTTGTGGTACAAAATGTGTCGCAAGTGGAGCATACGTCCGTCGCTCGGGACGCTCCGTTGTATAGGCAGTCCGCGGAGACTGCTCAGGCTTCTTCTTCTCGTCAGCGCACACGACCGCACCTTGGCTGCGTGACCGCCGATATTTTACCAGCTTCGCCGATCAGGGATTCTTCGGTGACCAGGTCACACCATCCGGCAGCCAGGGACACGAGGCCGATGGACTCCGGACGTTTGCATAGAAAAAGTATGCGGGAGCCATCAGATGCGGAGCTGCCCTCGGCGAAGCAGCGAAAGACTGTGCCTCCGCAGGCCTCGATGCCGGACGTACTTGTGCAGATAGCACAACTTATCGCAGCATCCCAGCAGCCGACAGAAACGGTGTCGGATCGGGAATTATCCGGCAGCGCTGGGTCGGTACGCTCCGCCGAAGCATCGGGGGCGGACGACCGGGAGCATCATGAGGTCCGACCGGATGGTGAAAGGGATACGGATGACTTGGAGCTATCCCTTTCGGAACAACATAAAGCTGCCGTGGACTTCATCCGGCACTTTCTCCCTCAAGTTGTTCCATCGGGCCAGACTGCTGCGGTTCCGGACAAGAGGATTATAGCGTCATTGGACTCTGAATTTTTTGAGCGGTTCAGGGACATCGCTCCCGAGTTTCCGTCTCAGTCCAATAATGTTGCAAGAACATTTGAATTATTGAACGACGCTATATTTAAACTTGCTTCCAAAACGGGGAAAGCAGGTTTCTTGTCCGCCAATACTCTCAACCTGCCTTTCATTAATGCAAGGAATAAATTCGACAGGGTATTCCGAGAGTTCCTCTGCGTATGGACGACGAGGCGGAAGACTTAGAGCTATCATTACCGTCGTCGGCTTCTATTCCAGTTTAGATGCCTTATCTTACGCAGATCACCTTACTAAGGCGTTATCACTGCGCCTTCAAGGGAAAGAATTTCAGGATATACAATCCTCTTTAAGACTTCTTTCAAGGGCAGTAGCTTATTCCACGTGTAACTCCGCCCTTTCAGTGGCAAACCTGGAGTTGGTTAGACGTGACGCAGCCCTAGCTACATCCACACTCGTGGATACTAAGGTGAAGAACTCTCTCAGAGTCGCTTCGGTCTCCGGAGAACTTCTCTTTGACGGCAAGCTTTCTGCTATTTATGATAAAATTACAAAGAAAGCTTCGAATTCTCTGTTGTTCAAATCTGCTTCTAAGAAGTCGGATATGGCAGACAAGAATAAGACAGGCACTTCTGGGTCTAATGCACCCAAGAGAGGTTCCTATAGAGGTTCCGGTGCGTCCTCTTGGTCTTATTCGAGAGACCGTCAAGGTAGCGACTCACGTTCGGGACGTTCTTCGGGCCGGGACAACCGGTCGGACACCACGAGGTCGACGGGACGAGGTGCGGGTCGTGGAGGACGTGGTTTCTCCTACCGCAGGCCTCGCAGGTCCAGGAGGTGATGGCTTAAACCTCTATCGCGTACCGGTTGGTGGAAGGTTGTCGAGCTTTTCACAAGAATGGGCGTCGATTACAGACGACCCTTGGGTGAGAGGAGTGAGTTCAGAAGGTCTAAAGATATCCTTCAAACGAAAGCCTCCAAAATGGACTCAACTTCCGTCAAATCCGCAGAAAAGAGACGCTCTATTATCAGAGGTGCAGTCTCTTTTAATGAAGAACGCGGTAGAGGTCGTAGAAAACCAGGAGACTCCGGGATTCTACAGCCATCTGTTTCTGGTTCCGAAACCAGACGGCTCGTTCCGTCCAGTCATAGATTTGAGCTGGATAAACAAGCTGATCGTCGCTCCGAAGTTTTATATGGAGACGATTCGGTCGGTCAGAGCGAGTATTCGGGTGAACGATTATGCAACAAGCATAGATCTCAAAGATGCGTACTTTCACGTCATGGTACATCCGACATTCAGAAAGTATCTACGCTTCGCAGTCCTAGAGTGGTGTATCAATTCCGGGCGATGTGCTTCGGATTGAATCTAGCACCCTGGGCTTTCACTCGGGTAATGAACTCGGTAATGATCTATTTCCGAGCTCATTCGTCTGCGGTAACGTCGGCCTACCTGGACGACATTCTTCAGAGGTACGGCAACGAGTTAACGCTTCAGAACGATGTTCAGAATCTACTTCTATTGCTCCGACATCTCGGTTTTATAGTAAACGAAGAGAAGTCGGATCTGGTGCCATCCAAGTCATTCACACATCTGGGAATGAGCTTCGAGATGCACCACAATCTCGTTCGTCTGCCGTTAACCAGAGCGAAATTAGTCAGTTGTTACGCTCGCTATTGTCTGCACGCAGACAAAGTCACAGCGAGAGAATTTATGAGACTGATAGGTCTGTGCGGAGCCGCTGCGGATCTCATTCTGATGGGGCGGTTACGCACGCGTCCTCTCCAAATTTTCTTGACTCAGAATTGGAGTGTGAAAATTCATTCGCTCGACATAGACGTTCTCTTGTCAGATCAAGTGAAACAAGAGATTCAGACTTGGGCAAACATTCAGTGGTTAACTCAGGGAGTTCCGCTGCAGTTGCCGGAGCCGAGTTTTACCATTATGACGGATGCCAGTCAAACAGGTTGGGGTGCATCATTGATCCCAACGGATTCGAGATGCCAGGGTCTTTGGGATCCGCAATTCCTGGGCAAGCACATAAACATCAAGGAAATGATGTCAATTTGGCTTGCGCTGCGTCATTGGATGGACATTATTCACAATGCTCATGTCCAAATCCTATCCGACAATACGACAGTAGTGGCGTATATACGGAATCAGGGAGGCCCTCATTCAGTTCCGTTGTTCAATCTAACGGAAAGAATCCTTCTGTTTGCGCTAGAACATCAGATTCTTCTTTCGGTCCGTCACATACCAGGTCGTCTGAATGTGCTAGCAGACTCCCTTTCACGAAAGGGTCGCTTGTTGCCGTCGGAGTGGACTCTTAACAAACAAGTATTCAATCAGATTTGCTACCAATGGGAACGGCCAATGATAGATTTATTTGCGACACATCTCAACAATCAGTTGCAGACGTATGTGTCTCTGTGTCCGGATCCAAGAGCATTTGCAGTAGACGCTCTGTCGATCTCTTGGGACGGAATGATAGGATATGTGTATCCTCCAGCGCCGTTAATTCAACAAGTATTGCTAAAGATAAAACAATCTCAATGCAAGATTCTGTTGGTAGCATCTCTGTCTCCACAGAGACCATGGATAAATCTACTCAGGTGTCTGTTGTGGGACCTACCGCGAAAGCTTCCTCCACGGGAGGATCTTCTTTCGCAGGGGAAATCGCGTCGACTCCATCACAACCCGCAAGGTCTCAACCTTCACGTTTTTCCGTTGTGCGGTCCTTCTTGCATGGCAAGCACTTTACAGGACGAGCAGTGGACGCGATTTCTAACTGTAGGAGGACCTCCTCTTCGCTAAACTATGCGGCTAAGTGGAAGGTTTTTCGTCGTTGGTGTAGGGATCATTCTGTAGATATTTTCGATCCCTCTATACCAGACATTGCAAACTTTCTAGTATACTTGTTTGACGAAATCAAACTGCAGCCTGTTACTATTAAGGGTTATAGGTCTATGTTATCTGATACCTATGCACATCATGATAGTTTACAAATTGGATCTAATGTCTCTTTATCTAAGTTGGTTAGAAACTTCTCGATAAATAGACCCAGAACTCTTAGGTTAATTCCTAAATGGAATTTAGCTTGGGTTCTTCTTAAATTGAAGGAAAAGCCATTTGAACCTCTTGGGACAGTAGATTTCAAATTCTTATCTTATAAGACAGCCTTTCTCTTAGCTTTCTCTTCTGCTAGAAGAGTCAGTGAGCTTCATGCACTGTCGGTGGATGATTCTCACTATCGTAGTGTCGGGAACACTATCACCTTCACTACTAATGTGGGTTTTTTAGCTAAGAATCAGGCTCCTAATAAATATCCGGAACCTATTGTCATTAAGGCTCTTCCGTCTTCAGACGGGCGTAGGCCTTTACTCTGTCCTGTTAGAGCATTACGTATCTATAAACAGAGATCTCAGTTTATCAGAAAGGGACGAAAACATTTCTTTCTGTCTTTGATGCCTAATAGAAGGGACATTTCGGTCCATTCTGTTGCTAGATGGATTCAATTAACTATCCGTACTGCTTATGAGAGTTTATCTTCTTCTCAGCAGTCTGTGCTTAAGATTTCTGCTCATGAAGTAAGAGCTCTTGCTACTTCTTGGGCTTACGCTAATAGTATTGCTATTACAGATTTAATGAAGGCTGCTTATTGGTCTCAGCCATCCACATTCACGAATTTTTATCTCAGAAATATTGAGTCCATTTCTGGAGACCTGCATTGTTTAGGTCCATTATCTGTTGCTCAGAATGTCGTCCACTAAACAGTTGCAACTATAGTTATGCAGGCTTTCTGTTCCGGCAGTGACTCCGTCCGGCTGCCCTCTTCGCTCTGGGCTATTTGACCCAGGGCAAGGGGAAGGGGGGGGGGGGGGAGGGTGTTCCCTTAGGTCACCTGCTTTATAGTGAGAAGCAAGGGAATGCCTCCTCCAAAGTCAGTATTTCTGAGTCGCTTCCGGGATGGTTTTAAAGTGTAATATTAATGTTAAAATTCATTCATGTCATATTTTTAAAGTGTAGCTCGGTGTGAAGCATTTGTATATGTCAAGTGTCAAACGGGCGTTAATATACAATCCTCGGACACTTTTAAAAGATTATAAAGAGTCTCAATTCTCTGTACTAACTTTATTTATTGGCTTACTTTAAAAATAATTAGTATAAGGGTTATCCTGGATGTTAATAGAGAACATGAATGTTATTGTGCTCAATTATGAAGGGTATTGTATCTTTCTAATTTAACATTAAATAAGAAAGATACATGTAAAGCCTAATACTCCTTTTCTCCTTAAGGGGTTGCCTCTATATTATATAGTTGAGCTTATTGGATTTTCCTCTATGTCCTAGGCCCTCCAGCCTTTTTACTATTCACCTAAGTCTGGGTCATTGGTACAGTATAAAAATGTTAAAAAATTTATAGTAATTTATATATTTTTTATACTTACCAATGACCCAGACGGGGATGGCCCTCCCAGGACTTGGGAACTCTTGCCTCCCCGCTGAGTACATAGCGCTGACCAGGCACTGCCAGTAAGAATGATAATTGGCACCAATTTCGGAACATCCTTGACACTGCGCATGCGCAGTAGGGGCGAAGTATGGAGGTCCTATAGGACATGATTTCTTTTGTTTTTGGATGCAAATTTTGGGGGTTGGGGGGCAAAATTTGTGTTTGGCCCTGGTTTTGTTAGAGTTAGCACCAGCTAAGTCTGGGTCATTGGTAAGTATAAAAAATATATAAATTACTATAAATTTTTTAACTTTCAAAGGGTTTTTTTTTCGTTATTTTTACAGAAATATGAAATGGAAACAGAAGATATTGCAGTTTTGAAATATATGATTGGCCTAGCAGCAACCAGGACTAAGAATTATAAGGTGAGGTAAAAATTGCTGACATTTGTATGGTATGAATGCTTTTTTATGCACCCCCAAATTTTGGTTTTTTTTGGGGGTGGGGGGGGGGGGGGGTGGGGATGGTGGGAGCATATAGTCGCCACCTTATCCATCTGAAACAAATAGTTTCCGGATGATAACTAGTTTTCTTTGATGTCTGACCTTATAATTTTGCAAGGTTGCTACCTCGCAAGAAATGCAGGTCAAGTTCGATTTTCGCCATTATGGCATTTACGATTCCAGAGTTATGTCCCTTGAAAAGTCACAAAATTGTAAAAGTCAATGGTTCCCAGCCAATAACTTTAGTTCACTTTGATGTACAACCTTGTTTTACGCGTGGCAGAAAACGGAGTATCCCGAGAGAACCACTGAACAATGGCAAGCAAATGTCAGACTCCCCAGTTCTCCGGAGAACACAGCGCCACATGGGCAATCGGATGAAGTGCCTTGCCCAATGGACATTTCACTATTCCCCCTAGTGGGGATTGAACTGTGAACCTGAGCCTTTCAGAACACACTAATCTACTTCATAGTGCCGTTGAAATGTAATAGCAAACATTTTATGTTTTTTATACGCCCATTTTGAAAAAACGGTCGTATTATGGTATACCGCTGTCTGTCTGTCTGTCTGTCTGTCTGTCTGTCTGTCTGTCTGTCCGGTCACATGTCGTACGATAACTCAAGAACGCTTTGAGAGATTTTCATGATTTTTGGGTAGGTGGTGTATATCGATGGAGGGAAGCTTCCTTTCGTTTAGCGTCGCCGTTCGATTAGTCATTCCAGAGTTATGGGACTTTATTACTTAGAAAATTGTTGATTTTTTACACGTACGATAACTTGAGAACGCTTTGAGAGATTTTCGTGATTTTGGGGTAGGTGGTGTATATCGATGGAGAGAAGCTCCCTTTCATTTAGTGTCGCCGTTCGATTAGTCATTCGAGAGTTATGGGACTTTATTACTTAGAAAATTGTTGATATTTTTATACTGTACCAATGACCCAGACATAGCTGGTGCTAACTCTTAAAATATAGGGCCAAACACAAATTTTGCCCCCCAATCCCCAAAATTTGCATCTAAAACTAAAGAAAACATGTCCTGAAAGGCCCTCCACACCTCGCCCCCACTGCGCATGCGCAGTGTCAAGGACGTTCCGAAATTGGCGCCATTTATCATTCTAAGTTTGGCCCTTCATCAGTTAACATCTGACTGATCTTTGTGCTTTTAAATCTCAGTTTAAATGATGCCAGACACATAAATATTAGTGAAATGGTGATTCTAAGGAGGATAGAAAAGGAGGAGAGGAAAAGAATGTGTGACAGAATATTATCAGGGCTGTAACTTAAAATTTTTTAATGAAATTATGTTAAGTTACCTATTTTCAAGGCAGCAGCCATTTTGTTGTCATTCTGATTATTTAGTTACACTGTTTTTTCAAGTGTTTTTCCTCTCTCCCTGTCCTTTAAGTTCCCCCTTGCTATTCTCCCATGCTTTTGGCATAGTTTCTGTAATAATTATTACTAAAATTTCTTGGGAGTTTTAGCTTAATAACAGAATGAATTCTGTTCTTTCCCCATGTTTACGTCTTCACCTACGGGTGGTTAGGCGTTGTGTTCTGCATCTACCATCTGATGTTCTGCAGTTTCTTCCCTGGAAGTCTCTGTTTTGCATCAGATGGTGTATTTTTGGTAACTGATTTCGGGCCTGGGTGCCTGGAGTCTTATTTTAGTGTTTTTACACTCATTGTTTACATTTACAACAGCCCTCTGTGTGAGGGGGGGATTTCTAAATAATAATATCTTTATGTTATTTTAATCATAACTAGATACATTATTATTGTTCGTAAGTGTTGAATAAATTGTTTAAAATATTTTTAAAATTTTTGTCCACACTTAGGCTTGGGATCCATTGGGGCTCAACGTTACTTTTCAGAAACTTGGGCTGTTCTGAAAAAATATTTTTTCAAAATATTTTGATTTCAATTATTTTTTCTATATTAATGGATCATATTATTATTATGTATTTTGATTGCCAGGGCTTAGTGCGAGTACCAGGACTTGTTTTCTTTTCACATTGAAAGGATATTGATCAATTGTTTTAAGAGGAAGTCTTCCTCTGACCTTATTATCATTCTATATGTGGTCAGTGTACTCGCATTAACTCCTGTTCTGTATCGTATGATTTCGATGACAATATGGGAAGCGTATGTCACGGTATGTTGTTGGGGATTTGGACACTCCGGTCCTTTCCCCGCAGGGTCACTCTACTTTATCAATTTCTATTTCAGACGATCAAGATTAGGGTGATGTATCTGTGATGTCTTCCAACAGTGTCCCTCCGTCGTCACAATTAATGAAGGGCTAGCGGAAAAGTGCTCATGTAATACGCCAATTGCCTAAGAGGACCCTAGTAGGTTCGACGGCCTTTGACGTCCGCTAGCTCGCCCGGTGTAGCGTCCATTCACCGAATGGTTCGGCAGCCGGGTTCGTCCGTTGCGGTCTAGAAGGAATTTTGGGGTGATGCGAGCACTATAAAATTAACTTAATGCACACCCAGTGACGGCGGATCGGAGGGAGAACGGAGGAAGCCTTTTAGTCCGGTTCATAGCTCGTTCCGGTCCATCCGGACGGCAAGCGAGAGAGGCCCCTCTCTCGTTCAACAACATCTGGCCCCAGATGTTGTGGTACAAATGTGTCGTTAGCGGAGCATACGTCCGTCGCTCGGGACGCTCCGTTGTATAGGCAGTCCGCTGAGACTGCTAAGGCTTCCTCTTCTCGTCAGCGCACACGACCGCACCTTGGCTGCGTGACCGCCGATATATTACCAGCTTCGCCGATCAAGGATTCTTCGGCGACCAGGTCACACCATCCGGCAGCCAGGGATTCGAGACCGATGGACTCCGGACGTTCGCATAGGAAGTATGCGGGAGCCATCTGATGCGGAGCTACCCTCGGCGAAGCACCGATAGACTGCGCCTCCGCAGGTCTCGACGCCGGACATTCTTGTGCACATAGCACAGCTTATCGCAGCATCCCAGCAGCCGACAGAAACGGTGTCGGATCGAGAATTATCCGACAGCGCTGGGTCGGTAGCCGGGGACTCGAGGCCTGCAGACTCCGGACGTTCGCATAGGAAGTGTGCGGGAGTCAACGTACACGGAGCTTCCAGCGGCAATGTATCGTAAGTCCGCTACTGCACAGGCCTCGGGAACGGACGTGCTTTCCTTAATAGCACAGTTTATCGCAGCATCCCAGCATCAACTGAATCTGTCGCATATATTTTATTCGACGATGCTGGGTCGGGACGCTCCGCGGAAGCGGGTACGGACGTCCGAAAGTTTCATCCGGTCCGACGGGATACCGAAAGGGATTCGGTGGATTTCAAGCTTTCCCTTTCGGCTGCGATGCCGGATAAGAAACTGATAGCGTCGGTGGACTTAGAAATTTTTGGTTCGGTTCAGGGACATCGTCCCTCAGTTCCGACATAGTCCAATAATGTCACACAAACTTTCGAATTATTGAACGACGCTATATATATTATTATTTTATGCTTGCTATCCAAGCATTTCTGGTTTCTTGTTCGAAGAGTTATGGAGATGTCTTTCAAAAGTGTGCCTCTGTCGTCATAGTTAATGAAGAGTTAGCGGCAATAAGTGCTCATGGAATATGTCTATCGCTTACGGAGTGACATTCGCTAGCTCACCCGGTGTAGCGTACATTCATTGAATGGTTCGGCTGCCGGGTTCGTCCGTTGCGGTCTAGGAAGGAGATTTGGGTGATGCGAGCACTTTAATTACTTTAGTACTCACCCGGTGACGGCAGATTGAGGACAGATCGGAGGAAGCCAACAACATAGGGAACCGCATGTTGTGGTTCAGATATTTTACATTCGGAGCATATGTCCGTTGCTCGGGACGCTCCGTTATATTGACAGTCCGAGAGACTGTCTTTAATGCTTCCTCATCCTCACAGCAGGGCACACGACCGCACATTGGCTACGTGACCTCGAGTATCCGATCAGTTTCGGCATTCAGTGATTCCACAGCGAATAGGTCGCGCCATCCGGTAGCCAAGGGACACGAGGCCTATACACTCCGTTCGCTCGCATATTGGAAGTATGCACGGGGTAACGATCTCGGAGCTTCCTGCGGCAATGCATCGTAAGACCGCTGCTCCTCAGGCCTCAGTGACGGACGTGCTATCCGAGTTAGCACAGTTGTTTCGCAGCATCCCAGCAATTGACGGTTTCTCGGTCGAATCAGGAATTATCCGACGGCGCTGGGTCGGTGCGGTCCGCGGTTGCATCAAGCTACGGACGACCGAACGCTTTATAGGGTCCGACAGGATGGCGAAAGGGATTCGAAAGATTTCGAGTTTTCCCTTTAGTAGTATCGGAAGATGCCTTTCATATCTTCTGGCATTTCTTCCAGTGATTATTTTTCGGACTTCATTGCTGCGATCTTGGATAAGAGACTTATAGCGTCATTGGACTCGGATTTTTCGATCGGTACAGGGACTTTGTCCCTGACTTACCGACGCAGTCCCATATTGTCATTACAACATGTGTTTTATTTTTCGACGCTATATATTATATATATATATACAAGCCTGCTACTAAGCATGATAGTTTAGTTTCTTGTCCGCGTGGCTCATTTCTGCCATTTTATCTTTTTTACATATAGCTTATTTTGGCAGAGCAGGGCATACCGAGAGTTCATATGCGTCTAGACGGTGTGATTAAAGACTGCATATATTCTTTTTCGCCGTTTATGTCTTTTCCAATTTCAATGTTGGGAACGACATTATGTATAGTAGACTTAACTTAGACGCTTTATTATACGTAATCCGCCTTACTGAGGCGTTATCATTACGTCTTCAAGAAAAGATTTACGGGATATTATTCTCAATGTAATTTCTTTTGAGGGCAGTAGTTTGTTCACGTATAACTCCGCCCTTCAGTGGCTGATTGGAGTTGGTTAGACGTGATGCAGCCCTAGCTACATCCACGCGTGGATAGTAGGTTAAGAACTCTCTCAGAGTCGCTTCGTTCTCGGAGGAGCTTCTCTTCGACGGCAACTTTCCGGCAATCCATGAATTGCTTGATTTATACATTCTCTTGTCTATCTAGTGTTACAAGAGATTCAGACTGGGGCAAACATTCGGTGGTTGACTCAGAGAGTGCCGCCGCAGTTGCCGGACCCTAGTGTGGCTGTTATGACGGTTGCCAGTCAAACAGATTGGGATATATACTGATCCCTACAGATTCGAAGTGCCAGGGTCTTTGGGTTCCGCAGTCTTTTAGCTATCAGTTTAACTTCCGCGGAATAATGTTTTTTAGGCTTGCTTTATGTCTTTGCATGAACATTATTCAGAAACGCATGCCCAAATTCCTGTCCTTTAATTCGACAGTAGTGGCGTATCTCCGGAACCAGGGAGGCACTCTTTCGTTTCCGTTATTCAATTTAATGGAAAGAATCCGTCTGTTGGTTATAGTACACCAAGTTCAGTTTTGGTCCGTCATATTCTGGGTCGTCTGATTGTTTTATCGCACTCCCGTTCTCTTACGGGTCGCTTGTTGCTGTCAGAATGGACTCTCAACAAACAAGTATTTAATCAGATTTGCTATCTATGGGAGCGCCCAATGATGTTTTATTTATGACACAGCTTGCTTATCAATTGCAGACGTATGTGTTGGCTTGTCCAGATCTCTGAGCTAATACTGTTAACGCTCTATTGATCTATAGGACGGAATGATAGGATACGCGTATCCTCCGGCGCTGTTGTTTTAGCAGGTATTGCTAAGATAAACAACCACAATACATTTCTGTTGATAGCATCTCTATCTTCACAGAGATCATGAGTAATTTACTCTCTTGTCTACTGTGGATCTTAACGTGAAATCTTCCTCTATGTGAGGATCTTTTTTCACTGGGTAAATCGTGTCATCTTTATCACAACCAGCAAGGTCGCAACCTTCATGTATTCCGTTGTGTGGTCCGTATTGCATTGTAAGCACTGTACTGGACGAGCTTTGGACGCGATTTCTTACTATAGGAGATCCTCTTCTTCGCTATTCTATGCGACTAAAGTGGAGGCTCTTCCGTCGTGGTGTAGGGATCATTATGTTCATATGGTTGATCCCTCCATACTACGCATTGCTAGTTTTTTAGTATACTTGTTTCACAAGATCTACTGCAGCCTGTTGTTATTTAGGTTATAGGTTTATGTTACCTCATACCTATGCACTCTACGATAGTTTACAATTGAGTCTTTTGTCTCTTTATCTAAGTCAGTTAGTAACTTTTTGATAAATAGACTTAGAATCTTTAGATTAAATTCCTATACGGATTTTAACTTCGGTTCTTATTTAGCTAAGTAATCATTTGAGCCTCTGGAAACAGTAGTTTTCAAATTCTGACCTTTTAAACAGTAATTCTGTTGGTTTCTCTTTTACTGTAGAGTCAGTGAGTTTCATGCACTATCGATGGATGATTTTCACTTTCATAGTTTCGGAATCAATACTTCCGTTACTATTTAGGTTGGATTGTTGCATAAGAGTTAGGCTCCTATTATCCGGAACCTATTATTTTAAGGTCCTTCCGTCTTCGTATGGGCATAGGCCTTTACTCTTTCCGGGTACAGTTTATGTATTTATAAACAGATATCTGTTTATTACAAGGGCGTAAGCTTCTTCTGTCTTTGATGTCTAGTAGAAGGACGTTACGCTCCATTTTATTGTTAATGGATTCTATTAACTAGCGTACTGCTTATGGTATATCATTGGCTTAGCAGTTGTGCTTAAGATTTCGGCTCATGAAGTAAGAGTTCTTCTACTTCTTGGGCTTACATTAATAGTGTTGCTATTATAGATTTTTGAAGGCTGCTCATTGCGCTCAGCCATCCATTCATGAATTTTATCTCAGAAATATCGAGTCCATTTCTGGAGGCCTCTATTGTTAGGTCTATTATCTACTGCTCAGAATGTCATTCACTTAACAGTTGCTACTATAGCTAGGTAGGCTGTCTGTTTCGGCAGTGTCTCCGTTCGGCTGCCCTCTTCGCTCTGGGCTATTTGACCCAGGGCAAGAAAAAGGGGGGGGGGAGGGTGTTCCCTTGGGTCACCTGTTTTTACTATGAAAACAAGGGGATACCTCCTCCGGAGTTAGTAATTCTGAGCTGTTATTGGGATGGTTGTTTAGTGAGAAGTTTAAGTTTATAAAATTCATTCAAGTCTTAGTTTTTAAAGTATAGCTTTTGAATATATTGCATATGTCAACGGACATGATTATGCAATTCTCACACACTTTTAAGAGTATAAGAGTCTCTATTCTCTAGACTTACTTTATTTTTGGCTTACTTTAAAAATTATTAGTATAAGGATTATTGGATATTAATAGAGTACATGGATGTATGAAGCTCAATTTTTGGAAGGTGTTGTATCTTTCTAATTTATAATAAATAAGAAAGATACATGTAAGGCCTATTTCTTCTTTTCCCTACAGGGGATGACTCTATTTTATTTTATTGAGCGTATTCCATTTTGCTCTATGTCCTTGGCCCTCCAGCCTTTTTACTATTCAGCTATGTCTGGGTCATTGGTACAGTATAAAAATGTTAAAAAATTTATAGTAATTTATATATTTTTTATACTTACCAATGACCCAGACGGGGATGGCCCTCCCAGGAGTTGGGAACTCTTGACTCCCCGCTGAGTACATAGCGCTTACCAGGCACTGGTTATTAGAATGATAAATGGCGCCAATTTCGGAACGTCCTTGACACTGCGCATGCGCAGTGGGGGCGAGGTGTGGAGGGCCTTTCAGGACATGTTTTCTTTAGTTTTAGATGCAAATTTTGGGGATTGGGGGGCAAAATTTGTGTTTGGCCCTATATTTTAAGAGTTAGCACCAGCTATGTCTGGGTCATTGGTAAGTATAAAAAATATATAAATTACTATAAATTTTTTAACTTTTTACACGTTGTACGATAACTCGAGAACGCTTCGAGAGATTTTCATGATTTTTTGGTAGGTGGTTTATGTTGATTGAGGGAAGCTCCCTTTCGTTTAGTGTCACCGTTTGATTAGTCATTCCAGAGTCATGGGACTTTATTATTTAGAAAATTGTTGATTTTTACACGTCGTACGATAACTCGAGAACGCTTTGAGAGATTTTCACGATTTTTTGGTAGGTGGTTTATGTTGATGGAAGGAAGCTCCCTTTCGGTTGGTGTCGCCGTTCGATTAGTCATTCCAGAGTTATGGGACTTTATTTTTCACATGTCGAACAATAACTTGAAAATGCTTAGAGCAATTTTCATGATTTTTTGGTTGCAAGTATATGTTGATAGAAGGAATCTCCCTTTCAATTTGTGTCGCTGTCCGATTTGTCATTCCAGAGTTATGGGACTTTATTCATCAAAATATAGGCAATTTTCCACATGTTGGACTTTGAGCAATTTTCATGATTTTTTGGTGGCAAGTATATGTAACCTGACAAGTACACATGTATACTCATATTGTGTGGTTCCCTCTTGTAATTAATAACGGGCGTATCATGAGCTCATGGCGCAGCTGTTTATTCTGTCTTCTCCCTCATGTCCACTGACTTCTCCCTCCTCGCCCCTGACTTCTCCCTAAAATCAGCTGCCAGGCTGATCCTTACATGGGGACAGTGTGTACTAAGGTGTACCACATGTCGATGTTGCACTTTCCTTCAACCATTGATAACCCTGCTTGTGCAGAGTTAGTATGTTAGGGAGGCAGGCAGTTGCTCACTGCTGCTGAGTGGTTCTCTCTAGGTACACTTGCTTCCTCTACCCATAAAATTGTCTTGTCACGAACTGACCCTGCAGGCTGTCAAAAGTGTCATTAACCCTTTATCCAATGCAGACTATATCAAAATTTATTATTTTAAATATTATTTTAAAAATTTTTCAAGAAATTTCAACAAAACCATATCATGTGACCCCTCGTTGGAACGAACTCGACGAGCTCGTTCCAACGAGGGGTCACATGATATGGTTTTGTTGAAATTTTTTGAAATATAATGTTTTTTCAACTGCTGAATTTGCATATATAATGCGGGTGGTTGTGGGCGATTTGTTGGGTAAAGGGTTAAATCCCAATAAAAACAAAAATACAACATCCTTCAGGGCAGATGTGTTGGTCCCGTTATCTCCCCTCACTCCCAACTTATGTCACAATATAGAAGAAAATTTGTTTCAGTCAATGCTAATCCATCAAATACTGACCAGTTAGATAGAAATAGACAATCTTAGAACCATTCCAGAAATTTTGGGAATATCATGGCACACCAGTGATGGGCAAGGAAGCCCAACGATGATATTTTTTCTTGGTTTAAAATGAATTTTGAAGTTTTTGTGTGATTTTATGCCAAAAAAATTGCCGAGAGGTCCTTGGTTCGAATCCCACTGCGTTGTGTCCTTGGGCAAGACACTTCACCCCCATTGCCCACATGGGGGCACGGTGACACTGTGTACTAAGACGTACTGCACGTCGATGGTACACCTGTCTTCAACCAATGCTAACCCTGCTTGTGTGGAGTTGGTATGTTGGGGAGCTGACAGTTGCTCGTCGTTGCTCGGTGGTTCTCTCCGGGTACTCCGGCTTCCTCCACCCGTAAAACTGTCACAGTCATGGTTAGCCATTGTGCAGAAATATGTGACCTTAAACACCAATGAATAAATAAATAATGCCAAAAAAATGAAAAAAGACACTGTGCTGTTCGACCTTCTCCACACTCCTCCCCTCTCCTTCAGATCATTTGGGTGAAAAGGTTTCTGCACAAAAACACTTGAAATCCTTCAAAACACATTTTAAAGTTGAAAAAAACCCACACCACCCAATGGACTCTGTACCTGAGTCATCATCTCACTCCCTCCTGGTCAAAAATATGACATTCACACATCAAGAGTATTAACACTGCCTGGGGGGGCGGTGGCTCAGGAGGTAGAGGTGCAGGCTGCAAGCCAAGAGGTCCTCGGTTCGAATCCCACCTGCGGCAACCGCGTTGTGTCCTACAGCAAGACACTTCACCCCCATTGCCCACGTGTGGGAGCTGACAGTTGCTCGCCATTGCTCGGTGGTTCTCTCTGGTTACTCCGGCTTCCTCCACCCGTAAAACTGTCATGGTCATGATTAGCCATTGTGCAGAAATATGTGACCTTAAACACCAATAAATAAATAAATTAACACTGCCTACCCTGGAAAACAGATATTTAGAATTCTAGGTCTTGGAAAAATGGTCTGTTCTTTAGCATTAACCCTTTACCTAACATGAAAAGCAGACGACACTTGCAAAAATAATTCTTGAATAACTAATTTTTTTCATTTTTTTCTCAAAAACATAGGTTATGACCCCTCGTTGGAACGAGCTCGACGAGCTCGTTCCAACGAGGGGTCATAACCTATGTTTTTGAGACAAAAAATGAAAAAAATAATGAAAATTAATTGGCGATTTTTGAGAATAGCGCTGGCCGGTTTTGGCCGTTACGTTAGGTAAAGGGTTAAAGGAAATCTAAACATTTGTTGTTTCTATTTAGTTTAGTGGAAGTCCCATTTACCCTTTACCTAACATGAAAAGCAGACGACACTTGAAAAAAAAATTCTTGAATAACTAATTTTTTTTCATTTTTTCTCTCAAAAACATAAGTTATGACCCCCTCATTGGAACGAGCTCGATGAGCTTGTTCCAAAGAGGTGCCATAGCGCATGTTTTTGGGACAAAAAATGAAAATTAATTGACGATTTTTGTGAATTGTGCTGGCTGATTCTGGCCATTAATGTTGGGTCAAGGGTTAAGAGGTAAAACAGAATGACTGGAGTTGTGAAACCGAGAGAAACCTTATATTTTTATACTGTACCAATGACCCAGACTTAGCTGGTGCTAACTCCACAAAAACCAGGGCCAAACACAAATTTTGCCCCCCAATCCCCAAAATTTGCATCCAAAACAAAAAGAAATCATGTCCTAAAGGACCTCCATAGTACGACTCTACTGCGCATGCGCAGTGACGCAGTCGTCCCGAAATTGGCGCCAAATATCATTCTCTGTTTGGCCCTTCATCAGTCAACATCTCACTGATCTTTGTGCTTGTAAATCTCAGTTTAAAGGATGCCAGACACGTAATTCTTGGAGAAAATGTGATTCTAAGGAGGATAGAAGGAGGAGAGGAAAAAAGAAGTGGCAAAAAATAATCAGGGCTGTACTTAAAATTTTTTGTTAAAATTATGTTAAGTTGCCTATTTTCGAGGCAAACGCCTCTTGTTGTCATTCTTGCTAATTGTTGCACTGCTTATTCAGTGTTTCCTCTCCCCTAACCTTCTAAAGTCCCCCCTTGCAATTCTCCCATGCTTTTGGCATATTTTTGAGAAGTTTCATTTCTAAAAATTCCCTGGGAGAGTTGCTTGGTTACAGAATGTTTTCTGTTATTTTCCCCATAGTTACGTTTTCACCCATGGGTGTATAACGTTTGTGTTCTGCATCTTCCATCTGATGTTCTGCAGATTCTCCCCTGGGAGTCTCTGTTTTGCATCAGATAGAGTGTAATTGAGGACTGATTCCGGGCCAGTTTTTTCAGTGCCTGGAGTCATGTTTTCTTCTGTGTTTACACTGTTTGTTTTCATTGGCAACAGCCTTTTTTGAGGGGGGCTGTTTGCCTTTGAGGTAGTTTATCTCATTATAAGATACATTTATATTATCCGAAAGTGTCTCATTAATTATTTTATATAATTTTAAAATTTTTGACCACACTTTGCCATCGGATCCATCGGGGCTCAACGTTACTTTTCAGCAACTTGGGCTTCTCTGAAAAAATATTTTTTCAAAATTATTTTGTTTTGCAATTGTTTTTTCATTTATTAATGGATCATGTTATTATGTATCTTTGTGTCAGGGGTTTTTGCGAGTAACTAGGACTTATTGTTGTTCTTTCACAATGAAGGGAACTTGTTCAAATTGTAATAGGAAGAAATCTTCCTCTGACTTTCATGATTATTGCATAAATTGTAGTCAGTGTTCTCGCATTAATCCCTGTCCTGTATGTGAACATTGGGATGAGAAACATTGGAAACGTGTGTCACGATATGTTGTTTCTGGAGAAAGAGCGATGCCGGCTCTTTCTCCACAAGGTCACTCTACTCTCTCAGTTTCTATTTCAGAGGAACCAGAACAGGGTGATGTTTCCATGTTATCTTCTTCAAGTGTGCGTCCGTCGTCACAATTAAATACAGAGCTAGCGGCAAAAGTGCTCATGGAGATTAGACAAATGTCGTCCGCTAGCTCGCCCGGTGTAGCGTCCATTCACCGAATGGTTCGGCAGCCGGGTTCGTCCGATGCGGTCCAAGAGGAAATTTTGGGTGATGCGAGCACTATAAAAATAATAGATGCACACCCAGTGACGGCGGATAGTGAACGAGAACGGAGGAAGCCTTTGAGTCCGGTTCCTAGCTCGTCCAGGTCCAGCCGGGCCGCGAGCGAGAGAGGCCCCTCTCTCGTACAACAACATCTGGGACCAGATGTTGTGGTACAAAATGTGTCTTTAGCGGAGCATACGTCCGTCGCTCGGGACGCTCCGTTGTATAAGCAGTCCGCAGAGACTGTTAAGGCTTCCTCTTCTCGCCGGCGCACACGACCGCACCTTGGCTGCGTGACCTCCGATATCTTGCCAGCTTCGCCGATGAAGGATTATTCGGCGACCAGGTCACACCATCCGGCAGCCAGGGATTCGAGACCGATGGACTCCGGACGTTCGCATAGGAAAAGTATGCGGGAGCCATCTGATGCGGAGCTGCCCTCGGCAAAGCAGCGAAAGACCGCTCCTCCGCAGGTCTCGACGTCGGACATTCTAGTGCAGATAGCACAGCTTATCGCAGCATCCCAGCAGCCGACAGAGACGGTGTCGGATCGAGAATTATCCGACGGCGCTGGGTCGGTACGCTCCGCCGAAGCATCGGGGGCGGACGACCGGGAACATCGGGAGGTCCGACCGGATGGTGAAAGGGATACGGATGAATTGGAGCTATCCCTTTCGGAACAACACAAAGCTGCCGTAGACTTCATCCGGCACTTTCTTCCTCAAGTTGTTCCGTCGGGCCAGACTGCTGCGCTTCCGGACAGGAGAATTATAGCGTCATTGGACTCTGATTTTTTCGAGCGGTTCAGGGACATCGCTCCCGAGTTTCCGTCGCAGTCCAATAATGTTGCAAGAACATTTGAATTATTGAACGACGCTATTTTTAAACTTGCTTCCAGGACAGGGAAAGCAGGCTTCTTGTCCGCAAATACTCTCAACCTGCCTTTCATTAATGCAAGGAATAAATTCGACACGGCAGGTCAGGGTATACCGAGAGTTCCTCTGCGTATGGACGACGAGGCGGAAGACTTAGAGCTATCATTACCGTCGTCAGCTTCTATTCCAACCGCAGTGTTGGAAACAGCTATTGCGTCTAACAGAGCCAATTTAGATGCCTTATCTTACGCAGATCACCTTACGAAGGCGTTATCACTGCGTCTTCAAGGGGAAGAGTTTCAGGATATACAATCCTCCTTAAGACTTCTTTCAAGGGCAGTAGCTTATTCCACGTGTAACTCCGCCCTTTCAGTGGCAAATCTGGAGTTGGTTAGACGTGACGCAGCCCTGTCTACATCCACACTAGTGGATTCTAAGGTGAAGAACTCTCTTAGAGTCGCTTCGGTCTCAGGAGATCTTCTCTTTGATGGCAAGCTTTCCGCTATTTATGATAATATTAAAAAGAAAGCTAGTGATTCTCTGTTGTTTAGATCCGCTCCTAAAAGGTCGGATTCAGCAGACACGAATAAGGCGGGCACTTCTGGGTCTTATCCGCCCAAGAGAGGTTCCTATAGAGGTTCCGGTGCGTCCTCTAGCTCTTATTCGAGAGACCGTCAGGATAGCGACTCTCGTTCGGGACGTCCTTCAGGCCGGGACAATCGGTCGGACGCCCCGAGGTCGACGAGGCGAGGTGCGGGTCGTGGAAGACGTGGTTTCTCCTACCGCAGGCCTCGCAGATCCAGGAGGTGATGGCTCAAACCTCTATCGCGTTCCGGTTGGCGGAAGGTTGTCGAGTTTTTCTCAAGAGTGGGCGTCGATTACGGACGATCCGTGGGTGAAAGGAGTGACTTCGGAAGGTCTAAAGATATCCTTCAAACGAAAGCCTCCATTAACTCGAAGTCCAAAGTGGACTCATCTTCCGTCAAACCCTCAGAAAAGAGACGCTCTGCTATCAGAGGTGCAGTCTCTTTTAATGAAGAACGCGGTAGAGGTCGTAGAAAACCAGGAATCGCTGGGATTCTACAGCCATCTGTTTCTGGTTCCGAAACCAGACGGCTCGTTCCGTCCAGTCATAGATTTGAGCTGGATAAACAAGCTGATCATCGCTCCGAAGTTTTATATGGAGACGATTCGATCGGTCAGAGCGAGTATTCGGGTGAACGATTATGCAACGAGCATAGATCTCAAAGATGCGTACTTTCACGTCATGGTACATCCGACATTCCGAAAGTATCTACGCTTCGCAGTCCTAGGAGTGGTGTATCAGTTCCGGGCCATGTGCTTCGGATTGAATCTAGCACCCTGGGCTTTCACTCGGGTAATGAACTCGGTAATGATCTACTTCCGAGCTCATTCGTCTGCGGTAACGTCGGCCTACCTGGACGACATTCTTCAGAGGTACGGCAACGAGTTAACGCTTCAGAACGATGTTCAGAATCTTCTTCTATTGCTCCGACGTCTCGGTTTCATAGTAAACGAGGAGAAGTCGGATCTGGTGCCGTCCAAGTCATTCACTCATCTGGGAATGAGCTTCGAGACGCACAACAATCTCGTTCGTCTGCCGTTAACCAGAGCGAAATTAGTCAGTTGTTACGCTCGCTATTGTCTAAATACAGACAAAGTCACAGTGAGAGAATTTATGAGACTGATAGGTCTGTGCGGAGCCGCTGCGGATCTCATTCCGATGGGACGGCTACGCACACGGCCTCTTCAAATTTTCTTGACTCAGAATTGGAGTGTGAAAATTCATTCGCTCGATGTAGACGTTCTCTTGTCAGATCAAGTGAAACAAGAGATTCAGACTTGGGCAAACATTCAGTGGTTAACTCAAGGAGTTCCGCTGCAGTTGCCGGATCCGAGTTTTACCATTATGACGGATGCCAGTCAAACAGGTTGGGGTGCATCATTAATCCCAACGGATTCGAGATGCCAGGGTCTTTGGGATCCGCAATTCCTGTGCAAGCACATAAACATCAAGGAAATGATGTCAATTTGGCTTGCGTTACGTCACTGGATGGACATTATTCACGATGCTCATGTCCAAATCCTATCCGACAATACGACAGTAGTGGCGTATATACGGAATCAGGGAGGCACTCATTCAGTTCCGTTGATTCAATCTAACGGAAAGAATCCTTCTGTTTGCGTTGGAACATCACGTTCTTCTTTCGGTCCGTCACATACCGGGTCGTCTGAATGTGCTAGCAGACTCCCTTTCTCGAAAGGGTCGCTTGTTGCCGTCGGAGTGGACTCTCAACAAACAAGTATTCAATCAGATTTGCTACCAATGGGAACGGCCAATGATAGACTTATTTGCGACACATCTCAACAATCAGTTGCAGACGTATGTGTCCCCGTGTCCGGATCCAAGAGCATTTGCTGTAGACGCTCTATCGATCCCTTGGGACGGAATGATAGGATATGCGTATCCTCCAGCGCCGTTAATTCAACAAGTATTGCTAAAGATAAAACAATCTCAATGCAAGATTCTGTTGGTAGCATCTCTGTCGCCACAGAGACCGTGGATAAATCTACTCAGGTGTCTGTTGTGGGACCTACCGCGGAAGCTCCCTCCACGAGAGGATCTTCTTTGGCAGGGGAAATCGCGCCAACTGCATCACAACCCGCAAGGTCTCAACCTTCACGTTTTTCCGTTGTGCGGTCCTTCTTGCATGGCAAGCACTTTACAGGACGAGCAGTGGACGCGATTTCTAACTGTAGGAGGACCTCCTCTTCGCTAAACTATGCGGCTAAGTGGAAGGTTTTCCGTCGTTGGTGTAGGGATCATTCTGTTGATATATTTGATCCCTCTATACCAGACATTGCTAACTTTCTAGTATACTTGTTTGACGAAATCAAACTGCAACCGGTTACTATAAAGGGTTATAGATCTATGTTATCTGATACCTATGCACATCATGATAGTTTACAAATTGGATCTAATGTCTCTTTATCGAAATTGGTTAGAAACTTTTCGATAAATAGACCCAGAACTCTTAGATTAATTCCTAAGTGGAATTTAGCTTGGGTTCTCCTTAAATTGAAGGAAAAGCCATTTGAACCTCTTGGGACAGTAGATTTCAAATTCTTATCTTATAAGACAGCTTTTCTCTTAGCTTTCTCTTCTGCCAGAAGAGTCAGTGAGCTTCATGCACTATCGGTGGATGATTCTCATTATCGTAGTGTTGGGAACACTATCACCTTCACTACTAACGTCGGTTTTTTAGCTAAGAATCAGGCTCCTAATAAATATCCGGAACCTATTGTTATTAAGGCTCTTCCGTCTTCAGACGGGCGTAGGCCTTTACTCTGTCCTGTTAGAGCGTTACGTATCTATAAACAGAGATCTCAGTTCATCAGAAAGGGACGGAAACGTTTCTTTCTGTCTTTGATGCCTAATAGAAAGGACATTTCAGTCCATTCTATTGCTAGATGGATTCAGTTAACTATCCGTACTGCGTATGAAGATTTATCTTCTTCTCAGCAGTCTGTGCTTAAGATTTCTGCTCATGAAGTAAGAGCTCTTTCTACTTCCTGGGCTTATGCTAATAGTGTTGCTATTACAGATTTAATGAAGGCTGCTTATTGGTCTCAGCCATCCACATTTACTAATTTTTATCTCAGAAATATTGAGTCCATTTCTGGAGACCTGCATTGTTTAGGTCCGTTATCTGTTGCTCAGAATGTCGTCCACTAAACAGTTGCAACTATAGTTATGCAGGCTTTCTGTTCCGGCAGTGACTCCGTCCGGCTGCCCTCTTCGCTCTGGGCTATTTGACCCAGGGCAAGGGGAAGGGGGGGGGGGCGGGTGTTCCCTTAGGTCACCTGCTTTATAGTGAAAAGCAAGGGAATGCCTCCTCCAAGACAGTATTTCTGAGTCGCTTCCGGGATGGTTTTAAAGTGTAATATTAATGTTTAATTTCATTCATGTCTTATTTTTAAAGTGTAGCTCGGTGTGAAGCATTTGTATATGTCAAGTGTCAAACGGGCTTTAATATACAATACTCGGACACTTTTAAATGATTATAAAGAGTCTCAATTCTCTGGACTACTTTATTTATTGGCTTGTTTTAAAAATAATTAGTATAAAGGTTATACTGGATGTTAATAGAGAACATGAATGTTATTGTGCTCAATTATTAAGGGTAGTGTATCTTTCTAATTTAAATATTAAATAAGAAAGATACATGTAAAGCCTAATACTCCTTTTCTCCTTAAGGGGTTACCTCTTTATTTTATAATTGAGCTTATTGGATTTTCCTCTATGTCCTAGGCCCTCCAGCCTGTTTACTATTCAGCTAAGTCTGGGTCATTGGTACAGTATAAAAATGTTAAAAAATTTATAGTAATTTATATATTTTTTATACTTACCAATGACCCAGACGGGGATGGCCCTCCCTGAGTTGGGAACTCTTGCCTCCCCGCTGAGTACATAGCGCTGACCAGGCACTGCCAGTAAGAATGATATTTGGCGCCAATTTCGGGACGACTGCGTCACTGCGCATGCGCAGTAGAGTCGTACTATGGAGGTCCTTTAGGACATGATTTCTTTTTGTTTTGGATGCAAATTTTGGGGATTGGGGGGCAAAATTTGTGTTTGGCCCTGGTTTTTGTGGAGTTAGCACCAGCTAAGTCTGGGTCATTGGTAAGTATAAAAAATATATAAATTACTATAAATTTTTTAACTTTTTTTCTATGGGTTACCACCATATTATATATCATATATATCACATAACCTGCCTACAGGTTTTGATGTAAGTCCTTTATTTACAGGTCTGAGTAATGTATAGAAAATGTTCAAAATTAACAAGATTACTTTTTATGCCCTGAGAGATTCTCACCGGAGCATAATGTTTTCACCTTGTCCATCCGTCGTCCTGTGTCCGTCTATTAACTTTTGGTTTCTATCGAATAACTGAAGAACCACTCATTTGATTAAATCATTATTTTAGGGGTACTTGTGGATGACCAGACAATGCTTTCGTTCAATTTTGGTCCAGCTAGCCAATACAATATGGCTACCATGGCAGCCATATTGAATTTGCTTTCCATCCAATAACTAATGAATGCTGACTCAAATCATTTTTATTTTTTAATTATACATTGTTGGTGTCTATAGGAAGTTTCCTTTCCATTTTGGACCAGTCAGCTGAATCAAGATGGCCACCAGTGGCCATTTCATTATAATGGCCATCTTGAATTTGGTTTCTGCCCAATAACAAATGAATACTGACTCGAATCAGTTTCATTTTTGAGATGTGCATTATTGGTGTCTAGAGGAAGCTTCCTTTTGATTTTGGATTAGCTATCCAAGTCCGGCGTCTGTCATCCATCATCGTCCACTAACTTTTGGCTTCTGTCAAATAACTAAAGAACCGCTTATTTTATCAAATCATTATTTTAAGGGTTACTTGTGGATGACCAGACAATGCTTCTTTCGATTTTTGTTCAGCTAGCCAATTCAATATGGCCCCCATGGCAGCCATATTGAATTTGGTTTCCATCCAATAACTAATGAATGCTGACTCAAATCATTTTTATTTTTAATTATGCATTATTGCTGGTCGATTTTGGACCAGTTGACTGAACCAAGATGGCCACCAGTGGCCAATTCATTATGGTGGTCATCATGAATTTGGTTTCCACCCAATAAGTAAGGAATACTGACTCAAATCAGTTTCATTTTTATTACCTGCGTCGCCAGCGGCAGAGCAGGTCAAGTAACCGCTCGACACCGTCCGTCACGTCCGTCAGTCCGTCCGAAACACTTTTTCCGTCAAGCTTTTCTTGTCTTCTATGAAAGGGAATGATTTTACATTTGGTCTGCTGCTTCATAATGATGAGTTGTATCGTGTAAGAAATTTTCAGATCTGCCGTGCAGCCACTTCCTGTTTGCCGATACTTTGAAATTTTACTGTACCCACTGAACATTGAAATTTTTCGTCAAACTTTTCTCGGCTTCTATGCAAGGGATTGATTTTAAATTTCATCTGGAGCCTGATAATGATCAGTTGTATCGTGTACGCAATTTTCAGATCTGCCGTGCAGCCACTTCCTGTTTGCCGATTCAATTGCATGCAGCGACGCAGGTCCTAACCCGGTATTGGGCTTAGCTTGTTTGGTTATGCATTATTGGTGTCTAGAGGAAGCTTCCTTTTGATTTTAGTTATTAGAGACTTACCTTTTATGGCACCGCTTGGGGGCGTATGCAACACTTTGCATTGCTCTTGTTTTTCATTACCAAACTTTTCATGTTTTTTTTAGCCATAAATCTTCTATTATTTGAGAATATTTGATTCTTTCAGACAATTCTTGATGGTTTAGAGATGTTAAGAAGTATCTTGTCTATACACAGCGATGTCTATTTTCCTCAGGCTTTTTATGGTATTGGTAAAAGTTATATTGCTCTCAACAGGTAAAGTAATTTTTATCCCAAACACTGAACAGTTCATTCAGTAGTGCAAACAATTATCCAAATTAAAATATTTTCAACTTCAGTTAACCCCCTGCACACTGATGTCAGAATATCTAAATTTCAGGCAGAAAAAATTTCCCATAATGCAACTAGAAATTTAACCAATTCAATCTCGTTTGACAGAGCTCATTGAGCTCTGTCAAACGAGATTGAATTGGTTAAATTTCTAGATGCATTATGGGAAAAAACAGCTTCCTGAAATTTTGGTATTTTGACATCAAAGTGAAGGGGGTTAATGAATTTTATATGGATTTCTATGAAGGATAGTGGCTATTTGATTTATTTGTTTTTCATTGTGGGGTCCTCATGGGTTTTGAAAATTCATGTAATTGTCAGTTGACTTTACTCTACTTAGAAAATCAATAGAGCTGAAATGGTCAAGGGGTTTTCTTGATCGAATAATCATGTGGATTAACCTTGGTTAACCGATTAATCACTTGTCCAAATAGATATCAGAAAAATTGACATACCATTGATGATTTACAGCATGAATCTTTTACCCAACGTAACAAAACCGACTAGGCCTATATACAAAAATCTCCATTCAAATTTATTATGTTTTCAATTTTTATTTCAAAAACATAGCTTATGACCCTCATTGGAACGAGCTCGTTGAGCTCGTTCCAATGAGGGTCATAAGCTATATATTTTTATACTGTACCAATGACCCAGACATAGCTGGTGCTAACTCTTAAAAATCTAGGGCCAAACACAAATTTTGCCCCCAATCCCCAAAATTTGCATCTAAAACCAAAAGAAATCATGTCCTGAAGGACCTCCATACTTTGCCCTTACTGCGCATGCGCAGTGTCAAGGACGTTCCGAAATTTGCGCCAATTATCATTCTTTGTTTGGCCCTTCATCAGTTAACATCTCACTGATCTTTGTGCTTGTAAATCTCAGTTTAAATGATGCCAGACACATAAATATTGGAGAAATGGTGATTCTAAGGAGGATATAGAAGGAGGAGAGGAAAAAGGAGTGACAGAAAATATTCAGGGCTGTAACTTAAAATTTTGTAATGAAATTATGTTAAGTTGCCTATTTTCGAGGCATGGGGCCTGTTGTTGTCATTCTTGCTATGAAGTTGCACTGCTTATTCAGTGTTTCCTCTCTCCTTATCCAGTAAGTCCCCCCGTGCTATTCTCCCATGCTTTTGGCATATTTTTGAGTAAGATTACTACTAAAATTTCTTGGGAGAATTAGCTTGGTTACAGAATGAATTCTGTTATTTTCCCCATGTTTACGTTCTCACCCATGGGTGTTTAGACATTGTGTTCTGCATCTACCATCTGATGTTCTGCAGATTCTTCCCAGGAAGTCACTGTTTTGCATCAGATAGTGTGTATTGTTGATAACTGATTTCGGGCCAGTATTGTCAGTGCCTGGAGTCATGTTTTCTGGTGTTTATACACTTCTTGTTTACATTGGCAACAGTCTCTTTTGAGGGGGGCTGTTTGCCTTTGGAGTAGTTTATCTCATTATAAGATACATTATTATTATCCGTAAGTGTTGCATTAATTATTTAAAATAATTTTAAAATTTTTGACCACACTTAGCCTTGGGATCCATTGGGGCTCAGCGTTACTTTTCAGAATCTTGGGCTTCGCTGAAAAAATATTTTTCAAAATTATTTTGAATTTCAATTTGTTTTTTCAATGTTAATGGATCATGTTATTATGTATCTTTGTTTTTAGGGGTTTGTGCGAGTACTAGGACTTGTTGTTGTCTTTTCACAATGAAAGGATATTGTTCAAATTGTAATAGGAAGAAATCTTCCTCTGACTTTCATGATCATTGTATTAATTGTAGTCAGTGTACTCGCACTAACTCCTGTTCAATATGTCAATATTGGGATGACAAACATTGGAAACGTGTGTCACGGTATGTTGTTGGTGGAGAAAGGGCTATGCCGGTCCTTTCTCCGCAAGGTCACTCTAGTCTATCAGTTTCTATTTCAGAGGAACAAGAACAGGGTGATGTTTCCATGTTATCTTCCAAAAGTGTGCTTCCGTCGTCACAATTGAATGCAGAGCTAGCGGCAAAAGTGCTCATGGAGATACGACAGTTGCCTAAGAGGTCCCGCGTAGGATCGATGGCAGTGTCGTCCGCTAGCTCGCCCGGTGTAGCGTCCATTCACCGAATGGTTCGGCAGCCGGGTTCGTCCGTTGCGGTCCAGGAGGAAATGTTGGGTGATGCGAGCACTATAAACATACAAGGTGCACACCCAGTGACGGCGGATAATAGGAGAGATCGGAGGAAGCCTTCTAGTCCGGTTCCTAGCTCGGCCAGGTCCAGCCGGGCCGCGAGCAAGAGAGGCCCCTCTCTCGTACAACAACATCTGGGACCAGATGTTGTGGTACAAAATGTGTCGCAAGCGGAGCACACGTCCGTCGCTCGGGACGCTCCGTTGTATAGGCAGTCCGCTGAGACTGCTCAGGCTTCCTCATCCTCTCACCAGCGCACACGACCGCACCTTGGCTACGTGACCGTGGATATTCTACCAGCTTTGCCGATCAGGGATTCATCGGCGACCAGGTCACGCCATCCGATAGCCAGGGACACGAGGCTGGTAGACTCCGGACGTTCGCATAGGAAGAGTATGCGGGAGTCAGTTGATGCGGAGCTTCCTGCGGCTAAGCAGCGAAAGACCGCTACTCCGCAGGCCTCGATGACGGACGTGCTAGCTCAGATAGCACAAATTATCGCAGCATCCCAGCAATCGACAGAATCGGTGTCGGATCGGGAATTATCCGACGGCGCTGGGTCGGTACGCTCCACCGAAGCATCGGGTGCGGACGACCGGGAGCATCATGAGGTCCGACCGGATGGCGAAAGGGATACGGATGACTTGGAGCTATCCCTTTCGGAACAACATAAAGCTGCCGTGGATTTCATCCGGCACTTCCTTCCTCAAGTTGTTCCGTCGGGCCAGACTGCTGCGGTACCGGACAAGAGACTGATAGCGTCATTGGACACTGAATTCTTCGAACGGTTCAGAGACATCGTCCCTGAGTTTTCGTCTCAGTCCAATAATGTCACAAGAACATTTGAATTATTGAACGACGCTATCTTCAAGCTTGCTTCTAAAACAGGCAAAGCTGGTTTCTTGTCCACCAATGCTCTTAACCTGCCTTTTATTAATGCAAGGAATAAATTCGATACGGCAGGACAGGGTATTCCGAGAGTTCCTCTGCGTCTTGACGTCGAGGCGGAAGACTTAGAATTGTCATTACCGTCGTCTACGTCCATTCCAACCGCGGTGTTGGATACGACAATTACGTCTAACAGGGCCAGTTTAGATGCTTTATCTTACGCAGACCACCTTACAAAGGCGTTATCACTGCGTCTTCAAGGGAAAGAATTCCAGGATATACAATCCTCTTTAAGACTTCTTTCAAGGGCAGTAGCTTATTCCACGTATAACTCCGCCCTTTCAGTGGGAAACCTGGAGTTGGTTAGACGTGACGCAGCCCTAGCTACATCCACACGCGTGGATAGTAAGGTGAAGAACTCTCTCAGAGTCGCTTCGGTCTCCAGAGAACTTCTCTTCGACGGCAAGCTTTCTGCAATCTACGATAAAATTACTAAGAAAGCTTCGGATTCTCTGCTGTTTAAATCCGCTTCCAAAAAGTCGGATACGGCAGATAAGAATAAGGCAGGCACTTCTGGGACTAATGCGCCCAAGAGAGGTTCCTATAGAGGTTCCGGTGCGTCCTCTTGGTCTTATTCAAGAGACCGTCAAGGCAGCGACTCACGTGCGGGACGTCCTTCGGGCCGGGACAACCGGTCGGACGCCCCGAGGTCGATGGGACGAGGTGCGGGTCGTGGAGGACGTAGTTTCTCCTCCCACAGGCCTCACAGGGCCAGGAGGTGATGGTCTCAACCTCTATCGTGTTCCGGTTGGCAGAAGGTTGTCGAGTTTTTTAGAAGAGTGGGCGTCGATTACGGACGACCCTTGGGTGAGAGGGGTGATTTCGGAAGGTCTAAGAATATCCTTCAAACGAAAGCCTCCATTAACTCGAAGTCCAAAATGGACTCAACTTCCTCAAATCCGCAGAAAAGAGACGCTCTGTTATCGGAGGTGCAGTCTCTTTTAATGAAGAACGCGGTAGAGGTCGTAGAAGACCAGGAAACACCGGGATTCTACAGCCATCTGTTTCTGGTTCCGAAACCAGACGGCTCGTTCCGACCAGTCATAGATTTGAGCTGGATAAACAAGCTGATCGTCGCTCCGAAGTTCTATATGGAGACGATTCGATCGGTCAGAGCGAGTATTCGGGTGAACGATTATGCTACAAGCATAGATCTCAAAGATGCGTACTTTCATGTCATGGTACATCCGACATTCAGAAAGTATCTACGCTTCGCAGTCCTAGGCGTGGTGTATCAATTCCGGGCGATGTGCTTCGGATTGAATCTAGCACCCTGGGCTTTCACTCGGGTAATGAACTCCGTAATGATGTATTTCCGAGCTCATTCGTCTGCGGTAACGTCGGCCTACCTGGACGACATTCTTCAGAGGTACGGCAACGAGTTAACGCTTCAGAACGATGTGCAGAATCTGCTTCTATTGCTCCGACGTCTCGGTTTCATAGTAAACGAGGAGAAGTCGGATCTGGTGCCGTCCAAGTCATTCACTCAGTAGAGGATAAATAACGAGTTGATGTTGGATAGGTCAGAGAAAGTACCCCGTCGAGGGCCGTTAGGCCCGAGACGGGGTACTTTTTCTGGCCTATCCAACATCAACGAGTTATTTATCCTACTTAAAAACTTTCACCCTTTTTGGAACCTCGCTCACTGTTAAAACGCTTCAACTATCCAACAGTTGGATAGTTGAATGAAACATTTTAATGATTACGCACGCTTGTTAATTAATTTTGAGTTGAATGAGTGCACATTAATATCTTGCCTCGTTTAACTGACCAGCGTCCACATAATAACTTGCCACGATGAACGCATACGAGTCGGAATCTGATATTTTTATAACACAAAATAAATTTTTTGAAACCAATGGTTCTGGAAATGACACAGATGCTATACTAAGCGATGCTTTGGAGCTAGAGAAATCTGGGACTGAGACACTTCCTAATTTCAACTTAAATACCAGTTTTAATCAGGTTTTTAGTGATATTTCTGACACTGAGTTGATCCGCTCAACTGGTGAAGCCCTACGTCAAATTACACAGAATGCAGAGAATAGTGCCCATTACTCTGTGCCGATCCCGGATAGGGACAGAGATGTACTCTCTCATTCTCGCTTTGCCAAAAAAACTGAAAGCAAAAGTCAATGGGCATTAAGGCTTTTTGAGGGTTGGATGGAAAACAGACAGAAAGTCCAAGTCAACAGACGTGATATCAGACATGTTAGTGGTGACATTTTATCCATGGACAGTGATATGCTTGACTATTGTTTGGGTGCCTTCATTTTTAAGGTTCATAGGGAGAACGGGGACGAGTATCGTGGTAATACTTTGTATGAAATTTTGATTGCCATCCAGCATTATCTTCGCGAGAACGGACGATTCGTGACCATAATGGATGACGAAATCTTCTCCAGCACTAGGAATCTTCTAGATCAGAAAATGAAGTCATTAGCAAGGGCAGGGGTTGGAATTGAAAAACAGCAAGCAAATGTCATAACAGTGGACGATGAGGAGAGAATGTGGAATGAAGGGATTTGGGGTTCTGACTCTCCCGATAAACTCAGAAACACTTTATTGTATCTTCTTGGATTGAATTTTGCTCTGAGGGGTGGCCAAGAACATTACAATTTGCGTGCGGACGAAAACAGTCAGTTGAAAGTTAACTTTGATCATAAAAGTGGCTTGAGATTCCTTGAATACACTGAGGATATATCAAAGTGCAATATGGGTGGTATCGATCACAGAAAGCTCAAAAAGAAGCAAAGTAAGGCATTTGCTAACACCCTTAAACCCGACAGATGTGTAGTAGCCTTGTACGAAAAGTATATTTCATTAAGACCCAAACAGGGAAGATGTGTGTATCTATATTTGCGTTCTCTCAACAAACCTACTGAAACGCAATGGTATGCAGATGCACGCGTCGGTATCAATACTCTTTCAAAAGTGGTTAAAACTTTGTGTGCTAACGCTGGAATAGATGGTTTCTTTACAAACCATTCCCTGAGAGCCACCGCAGCAACGCGTATGTATCAAGCCGAGTTGCCGGAACAAATAATTTGCGAAAAGACTGGCCATAGATCTGACGCTGTGAGGAATTACAAACGCACCGGCGTGGAGCAGGAACATTTTGCTAGTGACGTTGTACAGGGGGTTAAGCGAAAAACATCTGACAGTGACGTTAATGATGAGAGAGTTTCTGTGGCTGCTGCAAAGAATTCAAACAAGTCCGTCCGAGTCCGAAAAGGCGATCTTGTCATAGATATACCAGTCTAAATGACAATGATTTCCAAATCAATGGCACCAGTAAATGTATTATTTTTTTAGTTTATTGTGCGATTAAGTCACCGCTGCGTTTCAACAGTTAGGACTTAATTTTAAAATAAACCAAAGAAATAACACATTCAATTCAAAAAATTTTTTGTAAGTATTTGTAGAAATTAATTTTTCAAATGTTTTCAAATTTGTTATGTGCTTACAGGCCAATCTCACAACCAACCCATGTGTTCGTGGTATTATCACTGGAGGTGACTCGGTTTATATGGTATACTTCCAGCTAATTATTGTTTTGAAATAAAATTTGTGTGTCCTTTAATTTTGTCTTTTCATGAAGTCCCTATCTATATTTCGATCACATCATGTGAGACAAGTGAAATATCCAATTGTTTGCAATGGGATAGTTGACTCAATTCAACTATCCAACAGTCAAGCGTTGGATATTTAACTATCCAATGCCTTAATGGTGATTAGTGTATCTAAACAGCTACCATACACAATAGATGACGTCACAGAAAGTTTTTAATCTAGGAATGAGCTTCGAGACGCACAACAATCTCGTTCGTCTGCCGTTAACCAGAGCGAAATTAGTCAGCTGCTACGCTCGCTATTGTCTTCATGCAGACAAAGTCACAGCGAGGGAGTTCATGAGACTGATAGGTCTGTGCGGAGCTCATTCCGATGGGGCGGTTACGCACTCGTCCTCTCCAAATTTTCTTGACTCAGAATTGGAGTGTGAAGATTCATTCGCTCGACATAGACGTTCTCTTGTCAGATCAAGTGAAACAAGAGATTCAGACTTGGGCAAACATTCAGTGGTTAACTCAGGGAGTTCCGCTGCAGTTGCCGGATCCGAGTTTTACGATTATGACGAATGCCAGTCAAACAGGTTGGGGTGCATCATTGATCCCAACGGATTCGAGATGCCAGGGTCTTTGGGATCCACAGTTCCTAAGCAAGCACATAAACATCAAGGAAATGATGTCAATTTGGCTTGCGTTACGTCATTGGATGGACATTATTCACAAAGCTCATGTCCAAATCCTATCCGACAATACGACAGTAGTGGCGTATATATGGAACCAGGGAGGCACTCATTCCGTTCCGTTATTCAATTTAACGGAAAGAATCCTGTTTGCTCTAGAGCATCAAGTTCTACTTTCGGTCCATCATATACCGGGTCATCTGAATGTACTAGCAGACTCCCTTTCACGGAAGGGTCGCTTGTTGCTGTCGGAGTGGAGTCTCAACAAACAAGTATTCAATCAGATTTGCTACCAATGGGAATGGCCAATGATAGACTTATTTGTGACACATCTCAACAATCAGTTGCAGACGTATGTGTCACCGTGTCCGGATCCAAGAGCATTTGCAGTAGACGCTCTATCGATCTCATGGGACGGAATGATAGGATATGCGTATCCTCCAGCGCCGTTGATTTAGCAAGTATTGCTAAAAATAAAACAATCTCAATGCAAGATTCTGTTGGTAGCATCTCTGTCTCCACAGAGACCGTGGATAAATCTACTCAGGTGTCTGTTGTGGGACCTACCGTGAAAGCTTCTTCCACGGGAGGATCTTCTTTCGCAGGGGAAACCGCGTCAACTTCATCACAACCCGCAAGGTCTCAACCTTCACGTTTTTCCGTTGTGCGGTCCTTCTTGCATGGCAAGCACTTTACAGGACGAGCAGTGGACGTGATTTCTAACTGTAGGAGGACCTCCTCTTCGCTAAACTACGCGGCTAAGTGGAAGGTTTTTCGTCGTTGGTGTAGGGATCATTCTGTTGATATTTTTGATCCCTCCATACCAGACTTGCAAACTTTCTAGTATACTTGTTTGACGAAATCAAACTGCAGCCTGTTACTATTAAGGGTTATAGGTGTATGTTATCTGATACCTATGCACACCACGATAGTTTACAAATTGGATCTAATGTCTCTTTATCTAAGTTAGTTAGAAACTTCTCGATAAATAGACCCAGAACTCTTAGATTAATTCCTAAGTGGAATTTAGCTTGGGTTCTTCTTAAACTGAAGGAAAAGCCATTTGAGCCTCTTGGGACAGTAGATTTCAAATTCTTGTCTTATAAGACAGCTTTTCTCTTAGCTTTCTCTTCTGCTAGAAGAGTCAGTGAGCTTCATGCACTATCGGTGGACGATTCTCACTATCGTAGTGTCGGGAACACTATCACCTTCACTACTAATGTTGGATTTTTAGCTAAGAATCAGGCTCCTAATAAATATCCGGAACCGATTGTTATTAAGGCGCTGCCGTCTTCAGACGGGCGTAGGCCTTTACTCTGTCCTGTTAGAGCTTTACGTATTTATAAACAGAGATCTCAGTTTATCAGAAAGGGACGAAAACGTTTCTTTCTGTCTCTGATGCCTAATAGAAAGGACATTTCGGTCCATTCTATTGCTAGATGGATTCAATTAACTATCCGTACTGCTTATGAAAATTTATCTTCTTCTCAGCAGTCTGTGCTTAAGATTTCGGCTCATGAAGTAAGAGCTCTTTCTATTTCTTGGGCTTACGCAAATAGTGTTGCTATTACAGATTTAATGAAGGCTGCTTATTGGTCTCAGCCATCCACATTCACAAATTTTTATCTCAGAAATATTGAGTCCATTTCTGGAGACCTGCATTGTTTAGGTCCGTTATCTGTTGCTCAGAATGTCGTCCACTAAACAGTTGCAACTATAGTTATGCAGGCTTTCTGTTCCGGCAGTGACTCCGTCCGGCTGCCCTCTTCGCTCTGGGCTATTTGACCCAGGGGAAGGGGGAGGGGGGAGGGTGTTCCCTTAGGTCACCTGCTTTATAGTGAAAAGCAAGGGAATTCCTCCTCCGGAGTCAGTATTTCTGAGTCGTTTCCGGGATGGTTTCAAAGTGTAATATTAATGTGCAAAATTCATTCATGTCATATTTTTAAAGTGTAGCTCGGTGTGAAGCATTTGTATATGTCAAGTGTCAAACGGGCTTTAATATACAATCCTCGGACACTTTTAAAGAATATAAAGAGTCTCAATTCTCTGGACTAACTTTATTTATTGGCTTACTTTAAAAATAATTAGTATAAAGGGTTATACTGGATGTTAATAGAGAACATGAATGTTATTGTGCTCAATTATGAAGGGTATTGTATCTTTCTAATTTATCATAAAATAAGAAAGATACATGTAAAGCCTAATACCCCTTTTCTCCTTGAGGGGTTGACTCTATATTATATAGTTGAGCTTATTGGATTTTCCTCTATGTCCTAGGCCCTCCAGCCTTTTTACTATTCAGCTATGTCTGAGTCATTGGTACAGTATAAAAATGTTAAAAAATTTATAGTAATTTATATATTTTTTATACTTACCAATGACCCAGACGGGGATGGCCCTCCCAGGAGTTGGGAACTCATACCTCCCCGCTGAGTACATAGCGCTTACCAGGCACTGCTTGTAAGAATGATAATTGGTGCCAATTTCGGAAAGTCCTTGACACTGCACATGCGCAGTAAGGGCAAAGTATGGAGGTCCTTCAGGACATGATTTCTTTTGGTTTTAGATGCAAATTTTGGGGATTGGGGGCCAAAATTTGTGTTTGGCCCTAGATTTTTAAGAGTTAGCACCAGCTATGTCTGGGTCATTGGTAAGTATAAAAAATATATAAATTACTATAAATTTTTTAACTTTTGAGTGAAAAATTGAAACTTTTTAGTAATTCATGAATTTATTTTGCAAGTATCGTCTGCTACCCGAAATGGGTAAAAGGTTAAGAATGGCCATTTCCAGCTACTGATACAGTATGATGATCATGCAAGTAAATAAGTATGTCGGCAAGTAACTTGCATGCTTTACTCCATCTCATATAATTGATATGAGTCAGTATGGCAATGTTTGCCTGTTTTGGAACAAGTTTGTTCCTTTGTTGACCAGTCCTGAAAATAAGCAATCTGACATTTGCAGAATGAGGTCCCCAGAGGGTGAATTTGATGATGCTATCCCATATGGCAGGCCAATATATCCTCTGGGTACCTCTTTCTGTTTAGTTATGACACCCTGATTCAGATTGAGGTTCATAGAGGGTAAATTTAGTGATGCTACCCTGCTGTGTGGGGTAGCATCACTAAACTCACCCTCTGGGGACCTCATTTTGCAGATGTCAGTCTGCTTATTTTCTGGCTTGTTGTTGACCCATATAATACAGCAGTTCAAAAGTAATGGTCAATCGAATAAATACTTTTTTGATCAATCAAGATGTTGATCATTAATTAATTGGTTAACCGTTTCAGCTCTAAAAATCAATGATTTAACTGGTTTGCTTATAGGATCCCTTATTTGGACCAACATGGTTTCACAATAAAGTTCTATTACTCATAGATTTTAACCCTTTACCCATCGTAATGACCAAAACCGGCCATCGCTAATCTAAAAAATCACCAATTAATTTTCATTTTTTGTCTCAAAGACATAGGTTATGATCCCTCATTGGAACGAGCTCATCCCCAATGAGGGGTCATAACCTATGTTTTGAGACAAAAAATGAAAAAAATTAGTTATTCAAGAATTTTCTTTTTGTAAGTGTCGTCTGCTTTTCATGTTAGGTAAAGGGTTAATATAAGGAATCATATGCTATGTGTTTGAGCAAAAATTGAAAATAATAAATTTGAAGGTCAATTTTCTGCTGCAACAAGCATATTTGTATGCAGCAATGCCGATCGGTTTGTTAGTCAGTTGGGGTGTCAGACAGAGCAACCATTGAGTTTTAATCTGTTAGTCGGGGTGTCAGACAGTATGACCATGGAGTTTTAATCTCCGCACGTTTTAAAATACTTGGTAGAATGACATCATGTTTGTTGCAAGTGTACCTTATTGAGAGGTCTAGCCCCGTATTTTTATTGGAGTTATTGCCCTTTATGGACTTGGAATTTGTTAGAGATGGGCATTATACCGAAAAACCAGATCTATACGATCTGAACCATTTATTGAAATTCAAAAGCATCTGAATTTGTTAGGCTTGATAGCAGTTGAAGGGTTCATTTTCATGAAAGAAGTGATTAATTTTCTTTTCAGTTTTGTTAATCCCTTGTGGGTCTGGGCAGGCCTGAAAATAAGCAGTCTGACATCTGCAGAATGAGGTCCCCAGAAGGTGAATTTGATGATGCTATCCCATACAGTGGGCCAATTTATCTTCTGGGTACCTCTTTCTGTTTAGTTTTATACAGATTGAGGTTCACAGAGGGTAAATTTAGTGATGCTACCCTGCTGTGCAGGGTAGCATCACTAAATTCACCCTCTGGGGACCTCATTTTGCAGATAACAGTCTGCTTATTTTCTAGCTTGGGTCTGGGAAATTGTCCTGAATTCCCACTAGACTACAATGTAATTGTATTGCCACCAAGTGTGGTCACACTTTTTTGAGCTCCTGCTGTTTCATAGTTTTCTACTGGACATTTTTGGATTTATCTGCTGGAAATTGCAGTACATATTCCCTACAAGTTATGTATTATTTTGATGTGACTTTGAAGATAAAATTTTTCATCATTTTTGTGTTTTTTAACAAAAAAAAAAAAAAAAAATCTGAAATTAACTGAATATTTCTCCATCTTGGATTCTTTCCTCAAGTGCAGAGTTAATCCTGATTATAACACCTATTGTTCTGAACCAGATTGGACTGTTAAACCCATTTGCCACTTTATTCACTGCTAATGAGAGACACAGCTAGTGCCATTACATTCATGTGTTTCAGTAATGACAATTAAAATGTGTTTATTAAATTACACCTCAGATGAGCTCCATTCAATTAACAACACAATGGATCACCTTAAGCATCGACCTAAAGCATATGTTTTTAAAGCCATGAAAAAACAAAGAATACTAAAACCAGAATTTTGTTTTACCAACAACAGCTCAGATAAAGTATACCAACCAAAGAGATTAAAAATTCAACACAGACAAGCAATAAGACCAAAGCCTATTAACTCTGGTGTGAATACCAACAACATTCATGTTATCAGCATAGATACCACTTCTCTTTCCCAGAAAAAAGTACCTCTTTTGAACTTCGGACTACTGAATACAAGATCTGTTACTGGAAAGGAACATGACCTAAAGGACTTCATACAAGACAACAATCTCAGTGTTTTGGCTCTAACGGAAACATGGTTGAAAGAAAATGTTAGTGACAGGTTTTCTATTGGACAACTATTGCCACCAGGTTTCTCCATTTTACATAACTCACGGGGGAATGCCCTAAAAGTAAAACATCATCCTGACACCTATAAAACTCAGCCATCTTTTGAAATGCTAGACTGCCTCATGTCGACCAACAGTTCACGTTCACTTCGATTACTCATAGTTTACCGACCGCCACCATCAAAAAGAAACAAACTTACATCAGCACAATTTTTAAATGAATTCTCAGAATGTCTGTCCTTCTATGCCTTGTATGGAGGAGATATAGCTATTGCCGGCGATTTCAATATCCATGTTGACAATTTAAATGACACTTTTACGAAGCAATTTACTAATCTGTTCGATTCATTCGGCTATTCACAACTGGTTTTGAAACCTATTCACAACAGAGGACACACCTTGGATCTAATTCTTGTTCGTCAAAGTAACAGCACGTCAGTACAAAACATCTATGTCACAGATCCAGCATTATCTGATTACTATGCAGTCTTGGCTGAATTGACACTAGCAACCTCCAAAATTCCTCCCAAGAAAATTACTTATCGAAAATATAAATGCATCAACATTGATTCCTTGAAAATGGATATAAGTTCATCAACACTGTCTCCAAATTATTTTTGTAGTAGTCATGGATCATCTGAGCAACTGTTATCTTTATTTGAAGAAACTCTTAAGGGCATCATGGCTGAACATGCACCACCAAAGTCAAAAGTTATAACTCATAGGGAAAAAGTGGAGTGGTTTACAGAAGACGTTAGAGCTTCTAAACAACAGCGTCGCAGACTTGAGCGTCTATACAACAAAACGAAGCTTGAGATTCACCGGCAAATGTTCTGCCACCAAAGAAATACAACTAATAAGATCATCAAAAAAGCGAAGAGGGAGTACTACAATTCCCTGATAGAGGGGTCATCAAATACTAGGGTGTTATTCTCGGTAACCAATAGTCTCCTTGGTAAAGAACAAAAAGTCATTCTCCCAGATCATCTAAATACCAATGAAATTCTGGAAAAATTCAGTGATTTTTTCATAACCAAAATTCAATTAATCCTGGATAGTATACCATCACGTGAACCACCAGAGTTTGATCAACTTGACATAAAAAGAGATTTTTCCAGTTTTCACACTGTCTTGGAAGAAGATATTTGAAAAATGATTTTGTCATCATCCAATAAATTCAATGATCTAGATGAAATTCCAACATTCCTTCTGAAAGAGACAATTGATCATCTTCTGCCAGCCATATCATCTATTATATCTGCATCCCTTCATGAGGGATTTGTTCCACGCCCACTGAAAAAAGTACTTGTTACTCCACTCATCAAGAAGCCATCTCTTGATCCTGACAACCTGAAGAATTATCGACCAGTATCGAACCTCTCTTTCCTGTCTAAATTTTTGGAAAAGGTTGTTGCTTCACAATTCAAAAAAACATCTGCATGAAAATGGTCTTTTAGAGCCTTTCCAGTCTGCATACAGAGCCAATCACAGTACAGAGACAGCTTTACTGCGAGTCAACAACGACATTGTTAAATCAGTGTGAGGGTAAGGCTGTACTGCTTGTTCTCTTGGATTTGTCAGCAGCATTCGACACAGTCGACCGTGATATTCTTTTGCAGACATTGACACAGCATGGCATATGTGGAACTGTCTTATCATGATTTCTAGTCATGTCTTGGCTGTGTGCAAGGCAGTCAGGACATGTCTAGATATTACGGCTCAGAAACTGGACATGTACAGGTTGTAATAAATAATAATAATTGATTTTGTAAAAGCGTAAAACCACGAAGAGTGCCCTAAAACGCTTCACAGAAATAAAATACACTTTTCTGAAAATAAAGAGTCACATGTTTCAGTTTCCAAACTGATACCATAGTATACACCCCTAAAAATACCAAAACCGATATCAAACTGATACCATGGTATACACCCCTAAAAATACCAAAACCGATACCAAACTGATACCGTGGTATACATCCCTAAAAATACCAAAACTGATACCAAACTCAAATTTCCAATACTGCTCATCCCTAAAATACCCAAACCAATATCAAACTAATACCATGGTATACACCCCTAAAAATACCAAAACCAATGCCAAACTGATACCATGGTATACACCCCTAAAAATACCCAAACCGATATCAAACTGATATCATGGTATACACCCCTAAAAATACCAAAACCGATACCAAACTGATACCATGGTATACACCCCTAAAAATACCAAAACCGATACCAAACTGATACCATGGTATACATCCCTAAAAATACCAAAACCGATACCAAACTGATACCATGGTATACACCCCTAAAAATACCCAAACCGATATCAAACTGATATCATGGTATACACCCCTAAAAATACCAAAACCGATACCAAACTGATACCATGGTATACACCCCTAAAAATACCCAAACCGATATCAAACTGATATCATGGTATACACCTCTAAAAATACCAAAACCGATACCAAACTCATACCATGGTATACACCCCTAAAAATACCAAAACCGATACCAAACTGATACCATGGTATACATCCCTAAAAATACCAAAACTGATACCAGACTCAAATTTCCAATACTGCTCATCTCTGAATTTTGTTTCATTTAGCAAGTTGCAAGGTTTGTGATTACCCTGATCTGTTTTGGTGTACTGCAGTTCTAGTGTACTGCAGTTCTATTTTGCTAGGTAAAGGGGTAACAGGGGTATTCATTGAACAGGGATTTGGGTGTTTCCTTGTATTCTAGAGACAAACTGAGCAATTATTCTATTACATCTTGTTTGACAAAGCACATGGAGCTTTGTCAGACATGATATAGTGGAGCAGTGTTAATTGAATAGCTAGTTTGCCGTTGAAAATTATTCATTTAACAGGAGTATTCAATTAACAGGGATTGTGTCACTTTCTTGTATTCCAGAGATAAACTTAGCATTTATTCTATTATATCTTGTTTGACAGAGCTCTATGAGCTCTGTCAAACAGGATATAATAGATTAAATGCCTGTATTGGATTTACTGAGGCCAAATAGGCCTATAAACAAAGAAAAAACTGGGGGGAGTTAGGGTAATTTCTTGACAGTTTATAAATGTTTTTATTCAATTAACAGGAGATTACTCTATAACCTATATTCAGTTAACAGGTCAAATTTGTACTGGAGGTATGGTAAATGGTTTTGTGTTGGAGAATTTTATTCAGTTAAGAGATATCCAATTAAGTGGGCTCCACTGTATTAGTTCTTAGATTGAATACGTGTACTGGACAAAGAGGCAAAATGTACCCCGGTCGGGGGCACGGTGGCTCAGTAGGTAGAGGTGCAGACTGCAAACCGAGAGGTCCTCGGTTTGAGTCCCACCTGTGTCAACCACGTTGTGTCCTTGGACAAGACACTTCACCCCCATTGCACATGTGGGGGCACGATGACGCTTTGCACTAAGGCGTACTGCACTCGATGGTGCACCTGTCTTCAACCCTGCTTGTGTGAAGTTAGTATGTTGGGGAGTTGACAGTTGCTCCGTGGTTCTCTCCGGGTACTCCGGCTTCCTCCACCCGTTAAACTGTCGTGGTCATGATTAGCCATTGTGCTGAAATATGTGACCTTAAACACCAGTAAATAAATAAATAAATGTATCCCGATCAACCAAGACGTCTCTTTCCATACGTTTCTAAGAGTGTTGAATGAAATACCTATCATTATCTAAGAATACAGTTATCACAAATTTAACCCTTTACCCAACGAATCGCCCGCATCTGCCCGCGTAATATGCAAATTCAGCAGCTGAAAAAATATTGTTCATGAAAAATTTCAACAAAACCATATTATTTGACCCCTCTTTGGAACGAGCTCGCCGAGCTCATTCCAATGAGGGGTCACATGATATGGTTTTGTTGAAATTGTTTGGAAAAAAAATAAAAAATGATATTTAAAATCATAAATTTTGATATCGTCTGCGTTGGGTAAAGGGTTAAGAAAGGTATTATTGAGCTTGTTCCATTGAAGGGCCACATGATATGGTTTTGATGAAATTTTTGGAAAATTTGAAAAAATAATATTTAAAATCATAAATTTTGATTTCGTCTGCATTGGGTAAAGGTTTAAGTGATGATGTCTCCATTGATTGATCACCCAAGTTGATAATTCTACTTTGCTGTTCGAAGCGATATTGCTGGGTTTTTTCTCCTAGACATCCTTGAAAAGTCTGGAATTTCTAATCTTTGGATTCTTGAAAATATTGTGTGATGGTAATGAAAACTCCATAAAGTGAATACTCATTTAAGTGCAGGGACCCTGTTGCAGGGCTGGGGTAATTGTAATTGGTAATTGTAATTACCTCTAATTAATTACTTTTTTTTAAAGTAAGTGGCTGTAATTGGTAATTGAGGAATTTTTCAGTTACATGTAATTGCAATGTAATTAATTACATTGAAAATTCTTCTGTTATTGCAATTACTTTTCAATTATATCAATCAAAAAATGTTTTCAAAACTTACTTTCAGTGTTCAAAAATCCACCAGCACATTTGGAGTATGTTTCAATATTTATGTCTCTCTTCTTACAGGACTAATATCTCTGATGTTGAGGTTTGTTTGATGAATTGTTTGCAGTGATATGTTTAGATAATCATAATAGCCCAAGAACATTAGGTTTCACTAGGGAAAAAAATCGGAGAAAGCTGATTTTTTTCAGGGAATGTCGAGTACATGTCACTGAACGATTAGACAAAAGTCCCCTAAAATCCCAGTTGAGCTTTTTTTTCTACAGCCTTTTTTCGAAAACGCGTTTGAAAAAAATAAAAAAAAATCGCACGAACTTTGTAACCTCGAATTGATCCAACTGTATTTTTTGTTTACGCGTATTTCGAGCTACATAATGTCTAATATACATTTACCTAGAGGAAAATGTGCATTCTGTGACAATTTCTGCGAAAAATTATTGAAAATTCACCAAAAAGTATCGGATTTACGCAAAAAATGACGATTTTCCTAACGGATTTGCCCAAAGGGCCGTAGTACAGAACGGGATGTTAGTTGGACAGACGATAAAAAATCCACCACCATTTGAAGACTTTTATCATTGCTTACAAAATAGACATTATGGAAGACCCCCTCTGCTTCTGGCCGAGTTCCCCTTTTGGCATAAAATTCGTCAGCATGAGAACTCAACTATTTTCGGGCTTGGGACCGAACAGACACATCTGTGTCTGGCAGCATTAGATCAATAAATAATATTTACAGAATGTACAAAAATCAATAAATAATATTTACAGAATGTACAAATCAATCAACATGGATTAAGTTACATTGACTATTATCAACGCTATATACAGAAATGACATGACCTATATACATATTATTCATCGAACTCAGAAATTTCCGACAGGACAGTGTTTCTGTGGTTGTTACAAGAATCCGAACTGCAATTACACAAACCTGAGCAAGAGAGTCCTGCCTTCTTACACCCACACCTTTTTGTACAAGCACTCTTGCAACCACAACTGATCAGATTCAGTAGGTTATCGGGGGCACATGGCTTTGTGGCTGCAGTCGGTACAAGAAGTCCATTGTCTAGCGACCACCCCCAATCCGTCGGAGGAAGCGAAGTGCCCAGCCATTGTTGGACCTGGAGATAACATCTGTAGACATGTTGTGCAGCATCGCTGCTTGGTGGGAGTGAGGCTAGGTCGATGGGTTTATTCAGTTTAGATTTTGCTACATAACGCTTGTAAGTGACATATCTATATTGGTCGAGAGAGGAAACAGTTTTACTCCCGTATAAGATCAGGAGAAGTTGTTCCCCGGCAACGGCTACTGCACTTGGTGTACTGTCATCCGCCAAAATTGTGTTGACATACTGTTGTGAGTCGCTAGTAACATTGGAGACAATTGTACTGAATACTTTCTTCTTACCAACTCGAAAGAGTGCAGAAGTAGTGTCACAACCACTTATAGAATGTGCTACAAGGAGGTTGCTTCTATGGTCACCCATTTTGGTTGCTATTTCACTAACTGAAACTAGTAAGTTTGGGGTAATGGAATACATCATGTGAATATTACATCCCGGTTGAACTCGAGAGGTAAGAATGACTAACAAGTCTGTGTCTGTTCCCACGACAACATTGTTGTCATCTTGAGCGATGTCAAGTGCAGTTTCGGCTATAAGTACATCAGCATCAGCCTCGGCCTGCTTGGACTGAATATTGATAGCAGATAGCTCCTGCATTAGAAGATCGATCAGTTGGGTTTTGTTCTTGGCATTTGCAAGGAAATCGGATTGGGGTGTGGTGGCTGGTAACTCGGGTGAGATATTGATATCAATGGAATACCTGTCTTTAGATCTACGGGCTTGTTCCATGCCCTTTGTCGACATTGTACAAGCATAACCATCAAAAACAACCACGACGTTCGCCCCAAAATGTCTCACTAGATAATTGGAATATGATGTACATATGTCCTTATATGACGACTGTTTAGGCCATACAACTGCCCTCAATAAAAATCCACCATCAACAACAAACAGAGAATGTTCTGGGATTTTAGTTTGCTCGGAACCGTATGTTTTGAGGATCTTACCGAGCGTGCTTTTCTGTGTCTTCCTCATTCCAGCAGAATCAAACAATGCTGGTGGTTTCGGGGCGAGTTCATATTTGAGATACTCTTCCATCTCTGCTTGTGACTGAATAACACATGTGATGCGGTTGAACAGAATTGTGGGGTCAATCACTACCTTACTTCCACAGACTTTGATGCTATTTGCCATCGATTCGAAAGATTTCACAGCGTCAACACGTCGTAGTTTGATGCTGCTGAACGTTTTGCTTACAACATTCGATACGCAACATTCACCAATTTTGCGAACTTGGTCACAGTTCACAGTTTCGTCGGCCACAAGCCCGGTCGCTATAGAGACTAATTGTAGTGGATCTCTATTCTGAAAAGGGGAATGCACTCTGAGCCAGTTCAATAATTTGGTGATATCATTGGCATCAGTCAATTGTGAACTTTGACGGAGATCCCGATGTTGTTCGCCATGACCAGTGTGAACATGAACAAAATTTTCGAGAGCATTACATATCGGAAGGCAAAGAGGTAGTCCATGTACCCATTTCGCAACAGTGCTATCGGTTATTCCCCTGCCATGTGTGAGACCACCAGGGAGCTTGAACATTCTCATTAAACACTGCTCTATGGTCTGATCAGAATATATCCCGTCCCAGAATTTATCTGAGCGCCTTATGGTAAAGTAACCTTTCTCAGTGAACAACTTCAAATCATCCTGTTGTATTATTTCTGTTAGCTCATTCATCTGCTGCAAATAGAGATGAGAACTTTTTGCGTATGCAAAATGACCACCTGCGTGAAATACTGGAAACATATTGCGAACACAATATGTGTGGAGTTCCCAGTCGCCTGTGCGCTCTGCTCTCAAGAACAACTGGAGAAGACCTATTTGCTCGTAGTATTGTACCCAAAGCTTTCCTGTGCGTCCTACGGACGCATTCTGGAGCAGTTCGTGTAAATTTGACAGTAGATGGTTGACACTTTCTTGATTGACAGCGTCAGCTGTTGTACAGTCACCTCTGGCAAGTCCACAGAATATTTCATTGACTTCTGTGAATGAGAAAAGTCGATGCCGTTTGAATTTGAGTTTAGGGGGTATGGTCAATATTTCACACGTTTCACCAGTTCATTATGGAATAAATGACTATTGTTATATATCATTATAAAGCCACTGCTTTTCTGCAATTTTCGATATATAATTTAACTCCCAAAGTAGTCGTAGATTTGATTTAATGGACGTTGTGTACCGTTGTGTGTATGAAAACAATAAATTATTTTTATACTGTACCAATGACCCAGACTTAGCTGGTGCTAACTCTAACAAAACCAGGGCCAAACACAAATTTTGCCCCCCAATCCCCAAAATTTGCATCCAAAACAAAAAGAAATCATGTCCTAAAGGACCTCCATACTACGCCTCTACTGCGCATGCGCAGTGACGCAGACGTCCCGAAATTGGCGCCAATTATCATTCTCTGTTTGACCCTTCATCAGTCAACATCTCACTGATCTTTGTGCTTGTAAATCTCAGTTTAAAGGATGCCAGACACGTAATTTTTGGAGAAAATGTGATTCTAAGGAGGATAGAAGGAGGAGAGGAAAAAGAAGTGACAAAAAATAATCAGGGCTGTACTTAAAATTTTTTGATGAAATTATGTTAAGTTGCCTATTTTCGAGGCATGGGCCTCTTGTTGTCATTCTTGCTAAATGTTGCACTGCTTATTCAGTGTTTCCTCTCCCCTAGCCTTCTAAAGTCCCCCCTTGCAATTCTCCCATGCTTTTGGCATATTTTTGAGAAATTTCATTTCTAAAATTTCCTGGGAGAGTTGCTTGGTTACAGAATGTTTTCTGTTATTTTCCCCATAGTTACGTTTTCACCCATGGGTGTATACTGTTTGTGTTCTGCATCTTCCATCTGATGTTCTGCAGATTCTCCCCTGGGAGTCTCTGTTTTGCATCAGATAGAGTGTAATTTGATGACTGATTCCGGGCCAGTTTTTTCAGTGCCTGGAGTCATGTTTTCTGGTGTTTTTACACTGTTTGTTTACATTGGCAACAGCCTTTTTTGAGGGGGGCTGTTTGCCTTTGCTGTAGTTTATCTCACTATAAGATACATTTATATTATCCGTAAGTGTCTCATTAATTATTTAATATAAATTTAAAATTTTTGACCACACTTTGCCATCGGATCCATCGGGGCTCAACGTTACTTTTCAGCAACTTGGGCTTCGCTGAAAAAATATTTTTTCAAAATTATTTTGATTTGCAATTGTTTTTTCATTTATTAATGGATCATGTTATTATGTATCTTTGTGTCAGGGGTTTTTGCGAGTAACTAGGACTTATTGTTGTTCTTTCACAATGAAGGGACATTGTTCAAATTGTAATAGGAAGAAATCTTCCTCTGACTTTCATGATCATTGTATTAATTGTAGTCAGTGTTCTCGCATTAATCCCTATCCTATATGTGAATATTGGGATGAGAAACATTGGAAACGTGTGTCACGATATGTTGTTTCTGGAGAAAGGGCTATGCCAGCTCTTTCTCCGCAAGGTCACTCTACTCTCTCAGTTTCTATTTCAGAGGAACCAGAACAGGGTGATGTTTCCATGTTATCTTCTACAAGTGTGCGTCCGTCGTCACAAATGAATTCAGAGCTAGCGGCAAAAGTGCTCATGGAGATTAGACAAATGTCGTCCGCTAGCTCGCCCGGTGTAGCGTCCATTCACCGAATGGTTCGGCAGCCGGGTACGTCCGATGCGGTCCAGGAGGAAATTTTGGGTGATGCGAGCACTATAAACATAATAGATGCACACCCAGTGACGGCGGATAGTGAGCGAGATCGGAGGAAGCCTTTGAGTCCGGTTCCTAGCTCGTCCAGGTCCAGCCGGGCAGCGAGCGAGAGAGGCCCCTCTCTCGTACAACAACATCTGGGACCAGATGTTGTGGTACAAAATGTGTCTTTAGCGGAGCATACGTCCGTCGCTCTGGCTGCTCCATTGTATAAGCAGTCCGCGGAGACTGTTAAGGCTTCCTCTTCTCGTCAGCGCACACGACCGCACCTTGGCTGCGTGACCGCCGATATATTACCAGCTTCGCCGATCAAGGATTCTTCGGCGACCAGGTCACACCATCCGGCAGCCAGGGATTCGAGACTGATGGACTCCGGACGTTCGCATAGGAAAAGTATGCGGGAGCCATCTGATGCGGAGCTGCCCTCGGCGAAGCAGCGAAAGACTGCGCCTCCGCAGGTCTCGACGCCGGACATTCTTGTGCAGATAGCACAGCTTATCGCAGCATCCCAGCAGCCGACAGAAACGGTGTCGGATCGAGAATTATCCGACGGCGCTGGGTCGGTACGCTCCTCTGAAGCATCGGGGGCGGACGACCGGGAACATCATGAGGTCCGACCGGATGGTGAAAGGGATACGGATGACTTGGAGCTATCCCTTTCGGAACAACATAAAGCTGCGGTGGACTTCATCCGGCACTTTCTCCCTCAAGTTGTTCCGTCGGGCCAGACTGCTGCGGTTCCGGACAAGAGAATTATAGCGTCATTGGACTCTGAATTTTTTGAGCGGTTCAGGGACATCGCTCCCGAGTTTCCGTGGCAGTCCAATAATGTTGCAAGAACATTTGAATTATTGAACGACGCTATATTTAAACTTGCTTCCAGGACGGGGAAAGCAGGTTTCTTGTCCGCTAATACTCTCAACCTGCCTTTCATTAATGCAAGGAATAAATTTGATACGGCAGGACAGGGTATACCGAGAGTTCCTCTGCGTATGGACGACGAGGCGGAAGACTTAGAGCCATCATTACCGTCGTCGGCTTCTATTCCAACCGCGGTGTTGGAAACAGCTATTGCGTCTAACAGAGCCAATTTAGATGCCTTATCTTACGCAGATCACCTTACTAAGGCGTTATCACTGCGCCTTCAGGGGAAAGAGTTTCAGGATATACAATCCTCTTTAAGACTTCTTTCAAGGGCAGTAGCTTATTCCACGTGTAACTCCGCCCTTTCAGTGGCAAATCTGGAGTTGGTTAGACGTGACGCAACCCTAGCTACATCCACACTAGTGGATACTAAGGTGAAGAACTCTCTTAGAGTCGCTTCGGTCTCAGGAGAACTTCTCTTTGATGGCAAGCTTTCTGCTATTTATGATAAAATTACAAAGAAAGCTAAGGATTCTCTGTTGTTCAAATCTGCTCCTAAGAAGTCGGATACAGCAGACACGAATAAGACAGGCACTTCTGGGTCTAATGCGCCCAAGAGAGGTTCCTATAGAGGTTCCGGTGCGTCCTCTTGGTCTTATTCGAGAGACCGTCAGGGTAGCGACTCTCGGTCGGGATGTCCTTCAGGCCGGGACAATTGGTCGGACGCCCCAAGGTCGACGGGGCGAGGTGCGGGCCGTGGAGGACGTGGTTTCTCCTACCGCAGGCCTCGCAGGTCCAAGAGGTGATGGCTTAAACCTCTATCGCGTACCGGTTGGCGGAAGGTTGTCGAGCTTTTCACAAGAATGGGCGTCGATTACGGACGACCCTTGGGTGAGAGGAGTGACTTCGGAAGGTCTAAAGATATCCTTCAAACGAAAGCCTCTATTAACTCGAAGTCCAAAGTGGACTCATCTTCCGTCAAATCCGCAGAAAAGAGACGCTCTGTTATCAGAGGTGCAGTCTCTTTTAATGAAGAACGCGGTAGAGGTCGTAGAAAACCAGGAATCTCCGGGATTCTACAGCCATCTGTTTCTGGTTCCGAAACCAGATGGCTCGTTCCGTCCAGTCATAGATTTGAGCTGGATAAACAAGCTGATCGTCGCTCCGAAGTTTTATATGGAGACGATTCGATCGGTCAGAGCGAGTATTCGGGTGAACGATTATGCAACGAGCATAGATCTCAAAGATGCGTACTTTCACATCATGGTACATCCGACATTCCGAAAGTACCTACGCTTCGCAGTCCTAGGAGTGGTGTATCAATTCCGGGCGATGTGCTTCGGATTGAATCTAGCACCCTGGGCTTTCACTCGGGTAATGAACTCGGTAATGATCTATTTCCAAGCTCATTCGTCTGCAGTAACGTCGGCCTACCTGGACGACATTCTTCAGAGGTACGGCAACGAGTTAACGCTTCAGAACGATGTTCAGAATCTTCTTCTTTTGCTCCGACGTCTCCGTTTTATAGTAAACGAGGAGAAGTCGGATCTGGTGCCGTCCAAGTCATTCACTCATCTGGGAATGAGCTTCGAGACGCACAACAATCTCGTTCGTCTGCCGTTAACCAGAGCGAAATTAGTCAGTTGTTACGCTCGCTATTGTCTGCACGCAGACAAAGTCACGGCGAGAGAATTTATGAGACTGATAGGTCTGTGCGGAGCCGCTGCGGATCTCATTCCGCACACGTCCTCTTCAAATTTTCTTGACTCAGAATTGGAGTGTGAAAATTCATTCGCTCGATGTAGACGTTCTCTTGTCAGATCAAGTGAAACAAGAGATTCAGACTTGGGCAAACATTCAGTGGTTAACTCAGGGAGTTCCGCTGCAGTTGCCGGATCCGAGTTTTACCATTATGACAGATGCCAGTCAAACAGGTTGGGGTGCATCATTAATCCCAACGGATTCGAGATGCCAGGGTCTTTGGGATCCGCAATTCCTGTGCAAGCACATAAACATCAAGGAAATGATGTCAATTTGGCTTGCATTACGTCACTGGATGGACATTATGCACAATGCTCATGTCCAAATCCTATCCGACAATACGACAGTAGTGGCGTATATACGGAATCAGGGAGGCACTCATTCAGTTCCGTTGTTCAATCTAACGGAAAGAATCCTTCTGTTTGCGCTAGAACATCACGTTCTTCTTTCGGTCCGTCACATACCGGGTCGTCTGAATGTGCTAGCAGACTCCCTTTCACGAAAGGGTCGCTTGTTGCCGTCGGAGTGGACTCTCAACAAACAAGTATTCAATCAGATTTGCTACCAATGGGAACGGCCAATGATAGACTTATTTGCGACACATCTCAACAATCAGTTGCAGACGTATGTGTCTCCGTGTCCGGATCCGGATCCAAGAGCATTTGCAGTAGACGCTCTGTCGATCCCTTGGGACGGAATGATAGGATATGCGTATCCTCCAGGCCGTTAATTCAACAAGTATTGCTAAAGATAAAACAATCTCAATGCAGGATTCTGTTGGTAGCATCTCTGTCGCCACAGAGACCGTGGATAAATCTACTCAGGTGTCTGTTGTGGGACCTACCGCGAAAGCTTCCTCCACGGGAGGATCTTCTTTCGCAGGGGAAATCGCGCCAACTCCATCACAACCCGCAAGGTCTCAACCTTCACGTTTTTCCATTGTGCGGTCCTTCTTGCATGGCAAACACTTTACAGGACGAGCAGTGGACATGATTTCTAACTGTAGGAGGACCTCCTCTTCGCTAAACTATGCAGCTAAGTGGAAGGTTTTTCGTTGTTGGTGTAGGGATCATTCTGTAGATATATTCGATCCCTCTATACCAGACATTGCAAACTTTCTAGTATACTTGTTTGACGAAATCAAACTGCAGCCTGTTACTATAAAGGGTTATAGATCTATTATCTGATACCTGTGCACATCATGATAGTTTACAAATTGGATCTAATGTCTCTTTATCTAAGTTGGTTAGAAACTTTTCGATAAATAGACCCAGAACTCTTAGATTAATTCCTAAGTGGAATTTAGCTTGGGTTCTTCTTAAATTGAAGGAAAAGCCATTTGAACCTCTTGGGACAGTAGATTTCAAATTCTTATCTTATAAGACAGCTTTTCTCTTAGCTTTCTCTTCTGCTAGAAGAGTCAGTGAGCTTCATGCACTGTCGGTGGATGATTCTCACTATCGTAGTGTTGGGAACACTATCACCTTCACTACTAATGTGGGTTTTTTAGCTAAGAATCAGGCTCCTAATAAATATCCGGAACCTATTGTTATTAAGGCTCTTCCGTCTTCAGACGGGCGTAGGCCTTTACTCTGTCCTGTTAGAGCGTTACGTATCTATAAACAGAGATCTCAGTTTATCAGAAAGGGACGGAAACGTTTCTTTCTGTCTTTGATGCCTAATAGAAAGGACATTTCAGTCCATTCTATTGCTAGATGGATTCAATTAACTATCCGTACTGCTTATGAAGATTTATCTTCTTCTCAGCAGTCTGTGCTTAAGATTTCTGCTCATGAAGTAAGAGCTCTTTCTACTTCCTGGGCTTATGCTAATAGTGTTGCTATTACAGATTTAATGAAGGCTGCTTATTGGTCTCAGCCATCCACATTTACGAATTTTTATCTCAGAAATATTGAGTCCATTTCTGGAGACCTGCATTGTTTAGGTCCGTTATCTGTTGCTCAGAATGTCGTCCACTAAACAGTTGCAACTATAGTTATGCAGGCTTTCTGTTCCGGCAGTGACTCCGTCCGGCTGCCCTCTTCGCTCTGGGCTATTTGACCCAGGGCAAGGGGAAGGGGGGGGGGGGGGGTGGCGGGTGTTCCCTTAGGTCACCTGCTTTATAGTGAAAAGCAAGGGAATGCCTCCTCCAAGTCAGTATTTCTGAGTCGCTTCCGGGATGGTTTTAAAGTGTAATATTAATGTTAAAATTCATTCATGTCTTATTTTTAAAGTGTAGCTCGGTGTGAAGCATTTGTATATGTCAAGTGTCAAACGGGCTTTAATATACAATACTCAGACACTTTTAAATGACTACAGTAAAACCTGTCTTGAGAGACCACTGTCTTGAGAGACCACCTGTCTTGAGAGACCACATCTACCAGGCACCGATTGGTTTTACTCTATAATGGACCTGCTATGGGAGACCACCTGTCTTGAGAGACCACCTGTCTTGAGAGACCACCGTGACCTGGTACCAACTTGTATTTTTATGCCATAATGGACCTGTCTTGAGAGACCACCCCTTTGAAGACTGAAACCATGACAAAAACTTTCTACATGTTCTGGAATTGGAAAATCCATTGTGGTTATACTAACATAATTAAAAGTATTAAAAGCTCTTAATTGGGTTTCAATTGCTAACTCATTACAGATTGAGATGTTTTTATAAGACCCCTGTGAAAAGATTAGGATTATTGCTGAATAAACAATTTCATACATACCTGAAATGTGACAGATAGGAATAAAAATAAATTTGTGTTGAAAATCTTTTTGTAACAAATTGAAATGGACTGTTATAAAAATTATAAAAATAAATTAGTGTTGAAAATCTTCAATGAAGATTTTCAACACTAATTTATTTCTATAATTTTTATAACAGTCCATTTCAATTTGTTACAAAAACTTCATAAAAAAGAACAACTATAAACTAATTACAAAAATCCATTCTTCTCCATTTCTGTTATTCATTGACTTAAGAAAACCTGAAACCTGTTATGAGAGACCACCTGTCTTGAGAGACCACTTTTGTGTGGCCCAAAGGGTGGTCTCTCAAGACAGGTTCTACTGTATAAAGAGTCTGAATTCTCTGGACTACTTTATTTATTGGCTTGCTTTAAAAATAATTAGTATAAGGGATATACTGGATGTTAATAGAGAACATGAATGTTATTGTGTTCAATTATTAAGGGTAGTGTATCTTTCTAATTTAATATTAAATAAGAAAGATACATGTAAAGCCTAATACTCCTTTTCTCCTTAAGGGGTTACCTCTTTACTATATAGTTGAGCTTATTGGATTTTCCTCTATGTCCTAGGCCCTCCAGCCTGTTTACTATTCAGCTAAGTCTGGGTCATTGGTACAGTATAAAAATGTTAAAAAATTTATAGTAATTTATATATTTTTTATACTTACCAATGACCCAGACGGGGATGGCCCTCCCTGGAGTTGGGAACTCTTGCCTCCCCGCCCGCTGAGTACATAGCGCTGACCAGGCACTGCCAGTAAGAATGATAATTGGCGCCAATTTCGGGACGTCTGCGTCACTGCGCATGCGCAGTAGAGGCGTAGTATGGAGGTCCTTTAGGACATGATTTCTTTTTGTTTTGGATGCAAATTTTGGGGATTGGGGGGCAAAATTTGTGTTTGGCCCTGGTTTTGTTAGAGTTAGCACCAGCTAAGTCTGGGTCATTGGTAAGTATAAAAAATATATAAATTACTATAAATTTTTTAACTTTTCGTAATTTTGTACATTTTCGTGAATATTTCACCATTGAGTGTGAGGATTGGTACAAAGTTGGCATTTTCCGTTGGGGATATGTATTCTCAATATAATTCAGCACGATATTTATGATTCTCAGCCTACTAAGGCGAATAAGAATGAGAAATATGGAGCTGGGTCGAATTTTTTTTTAAATTTTTTTTTTCATCATAAAAACGCTATAACTAAAAAAGCTCAACTCGGATTCGCGGGGACTTTTCACTCTTTATCCGCAATGTGTGTCCCGGAAACATATAAAAAAATCAGCTTTCTCCAATTTTTTTCCTTACTTTCTCATTTTTATGTCTAATGTGCCTGGACTATAACATTACATCGCCTCAGTGTTAGAATATCCTTTGTCCCATAGGCGACATAGGACATTCTAGCACTCAGGCGACGATTATTTGGAGTGCATGTGCAACTCCTGAGAGAATCATTTGAATGAAAAATAAATTCTCGAATAATGAAGTTTAGTTTCTTTTGTCCAAGTTGAGTTTCAATTAGGGGATTAACACTTTAATTTAAAACTATGTTTAGTTTCTTTTGTCCAATTTGAGTTTCAATTAGGGGATTAACTGTATTGAAAGAAAGCCAATTAACTTGACTGACTTGCTGATCTAACGCATTTACTTCAGCTGTTACCTGCCACAACAAATGTGAGCATGATTGGAACAAGCTCAATGTTATGATGGATGGAAATTACACCGGCTGGGTGATTTGGTCATAATCCACCATCCATGTGTTGTGGTTGTGAAAAGTAATTGAAAGTAATTAAAAGTAATTAATTACTTTTCAAAAGGTAATTGTAAGGCTAAAAAAAATATTTTGATTCTCAGGCCCTCCCTTGTTGGATTTGAACCTCCTCATTAGAAATTTTTATTATGGCATGTTTTTTTAAGAATTTGTGAAAACTTGGAATGGTCATTTTTTCACATTTCTCAACATATAATTATTCAGCTGTGTTTGCAGTAAATTGGTTTTTCTTGTTGCAGTTTATGGGAGAGTGCCCAGAGGCACTCTCCCATAAACCGTAACAAGGCAAATTCTGATATACTGGATCATGATTTAATTATTTGCTGGTGTTTAAGGTCATATATTTCTGCACAATGGCTAATAATGGCCGCAACACTGATATAAACTCAAGTTTAACCAATCATTTAGAGCCATGTTTCCCATTTTAAAGGACTTCTACCCCAAGCATTGGTTACTAGGGCCTATTCTAATGGATCATGTTTGACAGATCTATACCATTAAAAACAATAAAATACAAATCCTTTTAGCTGTTGTTACGGCAGTTAGTTATAAAAGGTATACTATAATTACAGTAAAATACAACTTTTTCTCTTTTTCAAGTGGAAAGACAGCAAAAAGATTTTTTGAGTATACTCAACCCTTGACACGAAAAAAAAAAAAAAAAAAAAAAAAAAAAAAATCTTCCCTCCCTCACTGATTTGAAAAAAAAATTGCCTGAGAATCAATTCATTTTTTTATTTGGCCTAATTATAATTAATTACTTTTCAAAAACAAGTAATTGTAATTGCATTTTCCCAAAGTAGTTGTAATTGTTATTAATTACTTTTAATGTAATTAACCCCAGCCCTTCCCTGTTGCATACATTTTCTATGTAGATAGGTATCCTTGTACATTATAGTTCAGCACATTTTAACAGACTCTTGAAATAATTAAAACTGGTTCATTCCCACTAGACCAATTCCCCGTAGACCAACTCCCACGAGACCAATTCACAAAAGACCAATTCCCCTTAGACCAACTGATGTGTTCTACTTTAAAAATAATTCTATATCAATAATTTGATATATTTATAAATATTTATAAATGTATTTAATGTTATTGATATTCAAGTCTGAAAATAAGCAGTCTGTCATTTGCAGAATGGGGTCCCCAGACAGGGAATTTGCTGTTGCTATCCCATACAGTGGGTCAGTTTATCCTCTGGGTACCTCCTTCTGTTTATGTTTGAAACCTTAATTCAGTTTGAGGTTCACAGAGGGTAAATTTAGTGATGCTACTCTGCTGTGCAGGGTAGCATCACCAAATGCACCCTCTGGGGACCTCATTTTTCAGATGATAGTCTGCTTATTTTCTGGCTTGTTGATATTTTATAAACTGAAATGTTATAAACCTATATTTTTTGTATGTTATGCGTATAAATATTTTTTTTTATCAAATAAAGTGCTTATCAGTAAATATATGTTTTCTTAATTATCCTTAATCAACTCTTAATCAACTCTTAATCAATAACAGTATGTAGTTGGTCTAAGGGGAATTGGCCAAAAGGGAATTGGTCTAAAGGGAATTGGTCTAGTGGGAAGACACCACATTTTGTAAGTAGATAGGTATCCTTGTACATTATAGTTCAAAAGATTTTAACAGACTTTTGAGATAATTAAAATTAGTGATAAAGCATTGATTTATTTGTAGATTTGATCAAGCTGTTGATCCGTTAACGGAGGGACTGCGGTTGATTATTGATGGAAAAAGAGTGAAAGAATATCTTTTCCCTGGAATGAAGGATAAAGTTATTGAAGAGACACAAAGAATTCATGTTAAGGTTACTATTTTTATGTGTCTTCTCGAAATTAACTTGTGGTTGTGAATGTGACAACACAACAGATCATATTCTTGATGAATTTCCTTCCATGTAGGAATGCCTGTAGGTGAAACAGTGCTTAGTTACTGTGGTAAACAAGCTTTGTTTTTATGGTAAATACAAATAAAATATACCCAAAGTAGCTTGGTGTACCAAATGTTCACCACTCATGGTGAAGTAGTGTTAACCGCGTGCCAAAGGCTTTTTTCACAGTGGTGTTAATAATCTTTCCGATGGCTAAATGTGATTGTTTGCAGAAAGAATGGTCTATTGACAAATGAAAGACAATACATTGCTGAAAATATGCAGTATTTTAATGGCACTAATTACACATATCTGTCACTAATGTTTTTGATGGACAAGTGTTCTCTCGACAAGTGTAATGCTGGAATGGTCCATGAAACATTGCTGGTAGTTACTGGCAAAAATGTAACTTGTGATCTCCTGAACGCAATAGCAGTATCTGACGTCAGTAGCGAGTTTATCCTCCACGTGCCTGGATGACAGCCTGAACCCTCCTAATGCTATCGGTGGGCCTTCTGATGCGGTCCTGAGGCAACTGCTGTTCAGCTTCGAAGTTGGCCAAATTCTGTACAGGCAGATCCCTTGCTTGCACATGATGTCCAAAAAAGTCCCAGATGTGTTCTAAGGGATTTAAATCAGGGTCATTGCAGGCAAAGATAGTTTTGTAATAGTATTGTTCTGAAGGAATGCTCTCACAGCATGGGAATAATGTGTCCTTGTATTATCCAAAAATGGAGGGCGACTACTCAACTGGTGGTTGTCAAAATGAGGCATGACAACCGGATTGAGAATGTGCCTTATGTACTGATGACCATTGAATTTCCCACATACAGTCACCATATCAAGTTTACAATCATGAGAGAGGCATCCCCAGATCATTGCTGATCCTCCACCATAACAGGAACAGTAGGTCTGATTAGGGCTGCACGGTATATCGATAAACTGATATATACCGGTATTCAAACCAATATTGTTTGAATACCGGTGTAATTACAAAAATATTGGTTTATCGTCGTTATTTATTTACCCATAATTTAATTTTCAAGATGTCTTGAGTTTTTTAACTGTAGTCCCGAATGAATAATATTATCCCTTTATCCAAGGAATCGTCTGATTGTGCCCTCATAATATACAAATTCAGCAGATGAAAAAATAAATTAAAGAAATTTCAACAAAACTATATCATGTGAACCCTCATTGGAACGAGCTCGTTGAGCTCGTTCCAATGAGGGGGTCACATGATATAGTTTTGTTGAAATCTTTGGGGAAAATCTGATAAACTAATTTAGAAAATAATAAATTTTGATATCGCCTGCGTTGGGTAAAGGTTTTTCGATTCACATCATCAAGGAATGCTAATTAAGTTCCGACTGTGATGCCTCGAGTCTTGATTGTGGTATTTGTGTTCATATATCTGAACAGTTTTCGATATACCGGTGTACCGTGGTGTATTTTTGAATACCGATACCGGCATTCAGTTTTGAATATCATGCAGCCCTAGGTCTGATGTTCCTGGGCATGTATTTGTCTGCCTCCACTCTCTCATGCGACCATCTGTGACGTAAGACATAAAAATGGATGTTTGTTGAAATGCAGGTCAGTTGGTTGGATTTCAAGGGATTTTGTGCACACAAAAAAAATTAACCCAATGGCCCCATGGAGAAGGTGGTGGGGTGAAGTCCATTGGGTGAATATTTTTTTCCTGCTTTATAATAAGTTTTGAAGGATTTAGAAATGATTATATGTGAAAAAAAAAGAAATCACCCAACTGATGGCTCTTTGGGGGTCTCTTGTGTTTATAAATCTTGGTATTCTGAATTCTACCAAATTCTGACCTTTGCAGGACTTCAAAATTCAGGGTTTCCAACCATCATCAACTCTGTGGATAGCTGAATTTTTCTCGAGGTACAGTATGTCTGAGAAGAAAAACATTTTAGGCCACATAAAGTAGATCTTCTGTTTCTCAGGCCTTTATTTGTAAAATTGCATGAAGGCGAGCTTTTTTTTATATTTTTATACTGTACCAATGACCCAGACATAGCTGGTGCTAACTCTTAAAATTCTAGGGCCAAACACAAATTTTGCCCCCCAATCCCCAAAATTTGCATCTAAAACCAAAAGAAATCATGTCCTGAAGGTCCTCCATACTTTGCCTTTACTGCGCATGCGCAGTGTCAAGGACGTCCCGAAATTGGCGCCAATTATCATTCTTTGTTTGGCCCTTCATCAGTTCACATCTGACTGATATTTGTGCTTGTAAATCTCAGTTTAAATGATGCCAGACACATAAATATTAGAGAAATGGTGGATCTAAGGAGGATATAGAAGGAGGAGAGGAAAAATGAGTGACAGAAAATATTCAGGGCTGTAACTTAAAATTTTTTAATGAAATTATGTTAAGTTGCCTATTTTCGAGGCATGGGCCTGTTGTTGTCATTCTTGCTATAATGTTTCACTGCTTGTTCAGTGTTTCCTCTCTCCCTTTCCTTTAAGTCCCCCCTTGCTATTCTCCCATGCTTTTGGCATATTTTCAGTAATATTTTTACTAAAATTTCTTGGGAGTTTTAGCTGGGTAACAGAATGAATTCTGTTCTTTTCCCCATGTTTACGTTCTCACCCATGGGTGTTTAGACGTAGTGTTCTGCATCTACCATCTGATGTTCTGCAGTTTCTTCCCTGGAAGTCTCTGTTTTGCATTAGATAGTGTATTATTGGTAACTGATTTCGGGCCAGGGTTATCAGTGCCTGGAGTCATGTTTCTGGTGTTTATACACTTCTTGTTTACATTGGCAACAGTCTCTGTGTGAGGGGGATTTCTTGTCTTTGTGTTAGTTTAATCATAACAAGATACATTATTATTATTCGTAAGTGTTGCATTAATTTTTTAAAATATGTTTGAAATTTTTGTCCACACTTAGGCTTGGGATCCATTGGGGCTCAACGTTACTTTTCAGAAACTTGGGCTTTGCTGAAAAAATATTTTTTCAAAATTTCTTTTTGATTTCAAGTATTTTTTCTGTGTTAATGGATCATGTTGTTATGTATCTTTGTTTTCAGGGATTCGTGCGAGTACTAGGACTTTTGTATTCTTTTCACTATGAAAGGATATTGTTCAAATTGTAATAAGAGGAAATCTTCCTCTGACTTTCATGATCATTGTATTAATTGTAGTCAGTGTACTCTCACTAACTCCTGTTCAGTATGTGAATTTTGGGATGACAAACATTGGAAAAGAGTGTCACGGTATGTTGTTAGTGGGGAAAGGGCCATGCCGGTCCTTTCTCCGCAGGGTCACTCTAGTTTATCAATCTCTATTTCAGAGGAACAAGAACAGGGTGATGTTTCTGTGATGTCTTCCAATAGTGTGCCTCCGTCGTCAGAATTAAATGAAGAGTTAGCGGCAAAAGTGCTCATGGAGATACGCCAATTGCCTAAGAGGTCCCTAGTAGGATCGACGGCGTTGACATCCGCTAGCTCGCCCGGTGTAGCGTCCATTCATCGAATGGTTCAGCAGCCGGGTTCGTCCGTTGCGGTCCAGGAAGGAGATTTGGGTGATGCAAGCACTATAAATATTCGAGGTGCACACCCAGTGACGGCAGATAAGAGGAGAGAACGGAGGAAGCCTAGTAGTCCGGTTCCTAGCTTGTCCAGGTCCATCCGGGCTGCGAGCGAGAGAGGCCCCTCTCCCGTACAACAACATCTGGGACCAGATGTTGTGGTACAAAATGTGTTGCATTCGGAGCATACGTCCGCCGCTCGGGACGCTCCGTTATATAGACAGTCCGGAGAGACTGTCCGAAAGGCTTCCTCATCCTCTCAGCAGCGCACACGACCGCACCTTGCCTACGTGACCGAGGATATCCAGCCAGCTTCGCCATTCACGGATTCCACGGCGACCAGGTCATGCCATCCGGTAGCCAGGGATAAGAGGCCTGTAGACTCCGGACGTTCGCATAAGAGAAATATGCAGGAGTCAGTTTACACAGAGCTTCCAGCGGCTAAGCAGCGTAAGACCGCTACTCCACAGGCCTCAGTGATGGACGTGCTATCCCAAATAGCACAAATTATCGCAGCATCCCAGCAAACGATGGAACCTATGTCGGATCAAGAATTATCCGACGACGCAGGGTCGGTACGCTCCGCCGAAGCATCGGGTGCGGACGACCGAGAACATCATGAGGTCTGACAGGATGGCGAAAGGGTTACTGATGATTTGGAGCTATCCCTTTCGGAACAACATAAAGCCGCCGTAGATTTCATCCGGCATTACCTGCCACAAGTTGTTCCGTCAAGCCAGACTGCTGCGATGCTGGATAAGAGACTGATAGCGTCATTGGACACAGAATTCTTTGAGCGGTTCAGAGACATCGTCCCTGAGTTTCCGACACAGTCCAATAATGTCACAAGAACATTCGAATTATTGAACGACGCTATCTATAAGCTTGCTTCCAAAACAGGCAAAGCTGGTTTCTTGTCCGCTAATGCTCTCAATCTGCCTTTCATCAATTCAAGGAATAAATTCAAAACGGCTGGACAGGGCATACCGAGAGTTCCTCTGCATCTAGACAACGAGGCGGAAGACTTAGAATTGTCGTTACCGACGTCTATGTCTATTCCAACCGCAACGTTGGAAATGGCAATAACGTCTAACAGAGCAAGCTTAGACGCTTTATCATACGCAGACCACCTTACTAAGGCGTTATCATTGCGTCTTCAAGGGAAAGAATTCCAGGATTATCAATCCTCATTAAGACTTCTTTCAAGGGCAGTAGCTTATTCCACGTATAACTCCGCCCTTTCAGTGGCAAACCTGGAGTTGGTTAGACGTGACGCAGCCCTAGCTACATCCACGTGTGTGGATAGTAAGGTGAAGAACTCTCTCAGAGTCGCTTCGGTCTCCGGAGAGCTTCTCTTCAACGGCAAGCTTTCGGCAATCTATGATAAGATAACTAAGAAAGCTTCGGATTCTCTGCTTTTCAAATCCGCTTCTAAAAAGTCGGATACAGCAGAAAAGAGTAAGACAGGCACTTCTGGGACAAGTATGCCCAAGAGAAGTTCCTATAGAGGTTCTTATACGTCCTCTAGGTCTTATTCTAGAGACCGTCAAGGCAGCGACTCACGTACGGGACGTTATTCTGGCCGAGACAACCGGTCAGACGTTCCGAGGTCGACGGGACGAGGTGCGTGTCGTGGAGGACGTAGTTTCTCCTTCTGCAGGCCTCGCAGATCCAGGAGGTGATGGTTTGAACCTCTATCGTGTTCCGGTAGGCGGAAGATTATCGAGTTTTATAGACGAGTGGGTGTCGATTACGGACGACCCCTGGGTCCAAGGGGTAATTTCGGAAGGACTAAGAATATCCTTCAAACGAAAGCCTCCATTAACTCGAGGTCCAAGATGGACTCAGCTTCCGTCAAATCCGCAGAAGAGAGATGCTCTTTTATCAGAAGTACAGTCTCTTCTGTCGAAGAACGCGGTAGAGGTCGTAGAAGACCAGGAATCACCGGGCTTCTACAGCGATCTGTTTCTGGTTCCGAAACCAGATGGCTCGTTCCGTCCAATCATAGATCTGAGCTGGATAAACAAGCTGATCGTCGCTCCGAAGTTCTATATGGAGACGATTCGGTCAGTCAGAGCGAGTATTCGGGTGAACGACTATGCTACAAGCATAGATCTCAAAGATGCGTACTTTCACGTCATGGTACATCCGACATTTAGAAAGTATCTACGCTTCGCAGTCCTAGGGGTGGTTTATCAGTTCCGAGTGATGTGTTTCGGCTTGAACCTAGCGCCCTGGGCTTTCACTCGAATAATGAACTCGGTAATGATACATTTCCGAGCTCATTCGTCTGCGATAACGTCGGCCTACCTGGACGACATTCTTCAGAGGTACAGCAACGAGTTAACGCTTCAGTACGATGTGCAGAATCTGCTTCTATTACTCCGACGTCTCGGTTTTATTATAAATGAGGAGAAGTCAGATCTGGTGCCGTCCAAGTCATTCACTCATCTGGGAATGAGCTTCGAGACGCACAACAATCTCGTTCGTCTGCCATTAACCAGAGCGAAATTAATCAGTTGTTACGCTCGCTATTGTCTTCACTCAGACAAAGTCACAGCGAGAGAGTTCATGAGACTGATAGGTCTGTGTGGAGCCGCTGCGGGTCTCATTCCGATGGGGCGGTTACGCACTCGTCCTCTCCAAATTTTCTTGACTCAGAATTGGAGTGTAAAGATTCATTCGCTCAATATAGATGTTCTCTTGTCAAATCAAGTGAAACAAGAGATTCAGACTTGGGCAAACATTCAGTGGTTGACTCAGGGAGTCCCACTGCAGTTGCCGGATCCGGGTTTTTCGATTATGACGGATGCCAGTCAAACAGGTTGGGGTGCAACATTGATCCCAACGGATTCGAAGTGCCAGGGTCTTTGGGATCCGCAGTTTCTGGGCAAGCACATAAACATCAAGGAAATGATGTCAATTTGGCTTGCACTTTGTCATTGGATGAACATTATTCAGAAAGCACATGTCCAAATCCTGTCCGACAATACGACAGTAGTTGCGTATATCTGGAACCAGGGTGGCACTCATTCCGTTCAGTTATTCAATTTAACGGAAAGAATCCTTCTGTTTGCGCTAGAACACCAAGTTCTACTTTCGGTCCGTCATATTCCGGGTCGTCTGAATGTATTAGCAGACTGCCTTTCACGGAAGGGTCGCTTGTTGCCGTCGGAATGGACTCTCAACAAACAGGTATTCAATCAGATTTGCTACCAATGGGAACGGCCAATGATAGACTTATTTGCGACACATCTCAACAATCAGTTGCAGACGTATGTGTCTCCATGTCCGGATCCCCAAGCTTATGCAGTGGACGCTCTATCGATCTCGTGGGACGGAATGATAGGATATGCGTATCCTCCAGCGCTGTTGATTCAGCAATATTGCTAAAGATAAAACCAATCTCAGTGCAAAATTCTGTTGGTAGCATCTCTGTCTCCACAGAGACCGTGGATAAATCTACTCAGGTGTCTGCTGTGGGACTTACCGCGAAAACTTCCTCCACGAGAGGATCTTTTTTCGCAGGGGAGATCGCGTCAACTTCATCACAACCCGCAAGGTCTCAACCTTCACGTATTTCCGTTGTGCGGTCCTTCTTGCACGGCAAGCATTTTACAGGACGAGCAGTGGACGCGATTTCTAACTGTAGGAGGACCTCTTCTTCGCTAAATTATGCGGCTAAGTGGAAGGTCTTTTGTCGTTGGTATAGGGATCATTCTGTTGATATTTTTGATCCCTCCATACCAGACATTGCAAACTTTCTAGTATACTTGTTTGACGAGATCAAACTGCAGCCTGTTACTATTAAAGGTTATAGGTCTATGTTATCTGATACCTATGCACACCATGATAGTTTACAAATTGGATTTAATGTCTCTTTATCTAAATTAGTTAGAAACTTCTCGATAAATAGACCCAGAACTCTTAGATTAATTCCTAAATGGAATTTAGCTTGGGTTCTTCTTAAACTGAAAGAAAAGCCATTTGAGCCTCTTGGGACAGTAGATTTCAAATTCTTGTCTTATAAGACAGCATTTCTCTTAGCTTTCTCTTCTGCTAGAAGAGTCAGTGAGCTTCATGCACTATCGGTGGATGATTCTCACTATGCGGCTAAGTGGAAGGTCTTTCGTCGTTGGTGTAGGGATCATTCTGTTGATATTTTTGATCCCTCCATACCAGACATTGCAAACTTTATAGTATACTTGTTTGACGAAATCAAACTGCAGCCTGTTACTATTAAATGTTGGATTCTTAGCTAAGAATCAGGCTCCTAACAAATATCCGGAACCTATTGTTATTAAGGCACTTCCGTCTTCAGACGGGCGTAGGCCTTTACTCTGTCCTGTTAGAGCTTTGTGTATTTATAAACAAAGATCTCAGTTTATCAGAAAGGGACTAAAACGCTTCTTTCTGTCTCTGATGCCTCTGAAGGACATTTCGGTCCATTCTATTGCTGGATGGATTCAATTAACTATCCGTACTGCTTATGATAATCTATCTTCAACTCAGCAGTCTGTGCTTAAGATTTTAACTCATGAAGTAAGAGCTCTTTCTACATCTTGGGCTTACGCAAATAGTGTTGCTATTACAGATTTAATGAAGGCTGCATATTGGTCTCAGCCATCCACATTCACGAATTTTTATCTCAGAAATATTGAGTCCATTTCTGGAGACCTGCATTGTTTAGGTCCGTTATTTGTTGCTCAGAATGTCGTCCACTAAACAGTTGCAACTATCGTTATGCAGGCTTTCTGTTCCGGCAGTGACTCCATCCTGCTGCCCTCTTCGCTCTGGGCTATTTGACCCAGGGCAAGGGGAAGGGGGGGTGGGGGGGGAGGGTGTTGCCTTAGATCACCTGCTTTATAGTGAAAAGCAAGGGGATTCCTCCTCCGGAGTCAGTAATTCTCAGTCGGTACCGGGATGGTTTTAAAGTGTAATATTAATGTTAAAAAATCATTCATGTAATGTTTTTAAAGTGTAGCTCGGTGTGAAGCATTTGTATATGTCACGTGTCAAACGGGCGTTAATATACAATCCTCGGACACTTTTAAGAGAATATAAAGAGTCTCAATTCTCTGGACTAACTTTATTTATTGGCTTACTTTAAAAACAATTAGTATAAGGGGTTATACTGGATGTTAATAGAGAACATGTATGTTATTATGCTCAATTATGATGGGTGTTGTGTCTTTCTAATTTATCATAAAGTAAGAAAGATACATGTAAAGCCTAATTCCCTCTTTCTCCTTGAGGGGTTGACTCTATGTTATATAGTTGAGCTTATTGGATTTTCCTCTAAGTCCTGGGCCCTCCAGCCTTTTTACTATTCAGCTATGTCTGGGTCATTGGTACAGTATAAAAATGTTAAAAAATTTATAGTAATTTATATATTTTTTATACTTACCAATGACCCAGATGGGGATGGCCCTCCCAGGAGTTGGGAACTCATTCGTCCCCGCTGAGTACATAGCGCTGACCAGGCACTGCTCGTAAGAATGATAATTGGCGCCAATTTCGGGACGTCCTTGACACTGCACATGCGCAGTAAAGGCAAAGTATGGAGGACCTTCAGGACATGATTTCTTTTGGTTTTAGATGCAAATTTTGGGGATTGGGGGCAAAATTTGTGTTTGGCCCTAGAATTTTAAGAGTTAGCACCAGCTATGTCTGGGTCACTGGTAAGTATAAAAAATATATAAATTACTATAAATTTTTTAACATTTTATTTTTTATTTCTATAATTATTTCTTTGCCATCAAAAGTTCATGTTCTTGATTCAAGTTTTAGGCCTCATAATCTACAGAATAGCATGGGAGGTGGTGTATTTCGTCCCTTGAGTGCAAGAAGGCTTTGCAATGCTAAAGCATTGCAAAGCCTTCCTACACTCAAGGGACAAATTTATCAATTTTTTTAACTTGGGTAAAATATCAGACATAAACCATTTAATTTTTTTTTTTTTACGTTCACATTGGTTGTAAAAAGATAGCATGTGGCAGCCAAAAGGACCATGCAGGAGGGCCTGAGAAACAGATTTTTAATTTTTTTAGGCCTCATGTGAAAATATTTGTTTTTCTGCATGAGGCCATTAGTTTTGTACATTCTGTGACCATAACTTTTTCTAAATAATTACTTCAACAACCAAGCATATATTTTGACATATTTCTGTCAATTGTTATGTTCCATATAAAATATTTTATAATTTCCTTGTTATGACCCAGTCTAGCATCCCATTTCTTACAAGCATTAAACCATTTACCATACTTCCAGTACAGATTTGACCTGTTAACTGAGTATAGTTTATATATAGTAAACTCCTGTTAATTGAATAAAAAATCTTGTAATCTGTCGAGAAATTAACCTGACTCTCCCCAGTTTTCCTTTGTTTATAGACCTATTTTCCCTCAGTACATCCAATACTGGCATTTGATCTATTATATCTTGTTTGGCAGAGCTCATGGAGATCTGTCAAACAAGATATACACAAGCTCTGTCAAACAAGATATAATAGAATAAATTCTAAGTTTATCTCAAGAATACATGAAAGTGATCAAATCCATGTTAATTGAATACTCCTGTTAATTGAATAATTTTCATTGGCACAGTGGCTATTCAATTAACAGGGTTCCACTGTACAAATATATAAAATGTTCATCCAGCCACAGGTATGATTTGGTAATATTTGTAATACTCTCTGCAACTGATTATCCGAGTCAAAAAATTAAATGATTGTTTTGTTTTTGAGAATTTTTATGCCCCCCCCCCCTCCCCTGGGGTGGCATATAGTGATTGAAGTGTGTCCGTGTGTGTGTGTGTGTGTGTGTGTCCGAACCAATAACTCAAAAACTGTTAGGGCCTCAGTCTTCAAACTTCACACAATTATAAAGGACCATGGGAGGATGTGTCACACACCATAGCTGGGTTCGTACCTTCAAGGTCAAGGCCACATTTCAAGGTCACACTAAAAAATTGGTCAATATTCGTGTCTCAGCCATAACTCAGAAATGAATCATAGTACAATTGTTAAACTTTTTACAAATGTTAAGGACAGTCAGAAGGTGTGTTGTGTATAATAGTTTCTGCCGCATCTTCAAGGTGAAGGTCACAGGGGGGGGGGGGGGGGCGCATGTGTTATCTTAGTAACATTTTTCTTGTTTTTCTCTATCTCTAAAATTTTTAATAATTTTCTTAATATTCTAGAAACTTTTGGAAGACAATCTTGAACTCTGCAGATTTCCACCAGCACCAGATGCTCTATGCAAATACCATAAGAAGACTGAAGAAGAACGGACAGTAATATACTTCACAGATCCTGATTTTAAGGTAGAGTCAATCTTTTTCAACTGAGCATGATGGAGCCCACTAATCGGGTTGAGGGTTGAATATTTTGGGCTGTCAAAATTTGTTGTTATGCTTTTGCCTTGTTATAATTTATGGGAGAGGGCCTCAGTGAGCTCTGTCAAACAAGACTGAATTGGTTAAATTTTTAGTTGCATTATAGGAAAAATTTGCAAATTGAACTTTAGAAATGTTGACATCAGTGTGGAGGGGGTTAAATGGGTATTGCATAATAACTTTGTAATTTTGTAATTTTTGTAGGATTTTGTTGTTGAATCTGTTATGTTTTTCCAGGGTTTTGTGAGAATAACATGTGATTCCAATTGTATAATTGAATTTCACATCGTATGTTGGAAAAACTACAGGAATGATATTGGTGATAAAGTTCGAGACAAGGTTAGTTTTAACGTTTTTATATCATTTGTTATTTCATTGAGTGTGTCAAAATAAATTTTTTATTCCGTTCTTAGTATTAATGTTATAACACACAAGTCTTTGGGAGTGTGTTATAAATTAATGCTACAAATGGAATAAAAAATTATTTAGACGCACTATTTATTAGCTCACCTGGACGAAAGTCACGATGAGCTGTAGGTTGTATCGATAAATAAATTATCTCCACCTGATTCGACTAACTCTTATGCCCTTTGAAGATAAATATTAATTATTTTTTATTGGTACATTTATTCAGAATTGTTTGTTTCAGAATGTGCTTTGTTTTATATTGTGATGCTTTTGAATAGAGTTTTCAAAACTGTGCCCATACTAATGGAAAATCCTACCGTTCAGTGTGTAATTGTCTTTTATCCCATAAATGGCCGTTTATTTGAACAATAAAGGCCTTGGATAAATTTTTGCTTTATTCACCTAGTAGGGTGATAAATTTTTCCCATAGGTTTAACACTGAAAGAATCTATTCCCCCAGTAGCGACTTGTTGACCTCTGGCCTCTACCACATTTGTCATTAGATCGTTGTGCCAAAGGCAGGGTTCGTACAGGTTCTTGAAGGTGCTTGAAAGTGCTTGAATTAAAAAATCGAAATTCCAGGGCCTGGATAATGCTTGAAAATCATATCTCCAGTAGTAAAGTCCTGGAAAGTGCTTGAAAAATACGTAATGTCAATAATCTAGCGTGTTATGAAAAAAATTGCTGTAATAACTTGCGTAATTACTGGATTGACAGTGCATAAAGTCAAGTGTTTTTTTATAAAAAAAAAACAGAGCGTGCCTCCTTAACTCTTTACCTAACACGAAAAGCAGACGACACTTGCAAACAAAATTATTGAATAACTATTATTTTTTCATTTTTTTTCTCAAAAACATAGGTTATGACCCCTCTTTGGAACAAGCTCGTTCCAAAGAGGGGTGATAACCTATGTGTTTGAGACAAAAAATGAAAATTTTGTGAATAGCGTTGTAGGGTAAAGAGTTAATCATGCATCAGGTATTATGTTATAAACAGGTACGCAAGTATGAAATAGGGTCAGCATTATTTTATCAGAAGGTCCTGGAAAGGTTCTGGAATATGCTTGAAAACAATCCTTGAATGTCCTGGAATTTTTATTTCTGAAGGGTGGTCGAACCCTGCAAAGGTCAAGGTCACCTTTTATCCTTAAACTGGAAATTTGATCGGTCCTGATTGAAACCAAACTTGACATGTCATTTGAGTACATAATACAAACAGTGGCTGTGTTAATTTAATGTAATATAATACCAAGGTTGCTGTATCTGGACAATTTTTTTATGGGGGGGGTGGGGGTTGGGGGTGTTTGCCACCCTTTGCCGCTATCCTCTAGTTCAACTTAGTAACCTTTGACGGGGATACCGGTGGCATTGCACCTTGATAAAGTACTGCATGGCCGACTGAAACCAAACTTGGCTTGTGGGTTTGGCATGATGAAAGGAAGTACCCTATTCATTTTGGGGTCATGCCAAAGCTCAAGGTCATAGTGTCATTGAACTTTAATTTTTTATAAGAGTTGATTTCTGCTCTGTAATTAAAGTTCCACTTGGCTGAGTGAAACCAAACTTGGCATGCGGGTTAGGCATGATGAGAGGAGCTCTGTCAGACAAGAAATAATAGAATAAATGCTAAATTTATCTCTAGAATACAGGAAAGTGACACATTTCCTGTTAATTGAATATTCCTGTTAATTGAATATTCCTGTTAATTGAATAATTTTCATTGGCAAAGTTATTATTCAATATACAGGGTTCAACTGTAATGTGGAGATAACCCAGGTATGCAGTTTTTCATGGAAATGCTTTTTCCATTTCCATGCAGGTTCCATCATTGCAAGATTGCGGCAACGAAAAACAGGTTCCCACAAATTTTTTCACATTTCCCTATTCATCAAGCCACATTTAAAACATACTACCGTATTTACTCTATGTATTGGGACACTCTATGATTTGGGACACACATTTTTTCCAGAAAACTATATTTTTTTTATGCTCCAAAGTTTGGGACATTCAGGAGATTTGATTCCAGTTGGCCCGTCGCTAGTAGCAGACGGCACTCATAGAAAAAATTCTTGGGTAACTAAAAGTTTTCATTTTTTGCTTCCAAAACATAGCTTATGATCTCTCATTGGAACGAGCGCAATACGCTCGTTCCAATGAGGGATCATAAGCTATGTTTTGGAAGCAAAAAATGAAAATATAAAAAAAAAAGGACTCCGATTTTCGTATATAGTGATGGAAAACGAATCACACACAACTTTATTCAGCATCAAATCAAGACCAGGCTGTGTTCTTTTCCCATTTTCTAAGAATTGGGACACCTGTGAAAATAATTATTTTTAGCTGTCCCAATACATAGAGTAAATACGGTACTTGTTTTCTGCCAAGACTAAAAATGAATTATTTATAGTCGATGAAGCAGTAATCCCATCTGTAACAGCAATTATGATACACTTGTTTTGACACTTAAAGTTAAAAACGAAATAAATATTTCAGTGTCCTACAGTTATGATTGTTTTTCCTTTGTTATCTTTTTCATTTGCAGGTAGTGTTGAACATACTCAACTGAGTCATCATTGCCTCATTCAATCTGTCACAATTAAACTGAGTGATCGGGAGCGCAGTGGCTCAGTAGGTATAGGTGCAGGCTGCAAGCCGAGAAGCCCTGGGTTCGAATCCCACCTGCGGCAACCGCGTTGTGTCCTTGGGCAAGACACTTCATCTCCATTGCCCGCGTGGGGGCACGGGGGCGTTGTGTACTAAGGCGTACTGCACATCGATGGTGCACTTGTCTTCAACCAATGCTAACCCTGCTTGTGTGGAATTAGTATGTTGGGGAGCTGACAGTTGCTCATCGTTGCTCTGTGGTTCTCTGTGATCAAGGGCAGAAAATACACAAATGAAAACACACTTTTTTATTTCATCAAATGTATCCACCTTCTCATCTAAAGCATTGCACTTCATATTCTAGGTTCTTCTTAACCCTCTGAACACCAGAGGCCGCTTTAGAGGCCCAGTGACATGGTTCATCAAAATTCATTAAGTAGGATGCCTGCTAAGTTAAGGGTGGGGTAGACCAAAACATATTTTCAACGTGCAGCCCTAAGGCTGCACATTGAAAATAGTATTTGGTCTACCCTTAAATAATGAATATGGACTCTTCTAATTGCTGCATATGAACTGACATGGAAGGGGGCGCGGTGGCATCACGGTAACCAATTCTCGTCAGATCACCGAAGTTAAGCAACGTCAAGCGCGGTTAGTAGTTGGATGGGTAACCATTTCAACGACTGATTCATGCTCCCACGTTGTGTCCTTGGGCAAGGCACTTAACCCCGATTGCCTAGATGGGGGTACAATGATGCTGTGTACTAAGGTATGGTAAATGGTTTTGTGTTGGGAAATTATATTCAATTAACAGGGTTATTCAGTTAAGAGATTTCCAATTAAGTGGGCTCCACTGTATATTGTTTAACAGACTGGTAGATTAAATGTCTGTATTAAATTTACTGAGGCAAAATTGGTCTATAAACAAAGGGAATTGTTGGGATAATTTCTCGATTTAAGATTTTTTCAATTAACAGGAGTTTATACTATAACCTGTATTTAATTAACAGATCAAATTTGCATTGAAGGTATGGTAAAAAGATTGGAGTTTGGAAATTATATTAAATTAACAGAGTTATTCAATTGAGATATACAGTGGAGCCCATTTAATTGGATATCTCTCAATTGTATATCCCTGTTAATTGAATATAATTTCCCAACACAAAGCCATTTACCATACCTCCAGTACAAATTTGACCCGATAATTGAATATAGGTTATAGAGTAAACTCCTGTTAATTGAATAAAAAATCTTGTAACCAGTCAAGAAATTACCCATGCTCTCCTCAGTTTTCCTTTGTTTATAGACTTATTTGGTCTCAGTTCATCCAATACAGGCATTTAATCTATTATATCTTGTTGTTGAGAAATTACCCATGCTCTTATTTGGTCTCAGTTCATCCAATACAGGCATTTAATTGGTGTTGTCTACTTTCGCCTACAGTGCACTTTCGCCTACAAAATTATCAGTTAAAAGTGTAGGCGAAAGTGCACTAATTAAGGTATAGGGATTAGTAGTTAATTACCTGTTCTACCCACAATAAATGGACTGACCGACCATTCATTCACAGCATTTTTCTTTTTTTTTCTTATGTTATGTGTTTGTTTTTTTCTTATGTTTTTAGCTGAGGCCGTGAAGACAAATACTGATTTGTCTTCATGGCCTCAGTTAAAACAACCACAGTGTTTATTATTTTAACTGACCAGAGACTTTTCAAAGATCAGTTATCTTCAGGGCAAAAGTCACCTGTGCAGTTTCTTGATGCAGCTAGCCACCTGGTAAAATTGGGATGTTAACTTAATGGATTCTTGTAAAAACAAGTTTAGAACATCATATACAATGTGGATGTGTTATTTGTCAATAAAACCTTGCAAATATGAATATTATTGGAACCGGCTCAGAGAGTCGGTTCCAATAATACTCATATTTGTATGAGAGAGAGAGGGAGGGATAAATTGTATCGATATCTGTCAATAAAACCTATGCATATGAATATTATTGGAACCTCTCTCTCTCTCTCTCTCTCTCTCTGTCTCTCTCTCTCTCTCTCTCTCAATCACCAAACGGTCAGTCGATTTTATTATGGGTAGAGCAGGTAATTAGCTACTAATCCCTATACCTTATTGCACTTTCGCCTACACTTTTACCTGATACTTTTTGTAGGCAAATGTGCACTGTAGGCGAAAGTACATTGAACCATTTAATCTATTATATCTTGTTTGACAGAGCTCTCTCAAGCAAGATATAATAGAATAAATGCTAAGTTTATCTCTAGAATACAGGAAAGTAACACAATCCCTGTTTATTGAATACTCCTGTTAATTGAATAATTTTCACTGGCAAAGTGGCTTTTCAGTTAACAGGGATCCACTGTACAATTAAGTGTGCTCCACTGCAGGGATCAAGATAAGCAGTATAGCATAGGATTTCGCTATCCATAATTCAGGAAAAGCTATGCAATCATTAAATATGCATAGCAAAATACGATGCCCATTCTCAAGTTCTATCAGTTCATGGACCACAAAGTAGAATACCTGATGGTCCATGAACTGCCGATTTGCCTCCAAGCCCTCAAGTATCCACTGGAGTAAAAAAGTATTTTGGGGATAGAAGTCCACTCACATGATGGCAGAGTACCAAATCAGTATGTCTGTACCATACATGTATGTACCGGTAATGCATGGATCAAACCACTTGAAACTTTGAAAGCTACAGTAGTGAAAGAGTTAAAGATTCCACGTCTGTTGGTGCCAGGTAGCACTACAGAAATTCACAGGCCTAGGTAATGCTGCTACTGCAAGTTAATAGCAGCATTGCCTGACTGTTTAAATTTCTTTGTATTTTTATACGCCCGTTTGAAAAACGGGCCGTATTATAGTATGGCGTTGTCCGTCCGTCTGTCCATCCATCCGTCCGTCCATCCGTTTGGTTTCCGAACAATAACTTTAGTATTTGTTTTCCGATCGGCTCCAAATGTGGTATGTGGTTTAATCACAACAAAATACAGGTCAAGTTCGAATATGGGGTCGGTCCGAACATTTTTCGCCTGAATTATGGCCCCAGTTGGACTTGGAATTTGTCAAATATTTGGTTTTCGGATGATAACTTTAGTATTTGTTTTCCGATCGGCTCCAAATGTGGTATGTGGTTTAATCACAACAAAATACAGGTCAAGTTCGAATATGGGGTCGGTCCGAACATTTTTCGCCTGAATTATGGCCCCAGTTGGACTTAGAATTCGTCAGATATTTGGTTTCCGGATGATAACTTTAGTATTTGCTTTCCGATCGGCTCCAAATTTGATATGTGGTTTGATCACAACAAAATACAGGTCAAGTTCGAATATGGGGTCGGTCCGAACATTTTTCGCCTGAATTATGGCCCCTGTTGGACTTAGAATTCTTCGTCAAATATTTGGTTTCCGGATGATAATTTTAGTATTTGTTTTTCGATTGGCTTCAAACTTGTTAGTCTTTTTCTCAAATGACTGAAAAATTTAGTCATTTCACAAAATCACTGATTTCAAAGTCTGACCGTAACATATATATATATGCCAGTATAAATTTCTCGCACTCTAAAAAAAATTGCAAATGTGTTAAAATGGTACAATTTGAACAGTTCACGGGCGTATGATGCAATGCACAGCGGTGCTCTTGTTTTTTCTTCATGTAGGCCAACCAGGCAACCACTAATATATATGTAACTAAGTGTCATATACTTTCTAGGGAACAAAAACACTCATTATTGTATATTGAATTTGAAACATAAAAATGCTGCACAATTTTAAAACAAATGCTATACATTTTTTGAAAATGTATAGCATTTCGCTATGCAAATAAAAAAAAGTATTTTGATCCTTGCTCCACTGTATTAACCCTTTACCCAATGCAGACGATTTCAAAATTTATTATTTTAAATATCATTTTTTAAATTTTTTCCAGAAATTTCAACAAAACCATATCATGTGACCCCTCTTTGGAACGAGCTCAACGAGCTCATTCCAAAGAGGGGTCACATGATATGGTTTTGTTTAAATTTTTCAAAAAATAATATTTTTTCAGCTGCTGAATTTGCATATTACGTGGGTGGATGCGGGCGATTCGTTGGGTAAAGGGTTAAGTGAACATTAGTTTTCTCAAACTTTCAGGATGTTCTCAATACACAATGTCCAACACCTGATTGCCAATCAGTCATCATCAGAATCACAATCTACAAACAAGATTCAACAGAAAAAGAGGTAATATTATTATATCACATGAAACGTCATTAATTTTGAAATAACAACCCATGTCTTATTTCCTTATTATCAACTAGTGTCTAATTGGCGCGTGGTCCCATAGCAGCAGCATTGTATTCTTGTGCACAAGACGTCAATTACGACAACAGGTGCAAGTAAAGCGCATTCATGACGTCATGGTGTGAAGCGTCTGAGCCAACAAACGGATTGTTGGTTGTTTTGGGAGAATTTAGCGACAATGAATTAAATAAAAAGTGTAAAAAACATTCGACAATTCATGTGATATACAGAATCTTTAACTCGTGATGTTTGGATATAAAATTTTTTGAAAACTCGCTTGATGAATTCGATTCACAACTCGCCTAAAGGCTCGTTGTGAATCAATTTCATCAAACTTGTTTAAAAAAATCACTCATTTGAGATCCTCTATATAAGAATAAATAACAGAATATATCGAATAGTGATTGTGCATCACTCCATTTATTGTAATTTTAACCCTTTGATACTTTTGTACGTCTTATGACGTACGAAATCAAACAGCGTGTTATACTTTTGTACATCTTATGATGTACGAAATCAAACAGCGCGTTGATACTTTTTGTATATCTTATGACGCAGAAAATCAGACAGCACGTTGATACTTTTGTACATCTTATGACATCCGAAATCAAACAGCACATTGATACTTTTGTACATCTTATGACGTACAAAATCAACACGTTGATACTTTTGTACGTCTCATGACGTACAAATTCAAACAGCATGTTGATACTTTTGCATGTCTTATGACGTACGAAATCAAACAGTGCGTTGACACTTTGTGGTAATTTGTTGTGTTATTATTTTTCGATTTTTTAAAGTTTTAACCTCAATTCCTATTTTCTCCCCAAAAATGCTCAGTGACAACCATTGAGCCAAATGTTATCGCGGCTTAAAATACTAATACAATCCTGCTGTCAAGACTTCTTAACTGGTTGAGTGCTAGAAGCCACTATCATGGCTTTCAAAAAATGAGATACCAGAGCAAAAGCCAACACTTTCCTTGTTTAGAACAGAATAAAATTTTATTCGAAGAATGCAGGTATATACAAGTATAATGAATACAATAGGATACAGATAGTTATTAGCATGTTCAGGAGGTGACCTGGCCTATTGGGTCGTTTCCAGTCGCTTCCCAGAAAAAAACTTATATTTCATATTCAGCCAAACACAAATAATGTTTTGTTTATATAAATTTGTTTTCACTACAAATGATTGGAGAGTGCCTGTAGGCACTCTTTAATAATTTGTAATACATGTTTTGAATAACAAATTCAGACCACCAAAAATAATCTAGCCCTAAACCAGATAATCACTAATGTGAAAAATATGTTGTTATTTGGACTTATGAAAAAAGCCAGGGGCAGTTCCTAGTATCGATACTTCTCTCGCACACATTCCTATTTCTGAACTAGAATCCTTACTGGGCAATAATCCAATTACATCATCAAGGCATTCGATGAAGGCATGCCTTCGAAGAGGTTGGAATATTTGGTGAAGACTTGCCTTGATGATGTAGTTGGAAAATTTTATCAGGTGAGACTTGAGCCATCACAGTCGAAGTGAGTCAGTTTTACAACCCCCTCCCCTAATATATCATCTTCAAGATTTAACTGATATCAGCCCGAGATATCAGCCCAAAGTAATTTCGTATCGGCCTGAGATATCAGCCCAAAGTAATTTCATATCAGCTGAGATATCAACCCAAAGTAATTTCATATCAGCCTGGGATATCAACCCAAAGTAATTTCATATCAGCCTGAGATATCAACTCAAAAATACATGGGGGAACGATGCCGCGGTATACTAAGGCGTACTGCACGTCGATGCTGCACATGTCTTCAACCGCTGTAACCCTGCTTGAGCAGAGCTTGAACAGAGTTAGACTGTTGAGGAGCTGACAGTTGCTAGTTGATGCTTGGTGGTTCTCTCTGGATACTCCAGTTTCCTCCACCCGTAAAACTGTCACTGCCACTATTAGCTATTGTGCATAGGTATGTGACCTTAAACACCAATAAATAAATAACGAATCTATGAAACTAGCAAACACCTCATCTCAAACATTTCTACAAAACTTGGAACACATAAGAAAGTATTGACATAATGTTATAGTTAGATGATGAAATCGATTTTCATTATCAGCCTAGTGCCCAGCACCTCCGGTAGTTGTGTTATATTAACCCTTTCTCTTATGCATCAGCTGCAACCAGCCATTGCTATTACAAAAATTGACATCCAGGTGTTATATTTTTCTTCACTTTTTACCTCCAAGCATAATTCCTCATTAACCCTTTGAGCCCCAGCGGCCGCTTTTCTGGCCAGGAACATGATACGTCATAACATCATTAAATAAAATGGTTTTTCAATAAATGTGTGGGTAGACCAATCAGTCTTTTCACTGTGCAGCCCGAGGCTGCACATTGAAAAGACTGATTAGTCTACCCCAAATAATGAATATGGACTATTCTGATTGCTGGCATTGAACTGGCATGGAAGATACCACTAGAGTTCAGAAAGTTAAAAGTATCTTGTTTAGCTCATAATGAAAGATTATAGCTATGTTTTCGAGGCCAAGAGATGAAAATTTTTAGGTACCAGTATTCAAAATTTATTTTTGCAAATGTTGTCATGTTAGGTTAAGTATTAATTCTATGTACTCGAACCCTTTACCCAATGCAGACGATATCAAAATTTATTATTTTAAATATCATTTTTTCAAATTTTTCAAAATTCAACAAAACCATATCATGTGACCCCCTCATTGGAACGAGCTTGACGAGCTCGTTCCAATGAGGGGTCACATGATAAGGTTTTGTTGAAATTTTTTAAAAAATAATATTTTTTCAACTACTGAATTTGCATATTATGGCCGGGGCGGATACGGCCAATTCGTTGAGTAAAGGGTTAATATCAAAATGGCAAAGTTTTCAGGAGTAAATATTTCCCATAATGCAGTTTGATATTTAACCAAATATACCTTGTTTGACAAAACTCAGTGAGTTCTGTCAAACAAGATATAATTGGTTAAGTTCATAGTTAATGAAGAGAAAAACAGTGATTGGAGAAAATTTGGTTGCACTATCAAACTGCTAGGGGTTAATGAACTTCCAATAATATACTACAGGCCTTTAAAAATTAAAAATTTGCTTAACACGAAATTCGGGTAAGCAAAAAAATTTGCTAAACCCATTTTTTTTTGCTCAACCAATTTCACTTTTGTAGTTGATGTTTCACATTACACAAAAGAACTTACAGGAATGGAATAAAGGTTAAGCCGCAGGACATTTGCTCGAATGGTGCATGAACTAAACGCTAGTTCATGCAATTTTTAAAGGCCTGTATTATTTGCAAACCAGGGGGCATGGTGGCTCATTAGGTAGAGGTGCAGGCTGCAAGCTGAGAAGTCCTCAGTTCGAATCCCACCTGCGGCAATCGCGTTGTGTCCTTGGGCAAGACACTTCACCCCCATTTCCCACGTGGGGGCACGGGGACGGTGTGTACTAAGGCGTACTGCACGTCGATGGTGCACCTGTCTTCAACCAATGCTAACCCTGCTTGTGTGGAGTTAGTATGTTGGGGAGCTGACAGTTGCTCGCCATTGCTTGGTGGTTCTTTCTGGGTACTCCGGCTTCCTCCACCCGTAAAACTGTCGTGGTCATGATTAGCCATTGTGCAGAAATATGTGACCTTAAAACACCAATAAATAAATAAATAAATTTGCAAACCATGATAGTGATCAGTAGAGCTCAATTAATTGGATGTATCATTACTGAATATCTCTGTTAATTGCATGTAATTTTTAAACACCAAATCATTTGTCCATCCCTTCGGTATAATTTGACATAATTAATTGCATATATGTTATTGAATATACACCAATTAATTGAATAAAAAATTGTGGTTCACCAAAAATTACTTGACAACCTTCAGATTACCAATATTTATAGACCTATTGAAACTCGTTACATCCAATAGAGACATTTCATCTCTGAGCTCTAATAAGGCCACACAAAGTAGATCTTCTGTTTCTCAGGCCATTATTTGTGAAATTGCATGTGGGCGAGCAGTTTTTTATTTTATTTTTTATTTCAGTAATTACTTCTTTGCCACCAAAAGTTCATGTTCTTGGTTTGAGTTTTAGGCCTCATAATCTACAGAATAGCATGGGCAGTGGTGTATTTCATCCCTTGAGTGCAAGAAGGCTTTGCAATGCTAAAGCATTGCAAAGCCTTCTTGCACTCAAGGGACAAATTCATCAATTTTTTTAACTTGGGTAAAATATCAGACAAAAACCATTTAATTTTAATTTTTTTAAGTTTAAATTGGTTATAAAAAGAGAGCATGCGGCAGCCAAAAGGACCATGCGGGAGGGCCTGAGAAACAGATTTTTTTTTATTTTTTTAGGCCTAATAACATATATTTTCAGTTTATTACTTTTATACAGGAAATTAATCAAATTCCTGTTAACCTTTCACCTAACGCACACATGATATATCAAAATTTAATATTTTAATTATGAAAAATTAAAATATCAAATTTTGATGAGCTCGTTCCAATGAGGGGGTCAGTTTTGAAGTGTAAATTATGTGGGTGGATGTGGCCAATTTATTGGGTAAAGGGTTAATTGGCTGCTTGGAAACAGGCAAATCAGCTTCGATTGTAGCGAGAGTGTTCAGTGTTTCACCAAGCACCATCACACGCCTGTGGAATCGCTACCAACTCCAGAGGACAATGCAGGACCTTCCAAGATCCAGGATACCTTGTATGAAAACCCCAGCTCAGGATCAATACATCCGGTTACATCATTTTCAGGAGAGAACAACCACAGTGACCTCTACAATGTCAGTGCTACGTTGGTGGAGGATTTCAGATCAGACCGTTCTCAACCGTCTACATGAGGCAGGTCTGTGTGCAAGATGGCCAGTTCATGGTGTCATTTTGATGGCTCAGCATCGTCGACAGCGACTTCAGTGGTATCAGATGCACTGGGCATGACCTCATCAGAGATGGAGAATAGTATGGTTCAGTGACGAGTCACGTTTCCTTCTTTGCCGAATTGATGGATGATGCCGTGTGTACAGACGTTTTGAAGAACGTTTTGCGCGTAACTGCATTCAGGAGGTGGGCAGATTTGGTAGTGGTAGTGTTATGATGTGAGCAGCCATCTCACACACAGAATGGACCTCGTCCATTTTTAGGGTAACTTGACGGCGCAGAGGTACAGAGATGAAATTTTGCAGCCACACATGCTCCCCATTATGCAGAATGTCAACGCCATTTTCCAGCATAACAATGCCCAACCACTCAGAACAAGGCTTACGACTGCTTTTCTACAGGATAACAACATCAAAGTCCTGTCCTGTCCCTCCAAATCGCTAGATTTGAACCCAATCGAACATCTATGGGATCAGCTGGATCGACGTGTGCGACAACGGCAACCACAATCTCAGTCATTACCGCAGTTGGCATAAGCGTTGCAGGAAGAGTGGGCTACCATGCCTTGAGCTTCCATCCGGAATCTGATTGCTTCAATGAACAGAAGGTGCCAAGCAGTTTTGGACACAGATGGCGGTCACACTAAATATTGAGTTTGGATGACATCGACTTGTGATGTTAACATCTGAAACGTCTCTATTTGTGCTTCATTCATAAATTGGTTATGAATTGATTTCGTTCTCTATCGGTGTCTTCCCACTAGACCAATTCCCTTTAGGCCAATTCCTAAAAGACCAATTCCCTTTAGACCAACTACATAGTGTTATTGATTAAGGGTTGATTAAGGATAATTAGGAAAACATTTAATTATAAAAATCTGCCCAACATCTATAAAATATCGACAAGCCAGAAAATGAGCAGACTATCATCTGAAAAATGAGGTCCCCAGAGGGTGAATTTGGTGATGCTACCCTGCACAGCAGGGTAGCATCACTAAATTTACCCTCTGTGAACCTCAACCTGAATCAAGGTCTCAACACAAACAGAAAGAGGTACCCAGAGGATAAACTGGCCCACTGTATGGGATAGCATCAGCAAATTCACCCTCTGGAGACCTCATTCTGCAAATGACAGACTGCTTATTTTCAGACTTGAATATCAATAACATTAAATACATTTATAAATATTTATAAATATATCAAATTATTGATATAGAATTATTTTTAAAGTATAACACACCAGTTGGTCTAAGGGGAATTGGTCTTTTGGGAATTGGCCTCCCGGGAGTTGGTCTAAAGGGAATTGGTCTAGTGGGAATGAACCCCATGTATCTCATCCCATAACGTGGGAACGTCCCTCGTCACTGAAAACCTGTTTTGCATTTCTTTTTTTGAACAGTAGAAATAGTAGAATAGGTAATCATGATATAAGGCCAAATAAAAAAAATAAATTGATTCTCAGGCAATTTTTTTTTCAAATCAGTGAGGGAGGGAGGATTTTATTTTTATTTATTTTTTTTAAATTTTTTTTTTTTTTGTGTAAATGATTGCGTATACTCAGTAAATCTTTTTGCTGTCTTTCCACTTGAAAAATAGAAAAGGTTGTATTTTAGTGTAATTATAGTATACCTTTTATAACTAACTGCCGTAACAACAGCTAAAAGGATTTGTATTTTATTGTTCTTTTAATGGTATAGATCTGTCAAACATTATGATCCATTAGAATAGTCCCCAGTAACCAAATGGGAAACATGGCTCTAAATGATTGGTTAAACTTGAGTTTATATCGGTGTTGTGGCCATTATTAGCCATTGTGCAGAAATATATGACCTTAAACACCAGCAAATAAATAAATAATTAAATCATGATCCAGCATATCAGAATTTGCCTTGTTACAGTTTATGGGAGAGTGCCTCTGGGCACTCTCCCATAAACTGCAACAAGAAAAAACAATTTACTGCAAACACAGGCTAAATAATTATATGTCGAGAAATGTGAAAAAATTACCATTCCATGTTTTGACAAATTCTTAAAAAAACATTACATAATAAAAATGTCTAACGAGGAGGTTCAAATCCAACGAGGGAGGGCCTGAGAATCAAAACATTATTTTTTTTTAGCCTAAAATGCAATGTGTTTTTCTTGTTCCTGTAGTATTTTTTTTTTCTTTCATTTCTTAGTTTAATTCAGAAAAAGCACTGACCAGTAGAATTCCAAGTGAAAAAGGGAAGTCTGTCAAGCTACGGTTATCTAGGTAAGGCCTATTTAAAAAAAAACTTCTTTCTCAAGCAATTTTCTCTCAATTTTAGGATGATGAGGGATGCTTTTGTTTTCTTCTTTTTTTTAATTTTTGTTAATGGACAAAACTGTCCCAAAAACAGTTGGAATTAGAAATTTAGTTCCTTACACTATTTTGTGGAAAAATTTTATTTTTTCAGCAGTGAAAATTTCTTATAATTGTGATTGAAAAATTGCTTGTTTTATTTCTTTTGTAAATGACAGGTGGACAAAATTTTCTTTGGCTAACTATCTTTAAAAATGTTCTTCTTCAGATCCTCCAGTCAGAATCTTTTGATATTTGTTATACAGCATCCTTAAGGAGGTCAGATCTAAGTTTGTTCAAATCAAGTCCCTGGGTTAATATGTGGGCTCTTTATTGGAGCCCAAATTTTAACTTAGTCCAAGAAGAATAATAATCTTTAAAACTCTTCTTTTCCAGAACCAAGGATTGGAATCTTTTGATATATGGTATATAGAATCCTTACAGTGGTCAGGGGGCGGGGTGGCTAAGTAGGTAGAGCTGCAGGCTGCAAGCCGAGAGGTCCTCAGTTCGAATCCCACCTGCGGCAATCGCATTGTGTCCTTGAGCAAGACACTTCACCCCCATTGCCCACGTGGGGGCACGGTGACACTGTGTACTAAGGCCTACTGCACATCGATGGTGCACCTGTCTTCAACCAATGCTAACCGTGCTTGTGTGGAGTTAGTATGTTGGGGAGCTGACAGTTGCTCGCCATTGCTCGGTGGTTCTCTCCGGGTACTCTGGCTTCCTCCACCTGTAAAACTGTCGAGGTCATGGTTAGCCATTGTGCAGAAATATGTGACCTTAAACACCAATAAATAAATTACGGTGGTCAGTATTAAGTTTGTTCAAAACAAGTCCATTGGTTCTTATTTGTGCTCTCTATGGGAGCCCTAATTTTAACTTAATGCAATATGGAAAATAATAAAAATCTTCAGATTTATCTCTCAGGATTTTTTTATGTTTTTATATTGGGTATACTACATCCTTACAGGGGTCAGATCCGAGTTTATTCAAAGAAAGTCCCATCAGTTAACATTTGGACTCCCTGTGGGGGTCTAAATTTTAATTTAATGCAATATGAGGAATGATCGTTACAAATCTTCTTCTTCAGATCCACCAGTCAGAATCTTTTGACATTCGATATACAGCATCCTTAGGGAGGTCAGATTTATGTTTGTTCAAATCAAGTCTCTGGGTTAATATTTGGGCTTCCTGTTGGAGCCCAAATTTTAACTTATGACAATATGAGGAATAATCTTTAAAACTCTTCTTCAGAACCACTAGTCCAAATCTTTTGATATATAATATACAGAATCCTTATAAGGGGTCTGACTCAAGTTTCTTCAAATCAAGTCCATTGGTTAATATTTGGGCTCTCTATGGAAATGGAAATTTTAACGTTAAGCAATAAGGGGATTAATCTTTCAATATCTTCAGAATCTTTTGATATATGGTATACAGCACCCTTATGGGGGTCCTATTCAAGTTTGATCAAATCAAGTCCTTTGATTACCTTTTGGGCTCTCTACTAGAGCCTAATTTTTAGCTCAACTTGACAAAGTCAAGCTGAGCTATTGCCATCACTTCTCGTCCATCGGCGTACGTGAGTTAGTACGTTAGTACGTACGTCCACAATTTCCTTTGGCACACCTCACAGGTCGCATTTATGATCAGATTACTTTGAAACTTGGTTTGCTTATTTGGGGTGACCTCTAGATGGGAGCTATCGATTTTCTTCAATTTCCGTCAAAAAATGTTGCCGCGGCCAACGTTCTTAGAACTTTGTTTAGTCAAACCACAATATTTCCCTTTGGCACACCCTACAGGGCACATTTATGATTTAATTGCTTTGAAACCTGGTATGCTTATTTAGGGTGACCTCTAGATGGGAGCTATCGATTTTCTTCAATTTTCGGCAAAAAATGTTGCCACGGCCAACGTTCGTAGAACTTAATTTAGTCAGACCTCAATATTTCCCTTTGGCACACCCTACAGGGCACATTTATGATCAGATTGCTTTGAAACCTGGTATGCTTGTTTGGGGAGACCTCTAGATGGGAGCTATCGATTTTCTTCAATTTCTGTCAAAAAATGTTGCCGCGGCCAACGTTCTTAGAACTTAGTTTAGTCAGAAGACTCAATATTTCCCTTTGGCACACCCTACAGGGTACATTTATGATCGGATTGCTTTGAAACCTGGCATGCTTGTTTGGGGTGACCTCTAGATGGGAGCTATCGATTTTCTTCAATTTCCGTCAAAAAATGTTGCCGCGGCCAACGTTTTTAGAACTCAGTTTTGTCAGACCACAATATTTCTCTTTGGCACACCCTACAGGGCACATTTATGATTTGATTGCTTTGAAACCTGGTTTGCTTGTTTGGGGAGACCTCTAGATGGGAGCTATTGATTTTCGTCAATTTCCGTCAAAAAATGTTGCCGTGGCCAACGTTCTTAGAACTTAGTTTAGTCAGAAGACTCAATATTTCCCTTTGGCACACCCTACAGGGCACATTTATGATCGGATTGCTTTGAAACCTGGCATGCTTGTTTGGGGTGACCTCCAGATGGGAGCTATCGATTTTCTTCAATTTCCATCAAAAAAATGTTGCCGCAGCCAACATTCTTAGAACTTAGTTTAGTCAGACCACAATATTTCCCTTTGGCTCACCCTACAGGGCACATTTATGATTAGATTGCTTTGAAACCTGGTATGCTTATTTAGGGTGACCTCTAGATGGGAGCTATCGATTTTCTTCCATTTCCGTCAAAAAATGTTGCCATGGCCAACGTTCTTAGAATTTAGTCTAGTCAGACCACAATATTTCCCTTTTGTACACCCTACAGGGCACATTTATGATCAGAATGCTTTGAAACCTGGCATGCTTGTTTGGGGAGGCCTCTAGATGGGAGCTGTCGATTTTCTTCGGTTTCTGTCAAAAAATGTTGCCACTGGCAAAAAAAATGACATTGGTACCAATGATCTTCAATTTTGCCATTTCATTTATAACTTATCAAGTTCAAGTTTGTCAAGTTGAGCTACAGTGTCATTGACACTTTCATTTGCTTTCTGCAATATAGGGAATATTCTTTCAAAATCTTTTCAGTTCTTTTGATATATGGTATACACCACCCTTAGTGGAGCCAGATTCAGGCTTGTTAAAATCAAATCCCTGGGTTAATACTTGGTCTCCCTATCAGAGCCTGAATTTTTACTTGGTCCAATATGAAGACTAATCTTTTAAAAATCTGCTTCTTGAGATACAATCAGTATCTTTTGATATTTGGCATGCAGCTTGCTTAGAGGATTCAGATTCAATTTGTTCAAATAAAGTCCCTGGGTTGATAATTGTGTAATATTCTAAAAATCTTCTCCCGAATCAATAGTCAGGAGCCCTAATTTTAACCGCAAAAGAGTAATATTTGTTAAAACTTTCTTAACCCTTTACCCAACGAATCGTCCGCATCCGCCAGCCTAATATGCAAATTCAGCAGCTGAAAAAAAATTATTTTCAAACAGTTTCACTAAAACCATATGATTTGACCCCTCTTTGGAATGAGCTCATCGAGCTCGTTCCATTGAGGGGTCACATGATATGGTTTTGTTGAAATTTTTTTTAAAAATTTAAAAAATTATATTTAAAATAATAAATTTTGATATCGTCTGTGTTGGGTAAAGGGTTAAGAACCACCATTCAGAATGTTTTGATACTTGGTACACAACACCCCAACCAAGCTCAGATTCAAGTTTGTTCAAATGAACTCCCTGGATTCATATTTGGGCTCCCTATAGGGGCACAAATTTTAACTTAGTGTAATATGATGAATAATCGTTAAAAATCTGCTTCTTCAGATCTACCATTCAGAATCTATTGATACTTGGAATATGGCATCCAAGAGGGTGGATGGCAAGGGCTCATGCTCTCAAGTTTGTTCAAGTTAAGTCCCTAGGTTGATATTAGGACAACCTAGTTTTACATTACTGGAAATCTATCTAAAATTATTTCTGTGGTAGCATCCCAGAACTAGAAAAAAATCATTTGGCACGGACAACAAACTTATAAATAAATAAATGTCTTCATTCCTCTTTGGTGTTGACTAGTTATAGATGCTATTATATCCTTCTTCAAACAACCTTGGTCAGGTGAGTGCCTCAGGCCCCATGAGACCTCTTCTTTTTAAAAAAATACACCACACTTGTAGTTTAATTTTGTTCAAATCAAGTTGCCCTGCCCCTCGGTAGGGCCACACCCAAAAAGTTTGCTTAAATCTTAAAAAATCTCATGAACCAGCAGTAGCAGAGACTTGATATTTCGTGTGCAGCTTCTTTTTGAGGTGTAGACTCAATTTGTTCAAGAGAAGTTCGAGGGGCTATATATCCTGTCGTTAAGGAGGGGCAAGAATTTTTGCCTCACCCCAAATTTCTATTTTCCAAACTGAGAGGCTGATTTGAACCAAATTTGATATGATGGCTTATTGGGTCATAAGTACTTAATTTATGCCAAAAACATTTTTCTCGTTGCCCCATGGGAACCGCAGGAGCTAAAAATAGAAAATATTTAAATCGACCATATCTCCAAAACTACCTGGCACTGAGAATTCTTATTTGGTGTGAAGCTTCCTTAGGACCAACAGAATGGAATGGTTAAAAAAATTGCTTTCAGTTTTATCATAAGGTACTTTTTGGGGACTTTGAAAAAGTGCTGCCTCCGCATTTTTTAACACTTGTGGGTAATGGAAAAACGTTTAAGACTCGTCTTCTCCCAATCCACTGCACCAAAAGCTTTCAAAATTCACATATAACATCTTTGTAAGATTGTTTCACAGGTTTATTGAAATCAAATCCCTCGTTCCATATTTGGGCTCTCATTGTGAGCCCACATGTTTAAATTAGTGCAGCATGAGGAATATTTTTTAAAAATCTTCTTCAGATCCACTAATCAGAATCTTTTGATATTTGGTATGCAGCATCCTTAGGGGATGAGATTCAAGTTTGTTCAAGCCAAGTCCCTGGGTTCATATTTGGGCTTCATGTGGGAGCCCAAATTATAACTTAGTTCAATATGAGGAATATTCTTTAAAAATCTTCTTCACACTCACCAGTTGATATTTGGTATATAGAATCCTTAGGGAGGTGAGATATAAGTTTGTTAAAGCCAAGTCCCTGGGTTATATTTGGGATCCCTGTGGAAGCCCAAATTATAACTTAGTTCAAAATGAGGAATTTTCTTTAAAAATCTTTTTCAGATCCAGCAGTCGGAATGTTTTGATATTTGGTATGCAGCATCCTTAGAGGGGTGAGATTCAAGTTTGTTCAAGCCAAGTCCCTGGGTTCATATTTGGGCTTCATGTGGGAGCCCAAATTATAACTTAGTTCAATATGAGGAATATTCTTTAAAAATCTTCTTCACACCCACCAGTCAGAATCTTTTGATATTTGGTATACAGAATCCTTAGGGAGGTGAGATATAAGTTTGTTAAAGCCAAGTCCCTGGGTTATATTTGGGATCCCTGTGGAAGCCCAAATTATGACTTAGTTCAATATGAGGAATGTTCTTTAAAAATCTTTTTTTTCAGATCCATCTGTCAGAATCTTTGGATATTTGGTATAAGCTTTTCTTAGGAGGGGCAGAAGATGCAACTTGTTCAAATCAATTCCCTGACTTGATATTTAGGCTACCATGTCAGGTGAGTGCCCTCAGGCCCACTGGGACCTCTTGTTTGAGGTCGCAGAGGTAATAAAAAGAGAGCATGTTTCAGGCAAAAAAAGGGGGGGGGGGACTTGAGAGACATATTTTTTACTTTTTTAGGCCAAACTGGGAAATTTTATGGAATAGTGACTGATGTGTAATAAATAGGCAGAACGCGATGTGTGTTTGAATCAGTGGGTGTTTTACATAACGAGTTGGAATGGCGTATTGATGGCGTAAAAATATGATTACGCCATTCCAATGAGTTATGTAAAACACCCACCGATTCAAACACACATCACGTTCTGTCTTCATTACACAACCCATGCATTAAAATGCATTTAAATAAACAAATTTTAATTCCGATAATTAAACCCAAAGGTGAAGAGTTTGTTTTGACTGAAGCTGTACTGATCATATGAATCATAAAAAATCAAAACAACCTTTTCGGAAGCAGTGTTTGTTGAAATTCCTATTGCTGTTTACTAACAGTAATGGCCACCAAATGGTTAGGCATGAATGGGCTGGTGCCCATTCATGCCTAACCATTTGGTGGCTATTACTGTTAGTAAAAATATAAGTACAAATATGTGCAGATTTGCAAAACAGCTGGGTGAAACGTTTTTACCCCCCACCAGCATCGCCGGAGGGAACTATAGGTTTGCACTCTGTCCATCCATCAGTCTGTCAGTCACACTTTAGTTTTCCGGAGTTTTTATGGAAACGCTTCAACGGAATGATTTCATTTTTGGTAAACTACTATAGAACGATGACTTACAGATCAAGTTTGAGTTTCATGTTGATTGCATTATTCTTGTGTGAGTTACAGCCCTTTAAAATATGGAAAAGCACCAAAATATAAGTATTTTTATACTGTACCAATGACCCAGACATAGCTGGTGCTAACTCTTAAAATATAGGGCCAAACACAAATTTTGCCCCCCAATCCCCAAAATTTGCATCTAAAACTAAAGAAAACATGTCCTGAAAGGCCCTCCACACTTCGCCCCTACTGCGCATGCGCAGTGTCAAGGACGTTCCGAAATTGACGCCATTCATCATTCTAAGTTTGGCCCTTCATCAGTTAACATCTGACTGATCTTTGTGCTTTTAAATCTCAGTTTAAATGATGCCAGACACATAAATATTAGTGAAATGGTGATTCTAAGGAGGATAGAAAAGGAGGAGAGGAAAAGAATGTGTGACAGAATATTATCAGGGCTGTAACTTTTAATTTTTTAATGAAATTATGTTAAGTTACCTATTTTCAAGGCAGCAGCCATTTTGTTGTCATTCTGATTATTTAGTTACACTGTTTTTTCAAGTGTTTTTCCTCTCTCCCTGTCCTTTAAGTTCCCCCTTGCTATTCTCCCATGCTTTTGGCATAATTTCTGTAATTATTATTACTAAAATTTCTTGGGAGTTTTAGCTGAATAACAGAATGAATTCTGTTCTTTCCCCATGTTTACGTCTTCACCTACGGGTGGTTAGGCGTTGTGTTCTGCATCTACCATCTGATGTTCTGCAGTTTCTTCCCTGGAAGTCTCTGTTTTGCATCAGATGGTGTATTTTTGGTAACTGATTTCGGGCCTGGGTGCCTGGAGTCTTATTTTAGTGTTTTTACACTCATTGTTTACATTTACAACAGCCCTCTGTGTGAGGGGGGGATTTCTAAATAATAATATCTTTATGTTATTTTAATCATAACTAGATACATTATTATTGTTCGTAAGTGTTGAATAAATTGTTTAAAATATTTTTAAAATTTTTGTCCACACTTAGGCTTGGGATCCATTGGGGCTCAACGTTACTTTTCAGAAACTTGGGCTGTTCTGAAAAAATATTTTTTCAAAATATTTTGATTTCAATTATTTTTTCTATATTAATGGATCATATTATTATTATGTATTTTGATTGCCAGGGGTTAGTGCGAGTACCAGGACTTGTTTTCTTTTCACATTGAAAGGATATTGATCAATTGTTTTAAGAGGAAGTCTTCCTCTGACCTTATTATCATTCTATATGTGGTCAGTGTACTCGCATTAACTCCTGTTCTGTATCGTATGATTTCGATGACAATATGGGAAGCGTATGTCACGGTATGTTGTTGGGGATTTGGACACTCCGGTCCTTTCCCCGCAGGGTCACTCTACTTTATCAATTTCTATTTCAGACGATCAAGATTAGGGTGATGTATCTGTGATGTCTTCCAACAGTGTGCCTCCGTCGTCACAATTAATGAAGGGCTAGCGGAAAAGTGCTCATGTAATACGCCAATTGCCTAAGAGGACCCTAGTAGGTTCGACGGCCTTTGACGTCCGCTAGCTCGCCCGGTGTAGCGTCCATTCACCGAATGGTTCGGCAGCCGGGTTCGTCCGTTGCGGTCTAGAAGGAATTTTGGGGTGATGCGAGCACTATAAAATTAACTTAATGCACACCCAGTGACGGCGGATCGGAGGGAGAACGGAGGAAGCCTTTTAGTCCGGTTCATAGCTCGTTCCGGTCCATCCGGACGGCAAGCGAGAGAGGCCCCTCTCTCGTTCAACAACATCTGGCCCCAGATGTTGTGGTACAAATGTGTCGTTAGCGGAGCATACGTCCGTCGCTCGGGACGCTCCGTTGTATAGGCAGTCCGCTGAGACTGCTAAGGCTTCCTCTTCTCGTCAGCGCACACGACCGCACCTTGGCTGCGTGACCGCCGATATATTACCAGCTTCGCCGATCAAGGATTCTTCGGCGACCAGGTCACACCATCCGCCAGCCAGGGATTCGAGACCGATGGACTCCGGACGTTCGCATAGGAAAAGTATGCGGGAGCCATCTGATGCGGAGCTGCCCTCGGCGAAGCAGCGATAGACTGCGCCTCCGCAGGTCTCGACGCCGGACATTCTTGTGCACATAGCACAGCTTATCGCAGCATCCCAGCAGCCGACAGAAACGGTGTCGGATCGAGAATTATCCGACTGCGCTGGGTCGGTAGCCGGGGACTCGAGGCCTGCAGACTCCGGACGTTCGCATAGGAAGTGTGCGGGAGTCAACGTACACGGAGCTTCCAGCGGCAATGCATCGTAAGTCCGCTATTGCACAGGCCTCGGGAACGGACGTGCTTTCCTTAATAGCACAGTTTATCGCAGCATCCCAGCATCAACTGAATCTGTCGCATATATTTTATCCGACGCTGCTGGGTTGGGACGCTCCGCGGAAGCGGGTACGGACGTCCGAAAGTTTCATCCGGTCCGACGGGATACCGAAAGGGATTCGGTGGATTTCAAGCTTTCCCTTTCGGAACAACATATGCTGCGATGCCGGATAAGAAACTGATAGCGTCGGTGGACTTAGAAATTTTTTGGTTCGGTTCAGGGACATCGTCCCTCAGTTCCGACATAGTCCAATAATGTCACACAACTTTCGAATTATTGAACGACGCTATATATATTATTATTTTATGCTTGCTATCCAAGCATTTCTGGTTTCTTGTTCGAAGAGTTATGAAGATGTCTTTCAAAAGTGTGCCTCTGTCGTCATAGTTAATGAGGAGTTAGCGGCAATAAGTGCTCATGGAATATGTCTATCGCTTACGGAGTGACATTCGCTAGCTCACCCGGTGTAGCGTACATTCATCGAATGGCTCGGCTGCCGGGTTCGTCCGTTGCGGTCTAGAAAGGAGATTTGGGTGATGCGAGCACTTTAATTACTTTAGTACTCACCCAGTGACGGCAGATTGAGGACAGATCGGAGGAAGCCAACAACATAGGGGACCGCATGTTGTGGTTCAGATATTTTACATTCGGAGCATATGTCCGTTGCTCGGGACGCTCCGTTATATTGACAGTCCGAGAGACTGTCTTTAATGCTTCCTCATCCTCACAGCAGGGCACACGACCGCACATTGGCTACGTGACCTCGAGTATCCGATCAGTTTCGGCATTCAGTGATTCCACAGCGAATAGGTCGCGCCATCCGGTAGCCAAGGGACACGAGGCCTATACACTCCGTTCGCTCGCATATTGGAAGTATGCACGGGGTAACGATCTCGGAGCTTCCTGCGGCAATGCATCGTAAGACCGCTGCTCCTCAGGCCTCAGTGACGGACGTGCTATCCGAGTTAGCACAGTTGTTTCGCAGCATCCCAGCAATTGACGGTTTCTCGGTCGAATCAGGAATTATCCGACGGCGCTGGGTCGGTGCGGTCCGCGGTTGCATCAAGCTACGGACGACCGAACGCTTTATAGGGTCCGACAGCATGGCGAAAGGGATTCGAAAGATTTCGAGTTTTCCCTTTAGTAGTATCGGAAGATGCCTTTCATATCTTCTGGCATTTCTTCCAGTGATTATTTTTCGGACTTCATTGCTGCGATCTTGGATAAGAGACTTATAGCGTCATTGGACTCGGATTTTTCGATCGGTACAGGGACTTTGTCCCTGACTTACCGACGCAGTCCAATATTGTCATTACAACATGTGTTTTATTTTTCGACGCTATATATTTATATATATATACAAGCCTGCTACTAAGCATGATAGTTTGGTTTCTTGTCCGCGTGGCTCATTTCTGCCATTTTATCTTTTTTTACATATAGTTTATTTTGGCAGAGCAGGGCATACCGAGAGTTCATATGCGTCTAGACGGTGTGATTAAAGACTGCATATATTCTTTTTCGCCGTTTATGTCTTTTCCAATTTCAATGTTGGGAACGACATTATGTATAGTAGACTTAACTTAGACGCTTTATTATACGTAATCCGCCTTACTGAGGCGTTATCATTACGTCTTCAAGAAAAGATTTACGGGATATTATTCTCAATGTAATTTCTTTTGAGGGCAGTAGTTTGTTCACGTATAACTCCGCCCTTCAGTGGCTGATTGGAGTTGGTTAGACGTGATGCAGCCCTAGCTACATCCACGCGTGGATAGTAGGTTTAGAACTCTCTCAGAGTCGCTTCGTTCTCGGAGGAGCTTCTCTTCGACGGCAACTTTCCGGCAATCCATGAATTGCTTGATTTATACATTCTCTTGTCTATCTAGTATTACAAGAGATTCAGACTGGGGCAAACATTCGGTGGTTGACTCAGAGAGTGCCGCCGCAGTTGCCGGACCCGAGTGTGGCTGTTATGACGGTTGCCAGTCAAACAGATTGGGATATATACTGATCCCTACGGGTTCGAAGTGCCAGAGTCTTTGGGTTCCGCAGTCTTTTAGCTATCAGTTTAACTTCCGCGGAATAATGTTTTTTAGGCTTGCTTTATGTCATTGCATGAACATTATTCAGAAACGCATGCCCAAATTCCTGTCCTTTAATTCGACAGTAGTGGCGTATCTCCGGAACCAGGGAGGCACTCTTTCGTTTCCGTTATTCAATTTAATGGAAAGAATCCGTCTGTTGGTTATAGTACACCAAGTTCAGTTTTGATCTGTCATATTCTGGGTCGTCTGATAGTTTTAACGCACTCCCGTTCTCTTACGGGTCGCTTGTTGCTGTCAGAATGGACTCTCAACAAACAAGTATTCAATCAGATTTGCTATCTATGGGAGCGCCCAATGATGTTTTATTTATGACACAGCTTGCTAATCATTTGCAGACGTATGTGTTGGCTTGTCCAGATCTCTGAGCTAATACTGTTAATGCTCTATTGATCTATAGGACGGAATGATAGGATACGCGTATCCTCCGGCGCTGTTGTTTTAGCAGGTATTGCTAAGATAAACAACCACAATACATTTCTGTTGATAGCATCTCTATCTTCACAGAGATCATGAGTAATTTACTCTCTTGTCTACTGTGGATCTTAACGTGAAATCTTCCTCTATGTGAGGATCTTTTTTCACTGGGTAAATCGTGTCATCTTTATCACAACCAGCAAGGTCGCAACCTTCATGTATTCCGTTGTGTGGTCCGTATTGCATTGTAAGCACTGTACTGGACGAGCTTTGGACGCGATTTCTTACTATAGGAGATCCTCTTCTTCGCTATTCTATGCGACTAAAGTGGAGGCTCTTCCGTCGTGGTGTAGGGATCATTATGTTCATATGGTTGATCCCTCCATACTACTCATTGCAACTTTTTAGTATACTTGTTTGACAAGATCTACTGCAGCCTGTTATTATTTAGGTTATAGGTTTATGTTACCTCATACCTATGCACTCTATGATAGTTTACAATTGAGTCTTTTGTCTCTTTATCTAAGTCAGTTAGTAACTTTTTGATAAATAGACTTAGAATCTTTAGATTAAATTCCTATACGGATTTTAACTTCAGGTTCTTATTTAGCTAAGTAATCATTTGAGCCTCTGGAAACAGTAGTTTTCAAATTCTGACCTTTAGACAGTAATTCTGTTGATTTCTCTTTTACTGTAGAGTCAGTGAGTTTCATGCACTATCGATGGATGATTTTCACTTTCATAGTTTCGGAATCAATACTTCCGTTACTATTTAGGTTGGATTGTTGCATAAGAGTTAGGCTCCTATTATCCGGAACCTATTATTTTAAGGTCCTTCCGTCTTCGTATGGGCATAGGCCTTTACTCTTTCCGGGCACAGTTTATGTAGTTATAAACAGATATCTGTTTATTACAAGGGCGTAAGCTTCTTCTGTCTTTGATGTCTAGTAGAAGGACGTTACGCTCCATTTTATTGTTAATGGATTCTATTAACTAGCGTACTGCTTATGGCATATCATTGGCTTAGCAGTTGTGCTTAAGATTTCGGCTCATGAAGTAAGAGTTCTTCTACTTCTTGGGCTTACATTAATAGTGTTGCTATTATAGATTTTTGAAGGCTGCTCATTGCGCTCAGCCATCCATTCATGAATTTTATCTCAGAAATATCGAGTCCATTTCTGGAGGCCTCTATTGTTAGGTCTATTATCTACTGCTCAGAATGTCATTCACTTAACAGTTGCTACTATAGCTAGGTAGGCTGTCTGTTTCGGCAGTGTCTCCGTTCGGCTGCCCTCTTCGCTCTGGGCTATTTGACCCAGGGCAAGAAAAAGGGGGGGGGGAGGGTGTTCCCTTGGGTCACCTGTTTTTACTATGAAAACAAGGGGATACCTCCTCCGGAGTTAGTAATTCTGAGCTGTTATTGGGATGGTTGTTTAGTGAGAAGTTTAAGTTTATAAAATTCATTCAAGTCTTAGTTTTTAAAGTATAGCTTTTGAATATTGCATATGTCAACGGACATGATTATGCAATTCTCACACACTTTAGGAGTATAAGAGTCTCTATTCTCTAGACTTACTTTATTATTGGCTTACTTTAAAAATTATTAGTATAAGGATTATTGGATATTATTAGAGTACATGGATGTATGAAGCTCAATTTTTGGAAGGTGTTGTATCTTTCTAATTTATCATAAATAAGAAAGATACATGTAAGGCCTATTACTTCTTTTCCCTACAGGGGATGACTCTATTTTATTTTATTGAGCGTATTCCATTTTGCTCTATGTCCTTGGCCCTCCAGCCTTTTTACTATTCAGCTATGTCTGGGTCATTGGTACAGTATAAAAATGTTAAAAAATTTATAGTAATTTATATATTTTTTATACTTACCAATGACCCAGACGGGGATGGCCCTCCCAGGAGTTGGGAACTCTTGCCTCCCCGCTGAGTACATAGCGCTTACCAGGCACTGGTTATTAGAATGATGAATGGCGCCAATTTCGGAACGTCCTTGACACTGCGCATGCGCAGTAGGGGCGAAGTGTGGAGGGCCTTTCAGGACATGTTTTCTTTAGTTTTAGATGCAAATTTTGGGGATTGGGGGGCCCTATATTTTAAGAGTTAGCACCAGCTATGTCTGGGTCATTGGTAAGTATAAAAAATATATAAATTACTATAAATTTTTTAACTTTCCAGAGTTTTTGGGAAACGCTTCAACGGAATGATTTCATGTTTGGTAAACTACTATAGAACGATGCCTTACAAATCAAGTTTGAGTTTCATGCTGATTGCATTACTCTTGTGTGAGTTATGGCCCTTGGAAATATGAAAAAGCGCCAAAATATCAGTTTTCTGGACTTTTTTTGGAAACGCTTTAACGGAATGATTTCATTTTTGGTAACCTACTATAGAACGATGACTTACAGATCAAGTTTGAGTTTTATGCTGATTGCCTTATTCTTGTGTGAGTGATAGCCTTTGGAAATATGGAAAAGCGCCAGAATATCAGTTTTGCGGGGTTTTTTTGGAAACGCTTCAACGGAATGATTTCATTTTTGATAACCTACTATAGAACGATGACTTACAGATCAAGTTACATTTACACTCTGTCAATCCATCCGTCAGTCAGTCTGTCATTCATACTTTAGTTTTCCGGAACGATGACTTACAGATCAAGTTTGAGTTTCATGCTTATTACATGTGTGAGTTATGACCCTTGGAAATGTGGAAAAGTGCCAAAATATCAGTTTTCCAGACTTTTTTTTTGAAAATGCTTGAACGGAATGATTTCATTTTTGGTAACCTACTATAGAATGATGACTTACAGATCAAGTTTGAGTTTCATGCTGATTGCCTTATTCTTGTGTGATTTATGGCCCCGGAGATATGGAAAAGTGCCAAAATATCAGTTTTCCAGACTTTTTTTGGAAACGCTTCAACGGAATGATTTCATTTTTGGTAACCTACTATAAAACGATGACTTCAGGGAGACGACTTACATAAGCTTCAAGCTTTCTGTCGAATCCCTCTCTTACACAGTAAGCATTTATCTAGTCTTCATTTGATTCGTGTATACTACTGTATCTTGTGTTGCTCAGATCTTTCTTGTTAACTGTTCTTGTGAAGTGTATATACTTATCAATTATTCAATAAATATTGTTTAAACTAAAACAATGACTTACAGATCAAGTTTCATTTGCACTCTGTCCATCCATTAGTCTGTCAGTCAGTCTGTCAATCATACTTTAGTTTTCCAGACTTTTTTGGAAATGCTTCAACCGAATGATTTCATTCTTGGTAACCTACTATAGAACGATGGCTTACAGATCAAGTTTGAGTTTCATGCTGATTGCATTATTCTTGTGTGAGTTATGGCCCTTGGAAATATGGAAAAGCGCCAAAAATATCAGTTTTCCAGACTTTTTTGGAAACACTTCAACGGAATTCATGCTGATCACATCTAGGTTATAACATTTGTATAATTATTAATGCTCATTAGTCCTGTAGGGGACATTGTATTGCTTCAGTGATAAGTGCTCTGTTGTTGAAAGAAGATTGAAGCATGTCAAGATGTACGAAGATTTACCGAAGTAAAGTTGACCAATTTAGATATAATGGGATCCACAAAACGAGACGGCCAGAGGACTGGGTTAATGTTCTGGTTGGAAATGATTGGGTTTGTTAAAAATATTATCTCATTTTTGGCTATTTTCTTGTGAACCGGCTTTATTTTGCTTTGGGCGTTTTCATTTTCACACTATGCGACAGATGGCCGATGATTGTATAACGAAATTTGGAAACGTTTCGAAGCGTAACTAAATGGTACGGTAAAAAAGTTTCGGCTCGTATATCACCCATTGAATACAGAATCATTTATATCATAGCGGTGATTCCGTTGAATACAAGGGTTTAAAGTTTAATGGATGTGTAATAAATTCTATTTTGTTATTGACTGACAGTGAAGCAAAAATTAAAAGAAAAGCAGAGTTGAAAGAAATGAGGAAACAAAAGAAAAGGGAGAGAAAGAAACTTGATGAGGACGATGTTGAGATTATATCAGATGATCCTGCCAACAGAATAACTCCACAAAGTCTCGTGTTAGGTATTATGTATTCCACAAACAGGGCTGCTGTTTTCAAAATTTTGCATAACCCATTTATCATTAACCTGTTCTAAGCTTTGTTAACTATATCATTCGTTCCCCTGTACTCGATTCAGGTAACTCATTAGGTATTCATGTTGATATATGAACTGATATATCATAGCCGAGTTCTTGCCGCTATGAATAGACATGAATCCTTAGGAACAATAATGAGGCTGTGTGGCAGCAATTCAGATACAAATTAGTTGCAATTATAGCCTAATCTTGACATGGTCTAGCATGCTGCAGAAAAGTATGTCATCCATAATCACTATTTATGGCTGTGGAAGTCACTTCACCCCATTTCCCACATGGGGGCATGTGGCATTGATGGTAAACTTGTCCTCAACCAATGCTAACCCTGCGTGTGTGGAGCTAGTATGTTGGGGAGCTGACAGTTGTTCGCTGTTGATAGATGGTTCTCTCCGGGGTACTCTGGCTTCCTCCACCTGTAAAACTGTCGTGGTCATGATTAGCTAGAAATACGTGACCTTAACTTTCTGCATACTGATGTAAAAATGGCAGTTTCAGCAGCAAATATATCCCATAATACAGTTTTATATTTAACCAAATATACCTTGCGTGACAGAGCTCAGTGAGTTCTGTCAAACATGACATAATTGGTTAAATTCATAGTTAAACAAGAGAAAAACATAGGGATTTGAGACAATTCTGCTGCACTACCAGAGTGCTAAGAGTTAAACACAAATAAATAAATAAATAAATAAATAAATACTCTATTTGTGGTAGAGACATGAATTATTGCCATTTCCTGATTTTGTACCTATGCTACATCTTAAGATGTTCAACAGTTTAAAATGATGTCGAGCATCACTAATCATCAGCATAGTTGTTTGCATCTGCCTGAAGTTTTGCTGCTCTGTTGGCCAATATTTGGCCAACAGAGCAGATATACTTCAGGCAGATGCAAACACCTGTGCTGCTGAGGATTGGTCTATGGTTTGTGCAACTGTACATATCCTAATCCGTACTACTACCGTATTTACTCTATGTATTGGGACACTCTATGATTTGGGATACACATTTTTTCCAGAAAACTATATTTTTTTTATGCTCCAAAGTTTGGGACATTCAGGAGATTTGTTTCCAGTTGACACATTGCTAGTAGCAGACGACACTCATAAAAAAAATTCTTGAGTAACTAAAGATTTTCATTTTTTGCTTCCAAAACATAGCTTATGATCCCTCATTGGAACGAGCGCAATCACACACACAACTTTATTCAGCATCAAATCAAGACCAGGCTGTGTTCTTTTCCCATTTTCTAAGAATTGGGACACCTGTGAAAATAATTATTTTTAGCTGTCCCAATAGATAGAGTAAATGCGGTAAAATGGAGGAATAACGAAATTTATTTTTCACTTTGGAAACAAAGTTGATCACAAGGTCAGAATAACAACTAATCTAACAGTGGAGTTAAAATGTCAAAATAAACCAACACTGTTCTGAACTATTCAATTTAACCATCTATTGTCCAGATCCACCTTTGTTCTAAAAAAAATTGTCATTCGCCGTATTTGACATTTATATTTTGTTTAATTTTGTTTTATATGCCATGTTTTTTTTCTGTTTTTTTCGAGGGATAACAGGAAGACAGTCGCAAGACTATGTCATTCCCCACAATATACATCTACTCATTTCTCAAATCATGTAACATCATTTTCTCTTAAAACGTACTGTATTTGTATTCTGTGAAATAAAGTGAATTGAATTGAATTGAATTGGTTGATGGTCAACACCATTCTACCATTCATTCATACTAGATCATTCAAATTGGCAAATATTTTGCATGACCCGGCAACAGTTTGGTGCAACCCATTTTTCGTTTGCGTTTTTTTCATGCTGTGAGCAGTGTTCTTGCTGTTGCATGCCAATTTAGTAAATTGCAATAAAAATTTTGATTTAGCACCCAAATATCCTCATTGGCTAAACTTTTGGCACCAAAAAGCTCCTTTAACTTGTGAGAGAAAACCATTGCATCGGTGAAGAGCCTGGGTGATGATGAAACAAGAAAAAAATAATTTTATAACTTCTAGTACGAAAGAAATCTTAGCAGGCAATAAAGGTGGAAACAGTAATTGATTTTCACAACCACTCTTGGGGGACCCATTGATGCTGCGTACTAAGGCGTACTGCACGTCGATGGTGCACATGTCTTCAACTGCTGTAACCCTGCTTGAGTGGAACTTAAACAGAGTTAGAATGTTGAGGAGCTGACAGTTGCTCATCAATGTGCAGTGGTTCGCTCTGGGTACTCCAGCTTCCTCCACCCTAAAACTGCCATGGTCATGATTAGCCATTGTGCATAAGTATGTGACCTTAAACACGAATAAATAAATAAATAAATAAATAAATAAATAAATAAATAAAAATAACAACTACTCTTAACCCTTTATCCAATGCAGACGATTTCAAAATTTAGTATTTTAAATATCATTTTTTAAATTTTTAAAAAAAATTTCAACAAAACCATATCATGTGACCCCTCTTTGGAACAAGCTTGATGAGCTTGTACCAAAGAGGGGTCACATGATAAGGTTTTGTCGAAATTTTTGAAAAATAATATTTTTTCAGATGCTAAATTTCCATATTGCGAGGGGCGGATGTTGGCAATTTGTTGGGTAAAGTGTTAAACTCAGTGATTGTGTCAAAACTGTGTTAGAAATAGTGTTTGAACACACTTTCAATTGTCAGTGCGTGGTGATGGGCAATTGTTTTTTTATTCAATAAAACGTACGTTATCAGTTTTGCAAAAGGTAGCATTTCATTAGATAAATACGTCATACCTTCGCAAGTGACTCGCAATGGTGTGAAGTATTTATCTTATGAAATGCGGACTTTTGTAAAGATTTGCAACCCTCTAAGCCCATCAGATTAACAGTAACTAGTCGATCAATCTGTTATTATCTAGTTACAGCAACAGGTATACATAACAAAATCATTCAACCTGACCTTTAATCCTTTACCTAACATGAAAAGCAGACGACACTTGCAAACAAAATTCTTGAATAATTATTTTTTGTCTCAAAAACATAGTTTATGACCCCTCATTGGAACAAGCTCGATGAGCTCGTTCCAAAGAGGGGTCATAACTTATGTTTTGAGAAAAAAAATTAATTAAATTAATTGGCGATTTTTGTGAATAGCACTGGCCAGTCTTAGCCGTTACATTGGGTAAAGGGTTAATAGAACCAGTAGCATAGATATAACTCGGGTGACATCCATTTTTCTTCTTCCAAGGATTTTGTCAGAACTTTACAATTCTGACAGATTTTTTTCATGACCAATTGTCCATTCACTTTTGAAGTAATTTCCAGTTAATTTTTTCCTAACACTATCTGTTTATTTCAATCAGACAGTGAAAAAAACACCCTCCTCTCTCCTTAGCATTTTGGCACCAAAGCACTTTGTTTGACAATAAAATATTCAGAAGGCTGAAAATTGGTACCCGACAGTTTTGGGCTAGTGTGAACACTGCCGCAAACGAAATTTGATAATATATTTTAGGTAAAAAAAATAAATTACACAATTCTTTAGATAAAACATCAGTTTCTTTCAATTCTTCTCCACTAGAATTTTTTCCCCCTTGATCCATTAATCTGATTCTCCCCAGATATCAAATTTGGTCGTAATTTTGCCTCTGGTTCTATTAGGTAGGAAGTTAACTCTTAGAAGCCGGGGAATCAGAATGAATTTATTGAACATGACGTACCGCAAAAAAATTACAGTAAAGCAGGTGCTTCTAGTCAAGTGTCGTCTGCCTATTCAGGCAGACGACACTTGACTAGAAGCACCTGCTCAGTGTTTAATTCTCCCCCAGCCCAAAGATAGCCGAACCATCACAGCCAGATTACCTACTGTATTACATCATAGGCAAGGGTATGTTTCATTGAACTATTCCAGTTTACTTGGTTTACTATTCCATGTAAACCTAAACTGTGGTTTAGAAATCCCAATAAAACGATATGTTTAATGCGAACACTGTTCCACGTAAACCCTTGCTTGGTGTCGCAAGGAAACACGACGCATGAATGCATTGTTGCAAGGGGGGTATCCAAAGCATGGGAAATACATCCCTGCTTTCATTTTTAAACAATCTTGGAAAGCCATCGTTAAAAAAGCACTCATCAGAAACCTTCCAGTGATGGTGTCAAAAATTGCGTTAGTGCTGTCATGGAAATAAAATGGCCAAAAAGGATCTTCTGAAAGTTGTAACAACTGTTTCTGAGAGAAAAACACCCTTTCAGTTGAGAGTCTAATATTTTTGAAAAGCCTCTTTTATGGGCTAAATAAATGTTATTAACTTTTTTTCATAGTTTCTCTCTCTTGAGTTATAGCATTTTTCATGAACCTTGCACTGTTTATTTCTTTTTTGACACTCGAAATCGAATGTTTTTTTTACTGTTGTTGTGCGAGGCGTAGAACTTTTATGTGCGTTCCACTGCGCATGTCAAGAATAGAATGATAAACCAGATAACCCTGCTCTCCAGGAGGTTTAGTTGGTTTAATCCAGAATGATAAACCAGAATATAAACTGCACAATAAAACTGCACAATAAAACAGCCTGGTTTTTATTCCATGTGTCTGCATGCTCACAATAAATCAAGTAAACCAGAATAGCTCACTGAAACATACCCCAAGAAAACTTGACAACCGGCTTCTAAGAGTTAAATACAAAAGGTTCTAGAGGTGCGTTTCTAAGATATCTTACAACAAGAAAATATTTCCCTCAATACAAGTGAAAACGTTTGGCCAAAATACAAATCTGTATTGATGGTAGCAACTGCAAGTGCAATCATTTCATTTAGAAAGAGAAAATTTTTACCTACACTTAATTCACATCAGGTTGTTATACATGTGAAGGCCATCATTAGCTTAACTTGACATAGTCAAGATAAGTTATTGCCATCTCGCGTGCGGAAGTCTGTTAGTCTGTGAGTCTGTTCACATTTTCCTTTAGCATGGGCTACACCCCGCAGCTCTTGTCTGATCGTCACGAAATTTCATATGCTGGTTTGGGGTCATGTCTAGATGAGAACGTCCCCTTTTGGTCACAATCGGGCAACCGTTATGGCTGCACAAGCCCAAAACCTGAAAACCATTAGCACAGTCTACAGGTCGTATTTATGAAGGGATTTCATTGAAACTTGGTAGGATGCCTTTGTATAATGCCTAGATGAGAACGTCCCCTTTTGGGCATGATCTGTCAACCGTGATGGCTGCCCAAGCCCGAAACCCCAAAACTTTTAGCACAATCTGCAGGTCATGTTTAATATGGAGGGATTTCATTGTAACTTGGTAGGATGACTCCTTATGATGTCTAGATGAGAATTTCCCCATTTGGGCATGATCTGCCAACCGTGACGACTGCCCGAGCCCTAAACCTGAAAACCTTTAGCACAGTCTACAGGTCATATTTATTGAGGAATTTCATTGTAACCTGGTGGGTTGACTTCATACAATGTCTGGATGAGAAAGTCCTTTTTTGGTCCTGATTGGGCAACTGTGACGGCTACAGGGGCCCGAAGCCCGAAAACCTTTAGCACAGTCTGCAGGTCATATTTATGAAAGGATTTCATTGTAACTTGGTAGGATGACTCCAAATAATGTCTAGATGAGAACGTCCCATTTTGATCGCGATTATTCAGCCTTGATGGGTTCCCGAACCCAAAAACCTTTAGCATAGTCAAAAGGTCATATTTATGGAAGGATTTCATTGTAACGTGTTAGGTTGACTCCATATAATGCCTAGATGATGACATCCCCTTTTGGTCGTGATTGGTCAACTGTGATGGCTACAGGTACCCAAAGCCCGAAAACCTTGAGCACAGTCTACAGGTCATATTTATGAAGGGATTTCAGTGTAACTTCGTAGGATCACTCCAGATGTTGCCCAGATGAGATTGTCCCCTTTGGTTGCGATCATTCAACCATGATGGCTGCCCAAGCCCGAAAACCTTGAGCACAGTCTACAGGTCATATTTATGAAGGGATTTCATTGTAACCTGGTAGGTTGACTTCATATAATGTCTAGATGAAAACGTCCCCTTTTGGACACGATTGGGCAACTGTGATGGCTACAGGGGCCCGAAGCCCGAAAATCTTTAGAACAGTCTACAGGTCATAATTATGAAGGGATTTCATTATAGCTTGGTAGGATGACTCCAAATAATGTCTAGATGAGAACATCCCCTTTTGGTCACGATCATTCAGCCTTTATGGCTGCCCGAGCCCAAAGAGTTTTAGCATAGTCTATAGGTCGTATTTATAGAAGGATTTCATTGTAACTTGTTAGGTTGACTCCATATAATGCCAAGATGATGACATCCCCTTTTGGTCATGATTGGTCAACTGTGATGGCTGCAGGTGCCCGAAGCCCAAAAATCTTGAGCACAGTCTACAGGTCATATTTATGAAGGGATTTCATTGTAACTTCGTAGGATCACTCCAGATGATGCCCAGATGAGAATGTCCCCTTTTGGTTGCGATCATTCATCCATGAAAGCCCGAAAACCTTTAGTACAGTCTTCAGTTCATATTTATGAAGGGATTCGTTGTAACTTAGTAGGTTGACTTCATATAATGTCTAGATGAGAACAGCCCCTTTTGGACACCAGTAGGCAACTGTGACGGCTACAGGGGCCCTGAAGCCCAAACACCTTTAGCACAAGTTTGACTTCATATAATGCCTAGATGATGACATCCCCTTTTTGGTCATGATTGGTCAACTGTGACGGCTTCAGCGACCCGAAGCCCGAAAACCTTGAGCACAGTCTACAGGTCATATTTATGAAGGGATTTCATTGTAACTTCGTAGGATCACTCCAGATGATGCCCAGATGAGAATGTCCCCTTTTGGTTTCGATCATTCAACCATGATGGCTGCCCAAGCCCAAAGCCCAAAAACCTTTAACACAGTCTACAGGTCATATTTATGAAGGGATTTCATTGCAACTTGGTAGGTTGACTTCATATAATGTCTAGATGAGAACGTCCCCTTTGGATGCAATTGAGAAACTGACGGCTACAGCGACCCGAAGCCCAAAAACCTTAAGCACAGTCTACAGGCCATATTTATGAAGGGATTTCAATGTAACTTGATAGGATGACTCGTTTTGGAATAATTTCACTGTAACTTGGTAACTTTCGTTGATATACGTTAACTGTGAGGGCCACATACATTAACTGTGAGGTCATATTGACCCACCCCTCAGCTCTTTAGTGCAGTGTACACCTCAAATTATTATTTTTTATCAAAAACATAGCATACAGGGAACAGAAATGAACATATTCCCAATTATCACAATTCTTGTCTTATTTCATAATCCTTTCATAAACATTGAACATTATCCTTTTCATCATACACAGCACACAAGTTAAGCTACAGTTTCATTGACACTTTCATTTTTGATATAGGGGGCGTGGTGGCTCAGTAGGTAGAGGTACAGGCTGCAAGCCGAGAGGTCCTCGGTTCGAATCCCACCTGCGGCAACCAAGACAAGACACTTCACCCCCATTGCCCATGTGGGGGCCTTGTGACGTCGTGTACTAAGGCTACTGCATGTCGATGGTGCACTTGTCTTCAACTAATGCTAACCCTGCTTGTGTGGAGTTATTATGTTGGGGAGCTGACAGTTGCTCGCCATTGCTTGGTGGTTCTTTCTGGGTACTTCGGCTTTCTCCACCCGTAAAACTGCAATGGTCATGATTAACCATTGTGCAAAAATATGTGACCTTAAACCCCAATAAATAATAAATAATATCATTTTTGATAACAGTAATTAAATGATAAATAATTCACCATTTATTCAATGAAATAAATTGCCCAAGATCATTTTGAGGGGATTATGTCATGCACAGCTCTTGGAAACACGCATGATGATAATAACCTATATTTATCATGGATATTAACCCCTTACCCGGGGGCGCAGTGGCGTTGCGGTAACCGGTTCTCGTCAGATCACCGAAGTTAAGCAACATCGAGCCCGGTTAGTCCTCGGATGGGTGACCATCTGAACGGTCGATTCGGACTCCCACGTTATGTCATTGGGCAAGGCACTTAACCTTGATTGTCCACATGGGGGCACGATGACGCCGTGTACTAAGGCATACTGCACGTCAATGGTGCACATGTCTTCAACCAATCTAACCCTGCAGTGCGGAGTTACGATGTTGGGGAGCTGGCAGCTGCTCGTCGTTGCTCGGTGCTTCTCTCCGGGTACTCCGGCTTCCTCCACCCAACTGTCACAGTCATGATTAGCCATTGTGCATAAGTATATGACCTTAAACACCAATAAATAAATAAATAACCTTTTACCCAATGCAGACAATATCAATATTTATTATTTTAAATATCATTTTTTCAACCTTTTCAAAATATTTCAACAAAACCATATCACGTGACCCCTCATTGGAACGACCTCAATGAGCTCGTTCCAATGAGGGGTCACATGATATGGTTTTGTTGAAATATTTTTAAAAATTTAATTTTTTCAACTGCTCAATTTGCATATTACGCGGGCGGATGCTGGCGATTCTTTAGGTAAAGGGTTAAGGTACATGGCTCCAAATAAGGTATGCAACGAAACCGATTAGCACAAAATCATGATCATTGTAATGATTATTTTAAACTGCCCCATTTTATTTTTTTGAAGGTGGGTCTGCTATACTGTGTTAGGTTGACGCAAATTCTTTTTAATAGCTTTAATATACTAGTAGTGCTTTTAAGTAGTGATTAACTGATGTTTGGCAATTGCATCTGACATCGGCCGATTTTAAGCCATTTGTTGACTATCGGTAGAAGTGTTTGAACATTGGTTCGTGCCGATGGTTACTTGAAACACCATTTGATCAAAATTGTTTGTATTTATGTTTGAGTCACGATTTCATTCAAGCAGTAGCAAGCTTAATAAGTTGCCACAATGATTGGCAGGAATCATGATTGGTCTTATCTCATTAATTGAGCTGATCTTCCTCTTGATAGCTGCTCAAGACATAGGTGCCACGTGTCTTGTGATGACTGTGAAATACGACATCAACAGAAACAAGTTAACCCTTTACCCAACCTAACGGCCAAAACCAGCCAGCACTGTTTACAAAAATCACCATTCAATTTTCATTATATTTTTAATTTTTTGTCTCAGAAACATAGCTTGTGACCCCTCATTGGAGCGAGCTTGATGAGCTCATTCCGATGAGGGGTCATAAGCTGTTTTTGAGACAAAAAATGAAAATATTTAGTTATTCAAGAATTTGGTTTGCAGGTGTCGTCTGCTTTTCATGTTAGGTAAAGGGATAACAGCATGGCATCTTTGATAATTGATTAAAGATGCTGCGCTGTTGACCTCTTTCCGATGATATCGTATTTTTATTTTAATACACACAGTGACATGCTTTTGAGGTCAAGGAACCAATCAACCTGACTGTTCTGTAAAATCAACTCTATTTTATGCATTCTTGAGCATACTACTCCTTTTGGTTGTGTCTAACTGACACCGGGACTCACAATCGGCCGATTGTGCACTCATCTAATTGGCAAGCAGATGACAGTTGCAAATCCTTATCAATTAATCACTACTTTTAAGTTGATAATAATTTCCATTTCAGTATGTAAAGATGATGGATATTTAGATATCATAAAATATATCGTTGTATTATGTATTTCTATTCCTTTAAATTTCTAGATCAGTCTGAAGAAAAGGATATGTCAGCTGTTCCATCATCTAGTGTTCCATTACTTCGCAAGGAAATAGAAGATAACACGGAAATATACAAGGTAGATTTGGATAAAATCTGTTCAGTCTATTTTTTTAAAAGCATTATTTAGGTCTAAAAAAGTTAAAATTTGTTTCTCAAACCCTCCTGCATGGTCCTTTTGGCTGCCGCATACTCTCTTTTTATAACCATACGGGTAAGCAAAACACGGATAAGATCATCTGATAAGCTACCCGTATTTGCGTACCCGAGGTTATGGAATAATCTGGGCAACGAATTTCATAACCTCATGAACCGTAAAGAATTCAAAAGAAAACTCAAATTTAAATTGCTGTCATCATATATTGCTAATGTCCAATGTAACAATCCTTATTGCCCCGACTGTAATGCGTAGATACTTCTTGCACCAACGCCACCATTATCATTCCGAGGTCTATATAGACCTTGCCCAAATTATTGCCTGTTTTACCAGGTCAATCATCATACACATCTTTCTCCTTGTTTGAAGTACCTCTGAGTATCTCGTCCCGTTTCCTTTCACAGTGAGCCAACGGGAGTGCAAAACAGATTTTAAAATAGTCCTAAATCATGAAGGATGTCGATGGTGAGGCTGCACACTTAATAATATTCATTTCCACGTTGATTTGCAGTGTCGAGTACATAACATATTTATTATCCCCCCGAAAAAAAATTTCGAGGGATATAGTCGTCACGCGGTTTTTTTTGTCCGTCCGTCCGTCCGTCCGTTTACATTTCGTTTCCGGATGATAACTTCCCTTGAAATAGTTTGATTGTAACCAAACTTGATATGTGGCTTAAACATAAAAATACAGGTCAAGTTCGAATCCGGGTTCATCCTGATTAATATTACCAGAGTTATGCCCCTTTTTAATTTAGAAAATCTTATGATTTTTGGTTTCCGGATGGTAACTTCCCTCAAGATAGTTTGATTGTAACCAAACTTGATATGTGGTGCAAACATATCAAAATACAGGTCAAGTTCGAAAATGGGTTTGTCCTGATTAATTTTACCAGAGTTATGCCCCTTTTCAACTTAGAAAATCTTATGATGACCACACTTTTTTCGGGGGGATCAGCTGCCCCGTGGATGTGGCAGCCCTCTAGTTACAAGGAGGTGACGGGTAGACAGCCAATCTGGCTATGTCGGGAGCGTGGTGGCTCAGTAGGTAGAGGTGCAGGCTGCAAGCCGAGAGGTCCTCGGTTCGAATCCCACCTGCGGCAACCGCGTTGTGTCCTTGGGCAAGACACTTCATCCCCATTGCCCGTGTGGGGGCACGATGACTCCATGTACTAAGGCGTACTGCACGTCGATGGTACGCATGTCTTCAACCAATCTAACCCTGCCTGTTCCGCGGTGCGGAGTTACGATGTTGGGGAGCTGGCAGCTGCTTGTCGTTGCTCGGTGGTTCTCTCCGGGTACTCCGGCTTCCTCCACCCGTCAAACTGTCAAGGTCATGATTAGCCATTGTGCATAAATATGTGACCTTAAGCATCAATAAATAAATAAATAATCTGGCTATGTCATCTCCATGTGGTATATACATGTGCATTATGTATTGTTATAATAACCATGTAATCAAATCTGTTATGCATGTATAATTATACTGCAAAATAAAAAAAAAAAAATATGAATCTGAACCAATGTAAACTTAAAAAAATGAAAATTGAATAGTTCACATTTGATATTTTACCCAGATTAATAAAATTGATACGTTTGTCGCTGAAGTGCAACAAGGCTTTGCAGTGCTTTAGCATTGCAAAGCCTTCTCACACTCAAGGGATGTAATACACCACCAGCCATGCTATTCTATAGATTATGAGGCCTAAAACACAATGCAAACCAAGAACATGAACTTTTGATGGGAAAGAAATAATTACAAAAATAAAAAATAAAATAAACTGCTCACCCGCATGAAATTTTACAAAAAATGGACCGAGAAACATAAGATCTACTTTGTGGGGCCTAACACTGTTATTTGAAAATAATTAATTGAGTAAAGTCAGACATTTAGTCCATTATTCCTTCCAGGTAAAACAACCAATCAGGAAACCGAAAAAACGAAGAGACAAACCAAGAAATGTTCTGCAATTGGACATTAATTTCACTGACAACAAGGAGGAAATGTTAAGATTGGCCAACTCTGCTGAGGCTGATGGTGTGGAAATATCTGACTCAGTGGCTGAAGATATGGTGATTAATCTGAACCAGGCTACAGCCATTCAGGATACATGCACTTTCGATCCTTGTACTGAGACACTGTTTGGGTAAGACAAAACATTATGTGGTTATTCTCAGCGTCATCAACTTAACATCTATACTTTCATATGTCTTATTTTCTCTATTCAAAATGCTAAAGGTTTATACAATTGTTCAATAGGGTATGTAGGGAGCACGGTGGCTCAGTTGTAGACTGTTGGACTTTTATGCTAGAGGTCCCGAGTTTGATCCCCTTCCAGGACGACCTGCGTTGTGTCCTTGGGCAAGACACTTTATCCTGGTTGCCTACATGGGGGCACGATGACGCCATGTACTAAGGTGTACTGCATGTCATGGTGCACATTTCTTCAACTGCTGTAACCCTGCTTGAGCAGAGCTTGCACAGAGTTAGAATGTTGAGCTGACAGTTGCTCTTCGATGCTCAGTGGTTCTCTCCAGGTACTCCGGCTACCTCCACCCGCAAAACAATCATGGTCATGATTAGCCATTGTGCATAAGTATGTGACCTTAAACACCAATAAATAAATAAAATAAATAGGGTATGTACATCCAGAAAACATAACTTTTGAAAGTTTTTGACAGCAGGTGGTTTATGTGGACCCTTTTGAAAAGAAGAGCTGATTTACTTTTTATCTCAACTTGACAATGTCAAGTATGAGATATTGGGATGGATTGCAATACATTGTGCATCCATGAGTCCATCAATACTTACATTCGCTGTCCATTCACAATTCCTTTAGCACTCCCTACAGGACGCACCACTCATCTGATCAGTTCAGGTGGGTGGGTGGGTGGATGGATGGATGGATGGATGGATGGATTTTGGATAGGTGGATGGATTTTGGATGGATGGGTGGATGGATGGGTGGGTGAGCCTAACCTTTCTCGTTAATGTGATAACATGAACAAATATCAATGGATTTGGTGACGATTTTGTATGTGAGACTTTCTTAACAATGTCTTGAACAAATTTGAAAACCAGTGCAGTTGAGCCTTACTGAGCAGATTTATGGACCTTAATTAGTTAATTTTTGCCTGTTCTTAGCTTGTTAGACTGATAACTTGGAACAAATAACAATGAATTTGGTCAACATTTGGCATGTGAGACTTTATTAACAATGTCTTGAATGAATTTGAAGGCTGATATGTTTTGGCTATATGAATGGAGTTATGGCCCTTAGTTAATTTTTGGCTGTTTCCGGCTTGTTAGAATGATAACTTGAACAGATATCAATGGATTTGGTCAGTATTTGGTATGTGAGACTGTCTTAACAATGTCTTGAATCAGTTTGAAAACTGATATGGTATGGCCATGCTGAGCAGAGTTATGGCACTAAATTTGTTTATTTTTGTCTGTTTTCAACTTGTTAGTGCAATAACTTGAACAAATATCAATCAATTTTCTTTTATTACTTTCCAAGGTGTGATTTACTGGGATTTTTCGGGTTTGATTATAAACAATAATTTCACAAGTGTGATGCAATCAACAATTGGGTCATGTATCCGTGTGCGCAAATGAAGATGCTTTGAGGTCAGGGACTATATTGTAAAACACTCATGTGCATTTGCGCACTCGTGTTTGTAGAATGTCCCTCACCTCTCATGAATTATTTCACGTAACCAGATCAGTCAAGCGATTACTCTCTATATAATGACAAGCCTTTCAGGTGCAAAAAAAAACTCTATCCCGCAACAGCGATGTGTAATCCTTGTTTGCTTTTATAATCCCAACCTATACAATTCAGAGCTCCATAACTACACTAGTGCACAATGCACAATACAGACACAGGTTGTAATAGGGTTTGTAGATGTGGCCGGAAGTTCTACAATTTCTGTGTGTGACAGTTATTGTCAGTGTTTCTTTGACAGTTTGTTACAGAAGGTTGTAGGACACTAGGAAACAGGACAGTACGAAACGGACACTAAGAAACAAACACTAAGAAACACATTTTTTTTATTTTGAAAGTTACTATATTTAGGAAATAACCCTTTCCAAATAATTCCCATTAAAATGTTTAGATAATTAAATATTTTTAATTATATTTTGAGTGTTTTTATTTATCATTACTATTTACCTTTTTTTGACATTATTAAAGAAATATAAATTGTTTTATTTATTGACTAAAGTGAATTTTTTGATTTGATTGGTTGATAGATACGTGGTATGAGACCATATTCATTGAAACCCACGATACGTCCGCCCAGCCACTGACAAATTTCCCATACACAGTGGAAGCCTCGTTCCGAAATCTACAAATTGTCCATACCCCGTAGAAGACGTGTCATTCCAGTTTTACAGTGTACATGTATTATATTTTAATTTTTTATCTCCAAAATATAGCTCATGACACCTTATTGGAATGAGCTTGTTGAGTACCCTCCAATGTGGGGTTCATAAGCTATGTTTTTGAGACAAAAAAGAAATTCAATAATTTTTTATAAAGGACGAAGGCGCTGGAGGCGCCCGGGTTGAGACGGAGGCGAAGCCGACGTCGAAACTCGTGAGTCCTTTATACTAATTTCACACTTTTTTAACGTAGGAAGTAGTTAACGAGATGAGACTTCACGAGAATGACTCTGGCTGATTAAACTTTTAGGGATTTTTCCCAAAGGAACCGGGGACAAATGAGGTTACATTTTTTCAAGGATACTCGGACGCTAGAACAAGTGATGGCTCTCCACCATTGCTTTCACCATCACAGGGTCAAGGGACCCTTAATATATTGAGTGTGTGTGTGTGTGGGGGGGGCGGGGGTTAATGGGTCACTGATTATGTCACGTGACAACCATAGCAAGTAAAGCACGCCCCTAGCAACGGGTAAACTACTGGGCCAATTTTGATACATGGACCCAACATGCATTCCAAACAAAAACAAACAGGTCAATGTTGACGTCAGGAGACTTCCCTAGAAACCAGAGCGTCCCCTTAGCAACGGGCTAACTACTGGGCCGATTTTGACCAAATTCTGTATACGGACCCAAAATGCATTGCAAATAAAAATAGGCAGATCAATGTTGACGTCTCGTGACTTCCCTAGCAACCAGAGCGCGCCCTTAGCAACAGGCTAACTACTGGGCTGGTTTGGACCAGATTCGGTATACGAACCCAAAATGAATTGCAAATGAAAACAGACAGATCAATCATGACGTTACATGACTTCCATAGCAACCAGAGCGCCCCTTTAGCAACGGGCTAACTACTGGGCCGATTTTGACCAAATTCGGTATACGGACCCAAAATGCTTTGCAAATGAAAACAGACAGATCAATGTTGACGTCACATGACTTCCCTAGCAACCAGAGCACCCCCTTAGCAACGGGCTAACTACTGGGCCGATTTTGACAAAATTCGGTATACGGACCCAAAATGCATTGCAAATGAAAACAGATAGGTCAAAGTTGACGTCACGTGACTTCCCTAGCAACCAGAGCGCCACCTTAGCAACGGGCTAACTACTGGGCCGATTTTGACCAAATTTGGTATACGGGCCCAAAATGTATTGCAAATAAAAACATACAGGTCAATGTTGATGTCACGTGACTTCCCTAGCAACCATAGCTCCCCCTTAGCAACGGGCTAACTACTGGGCCGATTTTGACCAAATTCGGCATAAGGACCCAAAATGCTTTGCAAATGAAAACAGACAGATCAATGTTGACGTCACGTCATTTCCCTAGCAACCAGAGCGCCACCTTAGCAACTGGCTAACTACTGGGCCGATTTTGACCAAATTCGGTATACGGGCCCAAAATGTATTGCAAATAAAAACATACAGGTCAATGTTGACGTCACGTGACTTCCCTATCAACCAGAGCTCCCCCTTAGCAACGGGCTAACTACTGGGCCGATTTTGACAAAATTCGGTATACGGACCCAAAATGCATTGCAAATGAAAACAGTTAGGTCAATGTTGACGTCACGTGACTTCCCTAGCAACCAGAGCGCCACCTTAGCAACGGGCTAACTACTGGGCCGATTTTGACCAAATTCAGTCAAAATGTATAGCAAATAAAAACATACGGGTCAATGTTGACGTCACGTGACTTCCCTAGCAACCAGAGCTCTCCCTTAGCAATGGGCTAACTACTGGGCCGATTTTGACCAAATTCGGTATACGGACCCAAAATGCATTGCAAATGAAAACAGAGACTCAATGTTGATGTCACGTGACTTCCCCAGCAACGCAAGTGCCCCTTAGCAACGAGCCAACTACTGGGTCGATTTTGACCAAATTCGGTATACGGATCCAAAATGCATTGCAAATAAAAACAGGCAGGTCAGTGTTGACGTCACGTCTTTTTTCCTCTTCCCTGACATGACCCAGAAGCGCAGGATTATTTGTTTCATAATTACCCGCAGAATTATCTGTTGTGATAACTACAAACAATACCGGTACGTCAGTATTTTTTTCAGTGCAATTAATGAAAATGACTCACTGAAATTGGCACATAAAGCTCTAGGCTTATTTAATTTGAAAGACACGTCTGTGCTGTCTTGTTAAGTGTGTATGTTTGTGCTGGCTTATGTAGTTTGTGTGTCTGTTGGGCAAATCGCCCAGAAACCTGGTCCGAATCGTCCACAAACATGGTCAGAATCGTCAATAGATCTGGGCCGAAACGTCCTTTATAAAAATCTGGTCCGAATTGTACACAGCCCGAATCGTCCAGACACCATGTAACGAGTTAATTTTCTTACGTTCGATGTATACTCTGAGGTTATTGATAGAAAATCCCGATAGAACTGATCGTATTTACGGAAAATGTCACTCGTATTCAGAATGTTCAGTGCCGTTGGAAGAACGAATGAAAAAAAAATATGGTGTGTGCTTGAAGAAATCATCAAGACTATGTGATTTCCATACAAAATAATCTTTATATTTGCTCTTCATGTCATGTTTTTTTCTATAATTTTAGATGCATTCTTTGAAAAAAAGGTTTATTTCCTTTCATTTTTGGCTTAACAATTGTCAGCAAAACTTTTGTTTCCAGAGCACTAGAATGTTCTATGTTCCTCATGCACAAGTTTCTGAAAACTCCATATTTACTGAAGAAAGATACTAAAAAAATTTAAAAAAATAAATAAATAAAAACCCCTCATCTTCATTGTTTTCCACAATATATTGACCGAGAATCAAATATATTTTGATTTGTTTTCAAATTGATCTGTTTATGCTTAAAATAATTATTCCTCAGATTTTTCCTCAACATAATGTTTTACATGAAACTACATTCGTAATACTCAGTCTTATTATTTTAAAGATGGTCTTTTCAGTAAAACTGCATTGGCATATTTTCATCATCCTTTTTTGCACAGCACTGCTGTATTTTCTTGTTTATACTGGTCATATCGGCATATTTTCACAAAAACTCATTTGCACAAAAATTCCACAGAAACCTGTATGGCTCAACAATGGAAGATAAAAGATCTCATGCTGGTGTGTTCACACATGAAATAGATTGTACTTCTAAAACGGAAAGTCAATAGATAAATAAAAATCTGTTTCTCAGGCCCTCCTGCATGGTCCTTTTGGCTGCCGCATGCTCTCTTTTTATGACCAATGCAAACTTGAAAAAATAAAAATTAAATGGTTTATGTCTGATATTTTACACAAGTTAATAAAATTGATAAATTTGTCCCTTGAGTGCAACAAGGCTTTGCAATGCTTTAGCATTGCAAAGCCTTGTTGCACCCAGGGGACAAAATACACCACGACCCTTGCTATAAAGGCCTAAAACATAAAATAAACCCAGAATATGAACTTCTGATGGCAAAGAAATAATTACAAAAATAAAATATAAAATAAAAAGCTGCCCGCCCACATGCAATTTTACAAAACTTGGCCTGAGAAACAGAACATCTGCTTTATGTGGCCTAAATTGTAATATTTACTATTTACTAAAAAAGAACAGGTAGATAAAAAATTAAACACATGTAAATGAATAAATTAATAGTAATGACAACGAAGAGTGTTTAAGATTTATGATCAGCTTGTGTGTGTTTGTTCAATAATTACCCTCAGCTACATTGTTTTTTATTAGTTAGCTTAAATTTCTGTTTATTCTTCTCTTTTCTTAAAGATAAGAGGAATATTTCTTTTGTGTCCTTGTTTGGGCACTCTTTCTATGCAAAAAAACACCCCATTCTCACCAATTGATGTACAGTAGAACCTGTCTTGAGAGACCACCCCATTTGCCGAGCCAAAGTGGTCTCTCAAGACAGGTGGTCTCTCATTACAGGTTTGACGTTTTCACTAGTCAGTGAATGACCACCCAGAGAATATTTGTTGCAGAAATGGAAGAAGAATTGATTTTTCAACTTTTTTTTATTATTGTTTTATTTTAATTCAGTTTTAATACAAGTACAAAGGCATTGTTTAATAAATTATAGATAAAAGAACATAAACTGTAAAACTTCACTGTTGGGCCGACGTCTTGGTTACATTTTTGAACTACTGATTTGTGTGCACACTCCATTGATTTCAACTGGCTGAGTTACAACGAGGGTACCAGAACAACAGCCATCTTTTCCCTAGACCATGTTTCCTCTTCAGTCAAACACATATATTTTGTTTGTATAAATTTGTTTTATTACAAATTATTGGAGAGTGCCAACAGGCACTCTCCAATAATTTTTAATAAAACAAATTTTGAATTACAAATTCAGACCACCCCCCAAAAAATTGATTTTCCGGTCTCTCAAAACAGGTGAAAAACTGATTGTTTGCCACAGTCTTGTGGTCTCTCAAGACAGGTGGTCTCTCATGCAGGTCCATTATAGAGAGAAACCAATAGGTACATGACCACAGTGGTCTCTCACGACAGTGGTCTCTCAAGACAGGTTTTACTGTAAGTGTTTTGTAGGATATATTTCTGATATATCTGGTCCCCCAAGAGGTTAAAAAAACAACACTGCGATGACTGTGAAGGGTATGGAAAAAATAGAGGAGGGTCTGGAAAAAGTCTGGAAAAAATACAGAATTTTTGTTTCTTGGTAGGTGTGGAAGCCCTGCACTAAGGCATGTTGCAGTTTCTAGGTCACCTTGTCCAGTCACTGATTCGATCATTTATTACATCAATGTCATTGGTTTTTCATACCGTAACCCCCTCTAGAAACAATTTGCGCTGTACACATGCGCAGTTGTATTTATGTTGGATTTTTCTGAATGTGAGCACGTTCAGGAAAATCCAACATAAATACACCAACTGCACGTGTACGTCGCAAACAGATCTCTGAAACGAAACTTTGAAGTTTCAGTCACAAATGAGTGAAACAAACTGAATCGAGGGAATAAGTAAATCAAGGTAAGCAAACTTACTGTCTGTCTTATTTGGGTGTCAGTGATGCAAATCCATAAAAAAGATTGCATGTTGAACTGCGTTATACAGTGGAGCCCACTTAACTGGACATCTCTTAACTGCATAACCCTGTTAATTATTATTGTTTTAGTGCATATTCTTCTTCTCATACTTCTCATACAAACTTTGTCCGGGGCATAACATTTTTGTCTTTTGACCTAGACCTTAGATATTTGGCATGTGGATGTATCACCATGAGCTGGTGTGTTGTGTACCATAGTGACCATCATGTGACCTTGACTGTTGACCTGAAGGTCAGATTTATGTGCTTTTTAAGGAAAACTTTGTCCGGGGCATAACTTTTTTGTCTTTTGACCTAGACCTTAGATATTTGGCATGTGGATGTATCACCATGAGCCAGTGTGCCACGTACCATAGTAACCTTCATGTGACCTTGACCTTTGACCTGAAGGTCAGATTTATGTGCTTTTTAAGGGAAACTTTGTCTGGGGCATAACTTTTTTGTCTTTTGACCTAGACCATAGATATTTGGCATGTGGATGTATCACCATGAGCCGGTGTGTTGCGTACCATAGTGACATTCATGTGACCTTGACCTTTGACCTGAAGGTCAGACTTATGTGATTTTTTTAAGGGAAACTTCGTCTGGACCAGAACTTTTTTGTTTTTTGATCTAGACCTTAGATATTTGGCATGATTGTCAATATTATTCATGTATATATCATTTGCCATGCATTAAATAGAAAGGAAGGAGAGACATATGTTTTAGTGTGCTAAAACAGTTTCTAGTTGAATATAATTTCCCAACACAAAACCATTTACCATACCTCCTGTACAAATTTGACCTGTTAATTGAATGTAGGTTATACAGTAAACTCCTGTTAATTGTATAAAAAATCTTGTAACCTGTCGAGAAATTTGCCTGACTCTCCCCAATTTTCCTTTGTTTATTGACCTATTTGGCTTCTGTACATCCAATACAGGCATTTAATCTATTATATCTTGTTTGACAGAGCTCATAGAGCTCTGCCAAACAAGATACAATAGAATAAATGCTAAGTTTATCTCTATAATACAGGAAAGTGACATAATCCCTGTTAATTGAATTCTCCTGTTAACTGAATAATTTTCATTGGCAAAGTGGCTATTCAGTTAATAGGATTATCCCACTGAATAGATTACGGGCAGTTGTGATCGATTCATTCGAAAAAGGGTTATTCTGTTTTTGTTTCTATTTCAGTTATTTTTTTGACATTTTGTCAGAAAATGGACCATTGCATATTGACGATGTACTCTTGACTCGAGAAATGGAGAATTTTCCCCCTGAAGCACAGACAGTCATAAAGCAGGCTGGTAGCCTTAAAGATTTCTTGAAGCAGTCATTGAAGTTTGCTTTCATAGATGAGTTTGTATGTGTTCTGAAGGATGCTGTTAGAGCCAGAGAAATAGCATCATCACGTGGGAAAGGCTTAACTATGGCTAAAGCTCTGAAAAAGAATTTGCCCAGTATACTTCCACAAATTAATGACAGAAGTAATTTAAATCCAGATGCACCAGAATTCACATTACTGGATCATAGCAATGCTAATAAGACTATCAGTAAAAAATCAATGGATATTTTGGATGAAATTACCTACGAGCCATTAGTTAGACCTATTCAGAAACCATTAGAGAACATTGATGGTGACATTTCTCCAGAAGATTCTTTTACAGAAGATACTAGATCTTTTCAGACTGTTTTGAAAAAGAAAAGGAAAAAGCAACAGAATGAAGCTGTGGATAATGGAAAGAATATTGACCTGCCGAGGCCTATCAAGGTAAGAAGCATTTAATAATAGAAATGAATCCCACTGATTGAAAATCCACTTTGACAGTGGAAAATATTCAATTGACACGGATATTCAATTTTAATGGAATTTGATTATTTCTCTCAATTTTGTTTATGAATTGAGTTTTTATTCAATCTTAGGCTATTAACCAGTAACTTAACAAATCGCCCGCTTAATTTGCAAATTGAGCAGTTGAAATTTTTTTTTCGGGAAATATTTCAACAAAACCATATCATGGAGCTCGTTCCAATGAGGGGTCACCTGATATGGTTTTGTTGAAATTTTTTAAAAAAAATAGTAATTAAAATAATAAATTTTGATATTCTCTGCATTGGGTAAAGGGTTAAAAAGAATTCTTATCAACCTACCTTACAATTGTTTACTACAGGCTTGCACTACAGTGGAAGAACCTAACTCGGATAAAATGCTCTCTATTTTAATCTTTCCCAAGAGATTTGGGAAAGAAAAGTGGTGTAAAAACACCATGAAAAAATAAGCCAAAACTGTGTCGAGCGCCGTCTGTGCACACCCAGTAAGGGACGCTCTTCTCTTAGTACAATTCCATGACTTCCGTTAACCAGTGCGCAAGCAGTAATCAAAACCATTCTTCTTTTGTCCGTGCAACGTGGTTGACGTGTTGCCATCTTTGCTTTATGAAACAGTGATAATTCAACTCGTCAATAATGTTTTTCCTGTGACTGGATTATGGATCTGAAGATCGTATAATAACAGGACTGTGTTTTATATATTCTCGTTAATATTTTCAACCACATTCTCATTGTATATTATTTATTATTCCGTTTTCGCGAATGTTTTTTAGACATCGTGTCAACGCGGTTCGACAATGAAATTTTTCGGTTGATAAATTTAAATTGTTATTGGAGTTAGGTGTCAATGAGGGAATGTCTGGACAGGATTTCTTCACTCTGTTGAGGGCTGAATTTCTGTTTTTTTGGTCCCTGTTGGCTGTCTGGGTTCTGTCGTGTACCCACCGTTTTTTTTCTGCCACCTTCTCTCGTAGTTGAGGGTGTTCTTCTACTTTCTGTGTCTGTTGAGTTCACCTTTTTCTTCTACTGCTCTCACCTCTGTTATTTCCATTTCGGTTCCTTTAGGGCAATTCCCTTTGCCCTCGCCTTTGGTGCATTCTCTTGGCTGTTCCTTCTGCACCCGCGGTGGGTTTGGAACGCTGTCGTTTCGGGGCCTCCCAACTCGACCACGTCTGGTGTGAGTTATACCCCCTCCGTGGTGGATGTGCAGCTCCTCCCACTCCAGTGGGAACGCTGTAGTTTCGGGGCTTCCCGATTCCCGATTCGACCACGTCTGCGTGAGTTATACCCCCTCTGTGGGGGATGTGCAGCTCCTCCCACAACCATGGGGGTGGGGAACGTTGTCATTTCGACTCGACCACGTCTGGTGAGAATTACTCTTCCCTCCGTAGGGGATGTGCAGCTCCTTCTGCACCAGTGGGGGGGGGGGGGGGGGGGGGGGGGGGGGGGGGGGGGAACGCTGTCGTTTCGGGGCCTCCCGGCTCCACCATGTCTGGTGAGAGTTATTCCCCTTCTGTGGGGGATGTGCAGTTTTTTTACCGTGGTGGATACTGCAGGAGCTGTTGGATTTCTGGTGAAGAGATGCCTGGTTCCGGGACTATGTGCCCTCTCCAGTCAACATCTGAGGCTGTCACTAAGGTTGTGACTCCTCCTTTGGAGGCCTAGCTAGTGGCTCTCTCCCCTATTCCGCCAGTTCCAACAGATCTCCGTCGTATCTGCTGCTACTGCTGTTCCGTCATCGGGCACTGTTTTTAGCTGGCCTCGGCTTATCCCTGCAAGGGTCTTCAGGGAAGTCTGTAGTGTGGTTTTGGGGTATCAGCCTCAGCCTTCCCCGACTTCAACTCGGCGAAGTCGGAAGTGGCTGCCGACTGAACCCCCTGATGTGTCCTCTCAGCCGTTGAGCACAGCAGTTTTATACCTGCTGTGGTCTTCAGCGGTGTCTGGTAGTGAAGACTTGGGGGTATCGGCCTCAGCCTTCCCTGACTTCAACTCGGCGAAGTTGGAAGTGGCTGCTGGCCAGACCCTCTACTGTGGTCTCTGCGCCGTCGAGTACCACAGTTTTGTCACTGGCGTTTTCCATCCACTCATTCTGGTCACTCGACCAGTTTTGCGGGACCAACACCTTCTGTGCAGCCTGGACTTTCCGCCCCGCAGAGGTCCGCGGCAACTCTCCTGAGTTCCCGCTATGTTGATCCTCGGGGTGTGTCGTACCCCTATACACGTCTGCCCTCATATGTTTCGGCTGGCGTCCGTCACCCCGCTTCGGGTGTATTGGAGGATTGTGACCCTTAAGAGGGTCAGGTGTGAAGCCGCTTTGCTGGTTCGTCCCCATGTTGAACCGGCTGGTACGGGCACTGAACTTAGGGAGGCCCTCTCCTTATTCACTCAGGTTCTGTCCAAGAGCCTTCCCGTTGCTTCCAGCGAGGCAACGAGTGGTTTCCAGGTGCCCCCTATGGCACTGCCTCCCAGGATTGGAAACATGCCGCTTTCTGATCCCCCTGATGTGCCTACACCATGGGAGGAGTCGGCTGGTTTGCCCACGATGGGCTATGTGTCTTCCAACTCCGGGGAGGGGTCAGACATCCTTGATGCCGAGAGCTAGCAGTCTCTGACTTGGGGGGCAGCTCTTGACTTTGTGTTTGGGTTCCTTCCGGATCTCAAACCATCAAACCAGCCGACAGTGTCAGCCAGGCTGCGATCATCAGTCGCGCACCTACAGCCTGGGGAGCAACCTGCTTCTGGGCATCTTCGACCGTGCCAGTCAGGTGGTTGAAGCATTTTCAGCCTTGGACTCTAAGCTGAGTTCCAAGGCTATGAAGGCTCCGTTCTTCACCAGGGTTGACACCTTTTTGCCTCTGGTGCGTTATCGTTACTACGATTTCGCCAATCCGTCAGTCTGCCAGACTTTGACGGTTTTGGATCAGGACTCCAATTCCCTCGGGCTTTCCAAGCCCAAGTCTGCCGTCATTCCTATAACAACTCTGGAGTCCATGTTGGGCTTATCAAGAGGAATGCTGGGTATGCTTTCTCTCTCCGATCACGTCATCTCTGCCTTAGCTGCCTGTCTGCCTCCAGATAGGTTTGACGATCTACAGGCTCCTTTGCGTGTGCTGTTCAAGGCGCTCATGCATCTTACTCACATGCATGCCTGTGACACGGCTATTTTGGAACTAGTTCGAAGGGACTCTGTGCTGGACACAGGCCGATCCCTTCCTGGGGTTAGTGCACTGCTCTTCGATCTGCTTCTTTGGCAGGTCCACTACTATTCCATGGGTTCTGTGTCGACGGTCCGGGATGATGTTCTATGTCATTCCAAAGATCAGCTGCTGCTTCGTCAGTTTGATCAACCTTCTAGGGGAGGCAGGGACCGATCAAAGCAAAGCAAAGGGCTGATCCTTCTGCCACCGCTTCTACTTCTTACTCACGGGGTAAGGGTAAGCGTTGGCAGGCTAGAGGGAAGTCTCAGGATTCTTCATTCAGTAGAGGAGGTGGTTTCTCCTCTCTCGGGCCTCGTCGGGGCTCGAACTGAAGGTCCTCAACTCGATTCGTCCCAGGTTGGAGGAAGGATAGCAGAGTTCGCAAACCATTGGGCCACCATCACATCCGATCCTTGGGTGTTAGATGTTGTTCGGTCTGGGCTGCGAATATCCTTCCGAAGGCACCCCACTCTGTCCAGAGTGTCTCTTCCAACCACAGTTCCTTCAGACTTTTTACGTCAGGAGCTTTTGTTCACGGAGATAGACAATCTCCTGGCCAAGGGGGCGTTCGAGGTCGTCAAGAACATTCAGTCAGTGGGGTTTTATTCCCGCCTGTTCTTGGTGCCGAAGAAGGACGGCCGACTCCGACCGGTTATCGATCTGAGTATCCTGAACCAGTTTATCATTGCTCCCAAGTTCAGAATGGAGATTTTCAGGTCGGTCCACCATTCCATTCACCAGGGAGATTTCGCTTCCAGCATCGCCTTGCGAGACACTTACTTTCACGTTCCGATTCATTGGGTGTCGCGGAAGTATCTCAGGTTCTCTTTTCTGGGGCAAGTTTACCAGCTGAAGGCCATGCCTTTCGGCCTCAACCTGGCTCCTTGGACCTTCACCCGACTGATGTCGCATGTGATAGCCTTCCATCGCACACAGTCCAGGGTGACTACTTCAGCATATCTAGACGGTATCCTCCAGAGGCATTCCAATGCTGCCTTACTGGAGTTGGATGTCGACACTCTGTTGAGCTTGCTCACGTCGCTAGGATTCAGAGTCAATGAGGAGAAGTCGGATCTGGTCCCTTCTCAGTCGTTTTGTCATCTGGGGATGGCCTTCCGCACTCAGTTCAATACGGTGGCGGTTTCCCAGGCCAAGGCTGTGATTCTCTCAGCTTTTGCTCTGACTCTGTCCCAGTCCACATCCGCGACAGCACGGGGTATTCTCCGGCTGCTCAGTCTCTGTGGTTTGGTGACGGATCTCATTCCTCTAGGTCGGCTGCATGTCAGACCTCTCCAACACTTTCTGCTCAGTCGTTGGAGGCCGAATGTTGATTCTCTGGATCTGATGCTTCAGTTACCAGAATCTCTTCATCCTCACCTTCTCTACTGGACGAATGTTCAGTGGATCACGCAGGGTGTCCCGTTGGACTTACCCACGTCCGATCGCGTTCTGACGGCCAGCAATCTCGGATGGGGTCTGACGTTGGATCCTCCAGGTCTTTCCCTACATGGGATGTGGGACCAGGATCGGGCATCTCTACACATCAACCAGAAGGAGCTTCTTGCTCTTCTTCTGAATTTCAGGCAGTGGATCCCTCACCTGTCGAATCGTCAGGTCCTTCTGTTGTTCGACAATTCGACTGTGGTTGCTTACATTCGGAACCAGGGCGGCACGCACTCAGTTCCAATGTATGAATTGGCTCGGGATCTTCTACTGCTCGCTCAGGATGTCAACCTCGAGGTGGTTGTTCGTCACATTTCCGGTCGTCTGAACGTCCTAGCCGACTCCCTGTCCTGACGGGGCAGGTTCTTTTCCACCGAGTGGATGCTCCACATGGTAGTGTTCCATCGATATCTTTGCAACTCGTTGGAACCATCAGATGGACACTTTCATGTCCTCGTGTCCAGATGCTCTGGCTTTCGCCGAGGACACTCTGGCCCTCCTTTGGGACGGTCTTGTCGGCTACGCCTTCCTGCCGGTTCCGATTCCGCCTCAGGTTCTAGCCCAGATATGAACCTGCAGTCATCGAATCCTTTCGATCACACCCCTGTTGCCTCGGTGGGTGTGGATCAATCTGCTCCACTCTTTGTTAGCGGCGGTTCCGGCATGTCTCCCTCTACATCGTGACTTTCTTTGCCAAAGTCGCCCGAGGAGGTTTCAAGTTGACCCGACTTCCTTATGCCTTCGCGCATGTCTTTTATCGGGTCCTGTCTCCTCCGTAGTGGTTTTTAGAGACAAGCAGTGGAGTTGCTTTTCTTCTTCAAGTAGGCACTCACTCCACTGGTTTAGCCTCTGTGGCTAAGTAGAAGGTTCTTCTGTCCATGGTGTGCGATCACTCTGTTGCTTCTGTCACTCCTTCAATCACACCGCTTGCAGAGTTTCTGGTATATGTTTGTTTCTGGGGGTCTCCAGCAATGGGTACAAGTGCATGCTTCGGAGACCTTTTTCATATGTGGTACCGCATTGTTTCGACACTCATCCTTGCCTCTCCAAGCTTGTTCAGCTCTTTTCCTTGAAAAGGCCTAGGACTTGGCAGTTTACTCCAAGATGGACACTTTCTTGGGTGCTGCTCTGCTTGGGGGTGGGGGGGGGGTGGGGGGGCGTTCGCGTCTTTATCCTGGATGGATATGCGTTTTCTCGCGTGCCAGATCACTCCTGCATCCATTTCTCGATGGATTTGTCTTGCTATTCGTGCAGCTTCCGCTCGTCTAGCTACTGTTGATTGTATTACCAATTGTTTTTTCGGCCACGAGGTGCATGCATTGTCTTCCTCTCGGGGCTTTTACTAACTCCGTCATGTTGTCGGATGTTATACTGGCAGCCTACTGGAGAAATGATACCTTCTCCATTTATCTGCAACAGTTGCAGGAGCCAACAGAGGACCTTTGTCCTATGGGCCCTCTTTCTTCGGCTCAGGCTGTTGTCTATCCCAGCCATTCAGCTTTTTACAGGGTCAGTTCCAGCTCTGTGCTGTTACTGCCCTTTCTGTCTGTGCGTCGCACTTCACACGCCTCATCTTTCATTGTCTTTTACTAATGTTTGTGATGCTATGGTTTGATAGGCCTAGGGATCTCTTCCTCTGTCCACGGTTCCAGTGCAGTTGAGTTATGTGTGGGTTGGTTATGTGATTCCCTCCATCCTATTGTCTATTCAGCCTGTAGTAAACAATTGTAAGGTAGGTTGATAAGAAGTATAAATTTTATAGTAAATTAGCTTTCTTATTATACCTTCCGCAATTGTTTACATGGAGGCCCTCCCGTCTTCTTATTCGGGTAAGAATCCTTCCTCCCCGCTGATCACATACCTCCTATGTTGGCGGACTCAGAAGAATGGTTTTGATCACTGCTTGCGCATTGGTTAACGGAAGTCATGGAATTGTTCTAAGAGAAGAGCATCCCTTACTGGGTGTGCACCAACGGCACTCGACCCAGTTTTGGCTTATTTTTTTCGGGGTGTTTTTGCACCACTTTTCTTTCCCAAATCTCTTGGGAAAGATTAAAATAGAGAGTATTTTATTCGAGTTAGGTTCTTCCACTGTAGTGCAAGCTTGTAGTAAACAATTGCGGTAGGTATAATAAGAAAGGAAATTTACTATAAAATTTATATTTCTCAGGCACCTCCCTCATCACTGAATGAAATCTTCCTCATCATTTTTTTTTTTTACCTGGAAAGCTCTTCGATGATGCTATTTTGCATTTGTTGGACAAATATTTAACCAGCTATACCTTGTTTGTCAGAGCTTGCAGAGCTCTGTCAAACAAAATACAGTTGGTTAAATTTTCAACTACATTATGGGAAATTTTCACTATTTATTTATTGTTGTTTAAGGTTCTCGTCAGATCGCAGCGTCGAGCCCGGTTAGTCCTTGGAGGGGTGACCATCTGAGCAATCGATTCAGACTCCCGCATTGTGTCCTTGGGCAAGGCACTTAACCCCGATTGTTCACATGGGAGCACGATGATGGCGACTACTAAGGCGTACTGCACGTCGATGGTGTGCATGTCTTCAACCAATCTAACCCTGCCTGTGCTGAAGTGCGGAATAACGATGTTGGGAAGCTGGCTGCTGCTCGCCGTTGCTCGGTGGTTCTCTCCTGGTACTCCGGCTTCCTCCACCCATAAAACTGTCACGGTCATGATTAGCACTTGTGCACAAGTATGTGACCTTAAACACCAATAAATAAATAAATTGTTGTTTAAGGTCACATACTTCTGCACAATGGCTAATCATAACCACAACATGGAGATAAAGCCAAGTTGAATTAATTGTTTATACCCATGTTGCCCATTTTAGAGGACTTCCACCCCTCTTCTCTTCTGCTCTTCAAGGAAACAATTTTTCACTTGTAGGACTAAACATTTAGCCAACTATATCTTGTTTGACAGAGCTTAGTGAGCTAAGTTTGTTTAATTTGCAACTGCATTATGGGAACTTTTCACTGCAGAAAACATTGGTTTCTTCACATATTTGTGTGGGGAGTCCAATTTCTAATTTACCTTCTGGACTATTATCGATATGAATAGAAAGAAGACCCTCCTTTCCCTTTTATTAAATTGATGAATAAATGCCTGAGAAGGCCCCACAAAGAAGATCTTCTGTTTCTCGGGCCATTTTTTTTGTAAAATTACATGTGAATGGTTGTTTTTTTATTTTATTTTTTAACTCACCTCAGCGAAGCTCAAGGGGAGCTTTACTAATCACTTTCCATCCATCCGTCCGGCATCTGGCGTTAACTTTACATTATCGACTTCTTTTCACAAACTACTCAACCAAATTGAACCAAATCTGGTGTGCATGTTCCCTATCCTATGTCAATTTAAATTTGTTCAAATCAAGTTGACCGCCCCTTGGTAGGGCCACGCCCAAAAAATGAGCCTAAATCTTAAAAAATCTTCTCATGAACCAGCAGTAGCAGAGACTTGATATTAGGTGTGCAGCTTCCTTTTGGGGTGTAGACTCAGATTTGTTCAAGAGAAGTTCTAGGGGCTATATTTGCCATCGTTATGGGAGGGGCAAGAATTTTTGCCATGCCCAAATTTTGCATATTTTTATACTGTACCAATGACCCAGACTTAGCTGGTGCTAACTCTAACAAAACCAGGGCCAAACACAAATTTTGCCCCCCAATCCCCAAAATTTGCATCCAAAACAAAAAGAAATCATGTCCTAAAGGACCTCCATACTACGCCTCTACTGCGCATGCGCAGTGACGCAGACGTCCCGAAATTGGCGCCAATTATCATTCTCTGTTTGGCCCTTCATCAGTCAACATCTCACTGATCTTTGTGCTTGTAAATCTCAGTTTAAAGGATGCCAGACACGTAATTCTTGGAGAAAATGTGATTCTAAGGAGGATAGAAGGAGGAGAGGAAAAAGAAGTGACAAAAATAATCAGGGCTGTACTTAAAATTTTTTGATGAAATTATGTTAAGTTGCCTATTTTCGAGGCATGGGCCTCTTGTTGTCATTCTTGCTAATTGTTGCACTGCTTATTCAGTGTTTCCTCTCCCCTAGCCTTCTAAAGTCCCCCCTTGCAATTCTCCCATGCTTTTGGCATATTTTTGAGAAATTTCATTTCTGAAATTTCCTGGGAGAGTTGCTTGGTTACAGAATGTTTTCTGTTATTTTCCCCATAGTTACGTTTTCACCCATGGGTGTATAACGTTTGTGTTCTGCATCTTCCATCTGATGTTCTACAGATTCTCCCCTGGGAGTCTCTGTTTTGCATCAGATAGAGTGTAATTGATGACTGATTCCGGGCCAGTTTTTTCAGTGCCTGGAGTCATGTTTTCTGGTGTTTTTACACTGTTTGTTTTCATTGGCAACAGCCTTTTTTGAGGGGGGCTGTTTGCCTTTGCTGTAGTTTATCTCACTATAAGATACATTTATATTATCCGAAAGTGTCTCATTAATTATTTAATATAAATTTAAAATTTTTGACCACACTTTGCCATCGGATCCATCGGGGCTCAACGTTACTTTTCAGCAACTTGGGCTTCGCTGAAAAAATATTTTTTCAAAATTATTTTGTTTTGCAATTGTTTTTTCATTTATTAATGGATCATGTTATTATGTATCTTTGTGTCAGGGGTTTTTGCGAGTAACTAGGACTTATTGTTGTTCTTTCACAATGAAGGGACATTGTTCAAATTGTAATAGGAAGAAATCTTCCTCTGACTTTCATGATCATTGTATTAATTGTAGTCAGTGTTCTCGCATTAATCCCTGTCCTATATGTGAACATTGGGATGAGAAACATTGGAAACGTGTGTCACGATATGTTGTTTCTGGAGAAAGAGGGATTCCGGCTCTTTCTCCGCAAGGTCACTCTACTCTCTCAGTTTCTATTTCAGAGGAACCAGAACAGGGTGATGTTTCCATGTTATCTTCTTCAAGTGTGCGTCCGTCGTCACAAATGAATTCAGAGCTAGCGGCAAAAGTGCTCATGGAGATTAGACAAATGTCGTCCGCTAGCTCGCCCGGTGTAGCGTCCATTCACCGAAAGGTTCGGCAGCCGGGTTCGTCCGATGCGGTCCAAGAGGAAATTTTGGGTGATGCGAGCACTATAAACATAATAGATGCACACCCAGTGACGGCGGATAGTAAGCGAGAACGGAGGAAGCCTTTGAGTCCGGTTCCTAGCTCGTCCAGGTCCAGCCGGGCCGCGAGCGAGAGAGGCCCCTCTCTCGTACAACAACATCTGGGACCAGATGTTGTGGTACAAAATGTGTCTTTAGCGGAGCATACGTCCGTCGCTCGGGACGCTCCGTTGTATAAGCAGTCCGCAGAGACTGTTAAGGCTTCCTCTTCTCGTCAGCGCACACGACCGCACCTTGGCTGCGTGACCGCCGATATATTACCAGCTTCGCCGATCAAGGATTCTTCGGCGACCAGGTCACACCATCCGGCAGCCAGGGATTCGAGACCGATGGACTCCGGACGTTCGCATAGGAAAAGTATGCGGGAGCCATCTGATGCGGAGCTGCCCTCGGCGAAGCAGCGAAAGACTGCGCCTCCGCAGGTCTCGACGCCGGACATTGTTGTGCAGATAGCACAGCTTATCGCAGCATCCCAGCAACCAACAGAAATGGTGTCGGATCGAGAATTATCCGACGGCGCTGGGTCGGTACGCTCCGCCGAAGCATCGGGGGCGGACGACCGGGAACATCATGAGGTCCGACCGGATGGTGAAAGGGATACGGATGACTTGGAGCTATCCCTTTCGGAACAACATAAAGCTGCCGTGGACTTCATCCGGCACTTTCTCCCTCAAGTTGTTCCGTCGGGCCAGACTGCTGCGTTTCCGGACAAGAGAATTATAGCGTCATTGGACTCTGAATTTTTTGAGCGGTTCAGGGACATCGCTCCCGAGTTTCCGTCGCAGTCCAATAATGTTGCAAGAACATTTGAATTATTGAACGACGCTATATTTAAACTTGCTTCCAAGACGGGGAAAGCAGGTTTCTTGTCCGCTAATACTCTCAACCTGCCTTTCATTAATGCAAGGAATAAATTTGATACGGCAGGACAGGGTATACCGAGAGTTCCTCTGCGTATGGACGACGAGGCGGAAGACTTAGAGCTATCATTACCGTCGTCAGCTTCTATTCCAACCGCGGTGTTGGAAACAGCTATTGCGTCTAACAGAGCCAATTTAGATGCCTTATCTTACGCAGATCACCTTACTAAGGCGTTATCACTGCGCCTTCAGGGGAAAGAGTTTCAGGATATACAATCCTCTTTAAGACTTCTTTCAAGGGCAGTAGCTTATTCCACGTGTAACTCCGCCCTTTCAGTGGCAAATCTGGAGTTGGTTAGACGTGACGCAGCCCTAGCTACATCCACACTAGTGGATTCTAAGGTGAAGAACTCTCTTAGAGTCGCTTCGGTCTCAGGAGAACTTCTCTTTGACGGCAAGCTTTCCGCTATTTATGATAAAATTACAAAGAAAGCTAAGGATTCTCTGTTGTTCAAATCTGCTCCTAAGAAGTCGGATACAGCAGACACGAATAAGACAGGCACTTCTGGGTCTAATGCGCCCAAGAGAGGTTCCTATAGAGGTTCCGGTGCGTCCTCTTGGTCTTATTCGAGAGACCGTCAGGATAGCGACTCTCGTTCGGGACGTCCTTCAGGCCGGGACAATCGGTCGGACACCCCGAGGTCGACGGGGCGAGGTGCGGGTCGTGGAAGACGTGGTTTCTCCTACCGCAGGCCTCGCAGGTCCAGGAGGTGATGGCTTAAACCTCTATCGCGTTCCGGTTGGCGGAAGGTTGTCGAGCTTTTCACAAGAATGGGCGTCGATTACGGACGACCCTTGGGTGAGAGGAGTGACTTCGGAAGGTCTAAAGATATCCTTCAAACGAAAGCCTCCATTAACTCGAAGTCCAAAGTGGACTCATCTTCCGTCAAATCGGCAGAAAAGAGACGCTCTGTTATCAGAGGTGCAGTCTCTTTTAATGAAGAACGCGGTAGAGGTCGTAGAAAACCAGGAATCTCCGGGATTCTACAGCCATCTGTTTCTGGTTCCGAAACCAGACGGCTCGTTCCGTCCAGTCATAGATTTGAGCTGGATAAACAAGCTGATCGTCGCTCCGAAGTTTTATATGGAGACGATTCGATCGGTCAGAGCGAGTATTCGGGTGAACGATTATGCAACGAGCATAGATCTCAAAGATGCGTACTTTCACGTCATGGTACATCCGACATTCCGAAAGTATCTACGCTTCGCAGTCCTAGGAGTGGTGTATCAATTCCGGGCGATGTGCTTCGGATTGAATCTAGCACCCTGGGCTTTCACTCGGGTAATGAACTCGGTAATGATCTACTTCCGAGCTCATTCGTCTGCGGTAACGTCGGCCTACCTGGACGACATTCTTCAGAGGTACGGCAACGAGTTAACGCTTCAGAACGATGTTCAGAATCTTCTTCTATTGCTCCGACGTCTCGGTTTTATAGTAAACGAGGAGAAGTCGGATCTGGTGCCGTCCAAGTCATTCACTCATCTGGGAATGAGCTTCGAGACGCACAACAATCTCGTTCGTCTGCCGTTAACCAGAGCGAAATTAGTCAGTTGTTACGCTCGCTATTGTCTGCACGCAGACAAAGTCACGGCGAGAGAATTTATGAGACTGATAGGTCTGTGCAGAGCCGCCGCGGATCTCATTCCGATGGGGCGGTTACGCACACGTCCTCTTCAAATTTTCCTGACTCAGAATTGGAGTGTGAAAATTCATTCGCTCGATGTGGACGTTCTCTTGTCAGATCAAGTGAAACAAGAGATTCAGACTTGGGCAAACATTCAGTGGTTAACTCAAGGAGTTCCGCTGCAGTTGCCGGATCCGAGTTTTACCGTTATGACGGATGCCAGTCAAACAGGTTGGGGTGCATCATTAATCCCAACGGATTCGAGATGCCAGGGTCTTTGGGATCCGCAATTCCTGTGCAAGCACATAAACATCAAGGAAATGATGTCAATTTGGCTTGCGTTACGTCACTGGATGGACATTATTCACGATGCTCATGTCCAAATCCTATCCGACAATACGACAGTAGTGGCGTATATACGGAATCAGGGAGGCACTCATTCAGTTCCGTTGTTCAATCTAACGGAAAGAATCCTTCTGTTTGCGTTAGAACATCACGTTCTTCTTTCGGTCCGTCACATACCAGGTCGTCTGAATGTGCTAGCAGACTCCCTTTCACGAAAGGGTCGCTTGTTGCCGTCGGAGTGGACTCTCAACAAACAATTATTCAATCAGATTTGCTACCAATGGGAACGGCCAATGATAGACTTATTTGCGACACATCTCAACAATCAGTTGCAGACGTATGTGTCTCCGTGTCCGGATCCAAGAGCATTTGCAGTAGACGCTCTGTCGATCCCTTGGGACGGAATGATAGGATATGCGTATCCTCCAGCGCCGTTAATTCAACAAGTATTGCTAAAGATAAAACAATCTCAATGCAAGATTCTGTTGGTAGCATCTCTGTCGCCACAGAGACCGTGGATAAATCTACTCAGGTGTCTGTTGTGGGACCTACCGCGGAAGCTTCCTCCACGGGAGGATCTTCTTTCGCAGGGGAAATCGCGCCAACTCCATCACAACCCGGAAGGTCTCAACCTTCACGTTTTTCCGTTGTGCGGTCCTTCTTGCATGGCAAGCACTTTACAGGACGAGCAGTGGACGCGATTTCTAACTGTAGGAGGACCTCCTCTTCGCTAAACTATGCGGCTAAGTGGAAGGTTTTTCGTCGTTGGTGTAGGGATCATTCTGTAGATATATTCGATCCCTCTATACCAGATATTGCAAACTTTCTAGTATACTTGTTTGACGAAATCAAACTGCAGCCTGTTACTATAAAGGGTTATAGATCTATGTTATCTGATACCTATGCACATCATGATAGTTTACAAATTGGATCTAATGTCTCTTTATCGAAGTTGGTTAGAAACTTTTCGATAAATAGACCCAGAACTCTTAGATTAATTCCTAAGTGGAATTTAGCTTGGGTTCTTCTTAAATTGAAGGAAAAGCCATTTGAACCTCTTGGGACAGTAGATTTCAAATTCTTATCTTATAAGACAGCTTTTCTCTTAGCTTTCTCTTCTGCTAGAAGAGTCAGTGAGCTTCATGCACTATCGGTGGATGATTCTCATTATCGTAGTGTTGGGAATACTATCACCTTCACTACTAATGTGGGTTTTTTAGCTAAGAATCAGGCTCCTAATAAATATCCGGAACCTATTGTTATTAAGGCTCTTCCGTCTTCAGACGGGCGTAGGCCTTTACTCTGTCCTGTTAGAGCGTTACGTATCTATGAACAGAGATCTCAGTTTATCAGAAAGGGACGGAAACGTTTCTTTCTGTCTTTGATGCCTAATAGAAAGGATATTTCAGTCCATTCTATTGCTAGATGGATTCAGTTAACTATCCGTACTGCTTATGAAGATTTATCTTCTTCTCAGCAGTCTGTGCTTAAGATTTCTGCTCATGAAGTAAGAGCTCTTTCTACTTCCTGGGCTTATGCTAATAGTGTTGCTATTACAGATTTAATGAAGGCTGCTTATTGGTCTCAGCCATCCACATTTACGAATTTTTATCTCAGAAATATTGAGTCCATTTCTGGAGACCTGCATTGTTTAGGTCCGTTATCTGTTGCTCAGAATGTCGTCCACTAAACAGTTGCAACTATAGTTATGCAGGTTTTCTGTTCCGGCAGTGACTCCGTCCGGCTGCCCTCTTCGCTCTGGGCTATTTGACCCAGAGCAAGGGGAAGGGGGGGGGGGGGGGGGGGGGGGGGGGCGGGTGTTCCCTTAGGTCACCTACTTTATAGTGAAAAGCAAGGGAATGCCTCCTCCAAGTCAGTATTTCTGAGTCGCTTCCAGGATGGTTTTAAAGTGTAATATTAATGTTTAAAATTCATTCATGTCTTATTTTTAAAGTGTAGCTCGATGTGAAGCATTTGTATATGTCAAGTGTCAAATGGGCTTTAATATACAATACTCGGACACTTTTAAATGACTATAAAGAGTCTCAATTCTCTGGACTACTTTATTTATTGGCTTGCTTTAAAAATAATTAGTATAAGGGTTATACTGGATGTTAATAGAGAACATGAATGTTATTGTGCTCAATTATTAAGGGTAGTGTATCTTTCTAATTTAAGATTAAATAAGAAAGATACATGTAAAGCCTAATACTCCTTTTCTCCTTAAGGAGTTACCTCTTTACTATATAGTTGAGCTTATTGGATTTTCCTCTATGTCCTAGGCCCTCCAGCCTGTTTACTATTCAGCTAAGTCTGGGTCATTGGTACAGTATAAAAATGTTAAAAAATTTATAGTAATTTATATATTTTTTATACTTACCAATGACCCAGACGGGGATGGCCCTCCCTGGAGTTGGGAACTCTTGCCTCCCCGCTGAGTACATAGCGCTGACCAGGCACTGCCAGTAAGAATGATAATTGGCGCCAATTTCGGGACGTCTGCGTCACTGCGCATGCGCAGTAGAGGCGTAGTATGGAGGTCCTTTAGGACATGATTTCTTTTTGTTTTGGATGCAAATTTTGGGGATTGGGGGGCAAAATTTGTGTTTGGCCCTGGTTTTGTTAGAGTTAGCACCAGCTAAGTCTGGGTCATTGGTAAGTATAAAAAATATATAAATTACTATAAATTTTTTAACTTTCCAAACCGAGAGGCTGATTTGAACCAAATTTGATATGAGATTTTATTGGGACATAAATAGTTGATTTATGCAAAAAAAAAATTTTCCTGTCACCCCATGGGAACCACAGGAGCTAAAAATAGAAAAAAATTAAAACGCTCATATCTCCAAAACTGCACGGTACTAAGAATTTTTATTTAGTGTCAAGCTTTCTTAGGACCAACAGAATGGAATGGTAAAAAAAAATTGCTATCGGTTTTATCATGGGGTACTTTTTGGGGACGTTGAAAAAGTGCTGAGTCAGGCTGAGTCAGCATTTTTTAACATTGTGGGTAATGGGAAAAACATTTAACACTACTTTTCTCCCAAACCACTGCTCCAAAAGCTTTCAAATTTCACATACAACATCTTTGGAAGATTGTTTCACATGTTTATTGAAATCAATTCCCTGGGTCCATATTTGGGCTCTCTATGGGAGCCCAAATGTTTAAATTAGTGCAGTATGAGGAATATTCTTTAAAAGTCTTCTTCTTCAGATCTACCAATAAGAATCTTTTGATATTTGGTATACAGCATCCTTAGGGGGGTGAGATTCAAGTTTGTTCAAGCCAAGTCTTTGGGTTCATATTTAGGTTGAAAATTTGGGGTCCCGTTCCAGACTTGAAAATTTGGGACCAAAATCCACATATTTTTTTTTTGTTTCTCTATGCGTTTCAGTCAGTTTTAAGACAAAAGAATTATTTTTTTTGCACTGAAAATTTGGGGGCCAGGTGGGACTTCCAAACAAAAATTTAAAAAAATCTGTTTTTTATGCGTTTATCTCAATTTTGGGACGTAAAAGTGCAGGAACTGAAAATAGAAGGAAAATCCTGTCTATTGTGTGGTCACAACTGCTTCATCTAGTTGGTATATGCTTTTCTTAGGAGGGGCTTATGCAGCTTATTCAAATCAAGTCCCTGGTTTGATATTTAGACTACCATGTCAGGTGAGCGCCCTCAGGCCCCTTGGGGCCTCTTGTCATTTTTGTAATTATTTTTTTTTTTGCCATCAAAAGTTCATGTTCTTGGTTTGTTTTATATTTTAGACTTCATAATCTACAGAATAGCATGGGTGGTGGTGTATTTCGTCCCCTGAGTGCAAGAAGGCTTTGCAATACTAGAGCATTTCAAAGCCTTGTTGCAGTCAAGGGACAAATTTATCAGTTTTATTAACTTGGGCAAAATATCAGACATAAACCATTTAATTTTTTTTTCAAGTTTGCATTGGTTATAAAACGCGAGAGTATGCGGCATCCAAAAGGACCAAGTGGGAGGGCCTGAGAAAGAGATTTTTAACTTTTGAGGCCTAAACAAGATTTTGTTTATTGGCCTAATTTTGTTTAACAGATCTTATTTGATTTCATACTTGTGAGCTCTGTTAAACACGATATGACAGAATAAATGCATATATTACAAGTACTGAGATCATATGGGGGGGCGTGGTGGTGTTTCTGTAACTGGTTCTTGTCAGATCACCAAAGTTAAGCAACATCGAGCCCGGTTAATTATCGGATGGGTGACCGTCTGAGCGATCAATTCGGACTCCCACCTTGTGTCCTTGGGCAAGGCACTTAACCCTGATTGTCCACATGGGGGCACGATGACGCCATGTACTAAGGCGTACTGCATGTCGATGGAATGCATGTCTTCAACCAATATAACCCTGCCTTTGCTGCAGTGCAGAGTTATGATGTTGGGGAGCTGGCAGCTGCTCGTCGTTGATCAGTGGTTCTCTCTGGGTACTCCGGTTTCCTCCACCAGTAAAACTGTCATGGTCATGATTAGCCATTGTGATAAGTATATGACGTTAAACACCAATAAATAAATACTGAGATCATATAGATCTGTAAAGCTTGGGAATTTAAGGGTGTGAGTAATGAATCAGGAAATTTTTTAGTCCACTGCCTTTTATGAAATAGGTGGACTAGAGCATTCGGCTTTCCGTAGCTACCACCTTACCTCTCTCTCTGTGTCAGGAATCATCTCTTATATCTTAAGAACAATCGGAGAAAGATCAACAAATTTTTCACCAAACACACTTGTCGACACCTCTCTCACAACCATGCCAGATTTACGTCTATGATGTGCCTGATTTCAAAGTTATTGCCTTTGAGCTGCTTTCAAATAAAGTCTTTAACCCTTTACCCAATGCAGACAATATCAAAATTTATTATTATTTTAAATATGTTTTCAAATTTTTAAAAAAATTGGAATGGTCTTGACAAGCTCATTCCAATGAGGGGCTAAATGATATGGTTTTGTTGATATAATTTGAAAAATAATATTTTTTCAACTCCTTAATTTGTAAAATTTTGCTGGCGGATGTGTTGGATTTGTTAGGTAAAGGGTTTATTGTATTGTGGATTACATGCGTCCGTCTGTCCATCCGTGCATCCATGGGGCCATGGTGATATGTTACCAGTGAGTGGTTGGATTTCATTGAAATTTGGTATGAGGGATCCTTATGACAAGCACATGTTATATACGAAATTTGCCCAAAGTTTTTTAACAGAGTGACATTCCTTACTTTGTTTTTTAATTCATTTATGCTTCATCCGGCCAGCACTGCAGTGTGGGTATAATTGCCTTCAGCAATAGCCCCTGTTGGATTTGGAATTTATTGTGATCACACATCATATTTCTAAGGCTGCACGATATTCAAAACAAAATACCGGTATCAGTATTAAAAAAAATACCGCGGTATACTGGTATATCGAAAACTGTTCAGATATCTGAACATAAGTACCACAATCGAGACTTAAGGCATCACAGTCAGAATGAATCAACATGCCTTGATGATGCGGTTCAAAAAACCTTTACACAACGCAGCAAGATCAAAATTTATTATTTCAAATCAAATTTTTCAAAACAATTTCTACAATACAATATCATGTGACCCCTCATTAGAACGAGCTTGTTGAGCTTGTTCCAATGAGGGGTCACATGATACAGTTTTGTTGAAATTTTTGAAAATTATTTTTTCGACTGCTAAATTTGTATATTACGTGGGCACATGCAGATGATTCCTTGGGTAAAGCGATAATATTATTCATTCTGAGATACAGTTAAAAAACTCAAGACATATTGAAAATTAAATTGTGGGTAAATAAATAATGACGATAAACCGATATTTTTGTAATTACACCAGTATTCAATCGATATTGGTTTGAATACCGATATATATCGGTTTATCGAAATGCCGTGCAACCCTACATATTTCCATGAAAACAGTTCAAGATATTTTTCTCCAAACTGAACATATAGCTTTTTGGTGATAATATCATGAGTGGAATTGTGAATCAGCTGTATACAAGTTTTTCTTCAAGAGTTGTTGCCCTTGTTGGACATGCATGGGATTGTTCATCCGATGGTGTTACTGCTATTTTGCCTGAAATTCTCTTCATTGATAATATTTTGCATTTGTGGAACTAAAAATTTCCTCAACTATATCTTGTTTGACAGAGCTCATTAAGCTGTCAAACAATATACTGTTGGTGGTTAAATTTGCAATGGTGGTATGAGAATTTTACGTTGCAGAAAAGATTCCATAGAATAGTGTAAAATAAATTGATAATTCCAGGGGACGCGGTTGCTCAGTTGGTAGAGGTGCAGGCTGCAAGCCGAGAGGTCCCCGGTTCGAATCCCACCTGCGGCAACCGCGTTGTGTCCTTGGGCAAGACACTTCACCCCCATTGCCCACGTGGGGGCTCGGTGATGTGTACTAAGGCGTGCTGCACGTCAATGGTGCACCTGTCTTCAACTAATGCTAACCCTGATTGTGTGGAGTTGGTATATTGAGGAGCTGACAGTTGCTCGCCATTGCTCGGTGGTTCTCTCCGGGTACTCTGGCTTCCTCCACCCGTAAAACTGTCACGGTCATGGTTAGCCATTGTGCAGAAATATATGACCTTAAACATCAATAAATAAATAAATAAATATTGATAATTCCATATTCTTTCAGCTTTCCTTCATTGGTTAACCCTTTGCCCAACGTAATAGCTAAAATCAGCCAGCGCATTCTCAAAAACCGACAATTAATTTTCATTATTTTTTCATTTTTGCCTCAAAAACATAGGTTATGACCCCTTGTTGGAATGAGCTCATCGACCTCATTCCAACAAGGGGTCATAACCTATGTTTTTGAGACAAAATATGAAAAAAATTAGTCAAGAATTTTTTTGCCAAGTGTTGTTTGCTTTTCATGTTAGTTGAAAGGTTAGCAAAAAAAAAAGCCCCCCTCCCTCATAAAATTGAAAGGAAAATAGCCTAAGAAAAGAGAATTTTTTTTAATAGGCCTAAACTGTTGAATGTGTTTTTTCATATACAGTGGAACCCTGTTAATTGAATAGCCACTTTCCAAATGAAAATTATTCAACTAACAGAAGTATTCAGTTAACAGGGATTATGCTCATATCGCAATGAACCAAAAAAATGCATTTAGGCCTGCCCTAAACCATGCTCAATGCCAGTCGTTAAAATTACGCTGCACACTGTGAATGGAAAAGAACTTCTGCACGCTCATATTGTTTCAAAATGAAAAGTAATTAATATTTATCTCATCATTTTAAAAATACTTTGAAAATCAAATCAAATAAACAGTGAAATCGCTATCAAGCTTTTTATTCCGTGTTTAATTTTTTACATACAATTAAAATTAATAGATGATCGTCTACGTTCATCGTTTTACCCAAATCAAATGTAAGCAATGTCAGGTCATAATCATTACCAGCCTGTAATAAAGATATAACTCAGGCCTGGCATTTTTAAGAATGCAGGAGGGCTAAAAATCGCTCACCTAGGCTCTCCTTTAGCTTACTATTAATTTTGCCTAGGTAGCATTGTACATTTTATTTGGTGTTGCTAACAAGGTAGTCTCTGTGAGACAGCTACACTTCCCCTCCCACACCTCCGGGCCTTGGTAAGGCCCGGAGGTGAGGGAGGGGTAGCGTGGCCATCTTACAGAGACCACTAACATATCAGAGATCCGAAAAGATGTGGGTTTTAGGAATAGGCTGTTATGGTATATTATTTTCTAAGTCCAGGAGGGCTAGCTTTCGCCCTTCTTAATTTTTTTAAGGTGAGCAGTAGGCGAGCGAATAAATCGCTCTCCTGAAAATGCTAGGCATGATAACTGATTGGATTGATTGAAGTAAAACTTCAGTGCTCTCCTTTCATCATCAACTGAATGCATTTGGTTCACAGACAAGAGTGTAAAAGAATAACAGTTCTCAAAATTTATGCCTGACATTTCATGAAATGCAAAATGTAGGCATTGTAGCTCGACAAACTCAACACATGGTTTACATGCAACTGGTATCCAGAGAATGCATGATGTTCAGGGCTCAAAATAAGTGGTTTTGCATCGCTATTTGCCATGCAAAACATGCTAAAAGCTACACAATTTTCAATTATATATAGCATTTTGCGATACAATATATTCAACTGCTGCCTATTAGGCTGCAGTTGAATATCTTGTACTGCAAAATGTAAAAATGAAAATTTGAAACAAACTTTGCAAGCTAGTTCACTGATGCTTTACTCCTGATATACGATTAACTCTCCGTCTCGCATTAGCATCTTCACATGTAAAATAAATTTTATTGGTTTAAATTCATCCTGCATTGTTTCTGCATTTTGCATAAAATACCCAGTCAAAATAACTTTAATCCCATCAAATTAAGAGATGTTACGCATTTGGAATATCTAAGTCCATGCAGTTGTTAGAGGCAGTTCAGTTGAAAAACATAGCTAGTACTTCATGTGTTGCAGCTCATTTGAAAATGCACAGAAATAGATGGAAATTATTCTACTGTATCTGCTCAGAAGATTTTAATACAAAACATTATGGCATAACATGCAATTTAAACAAAATGCTTTTCATTTTTCGGAAATGTGTAGCCTTTTGCTATGCATAGAAAAAAAGGTATTTTGAGTCCTGATGATGTTGGATTTGAACTAAGGCACATGTACATGAGTGGACATCGAAATGAAAATTTCGTCCATGGTTACAGTAGAGAATGACCCACTTTAAAGAAACAAAATATCAGTCAAACACTGTCCTCTGTAACAATTCAGCCTCATACATAATAGAAACAAAATATCAGTCAAACACTGTCCTCTGTGACAATTCAAATACACAATGATGTTAACATGATCAAAATGCTACATAACTGACGTCGATGGCATCCACAAACGAAACTTGCGCAATCAAAACTTTCCAATTTCCGAATAACCTGAATGAACTCTTTTTGAGACAAAGTTCAGCCAACTTCATGTCATCTGGGTTTATATTGAACTCCACATTTAACAACTGTGTTTTCAATTTCTCAGGAAATGATCAAAATCTGAATTAAATTTAACCCAGTGATGCTTTGAATGACATCACCTTCCTGCCAAGTGGAAAAGAAGATTGAAGTTTGTGTGGGCTTGGCCTATGATGTTCTATTTAACTTGCGCATTTCATTGGTCAATAAAACATTTTATCGTATGACTCATCCGTTTTGTTCACTTCAAGACATTTGATATTTTGTTTTCATATTCATCAGTGATAAATAAAGCCTTCCGTAAATTTCATTGGTCAATTTCAAAACTGGACAGTTTGATTTGCTGAACAAAATACAACTGGGCCACATTTTCAAAATTTGCATAATTAGAGTTGGGAGCTTTCATTGGTCAATTTCAAAAACTGGACAATTTGATTGGCTAAACAAAATACAACTGCGTCACATTTGCATAATTTTAGTAGGGAGAATTTACATTATCTGTCCTATTTAGGGTGGGTTATATTGTATTAATCTTTTACATTAATCTTTTACCTACAAGAAAAACGCCATTCATTTTTTTTTATATTTTCACTTTTTGCTTCCAAAACATAGCTCGTTCCAATGAGGGGTCATAACCTATGTTTTGGAAGCAAAAAATGAAAATTTTTAGTTATACGAGGATGTTTTTTCCAAGTGCCGTCTGCAACTCAAGTTAGGTGATGGGTTTAAAAGTCATACTAAGTGGCTAATTTGTTCGTGTGTGTGTCATATGATAAATAGAATATGAAATGAGTGTTTTTCTCATATAATATTTATGAAAGTCGTCTGAATTTTCCATTTCTTAGACTCGTTTCATAAATATTATATGAGAAAAACACTCATTCCATATCCTCTATTTATGACACAAGAACATTTTTCAGTGAAATGTGTCGTTTCAAACAGAATTTTAGAAAACAATGCCTTTTTTATTTAGATCTCAATAGGAAGCATGATGCAATCTGGTTTTTATTATTTATTTATTTAATTATTGGTGTTTAAGGTCACATACTTATGCACAATAGCTAATCGTGACCCTGACAGTTTTACGGGTGGAGGAAACCGGAGTACCCAGAGAGAACCACCGAGAATCGATGGGCAACTGTCAGCTCCTCAACATTCTAACTCTGTTAAAGCTCCTCTCAAGCAGGGTTACAGCAGTTGAAGACATGTGCACCATCGACCTGCAGTACGCCTTACAACACAGCGTCATCGTGCCCCCATGTAGGCAACCGGAATAAAGTACCTTGCCCAAGGACACAATGTGGGTCGTCCTGGACGGGAATCGAACTTGGGACCTCTAGCATAGAAGTCCAACAGTCTACCACTGAGCCACTGCACTCCCATGGTTTTTATTATAACTACAAAGTAGAGAGGGTTTAATTTCTTGCCACCCAGTTTTAATTAAAAGAAATGACCATTTGTTTCTGTCTATTTCTTGAGTTATGAACCCCAAAAAACAAAGGCCAAACAGTGTAAATGGGCTTTGCCCATTTACACAGTTTGGCCTTTGTTTTTTTTGGGTTCATAACTCAAGCAATAGACAGAAACAAACGATCATTCCTGATATAGTTGGTTAAATTTGCAACTGTTGTAAGAGAACTTTTCACTCTAGAAAACATTGAATAGTATAAAATAAATTGATAATGCCATCTATTTTCAAGTCTCTTTTGTATAGGTTAACAAAAAAACCTCCCTCCCTCCAAAAATAGAAAGGAAAATAGCCCGAGGAAGAAGATGTTTTTTTTAATTGGCTTTTTCTATTGAATGCATTTCTTCATATATTTTTGGGGACGCGGTGGCATTGCGGTAACCAGTTCTCATCAGATCACCGAGGTTAAGCAACATTGAGCCCAGTTAGTCCTAGGATGGGTGATCGTCTGAGCGATCGATTCAGACTCCCACGCTGTGTCCTTGGCCAAGGCACTTAACACCCATTGTCCACATAGGGGCATGATGATGCCGTGTACTAAGGCCTATTGAACGTCAAAGGTGCGCATGCCTTCAGCCAATCTAACCCTGCCTGTGCTGCAGTGCGGAGTTACATTGTTGGCAGCTGCTCGTCGTTGGTCGGTGTTCCTTCCTTCACCACTAAAGCTGTCACGGTCATGATTAGCCATTGTGCATAAGTATGTGACTTGAAACACCAATAAATCTAATATATAAATGTGAATGTCTGTATCTATATCTCTATCTCTCTATCTGTCTGTCTATCTATCTTTGTTCCGGGTGAACTCCTCCGTTTCTCGACCATCGATCTCAAATTTTGTACATGGGGTAATTCGTCTCTGCGAGTAACATCGAGTAGGTGCCGTGCCCGTGCAGGGTGACCTTGACCTTGAAATTGATGACCTTGACCTTTTATTTCGAAAACAGCTGGGCCAATCGGGCTAAAATATCATATGTGTGGGTATATTGATCCATCGATCATTTTGCCTTTATCGGGGTGCCCTTGTGGGGTGACCTTGACCTTGAAATTGGTGATCTTAACCTTTTATTTCGAAAACGTCTAGGCCGATCGGGCTAAAATTTTATATGTGCGGGTATATTGACCCATCGATCATTTTGACTTTATCGGGGTGCCCATGTGGGGTGACCTTGACCTTGAAATTGGTGGCCTTGACATTCTCTTTCGAAAACAGCTGATATAACCATCTTCTCCCGTGCAACGCCAGATATCACCCACTAGTAAATAAATAAATTCATATATTTCTGTACAAATAATATTGTATAGTTTCTCTTTTCAGCCTATCCTCTCCAAGAAAACAAGTATGAATAATCAAGATAAAACTAATTTAATACAGGAGAGTCGTATGCTGAACCAGACAAAGTTTGATGATATATCTGACGAAGAAATACCACATTCACATCTTACAGATCATTTAGATTTTGTTGAGTCATCAAGTTCTCCATCTGACATCAGTGAAAACATTTATGTATCTGCTCATGGCGCAAGTAAACTTCAAATTTCTTCACCACTAACTGTCAACAGAAATAAAAACACACATAATCATTTAGACAGCAATGTCGACCTTGTAGAAGAAATGAATAAAGTGGATACGGATTTTGTTTCCGAACTAACAACATCGATTGTTGATCAAATGTGCTCCCAGGCCGATGTTTCATCTGAAGATCGTCAAAGACTGATGGAGAGTGTTTCTCGTGACATTTGGGCTGATTTTAGACAAGGAAAACATGCTTATTATTCTCCGACAAACGGCAAACAGAATGAAGAATTGAGCAAATCATATATAAAGGAGTATTATAGTCGTCCTGATCGAATTCAGTTTGAATCATTAAGCAGGCCATCGTCACAGAATAAATATTTTGATCTTGTCAATATACCTTGGTCAACAAATGATGATGATACGCCCCAGTCTAGGACTTATTCATTGTTTGATAATGTACAGTCTAATAATATACCATCGTGTTTAAATAGTTGTTCATCAGGTACTGTGCCCAAAATATCTAACACATCATTAACTCCCGATTCAATGTATTCTGCATCAACACCATCTCCAACACAAAGTTTATTACAGAAACACTGTAGTAAAACTTCTGTCCATGTCCAGGCCTCTCCTATAGTAAAGAATGCAGGTTCTAACACAATAGTAGAATATGTGAGCAATTCTGAGTATGAAGATATTAAATCCAATAACAAGATATTGAATGAAAGACTTCTGACAGCTACTGCGGAAGGAAATCGACTACAACAGACTTTGACAAATCAGAAGGAAATATACGAAAAGAAATTTACTGAACTGAACCATAACTACAAGGTAATCTAAAAATTAGATGTATCTGAACTGAACCATAACTACAAGGTAATCTAAAAATTAGATGTATCTGAACTGAACCATAACTACATGTACAAGGTAATCTAAAAATTAGATGTATCTCAACTGAACCATAACTACAAGGTAATCTAAAAATTAGATGTATCTCAATTGAACCATAACTACAAGATAATCTAAAAATTAGATGTATATGAATTGAACCATAACTACAAGGTAATCTAAAAATTAGATGTATCTCAACTGAACCATAACTACAAGGTAATCTAAATATTAGATGTATCTCAACTGAACCATAACTACAAGGTAATCTAAAAATTAGATGTATCTCAACTGAACCATAACTACAAGGTAACCTAAAAATTAGATGTATCTCAACTGAACCATAACTACAAGGTAATCTAAAAATTAGATGTATCTCAACTGAACCATAACTACAAGGTAACCTAAAAATTAGATGTATCTCAACTGAACCATAACTACAAGGTAATCTAAATATTAGATGTATCTCAACTGAACCATAACTACAAGGTAATCTAAAAATTAGATGTATCTCAACTGAACCATAACTACAAGGTAACCTAAAAATTAGATGTATCTCAACTGAACCATAACTACAAGGTAATCTAAAAATTAGATGTATCTCAACTGAACCATAACTACAAGGTAATCTAAAAATTAGGTGTATCTGAACTGAACCATAACTACAAGGTAATCTAAAAATTAGATGTATCTCAACTGAACCATAACTACAAGGTAATCTAAAAATTAGATGTATCTGAACTGAACCATAACTACAAGGTAATCTAAAATTAGATGTATCTGAATCATCTCAATCAATATTTGAGATTTTTTCGTTAGGTCTAAAAGAGAAGTTAAAAATCTGTTTCTCAGGCCCTCTCGCATAATGCTTTTGGCTACAGCTAGCTCTCTTTTTATAACCAATGCAAACTTACAAAAATAATATTTAAATGGTTTATGTCTGCTATTTTACCCAAGTTAGGCCTAAAAAAATTAAAAATCTGTTTCTAACTCCCTCACGCATGGTCCTTTTGGCTGCCGCATGCTCTCTTTTTATAGCCAATGTAAACTTAAATAAAAATTAAATGGTTTATGTCTGATATTTTACCCAATTTAAAAAATTGATCAATTTGTCCCTTGAGTGCAACAAGGCTTTGCAATGCCTTAGCATTGTAAAGCCTTCTTGCTCTCAAGGGACGAAATACACCACCACCCATGCTATTCCGTAGATTATGAGGCCTAAAATGTATAACAATAACATGAACATTTGATGACAAAGAAATAATTACAGAAATAAAAAATAAAATAGACTGAGAAACAGATGATATGCTTTGTGGGGCCTTAAATGGTTTATGTCTGATATTCTACCCAAGTTAATACAATTGATAAATTTGTCCCTTGATTGCAACAAGGCTTTGCAATGCTGTAGCATTGCAAAGCCTTCTTGCTCTCAAGGTATGAAATACCCCCCCCCCCCCCCCATGCTATTCTTTAGATTATGAGGCCTAAAACATAAAACAAACCAAGAACATGAACTTTTGATGGCAAAGAAATAATCACAAAAATAAAAAAATGCCTGCCCACATGCAATTTTACAAAAATTGGCCTGAGAAATAGAAGATCTACTTGGTGGGGCCTTATTTATCTGATTTCTGTTTATTTCTTGCCTAATTATTATTTTTTTTATTTCTTCAATCCTTGGCCTAATTTCGACTTTCATCACTTAAATTTAAGTTGTTGTCAGATTATTTTTTTCTTATTACTTGTTTTGTTTTTTTTATTTTAATTAATTGATGCTTCATCGGTCCATCACTGCAGTGGGGGTATGAATTGTCTTGTTTTTTTATTTCTTCAATCCTTGACCTAATTTCAACTTTCATCACTTTTTAGCAGCAAAACAGGTGCAATCTTCAGTTAAACTTGCACATGCAATTTTACAAAAATTGACCTGAGAAATAGAAGATCTACTTTGTAGGGCCGTATTTATCTGATTTCTGTTTATTTCTTGCCTAATTATTATTTTTTTTATTTCTTCAATCCTTGGCCTAATTTTGACTTTCATCACTTAAATTTAAACAGCAAAACAGGTGCAATCTTCAGTTAAACTTGCAAGTTGCATTCTAAGTACCCTGACAGTTGCTTCTATGCAGCCAAGACTGGTCAAGAAACAACTGTAAAGCCACAATATTTATATTTACCAGTGTTTCACAGAATAGTGATATTGTCTTGTCGGCCTGGTTAGCATTTAACTAACGTAATTCATAGTCACTGCAGTTGGCAGAACAGGTTTCTGTACTCTCAGAAGGAGGTTGGTTGTTCAGAATGTTGTGTGCAGAACTCCCGTTGTTTTCTAACGGTTGTTTCAAAATATTCAAGTCAATTCTAGATGGATTCAAACAGGCACAGACATTCAACTTAAAGCTTTGCTCCTTAACCCTTTACCTAACATGAAAAGCAGATGACACTTGCAAACAAAATTCTTGAATAACAAATTTTTAGCTCAACTTTGGCGAAGCCAAATTTGAGGTAGTGCCATGGCCTGTCCGTTCGTTGCGCCGTAAACACGGCTCGGGCTAGAGGCTGTATTTATGAACTGATCTTTACGAAACTTCTTGGGTACCTTTGTTATCACCGTGGGATGAGAACAAGTGTTTTTGGGTACGATCTGAAATTCAAGATGGCCACTGGCGGCCATATTGTACAAAATTAGGTGCAATCAGATTTTTACGTAGAACTTCCATATGAAAGCGCTGATTTGATTAATTTTCTGTGTGAATGTTTAGTAACATGGGATACATCACATATAATACAGGTTTTTTTCTCATGCATAAATTATGCCAATTAGACTGACTTTGATGTATTTATTGTTACTTTCAGCAATGTAACTGCAAATGCCAATACGGCTCGAGCTAGAGGCCGTATTTATGACCCGTCTTTTCGAAACTTCTTGAGTACCTTTGTTATCACCGGGGACGAGATTGAGTGTTTTTAGGGCTGATCTGAAATTCAAGAGGGCCACTGGCGGCCATTTTGTACAAAATTAGGTACAATCAGATTTTTTGCGCAGAATTTCCATATGAAAGCGCTGATTTGAATAATTTTCTGTGTGAATGTTTAGTACCATGGGATACATCACATATAATACAGGTTTTTTTCTCGTGCATAAATTATGCCAATTAGACTAACTTTGATCTATTTAATGTTACTTTCAGCACTGTAACTGCAAATGTCAATACAGTTTGGGCTAGAGGCCGTATTTATGAACTGATGTTTACGAAACTTCTTGGGCACCTTTGTTATCACCTTGGGACGAGAACGAGTGTTTTTGGGTGCAGTCCGAAATTCAGGATGGCTGCCGGTGGCCATTTTGTACCAAAATTGGTGCAATCAGTTTTTTGTACAGAACTTTTGTATGAAAGTTCTGATTTGAATAAATTTCTGTATGAATGTTTAGTAACATGGAATACATCACATATAATGCAGGTGTTTTTCTCGTGCAAAAATTATGCAAATTAGATGAACTTTGATTTATTCAGTTCTACTTATACACAGTAAGTGCACATGTCAATACGGCTCGGGCTAGAGTCTGTATTTATGAACTGATCTTCACGAAACTTCTTGGGTACCTTTGTTATCACCTTGGGATGAGAACGAGTGTTTCTGGGTGCAGTCCAAAATTCAAGATGGCTGCCAGTGGCCATCTTGTACCGAAATTAGGTCCCATCAGTTTTTTGTACACAACTTCTATATGGCTCAGGCTAGAGGCCGTATTTATGAACCGATCTTTACGAAACGTTTTTGGTACCTTTGTTATCACCGTGGGACGAGAACCAGTGTTTTGGGTGCGGTCCAAAATTCAAGATGGCCACCAGCAACCTTTTTGTACCAAAATGAGTGCAATCAGTTTTTTGTACAGAACTTCTTATGAAAGTTCTGATTTGAATAAATTTTTGTAGGAATGTTTAGTAACATGGAATACATCACATATAATACAGGTTTTTTTCTCGTGTGGAAATTATGCAAATTAGATGAACTTTGATTTGTTCAGTGCTACTTATACACAGTGAGTGCACATGTCAATACAGCTCGGGCTAGGGTCTGTATTTATGAACTGATCTTCACGAAACTTCTTGGGTACCTTTGTTATCACCTTGTGACAGGAACAAGTGTTTCTGGGTGCCTTTGTTATCACTGTGCTATGAGAACAAATATTTTTGGGGTCAGTCAGACCCACTCTGGGACTCCAAGATTTCTTTTCTAGTTTAGCATCTAACTGTTGCCCACCATTACAATACTTTACCTACACATTTGTTACAGGCAACGGTCAGTATTTATGTACAGACCGTTACAATATTTTACATGTACCTTTGTTATCAGGTCATTACCTAGACGTTTGTCATTGCTGTGTCACATACTATACATGTACATGTCTTAAATAACTTGAGCTACAGTGTCATTGACACTTTCATTTTCATTTTTTGTCTCAAAAACATAGGTTATGATCTCTCATTGGAACGAGCTCGTTGAGCTCGTTCCAAAGAGCGGTCATAACCTATGATTTTGAGACAAAAAATGAAAATATAATAAAAATTAATTGGCAATTTTTGAGAAAAGTGCTGGCGTGTTTTTGCTGTTACGTATGGTAAGGGGTTAACTGACAATATTATTTCATTATAAGGTATATAGGGTAGATTAATTTTGGAGCAGATAGTATCATTTTGGATGTAGGTCCAAGCACCCCTTTGAGGTAGTCTTGTAGCTCAGGCTTTTAAATTCTTCCCAACTGACGACGGTAAACACTGTGCCCATATAAGATAATTGCAACCAAATTATGAGGAGTTAGAAACTTTTTCCAAAGTTTTGCAGTGTTTCGGCAACATATAGTTTGGCCAGGTTTCCCTGATGCTTGTAATATAGCTTAGAGCTTAACTTCAAATCAAACAATGCAACTCATAAATAACTTTAAAAAAACCCACAGAGTTTGCCACAGAAAAGCAATCGCCATCGACAATGTCATATATGACACTGTCAACGTCGATTGCTTTTCTGTAGCAAATTCTATATGATCATGAACTGAAAGCTTGAGATCCATTATATTCATGTTTGTGACAGTTCTCAGTAATCGCCGTGCGTAATTTAGCTTACGTTCAAATAGGCCTTTGGCTCGACACTTTGAAACTAAGAAGCCTTCACGAGTTAGTTGAGTAAACTTACGTCAAATGGTGGTGGGAAACAGTGATAATGGTGAAGACCTGTAAGAAGGGGTTGGAAATTATAACTTTAAGATGGGAACTGAAAACCTAAAACAGACGCTAAAAAGAAGGAAATACCAGTGCTTTTTCGCCAACCATGCAGGCCACATCCATATTTGCCGTTGTGCCCAAATTAGACTGATCTAAAGGTCTGTCATAGCTTCTGTCAGATACAGGTTTCCAGAGATTTTTCCCTGTGTAGCACAAAGAAACAACTATAAAAGAAAGGTTGTTTATACCTTTTTTTACTGGGTAGCAAGGGTGCTGTTAATCAAGGATTTTTGCTGGTGACACAATACGTAATACATTTTCCTGTTGCGGTGTGTCTTTTGTTCTTCACAACTTGTTTTTTTTTTACTGTAACTTTGTTGAGTAAAACTTGCCTGATTCTGCTCACAATAATAATTTTGTGTTGGTAATTTTACTCTGTTACAAAGATTAGATTTAAACTCAAAATGTAGCACACCTGTATGAAAATCTCCCATCTCGCAATGGGTTAAATTTTCATGAAAATGGTCTTTAAAGCCATTTCTTCAAATCTTGCAAAAGTAACACTAGTGCCTATTTCTCTTTTTATCTCTTGGGTGAAAAAGATGGCAAATTGTGGAGAGTCCTAAGGAAAAACCCTTACGAAGCTTTGAAATAGTCGACAGACAAAATTTAAGCCAAACCGTTCATGTGAAGTCAAAGAACATTAAATGCACATCAAGGCATATGTCACATGAAAACGAATATAATTAGTTCTTGTGCAATTTACTCTCCTGAAAATCAAATCATTTGACAGCTGCATTTGTTACATGTCAAAGGTTTCATAAAATTTATTACACATCCAAATTTGAAAAGAATTGGCTTTATTCAGAAAAGAATTTGATTGACTAAAATTAAAAAAAAAAAACAGTTTTGGGATGCAAAATTTTAATGGAGGTGGAGTTGTCAGAAACAAGCCTTTTTAGCTCACTGAAGAGAGCTTAACTTATCACTTGCCGTCCGTTGTCGTCCGGCGTCCATCGCAAACTTTACATTATCGACTACTCCTCACAAACTACTGCATCAAATTGAACCACATTTGGTGTGCATGTTCCCTAACATATGACAATTCAAACTTGTACAAAAAAACTTGCCGCACCCACAAGGGGCATAACTCTGATAGCACCCATGAATTTCGTTCCAAAATTCAAAAAAATCTTCTTCTTCAGATCCACCTGACAGAATTCTTTCCTATTTGGTATACATTATCTCTAGGGGGGTCAGATGCAAGTTTGTCCAAATCGGCTCCCTGGATTCATATTTGGGCTCACTATAGAAGCCCGAATTCGAACTTAGTGCATTTCAGGCTAATTTCTTAAAAAATCTTCTTCTCCAGATCCAGCAGGCAGAATCTTTTGATATTTGGTATGCAACATTGTGGGGTGGATCTGATTCAAGTTTCTTCAAATCGGCCCCCTGGATTCACATTAGGGCTCAGTGTAGAAGCCTGATTTCGAACTTAGTGCATTTCAGGAAATTTCTTTAAAAATCTTCTCCAGATCCAGCAGGCAGAATCTTTTGATATTTGGTATGCAACTTTGTGGGGTGGATCTGATTCAAGTTTGTTCAAATCAGCCCCCTGGATTCACATTTGGGCTCAGTATAGAAGCCCGAATTCGAACTTAGTGCATTTCGGGCAAATTTCTTAAAAAATCTTCTCCAGCCAGATCCAGCAGGCATCTTTTGATATTTGGTATGCAACATTGTAGGGTGGATCTAATTCAAGTTTGTTCAAATCCCCCCCCCCCCCCTTCCCCCTCAGGGTTCATATTTGGGCTCAGTGAAGGAGGCAAATTTCTTTAAAAATCTTCTTCTCAAGATCCAGCAGGCAGAATCTTTTGATATTGGGTATGCAGCATGCTTAGTGGGGTGAGATTCAAGTTTGTTCAAGAAAAGTCCCTGGATTCATATTTGGCTCACTGTGGTAGCCCGAATTATAACTTAGTTCAAAATGAGGAATTGTCTTTAAAAATCTTCTTCTTCAGATCCAGAAGTCGGAATGTTTTGATATTTGGTATGCAGCATCCTTAGGGGGGGTGGGGGGGGGGGGGGGGGTGGGGAGATTCAAGTTTGTTCAAGCCATGTCCCTAGGTCCATATTTGGGCTCACTGTGGAAGCTTGAATTGTAACTTAGTTCGAAATGAGGAATTGTCTTAAAAAATCTTCTTCTTCAGATCCAGCAGTCGGAATGTTTTGATATGTGGTGTGTAGCATCCTTAGGTGGGTGAGATTCATGTTTGTTAAAGCCAAGTCCCTGGGTTCCTATTTGGCCTCACTGTGAGAGCCTGAATGATAACTTAGTTCAAAATGAGGAATTTTCTTTAAAAATCTTCTTCTTCAGATCCAGCAGATGAATGCTTTTGATATTTGGTATGCAGCATCCTTGGGGGTAAGATTCAAGTTTGTTTAAGCCATGTCCCTAGTTCCACAAAGTTTGTCTCTCATGACTTCATTGCTTTGTAGTGTTGATGAACCATGTCTAACTGAATGTGACTCCAAATACTTCTTTGAATCACTTTGACTGGTGAGCGATTAAGGCTCCATGGGGGCCTCTTGTTTTTTAACCCTTTACCCAACACAGACAATTTCAAAATTTATTATTTTAAATATCATAGTTTTACACTGTAAACCAATGGCCCAGACTAGCTGGTGCCTAATTCAAAGTTATTAAGGGCCAAACACAAATTTTGAACCCTCCAATCCCCAAAATTTGCTTGCAAAACCGAAAATTAAAAGTCCTATCTGGCCCTCCATATATTTACTCTCTGCTCACGCGCAGACGTCAGGAAGTGACCGGAATTGGTGCCAACATCATTCTTTGTTTGGCCCTAAAAGTAATCAACAATGAAATGACATCTGTGCTTTAAAATCTCCTTTTTGAGGTTGCCAGACACAAATCAATGCAAGAATTGGTGGAAACAAGGCTGTTATTGGATGAAGGAAGTGTTCAACGGTGATTTTGCCTAAAGATTTCCTTACCTGTATCATTCACTATTCGCTCAGATGCAATTGAGATGGCAATTTCTTCAAATAGAGCAAATTTGGATATTATGTGTTATGCAGATCACCTTACAAGAGCTATGGCGCAACGTCTCAAGGGAAAGGAATTTTGAGGACGTTCTTTCCAGGGCAATTATGTATACCACGGATAATTTCGCCCTAACAGTGGCTAATCTGGAATTAATCAGACGTGATGCTGCCCTTGTGTCGTCATCACTGATAAGATGACAAGGTGAAAAGCTCTCTCCGAGATGCTCCGATTTCTGAACATTTTATTTTCGACGGCCAGCTTTCGTTAGTCTATGAACAGGCTACTAAGAAAGTGTATAGTGCTCTGCTTTTGAAGTCAGCGTATCAACGACCTGCTTCAGCAGACAAGAGTAAAGGAGGGGGTTCCAGACAAAAATCATCAAAAGGAAACTCCTCACGACGGTACAAGAAACTCTCTTATAATTACTCTGGAGGTCGTCAGTATAGCGACTCGGAAAAGGGGTGTAGGTCTGATCGGGACTATAGGCCAGACACCCCTAGGCTGACGAGACGAGGTTTTTCGCAGGGAGGACGTGGTTCCTCCTCCCGTAAGCTTAGCAGTTCATACAGGTGATGGTTTAGACCTCTATTGCTGGCCGGTTGGCGGAAGGTTATCAAGCTCTGCAGAAAACTGGATAACTATACCGAAAGTTCAGTGGATGAGAAGTGTAGTCTCGGACAGCTTACGGCTGTCATCCTGAGTAAAACCCTAATAACAAGTTGTCCACTTGGGACAAATCTTCCATTAAATTCTTGCATAAGAGAGTTTCTCCTACCGGAGGTATAAGCTCTCTTATCAAGGAAGCAATGCAGGTCATGGAGAATCAGGATTCTCAAGATTTTTACAATCACCTGTTCCTCGTACCAAAGCCAGACGGTTCGTTCCGACCTGTAATAGACTTGAGCTGGATAACAAGTTTATCATGGCTCGAAAAGTCTATTTATGGAAATCATTCACTCGGTATAAGCGAACGTTCGAGTGATCGACTGTGGCAAGCATTGATCTAAGGATCCGTACTTTCATGTCCTGGTACATCCGGCATTTCTAAAAGTACCTGCAGTCCGCCGTACAAGGGAAGGTGTACCAGTTCGGAACAATATGCTTTGGTCTGAATCTGGCTCCCTGGGTGTTTCACTCGAATAATGAACTCGGTAATGTCTTACTTATGTGCTCATTTGTCTGCGGTAACATCAGCTTAATTGGACGACCTTCTATAGGGATGCGGCAACAAAATTATTCCTCAGAACGATGTTCAGAGTCTGCTTCTATTACTCCGACATCTCAGTTTCATCGTAAACAACAAAAAGTCAGATCTAGCTCCGTACAAGTTGTCTATTCACTTGGGATTGAGCTTTGAGACTCCCAACAATCTGGTTCGCCTGCCGTTACCCAGAACGAAATTAGTCAGTTGTTATGCTCGCTTTTGTCAACACTCAGACGCATTAATAGTGAGGGAATTCATGCGACTGTTGGAGTTGTGTAGAGCAGCTGTGGATCTCATTCTGATGGGCCGCCTGCGCGCATGTCCCCTCCAGATATTCTTTACTCAGAACTGGAGTGTGAAGACGTTTTTGCTTGAACCAGTATTGTTTTAACGGACCTAGTAAACAAGGGTTCAATTGGGCAGATATTCAGTGGTTAACTCAGGGAGTTACGCTGCAACGGCCGGATCAGGCTTTCACGATTATGACGGATGTGAGTCTGATGGGGTGGGGCGCGACCCTAAGTCCCACAGTCTTGAGGTGTCAGGATCTTTGGGACCCTCGGTTCTAGGAGAGACGCATAAACATCAACGAGATGATGTTAATTAGCTAGCGCTACAACATTGGATTCACATAATTACGGACGTCCATGTTCAATTTTGTCGACAGTAGTAGCATACATCGGGAACCAGGGCAGCACCCATTTATTTCCGTTATTCCAACTAACAGAGAAGATTTTCCTAACACGTCATGACTCATCATGTTCATCTTTCTATCCGTCATATACCAGGTCATCTGAACGTACTAGCAGACTCGCTCTCTCGGAAAGGTGGCCTGTTGCAATTGAAGTGGACGCTCAGCAAGCGAGTATTTGGACAGGTTTGCTACCAGAGGGATTGCCCCATGATAGATCCATTTCTGACGCACCGGAACAATCAGTAACTGTCGTTCATGTTGCCATGCCCAGACCATTAAGCGTATGCAGTAGACGCTCTGCCGATCTCATGGGGATGAATGATAGGATGACGTGTATCCTCAAATTCAATTGATTCAGTAGATTACGTTTAAGATCCAACAGTCTCGTTGTGAATCCTACTAGTAGCACCTCTGTTGTCACAGAAACCTTGGATCAGTCTTCTCAAGTGTCTGTTATGAGACGTTTTCCGGAAGCTTCTTCCACGAGAGGACCTTCTTTATCAGGGGAAGTTTTTGTTCTTCACGTCCTTCTCCACCCATAGTGTCATAATGGAGTCGGTTAGACGTGAGGGAACCATTGCGGTTCCTATATTATTTTATGATTAACACAAGAATGATTAAGTAATGCGGGTGAGGAGGGTTCAATATGACTTTGAATCCCCCTTCCCACCGCTTATGTGTTTAGAGGCGATTACCAGGCAAGATGTAGTTTTCTTCCCACAAGTCTCGTATGAGTTTAAATACATACATGCATTTCATGGCTTCCCGATTGGCGGCTGTGTCGTGTTCTATGGTGACCTCATGGGCACATGCACTTTTTATTGGTTGGTTTCCTGTGATTGTTCGTCTATATGTCATATACAAGCACATAATTCATCATAAATAAATTATGGACCTTAGAAATTATGAATTATTTCGAGGGCGGTCTGTGTCGAGTCTATTAATCATACCAACTTCCATTTCTAGATCCAGGTTTCTATTGATGTCTGTACTCATTTGAATACACCTTGTTTACACTCTCATATATTCGAACGTTTTTAGTGTCATAGATATCGGATAGTACACGTTGGGGAGTGTTGTTACTGGAATTTATTGTACACCTGAATGGGGTCGCCTGTGGATTACCCCGGAAGTGTGTCACTTTCCAGAGATCATTCATTGTGGTTCTATTGGACATGTGTATGTTATATATTATATCTCCGGTTTTCGACCTATTTGCATATGCCGACTCTGGTGTACATTATATAGCGGGCCATATTATTACCGGGATCGTCATTATAGCTTTAGCATCTGAAGTGGCGTTAAGCACCATTTATTAATAATAATTAATACCTGAGTGCCTGTTCGACGAATACTTATATTGTTTTTTGGTACCGCTTTTACTGATTCCAGAGCACTCCCCTCTTTCTTTTTGAAGATTCCTTCAAAAGAAAAGGGGGGGGGGGTGTAATTTTTTCCTCTCCTCCGGCTTGATAGGTATGTAACTATGAGGGAAACTGTTTTGTCCATAATTATATCCTGCATACAACTGGAGTTTTATTGTATATGGCGTATGTTTGTGGGGGTTATTCTCTCATTCTCAAATATGCCATCCTAATTTTGGGGGCTTAGTCCAGGCTAACCTTAAAAATGAGCATAGTCTTCATGCTAAGTGTACAGAATTACTTGAACTGGGCTCCTTTGTATGATATGTCTTCACTATTACTATATAGAGAGACATACATGTAATTCCTAATAATTTTAATTTCCTTTCACCTTGGATTACAGGCTTGGAACTATGTTGATCTACTAATTTTGAAGTCCTAGGCCCTCCACCTTTTTACGATTCAGCTAGTCTGGGCCATTGGTTTACAGTGTAAAAATATTATAAATTCAAAGTAATTTGTATATTTTTATACTTACCAATGGCCCAGACAGAGATGGCCCTCCCATGAATGGGCACTCATACCTCCCCGCTGAATTTTTATGAGGTACTCTCTTCTACAAAGAATGATGTTGGCGCCAATTCCGGTCACTTCCTGACGTCTGCGCATGTGCAGAGAGTAAATGTATGGAAGGCCAGATAGGACTTTTAATTTTCGGTTTTGCAAGAAATTTTGGGGATTGAGGGGTTCAAAATTTTTGTTTGGCTCTTAATAACATTGAGTTAAGCACCAGCTAGTCTGGGCCATTGGTAAGTATAAAAATATACAAATTACTTTGAATTTATAATTTTTCACTCGGGCAAATGCTCATGAAAAATAAAACTTTCAGGTCCAAACTCATGAGATAATTCCAGATACTGACTAAAATAGAGTTGATTTTCTTTTTTTGTTACATGTTACAAGACATTTTATTACACAATATTCAGCCCAACTCGAGTTGATAGATATCGAGAAATATCTTAGATAATTTGCGATAATTCACGGGTCGGCGTATAATAAAAAAAAGATTAAATAACAAAGAAATGTTTTGATAAGAATCAGATGAAATGGATAAACTTTTCCGTTGACCCGTAACAAAGAGGCATGATTATGACTGTTGCCTATAGATTACTTGACAATCGTGAATTCTGTGTTGTCAGTGCATCTTCTATCAAAAAAGATGAACTGAACACGCTATTAATTGAAAATAGAATGTTTTCATTTTTGAAATTCACTTTAAAAAAGTTTCCACAATCCACTTCAAGTATTTCCAATAGTTTCTTGAATCCTGCTCCCTGTGTAACAACATGTAACTAAATAACCCTGTGCATTTTTACAGCCTCAGTAAGTGTATATTTTCATGTAGTGGGTGATATGGCAGTTACCAATTTTTTATAACCAGAAATTGTGACCAACCCTGTGCATTGCATAAAAGTCTGTTAACTTTTATTTGTCCATGCTATAACTTGAAAACTACATCCAACAGATACTGTTTTTTATGGTTGATAAATCATGACTAGAGGATCGTTCCTTTCGATAACCAGCAATCGGGCATGTCCAATATGGCAACCTGGAGTTTTGGTGACTTTTGATTCTCCACGCAATAACTTGAAAACAGTATATTCAAGTTTAATGGGTCGTCAGGTAGGAATGTACAATTATTTTTGAAGGAATTTTTCACCTTTTGTTCAACTAAAAATTTCTTCACAAGTGCAATTTCTTCATAGGCGGCCGAATATTGATCCACCGTTGGCGGTGCACTTGTTTTGGATTTTATGAGTGTCAAAGACACGCATAAAATACAGGGAAAACTCCACAAGAGCCGTTGATTCCTGTACTCTACTTTAGTTGTGTTCTGTATTTATATCATAATTGAACTTTAATTAAGTGAATATAACCGATTTTTGGGGGGCTCACCTGACTTAAAATCAGGGGGAACTTCAGTGATCACTTTCTGTCTATCATCCCTCCATCATCCATGTGTGCATGAACTTTACATTATCGACTTCTCTTCATAAACAACTGGACTGAATTGAACCAAATTTGATATGCATGTTCCTTATCATATGTCAATTCAAGTTTATTCAAATAAAGTTGTCATGCCGACTGATCAGATTCAAGACTTTTTAAATAGAGTCATTACATTAATATTTAGGATTCCTATGGGAGCCCAATTTTATCTTTGTGCAATATGAGGAAATTTCTTTAAAAATCTTCTTAAGACCCACCAGTCAGAATGCTTTTATATTTGGTATGCAGCATCTCTAAGGAGGTCGGATTCAAGTTTGTTCAAATCAGGTTCCTGGGTTAATATTTAGGCTCTCTATTGGGACCCAAAGTTTAACTTAGTGCAGTGTGAGGGAATCTCTTTAAAAATCTTCTTCAGATCCATCAGAACCCTTCATATTTGGAAAACAACTTCTCTAGGGGTGCAGACTTGGCAATTTCAGGAGAGCGATTTTTTAGCTCTCCTTACTGCCCTCCTGAAAGAATTAAGGAGAGCGAAAAATTGCCCTCCTAAATATTTTGGTCTGGGATGATTGAGATTACATGTATTATGCTCACATTAAATTTTTGTTGTAAAGCAAAAATGTAATTTAACTTCGAAGTCACATAACATCACGTAATTTCATTTTGAAAGTGGTTTAGTGGTAAAAGGTAATGGCTGCAACCATACCCAAACACAGTTGCAATCATTTGAAGCAAAATGGGTCACAGCAATATTTTTTTTTTCTGTCAGTTTCAAGTTCAACAACTGACATCACAGTTTGAGGGGTAATTATTCAAGGAATATTGACACTATAATATACTACCATTACTACTATCCTGTCACTTGAAGCACTTGCACCAGGATCTGACTGTAGATTCAAGCAGACCTGTTGTCCAAGAAAGTCATACGCCTACCAATACCACCTTCAACCCCCCAGGGGGTTGAAGGTGGTAGTGGTAGGCGTATGACTTTCTTGGACAACAGGTCTGGGTACACACACAGGTCTTGTCAAGTGTGTGTTCGGTTGTTGAGTGAGACATCTAGATGTCTAAGAGATTTCGCTTTACCTTAGTAAAGATAATAAAATCACTGATGTAGTCTGTTGGTTTCAGTTTCAATGAGTTCGTTCAACTGGATACTTAAAATGCTGTGTAAAGCTAATTGCTCTCCTAAGCTGATTGAGGAGAGCGATTTTTTGCCCTCCTGCATTTTTCAGAATGCCAGGCCTGGGGGTGTCAGATTGAAGTTCGTTCAAATCGAGTGTCTGGGTTAATATTTGGGCTCCCTATGCGAGCCCAAATTTTAACTTAGTGTAATTATGAAGGAATTTCTTTAAAAATCTTCTTCCGAATCACAAGTCAGAATCCTTTCATATTTGGTATACAACATCTCTATGTGGGTCAGATTCAAGTTTGTTCAAATTGGGTCAGTGGGTTAATACTTGGGCTCCCTATAGGAGCCCAAATTTTAACTTAATGTAATATGAGGGAATTTCTTTAAAAATCTTCTTCTCCAGAATCAGTTAGAATATTTTGATATTTGTTATGCAACATTTCTAGCGTGGTCAGATTCAAGTTTGTTCAAATTGGGTCCCTAGGTTAATATTTGGGCTCTCTATTGGTGCCCAAACTTAGTGCAATATGAGGAAATCTCTTTGAAAATCTTCTTCATACTCACCAGTCAGAGTCCTTTTATATTTGGTATACATCTGTAGTCAAGCTGTTCAAATCGGGTACCTGGGTTGATATTTGGGCTCCCAATGGGAGCCTGAATTTTAACTTATTGCAATATGAGGAAATTTCTTTAAAAATCTTCTTAGATCCACCAGTCAGAATGCTTCCGTATTTGGTATACAACACCTTGGCGGAGGGGCAATGGGGGGTTGGGGAGGGGCAGATTCAAGTTTTTCAAACCAGGTCCCTGTGTTAATATTTGGGTTCTCTTTTTGGGGGTTGGGGGGGTTTAGTGACATACCAACCCTTGAAAGTTTGACAGTGCTTGTCTATAGCTGATAGTATTGGAAGCAGTCAGGAAGGCCCATGATAACAATCATCTGACATGGGCACTAGAGTTATAATTTCATGGCTTCATTCCTCTGTAGTGCTGATGAACCATGACTAACTGAATGCCACCCAAAATACTGCTACGGTCCACTTTGTCAGGTGAGCGATTAAGGCCTTTTGGTGATTAAGGCATCTTGGTGATTAAGTCCTCTTGGTGATTAAGGCCTCTTGATGCGTCTTGTTTAAAAAATATCACCTACAGAAATCTGACAACTTTCTTGCCTGACACTGTTTCGTCAGAGCATTTCATTCATGTCATAACAACAGTCTGATGCATAACATCCAATCAGATCCATTCTTGCTTGATTTAGATCCTATGTGTGGTGTATCTAGCACATTTCTCATTGTATTGTATTGTATTGTATTGCGTAACATTGAATACACATAGTAACCATGGAAACCTGGGATCTAATGTCTGGGACATGATTCCACTACAGTGGGCAGTACAGTAGAATCCTCTTAATTGAATATCCATTTTGCCAGTGAAAATTATTCAATTAACAGGAGTATACAATTAACAGGGATTTGGTCAGTTTCTTGTGTTCTGGAGGTAAACTGAGCATTTATTCTATTATATCTTGTTTGACAGAGCTCATAGAGCTCTGTCAAACAAGATATAATAGAATAAAAAAAATGTCTGTATTGGACGTATGAGGCCAAAAAGGTTGATAAATAAGGGGGATTTGGTGCGTGTCACAGTGATTTTTTCGACATATTACAAAAATTTATATACAATTAACAGGAGTTTACTCTACAACTCATATGCAATTAACAAATCAAATTTGTACTGAAGGTATGGTAAATGGTTTTGTGTTTGAAAATTATATTCAATTAACAGGGATATACAATTAAGAGATATCCAATTAAGTGGGCTCCACTGTATAAATATAAGTAAATAGCCTTTGAAAACCAATCAACAAATGTTTGACCATGCATTTGCAAGGATTTTTTTTAATGCAGTGTTTGAAAATGGATAAAAAATTCATAAGTCTGAATTTGTGTCTTTTCTGAAGACTTAATGTATACAGTAGAATCCTCTTAATTGAATATCCATTTTGCCAGTGAACATTATTCATTTAACATGAGTATACAATTAACAGGGATTTGGTCAGTTTCCTGTGTCCCAGAGGTAAACTGAGCATTTATTCTGTTATATCTTGTTTGACAGAGCTCAAACAAGATATAATAGAATAAATGGCTGTATTGGATGTAGTGAGGCCCAAAAGGTTGATAAATGAGGTGTGCGTGTCACAGTAATTTTTTCGACATATTACAAAAATTTATATACAATTAACAGGAGTTTACTCTACCACCCATATGCAATTAACAGATCAAATTTGTACTGAAGGTATGGTAAATGGTTTTGTGTTTGAAAATTATATTCAATTAACAGGGATATACAATTAAGAGATATCCAATTAAGTGGGTTCCACTGTATAAATATAAGTAAATAGCCTTACTGCTTACAGGTGTTGTGGTAATCATAAAGCCAATGATGCTTAAAGCGACTTTGAAAACCAATCAACAAATGTTTGACCATACATTTGCAAGGATTTTTTTTAATGCAGTGTTTGAAAATGGATAAAAAATTCATAAGTCTGAATTTGTGTCTTTTCTGAAGACTTAATGTATATTTGTAATTTTGAAAAGAATTATTTTTTATTTAGTTGCAGGAAGTAAAATTTAAGCAACAGGCGAAAGAACTTGAAAGTCAAATATTGAGACTACAGGAGGAAGGTTTACAACTGCAGCAGAACATGAGTGAAGTTGCATCGAGAGAGAAAAAGTAAAGAAAATTAATTGATTCTCAGGCACTTTTTCAAATCAGTGAGAGAGAGGGGCGCGGTGGCTCAGTTGGTAGAGGTGCAGGCTGCAAGCCGAGAGGTCCTCAGTTCGAATCCCACTTGCGGCAACCGCGTTGTGTCCTTTGGGCAAGACACTTCACCCCATTGCCCACGTGGGGGCACAGTGACGCTGTGTACTAAGGCCTACTGCACGTCGATGGTGCACCTGTCTTCAACCAATGCTAACCCTGCTTGTGTGGAGTTGGTATGTTGGGAAGCTGACAGTTGCTCGGTGGTTCTCTCTGGGTACTCCGACTTCCTCCACCCGTAAAACTGTCACGGTCATGGTTAGCCATTGTGCAGAAATATGTGACCTTAAACACCAATAAATAAATAGTGAGAGAGAGAGGAGTTTAATTTGTATTTTTTTTTTTGCATATATCGAGCATGTATTGAGAGGCTTTCCACTGTCTGTTTTCACTCAGAATATAGAAAGTGCATAATTATACAAATTAATTTTAATCCTTAATAAGTGTCTAATTCTGACTTTGAGCACTTTTTACTGTAACAGTACAGGTGACCAGACCTGTTAACCCTCCCGATTTTGCCGGAAGACTCCCAGTTTGGCATCCAATCTCCTGCCCTCATGACAACCCCCTATTTTCTCCCGCTTCGTAATTTTCCAAACCTGTTTCCGGTAATCCAACATTTTTTGTGTGTTTACAATACGGAAATCACGATGCGTGAGAGTCAGCGAGAGAATTAAGTGTTCCAGTTGACAGGTAAAACAGGGCTGTTCGCATTTCGATGGCTCCACCGTGATTGGCCAGATGATAGAGATTGATAGCTCGCAATCACACCGCTCTTCTCACTCGTCTTATCCCAGTTGTGAGGTGATATGAGTGAATGAATATCATGTACCGTGTTATTTTGCATTAAAATTTAGAGGGAAAAAGTTGATAAAAATATGAAAAATATAAATCTTTCTTCAAATAGTTGAGAAAAAAATACCTGGTGAATTTTTCTAAATCTTCAGTAATAATAATCCCTGTCAGTGTATTCAACATATGAACCCACCAATCATTGCTGCTAATATTTTTTCACTCTAAAGAAAATAGATTCTGTACAAGACAACACGTGTACTTGGAAATTGAAGCACTTTTCAGTAGGGGTTATCCCGGTCTATAAATATCTTTATTTACAGTATGTGGAGAATGCAGTTATTTCCCTTTCATCAACAGCTGATTTTTCATGCTGGGAAACCTCTCTGTCTGTGGTAAATAAAATGGAGTTACAGCCTCATTCAGTAAACAGGGAAATAAATGAGCAAAGTGAACATCAGTATATATTTTTTATTTTCAAAGTTTATCAAATAAAAGCTAAAAAAAGTCGAAGGAAAAATAAAAACTCCAATATCCAGTCCTGATTTGGTAAGTAGCAAAAAGTCACCTATTTTCTTTTCACTCACCTGAAATTGACGTTTCAGCCAACTTGAAAGTTGGGGAATGGGCTTAGACATGGGTACTTTCTAGTTCAGTGAGGGGGGGGGGGGGGGGGCACTGCCACTAAGTTCAGATTGCTGAATTACCCCACTTTCGTACATGTGCATTGATAACATCAGGTTTTGACATCATTTTTGAAAGCTCTCATTGAGAGCTTTCCAAAGAATAATGCAAAGTACCAAATGTTATGAATGCAGGAAATTCTTACGCAACAAAGGGCTGTATCATATTGCCCATAGAATGAATTTTGACGTGCACAGAAATCTCCCTGACAAGCATGGAAATCTCCCTGAGAGCTCAACAAAATCTCCCTGACAGCTGCATTCAGAGGTTAACAGGTCTGCAGGTGACCCAACATGTTTTGTTTTGACTGGGAAAACTTGCAAGTTACATTCTAAGTGGGTTGGGGGGGGGGATGGGGGGGGTGCTATCCCGGTAACCGGTTCTCGTCAGATCACCGAAGTTAAGCAATGTCGAGTGTGGTTAGTCCTAGGATGGGTGACCGTCTGAGCGATCGATTCAGACTCCCACGCTGTGTCCTTGGCTACGGCACTTAACCCTGATTGCCTACATGGGGGCACGATGACGCTGTGTACTAAGGTGTACTGCATGTCGATGATGCGCATGTCTTCAAACAATCTAACCCTGAAGAGGATTAAGTGGACCTACTGTGCTGGAATAGGTAAATTTGTATCCAGAACATAGCCGGAGGGGGAAACAGGAATGGGTTATGTCCGTCTTTCCTCTTTTCTTGTCCTCACATTTTAAAGTAAACTGTTCAAAATATTTTCCCCAAATTTAATATATACTGATTTTTCGTGATAATATCATAAAGTGGATTTCAAAGTGGCTGTATCCATGTGTTCCTCAAGAGTTATTGTCCTTGTTAGACTTATAATTTCTTGTTATCACATAACCATTTCTTGTTCTCTCAGTTCATTGAAAACCTGTTCATGATTGTTTTTCCAAATTTAATAAAAAGATTTGGATGACAATATCATGATAGGATTGCAAGACACATGTTTCCAAGTTTTCCTAGAAAGTTTTTGACCTTGCTTCACTTAGGTGCCAGGGGATTGGCCTTCCCATAGCATTGCACTTGTCAATTCTGTTTTTCAGGATGTTGAATTTAGTTGGAGAGAAAGTTGAGAAGACCAATTTAATGGAAGAAAATTATAAAAAGGATTTGTAAGTACAGCTGAAGAAATTAAAAATATTTTCTTTTTGGTCAAGGAATAGTTGTTTTATACTGCAATAATGACTAACTATGTATGGAATAAAACCTTGCACAGAAAACACAACTCATAGATGTGTTTAGGGACTACACATATCATCGGCTGTGGCGGGAGGGATTTTTTCCTTCACCTACTGATTTACTGTCCATGAATGAGCCTGAAAGCTTAGACAAACATCTGACAAGAATTACAGACAGTTTTATTGGAGTGACGTCTATAAAATTCACTCTTTAACCCTTGTCCTAACAAACTGGCTTTATCCACCCATGTAATTTTCCAATTAAGGGGATGAAAATAAGATATTTTTTTTTTAATTTCAACTAAACCATATCATGAGGCCCTGTATTGGAACAAGGTTGTCAAACTCGTTCTCATAAGGCTGTCACATGATATGGTTTTATTGAAATTTTTTGAAAAAAATTAAAAAAACAATAACTAAAATAATAAATTTTGATATCCTATGTGTTTAGTAAAGGGTTAACCCTTTGAACACTGGTGGCATCTTCCATGCCAGTTAAATGGCAGAAATTGGAAGAGTCCATATCCATTATTTGGGGATAGAGCAATTAATATTTTCAATGCAGCCTTCAGGCTGCCCGTTGAAAATATTAATTATTCTCCCACACACGTTCATTTAGTAACCATCCTACTTAATAAAATTATGATGTATCGTGTAGCTGGTCTGGAAAAGCGGCCTCTCGTGTTGAAAGAGTTAACTTGGGGGAATCCATACATTCATCACCAGTCGTCTTGACTACTGTAATTCTTTGCTGTATGGGTGCAAAAATTCACTTATTGACAAACTCCAATATATTCAGAATTGTGCTGCCAGGATCCTCACTCAAAATTGGCTAAACCCTTTACCCAACGAATCGGCCGCATCCGCCCGCATAATATGCAAATTTTTATACTGTACCAATGACCCAGACATAGCTGGTGCTAACTCTTAAAATATAGGGCCAAACACAAATTTTGCCCCCCAATCCCCAAAATTTGCATCTAAAACCAAAGAAAACATGTCCTGAAAGGCCCTTCACACTTCACCTCTACTGCGCATGCGCAGTGTCAAGGATGTTCCGAAATTGGCGCCATTAATCATTCTAAATTTGGCCCTTCATCAGTTAACATCTGACTGATCTTTGTGCTTGTAAATCTCAGTTTAAATGATGCCAGACACATAAATATTAGTGAAATGGTGATTCTAAGGAGGATAGAGAAGGAGGAGAGGAAAAATGTGTGACAGAATATTATCAGGGCTGTAACTTAAAATTTTTTAATGAAATTATGTTAAGTTACCTATTTTCGAGGCAGCAGCCATTTTGTTGTCATTCTGATTATTTAGTTACACTGTTTTTTCAGTGTTTTCCTCTCTCCCTGTCCTTTAAGTTCCCCCTTGCTATTCTCTCATGCTTTTGGCATAGTTTTTGTAATTATTATTACTAAATTTTCTTGGGAGTTTTAGCTGAATAACAGAATGAATTCTGTTCTTTTCCCCATGTTTACGTCTTCACCTACGGGTGGTTAGGCGTTGTGTTCTGCATCTACCATCTGATGTTCTGCAGTTTCTTCCATGGAAGTCTCTGTTTTTCATCAGATGGTGTATTTTTTGGTAACTAATTTCGGGCCTGGGTGCCTGGAGTCTTATTTTAGTGTTTTTACACTCATTGTTTACATTTACAACAGCCCTCTGTGTGAGGGGGGGATTTCTGGAAAATAATAGCTTGATGTTATTTTAATCAAAACTAGATACATTATTATTGTTCGTAAATGTTGAATAAATTGTTTAAAATATTTTTAAAATTTTTGTCCACACTTAGGCTTGGGATCCATTGGGGCTCAACGTTACTTTTCAGAAACTTGGGCTGTTCTGAAAAAATATTTTTTCAAAATATTTTGATTTCAATTATTTTTTCTATATTAATGGATCATATTATTATTATGTATTTTGATTGCCAGGGGTTAGTGCGAGTACCAGGACTTGTTTTCTTTTCACATTGAAAGGATATTGATCAATTGTAATAAGAGAAAGTCTTCCTCTGACTTTTATATTCATTCTATATGTGGTCAGTGTACTCGCATTAACTCCTGTTCTGTATCGTATGATTTCGATGACAATATGGGAAGCGTATGTCACGGTATGTTATTGGGGAATTGGACACTCTGGTCCTTTCCCCGCAGGGTCACTCTACTTTATCAATTTCTATTTCAGACGATCAAGATTAGGGTGATCTATCTGTGATGTCTTCCAACAGTGTGCCTCCGTCGTCACAATTAATGAAGGGCTAGCGGAAAAGTGCTCATGTAAATACGCCAATTGCCTAAGAGGACCCTAGTAGGTTCGACGGCCTTTGACGTCCGCTAGCTCGCCCGGTGTAGCGTCCATTCACCGAATGGTTCGGCAGCTGGGTTCGTCCGTTGCGGTCTAGAAGGAATTTTGGGGTGATGCGAGCACTATAAATCAACCTAATGCACACCCAGTGACGGCGGATCGGAGGGAGAACGGAGGAAGCCTTTTAGTCCGGTTCATAGCTCGTTCTGGTCCATCCGGACGGCGAGCGAGAGAGGCCCCTCTCTCGTACAACAACATCTGGCCCCAGACGTTGTGGTACGAAATGTTTCGCATTCGGAGCATACGTCCGTCGCTCGGGACGCTCCGACATATAGTCAGTCCGGAGTAGACTGTCAATAAGGCTTCCTCATTCTCATGGTAGTGCACACGACCGCTCTTGGCTACGTGACCACGGATATCCAGTCAGCTTCGCCAGTCAGAGATTCATCGGCGGCCAGGTCACACCATCCGGTAGCCAGGGACACGAGGCCTGCAGACTCCGGACGTTTGCATAGGAAGTGTGCGGGAGTCAACGTACACGGAGCTTCCGGCGGCAATGCATCGTAAGACCGCTACTGCACAGGCCTCGGGAACGGACGTGCTTTCCTAAATAGCACAGTTTATCGCAGCATCAACTGAATCTGTCGCATATTTTTTATCCGACGATGCTGGGTCGGGACGCTCCGCGGAAGCGGGTACGGACGTCCGAAAATTTCATCCGGTCCGACGGGATACCGAAAGGGATTTGGAGGATTTCGAGCTTTCCCTTTCGGAACAACATATGCTGTTGTGTATGTCATCTGACTTGGTCTTCTACAGCTTCTTTCGTCGGACCAGATTGCTGCGATGCCGGATAAGAAACTGATAGCGTCGGTGGACTTAGAAATTTTTGGTTCGGTTCAGGGACATCGTCCCTCAGTTCCGACATAGTCCAATAATGTCACACAAACTTTCGAATTATTGAACGACGCTATATATATTATTATTATATGCTTGCTATAACCAAGCATTTCTGGTTTTTTGTTCCCAAAGTTACGGAGATGTCTTTCAATAGTGTGCCTCTGTCGTCATAGTTAATGAAGAGCTAGCGGCAATAAGTGCTCATGGAATATGTCTATCGCCTACGGAGTGACATTCGCTAGCTCACCCGGTGTAGCGTGCATTCATCGAATGCTTCGGCTGCCGGGTTCGTCCGTTGCGGTCTAGGAAGGAGTTTTGGGTGATGCGAGCACTTTAATTACTTTAGTACTCACCCAGTGACGGCAGATTGAGGACAGATCGGAGGAAGCCTGTTAGTCTGGTTCCTGGCTTGTCCAGGTCCGTCCGGGCTGTGAGCGAGAGAGGTCCCTCTCTCGTCCAACAACATAGGGGACCGCATGTTGTGGTTCTGATATTTTACTTTCGGAGCATATGTCTGTCGGTCGTGACGCTCCGTTATATTGACAGTCCGAGAGACTGTCCATAATGCTTCCTCATCCTCACAGCAGGGCACACGACCGCACATTGGCTATGTGACCTCGAGTATCCGATCAGTTTCGTCATTCAGTGATTCCACGGCGAATAGGTCACGCCATCCGGTAGCCAAGGGACACGAGGCCTATACACTCCGTTCGCTGGCATATTGGTAGTATACACGGGGTAACGATCACGGAGCTTCCAGCGGCAATGCATTGTAGGACCGCTTCTCCTCAGGCCTCAGTGACGGACGTGCTATCCGAGTTAGCACAGTTGTTTCACAGCATCCCAGCAATTGACTGTTTTTTGGTCGAATCAGGAATTATCCGACGGCGCTGGGTCGGTGCGGTCTGCGGTTGTATCAGGTACGGACGACCGAATGCTTTATAGGGTCCGACAGGATGGCGAAAGGGATTCGAAAGATTTCGAGTTTTCCCTTTTGTAGTTTCGGAAGCTGCCATTCATATCTTCTGGCATTATCTTCCAGTGATTGTTATTTCGGACTACATTGCTGCGATGTTGGATAAGAGACTTATAGCGTCATTGGACTCGGAATTTTCGATCGGTTCGGGGACATTGTCCCTGACTTACCGACACAGTCCAATAATTTCATTACGACATGTGTTTTATTTTTCGACGCTATATATGCATACAAGCCTGCTACCAAGCATGATAGTTTAGTTTCTTGTCCGCGTTGCTCATTTCTGCCGTTTTATCATTTATACGAATAGTTTATTTTGGCAGTGCAGGGCATACCGAGAGTTCATATGCATCTAGACGGTGTGGTTAAAGACTGGAAATATTCTTTTTCGCCGTCTATGTCTTTTCCAACTTCAATGTTGGAAACGACAATGATGTCTAGTAGACTTAACTTAGACGCTTTATCATACGTGAGGCGTTATCATTACATCTTCAAGAAAAGATTTACGAGATATTATTCTCAATGTAATTTCTTTTGAGGGCAGTAGTTTGTTCACGTATAACTCCGCCCTTCAGTGGCTGATTGGAGTTGGTTAGACGTGACGCAGCCCTAGCTACATCCACGCGCATGGATAGTAAGGTTAAGAACTCTCTCAGTCGCTTCGTTCTCGGAGAAGCTTCTCTTCGACGGCAACTTTTCGGCAATCCATGAATTGCTCGATTTACAAGTTCTCTTGTCTATCTAGTGTTACAAGAGATTCAGACTGGGGCAAACATTCGGTGGTTGACTCAGAGAGTGCCACTGCAGTTGCCGGACCCGAGTGTTGCTGTTATGATGGTTGCCAGTCAAACAGATTGGGATATAATACTGATCCCAACAGATTCGAAGTGCCAGGGTCTTTGGGTTCCGCAGTCTCTTAGCAACCATTTATTTTCCACGTAATAATGTTTTTTAGGCTTGCTTTATGTAATTGCATGAACATTATTCAGAAACGCATGCCCAAATCCTGTCCGTTAATTCGACAGTAGTGGCGTATCTCCGGAACCAGGGAGGCACTCTTTCGTTTCCATTATTCAATTTAATGGAAAGAATCCGTCTGTTGGTTATAGTACACCAAGTTCTGTTTTGGTCCGTCATATTCCGGGTCGTCTGATTGTTTTACCGGACTCCCGTTCTCTTAGGGGTCGCTTGTTGCTGTCAGAATGGACTCTCAACAAACAAGTATTCAATCAGATTTGCTATCTATGGGAGCGCCCAATGATGATTTATTTATGACACAGCTTGCTAATAAATTGCAGATGTATGTGTTGGCTTGTCCGGATCTCTGAGCTAATGTTGTTAACGCTCTATTGATCTATAGGACGGAATGATAGGATACGCGTATCCTCCGGCGCTGTTGTTTCAGCAGGTATTGCTAAGATAAACAACCACAATACATTTCTGTTGATAGCATCTCTATCTTCACAGAGACCAGGGTTAATTTACTCTGTTGTCTACTGTGGGACTTAACGTGAAATCTTCCTCAATGTGAGGATCTTTTTTCACTGGGTAAATCGTGTCATCTTTATCACAATCCGCAAGGTCGCAACCTTCATGTATTCCGTTGTGTGGTCCGTATTGCATTGTAAGCATTGTACTGGACGAGCTTTGGACGCGATTTCTTACTATAGGAGATCCTCTTCTTCGCTATTCTATGCGGCTAAAGTGGAGGCTCTTCCGTCGTTGGTGTAGGGATCATTATGTTCATATTGTTGATCCCTCCATACTACTCATTGCAATTTTTTAGTATACTTGTTTCACAAGATCTACTGCAGCCTGTTATTATTAAGGTTATAGGTTTATGTTACCTCATACCTATGCACTCTAGGATAGTTTACAATTGAGTCTTATGTCTCTTTATCTAAGTCAGTTAGTAACTTTTTGATAAATAGACTTAGAATCTTTAGATTAAATTTCTATATGGAATTTAACTTTGGTTCTTATTTAGCTAAGTAATCATTTGAGCCTCTGGAAACAGTAGTTTTCAAATTCTGACCTTTTAGACAGTAATTCTGTTGGTTTCTCTTTTACTGAAGAGTCAGTGAGTTTCATGCACTATCGATGGATGATTTTCACTTTCGTAGTTTCGGAATCACTACTTCCGTTACTATTTAGGTTAGATTTTTGCATAAGAGTTAGGCTCCTAATATCCGGAACCTATTGTTATTAAGGTCCTTCCGTCTTCGTACGGGCATAGGCCTTTACTCTTTCCGGTTAGAGTTTACGTATTTATAAACAGATATCTGTTTATTACTATGGGCGTAAGCTTCTTCTGTCTTTGATGCCTAGTAGAAGGACGTTACGCTCCATTCTATTGTTAATGGATTCTATTAACTATCGGTACTGCTTAGGGTATATCATTGACTTAGCAGTTGTGCTTAAGATTTCGGCTCATGAAGTAAGAGTTCTTCTACATCTTGGGCTTACATTAATAGTGTCGCTATTATAGATTTTTGAAGGCTGTTCATTGCGCTCAGCCATCCACATTCATGAATTTTTATCTCAGAAATATCGAGTCCATTTCTGGAGGCCTCTATTGTTAGGTCTATTATCTACTGCTCAGAATGTTATTCACTTAACAGTTGCTACTATAGCTAGGTAGGCTGTCTGTTTCGGCAGTGTCTCCGTTCTGCTGCCCTCTTCGCTCTGGGCTATTTGACCCAGGGCAAGAAAAGGGGGGGGGGGGGAGGGTGTTCCCTTGGGTCACCTGTTTTACTATGAAAACAAGGGGATACCTCCTCCGGAGTTAGTTATTCTGAGCTGTTATTGGGATGGTTGTTTAGTGAGAAGTTTATGTTTTAAAAATTCATTCAAGTCTTAGTTTTTAAAGTATAGCTTTTGAATATTGCATATGTCAACGGACATGATTATGCAATCCTCAGACACTTTTAAGGAGTATAAGAGTCTCTATTCTCTAGACTTACTTTATTTATTGGCTTACTTTAAAAATTATTAGTATAAGGATTATATTGGATATTAATAGAGTATATGGATGTATGAAGCTCAATTTTGGAAGGTGTTGTATCTTTCTAATTTATCATAAATAAGAAAGATACATGTAAAGCCTATTACTTCTTTTTCCCTACAGGGGATGACTCTATTTTATATTATTGAGTGTATTCCATTTTGCTCTATGTCCTTGGCCCTCCAGCCTTTTTACTATTCAGCTATGTCTGGGTCATTGGTACAGTATAAAAATGTTAAAAAATTTATAGTAATTTCTATATTTTTTATACTTACCAATGACCCAGACGGGGATGGCCCTCCCAGGAGTTGGAAACTCTTGCCTCCCCGCTGAGTACATAGCGCTTACCAGGCACTGGTTATTAGAATGATTAATGGCGCCAATTTCGGAACGTCCTTGACACTGCGCATGCGCAGTAGAGGTGAAGTGTGGAGGGCCTTTCAGGACATGTTTTCTTTGGTTTTAGATGCAAATTTTGGGGATTGGGGGGCAAAATTTGTGTTTGGCCCTATATTTTAAGAGTTAGCACCAGCTATGTCTGGGTCATTGGTAAGTATAAAAAATATAGAAATTACTATAAATTTTTTAACATTCAGCAGTTGAAAAAATGTTATATTTCAAAAAAGTTCAACAAAACCATATGTGACCCCTCGTTGCAACGAGCTTGTCGAGCTCGTTCCAACGAGGGGTCACATGATATGGTTTTGTTGAAATTTTTTAAACAATTTAAAAAAATGATATTTAAAATAATAAATTTTGATATCGTCTGCATTGGGTAAAGGGTTAAACATAATTATTATTATTATTATTATTATTATTATTATTATTATTATTATTATTATTATTATCATCTCATGCTTCAGAAACAAAGTCCAACAATCCTGCTAATTTCTTTAGAATAATTATTTCAACATCATTAACTAATTAATCCTTCAACTAACAAATCAGCCACATCCACCCACATAATTTGCAAGTTGAGCAGTTGAAAAAAGATTATTTCCTAAAAACGTTAAACCTGTATCATGTGGCCTCTAATTGGAAAGAGGACAGTGAAATCCTTCCAATGAGGGGTCAGATGATATGGTTTTGTGGGAAGTTTTTGAAAAAATTAGTATTTAAAATATTAAACTTTGATATCCAGTGCATTGGGTAAAGGGTTAACCCTTTACCCAATGAAGTGGGACATCCGCCCGTGTAATATGCAAATTCAGCAGCTGAAAAAATACTATATTTTTATACTGTACCAATGACCCAGACATAGGTGGTGCTAACTCTTAAAAATATAGGGCCAAACACAAATTTTGCCCCCCCCAATCCCCAAAATTTGCATCTAAAACCAAAGAAAACATGTCCTGAATGGCCCTCCATACTTCACCTCTACTGCGCATGCGCAGTGTCAAGGACGTCCCGAAATTGGCGCCATTAATCATTTCTTAGTTTGGCCCTTCATCAGTTAACATCTGACTGATCTTTGTGCTTGTAAATCTCAGTTTAAATGATGCCAGACACATAAATATTAGTGAAATGGTGATTCTAAGGAGGATATAGAAGGAGGAGAGGAAAAATGAGTGACAGAAAATATTCAGGGCTGTAACTTAAAATTTTTTGATCAAATTATGTTAAGTTACCTATTTTCGAGGCAACTGCCTGTTGTGGTCATTCTTGTTATCAAGATTACACTGCTTATTCAGTGTTTTCCTCTCTCCCTTTCCTTTAAGTCCCCTCTTGCTATTCTCCCATGCTTTTGGCATATTTTCTGTAATATTATTACTAAAATTTCTTGGGAGTTTTAGCTGGATAACAGAATGTATTCTGTTCTTTTCCCCATGTTTACGTCTTCACCTATGGGTGGTTAGGCGTAGTGTTCTGCATCTACCATCTGATGTTCTGCAGTTTCTTCCCTGCAAGTCTCTGTTTTGCATCAGATAGTGTATTATTGGTAACTGATTTCGGGCCAGGGTGCCTGGAGTCTTGATCTAGTGTTTTTACACTCATTGTTTACATTTCCAACAGCCCTCTGTGTGAGGGGGGATTTCTTGAGAATAATATCTTGATGTTAATTTAATCATAACTAGACACATTATTATTGTTCGTAAGTGTTGCATAAATTGTTTAAAATATTTTTAGAATTTTTGTCCACACTTAGGCTTCTTGGGATCCATTGGGGCTCAACGTTACTTTTCAGAAACTTGGGCTGTTCTGAAAAAATATTTTTTCAAAAGTTTTTGATTCAATTATTTTTTCTATGTTAATGGATCTTGTTATTATGTATTTTGATTGTCAGGGGTTGGTGCGAGTACTAGGACTTTGTTTTCTTTTCACATTGAAAGGATATTGTTCAATTGTAATAAGAGGAAATCTACTAACTCCTGTTCTGTATGTGTTGATTACGATGACAACATGGGAAGCGTGTGTCACGGTATGTTAGTGGGGAATTGGCCATTCCGGTCCTTTATCCGCAGGGTCACTCTACTTTATCAATCTCTATTTCAGACGATCATGATCAGGGTGATGTATCTGTGATGTCTTCCAAAAAGTGTGCCTCCGTCGTCACAATTAATGTAGAGCTAGCGGAAAAGTGCTCAGGTAATACGTCAATTGCCTAAGAGGACCCTAGTAGGTTCGACGGCCTTTGACGCCCGCTAGCTCGTCCGGTGTAGCGTCCATTCATCGAATGGTTCGGCAGCCGGGTTCGTCCGTTGCGGTCTAGAAAGGAGTTTTGGGTGATGCGAGCACTATAAATATCCATGTGCACACCCAGTGACGGCGGATTAGAGGGGAGAACGGAGGAAGCCTTTTAGTCCGGTTCATAGCTCGTCCAGGCCCATCCAGGCTGCGAGCGAGAGAGGCCCCTCTCTCGTACTTCAACATCTGGCCCCAGATGTTGTGGTACAAAATGTATCGCATTCGGAGCATACGTCCACCGCTCGGGACGTTCCGTTATATAGACAGTCCGGAGAGACTGTCAATAAGGCTTCCTCATTCTCATGGCAGCGCACATGACAGCACCTTGGCTACGTGACCTCCGATATCCAGTCAACTTCGCCAATCAGAGAATCCTCGGCGACCAGGTCACGCCATCCGATAGCCAGGGACACGAGGCCTGCAGACTCCGGACGTTCGCATAAGAGAGTATGCGGGAGTCAACGTACACGGAGCTTCCAGCGGCAAAGCATCGTAAGACCGCTTCTGCACAGGCCTCGGTGACGGACGTGCTATCCCAAATAGCACAACTTATTGCAGCATCCCAGCAACAACAGAATCTCTGTCGCATAATATAATATCCGACGACGCTGGGTCGGGACGCTCCGCGGAAGCATCAGGTGCGGACGTCCGAAAATTTCATACGGTCCGACGGGATGCCGAAAGGGATTCGGAGGTTTTCGAGCTTTCCCTTTCGGAACAACATAAGCTGCTGTATATGTCATCCGACTTCTTCTTCTAGAGGTTCTTCGTCGGACCAGAATGCTGCGATACCAGATAAGAAACTGATAGTGTCGGTGGACTTAGAAATTTTTGGTTCGGTTCAGGGACTTCGTCCCTCAGTTCCGACACAGTCCAATAATGTCTCAGATACGTTCGATTTATTGAACGACGCTACATTTTTTTTTTTTATATGCTTGCTATGTACAAGCATATCTAGTTTCTTGTTCGCAAAATTTACTGAGATGTTTTTCAAAGTGTGCCTCTGTCGTCATAGTTAATGAAGAGCTAGCGGCAATTAGTGCTCATGGATTACGTCAATCTCCTAAGAGGTCCCTAGTAGGATCGACGGAGTTGACATTCGCTAGCTCACCCAGTGTAGCGTCCATTCATTAAATGGTTCGGCAGTCGGGTTCGTCCGTTGCGGTCTAGGATGGAGATTTGGGTGATGCGTGCACTATAATAGACTTTAGTACACACCCAGTGACGACGGATTAGAGGAGAGATCGGAGGAAGCCTGTTAGTCCGGTTCCTAGCTCGTCCGGTCCGTCCGGGCGGCGAGCGAGAGAGTTCCCTCTCTCGTGCAACAACATATGGGACCGGATGTTGTGGTACAGACATTTCACCTTCGGAGCGTATGTCCGCCACTCCGGACGCTCCGTTATATAGACAGTTCGAGTGACTGTCGATAATGCTTCCTCATCCTCATAACAGCGCACACGACCGCACATTGGCTACGTGACCTTGAATATCCGGCCAGCTTCGGCATTCAGTGATTCCATGGCGAACAGGTCACCCCATCCGGTAGCCAAGGGACACGAGGCCTGCACACTCCGGTCGCTCGCATAATAGAAGTATGCACGGGGTAACGAACGCGGAGCTTCCAGCGGCAATGCATCGTAAGACCGCTTCTCCACAGGCCTCAGTGACGGACGTGCTATCCAAAATAGCACAGCTTATCGTAGCATCCCAGCAAACGACAGATTCTCGGTCGGATCAGGAATAATCCGACAGCGCTGGGTCGGTACGCTCCGCTGTTGCATCAGGTACGGACGACCGAATATTTCATAGGGTCTGACAGGATGGCGAAAGGGATTCGGATGATTTCGAGCTTTCCCTTTCGGAACAACAGAAGCTGCCATACATTTCTTCCGGCATTATCTTCCAGAGGTTGTTCCGTCAGACTACATTGCTGCGATGCTGGATAAGAGACTATAGCGTCTTTGGACACGGAGTTTTGGATCGGTTCAGGGACATTGTCCCTGAGTTGCCGACGCAGTCCAATAATGTCTTTAGAACATTTGAATTATTGAACGACGCTATATATATATAAGCTTGCTATCAACATGCTAGTATAGTTTCTTGTCCGCAATGCTCTATTCTGCCTTTCGTGAATTCTAGGAAATAATTGTTTATTGGCAGAACTGGGCTTACCGAGAGTTCCTTTGCGTCTAAGACGGCGAGACTGAAGACTGCTAATTATCTTTTTCGCCGTCTATGTCAATTCCAACCACGATGTTGGAAATGACAATGATGTATAATAGACTTAACTTAGACGCTTTTTCATAGGGGCAGTAGTTTTTCCACGTATAACTCCGCCCTTCAGTGGCAACCTGGAGTTGGTTAGACGTGACGCAGCCCTAGCTACATCCACACGCATGGATAGTAAGGTGAAGAACTCTCTCAGAATCGCTTCGGTCTCGAGAAGCTTCTCTTCGACGGCAACCTTTCAGCAATCTTGAATTGCTCGATATACACGTTCTCTTGTTTATCAACTGTAACAAGAGATTCAGACGTGGGCAAACATTCGGTGGTTGACTCAGAGAGTTCCACTGTAGTTGCCGGATCCGAGTTTTTCGATTATGACGGATGTCAGTCAAACAGGTTGGGACACAATTTTGATCCCAACGGATTCGAAGTGCCAGGGTCTTTGGGTTCCGCAGTTTTTAGGCAAGCTCCTTACTTCCAAGGAAGAATATTATGTTGGCTTGCACTACGTCATTGGATGAATTTTATTCAGAAACGCATGTTCAATCCTGTCCGATAATACGACAGTAGTTGCGTATATCCGGAACCAGGGAGGCACTCATTCGGCTCCGTTATTAATTTTAACAGAAAGAATCCTTCTGTTTGTTATAGAACACCAAGTTCTGTTTCGGTTCGTCATATTCTCGGTTGTCGAATCGTATTAGCAGACTCCCTTTCACGTAAGGGTCGTTTGTTGCCGTCAGAATGGACTATCAACAAACAAGTATTCAATCAGATTTGCTATCAATGGGAGCGCCCAGTGATAATTTATTTGCGACACAACTCTCCAATCAATTGTAGACGTATGTGTCACCGTGTCCAGATCCCTGAGCATATGTAGTTAACGCTCTATCGATCTAGTAGGACGCTATGATAGGATATGCGTATCCTCCATCGCTGTTGATTCAGCAAGTATTGCTAGAATTATTCATTCACAATACAATTCTGTTGGTATCATCTCTGTCCCACAGAGACGGTGGATAAATTTACTTAGATGTCTACTGTGGGACTTACCGCGGAAACTTCCTCCACGAGAGGATCTTTTTTCGCTGGGGAAATCATGTCAACTCTATCACAACCCGCAAGGTCTCAACCTTCACGTATTCCGTTGTGCGGTCCTTCTTGCATAGCAAGCACTGTATAGGACCAGCAGTGGACGCGATTCCTAACTGTAGAAGGACCTCCTCTTCGCTATACTATGCGGCTAAAGTGGAGGGTCTTCCGTCGTTGGTGTAGGGATCTTTATGTTGATATTTTTGATTCCTCCATACCAGACATTGCAAACTTTCTAGTATACTTGTTTGACGAGATCAACTGCAGCCAGTTACTTTTATAGGTTATAGGTCTATGTTATCTGATACCTATGCACACCATGATAGTTTACAATGAAGCCTAATGTCTCTTTATCTAAGTTAGTTTGAAACTTTTCGATAAGAGACCTAGAATCGTTAGATTAATTCCTATTCGGAATTTAGCTTGGGTTCTTATTAACTAAAGCAACCATTTGAATCCTTGAGACAGCAGTTTCAAATTCTGGTCTTTTAAGGCAGCGATTCTCTTAGCCTTCTCTTCTGCTGAAGAGTCAGTGAGCTTCATGCACTATCGGTGGACGATTCTCACTTTTGTAGTATCGGGAACTCTATTACCTTTACTACTAATGTTGTATTTTTGGTTAAGAATCAGGCTCCTAATGATATCCGGAACCTATTGTTTTTAAGGTCCTTCCGTCTTCGAGCGGGCATAGGCCTTTACTCTGTCTGGATAGACCTTTATGTATTTATTAACAGATCTCAGTTTATCAGTAGGACGTAAAGCTTCTTCTGGCTCTGATGCCTAATAGAAGGGTCATTACGGTCCATTCTATTACTTAATGCATTCAGTTAACTATCGGTACTGCTTAGGATATTCTATCCTTAACTCAGCAGTCTGTGCTTAAGATTTCGGCTCATGAAGTAAGAGCTCTTCTACATCTTGGGCTGACGTATAGTTTTGCTATTATAGATTAAATAGGCTGCATATTGGTCTCAACCATCCACATTCACGAATTTTTATCTCAGAAATATTGTATCCATTTCTGGAGACCTGCATTGTTTAGGTCCATTATCAGCTGCTCAGAAAGTCGATCACTTAACAATTGCAACTATAGCTATGTAGGCTTTATGTTCCGGCAGTGACTCCGTCCTGCTGCCCTCTTCGCTCTGGGCTATTTGACCCAGGGCAAGAAAAAGGGGGGGGGGGGGAGGGTGTTCCCTTGGGTCACCTGTTTTTATTATGAAAACAAGGGGATACCTCCTCCGGAGTTAGTATTTCTGAGCTGTTACTGGGATGGTTTCTTAAGTGAAAGTTAGGTTTTTAAATTCATTCATGTCATAGTTTTAAAGTATAGCAATTGTATATGTCATGTGTCAAACGTATGTTATTATACTATCCTCGGACACTTTTAAAAGAGTATAAAGAGTCTCAATTCTTTGGACTAACTTTATTTATGGGCTTACTTTAAATATAATTAGTATACGAATTATACTGGATATTAATAGAGAACATGGATGTTATCATGCTCAATTATAAAAGGTATTGTGTCTTTCTAATTTGTCATAAATAAGAAAGATACACGTGAAGCCTATTTCTCCTTTTCTCCTACAGGAGATGACTCTATTTATATAGTTGAGCTTATTGGATTTTCCTCTATGTCCTGGGCCCTCCAGCCTTTTTACTATTCAGCTATGTCTGGGTCATTGGTACAGTATAAAAATCTTAAAAAATTTATAGTAATTTATATATTTTTTATACTTACCAATGACCCAGATGGGGATGGCCCTCCCAGGAGTTGGGAACTCATAACTCTCCGCTGAGGACATAGCGCTTACCAGGCACTGTTGGTAAGAATGATTAATAGCGCCAATTTCTGGACATCCTTGGCACTGCGCAAGCGCAGTAGAGGTGAAGTATGGAGGGCCATTCAGGACATGTTTTCTTTGGTTTTAGATGCAAATTTTGGGGATTGGGGGGCAAAATTTGTGTTTGGCCCTATATTTTTAAGAGTTAGCACCAGCTATGTCTGGGTCATTGGTACAGTATAAAAAATATATAAATTACTATAAATTTTTTAAGTTTTCAAAAAAAATTAAAAAAAACCTTATCATGTGACCCCTCTTTGGAATGAGCTCATCGAGCTTGTTCCAATGAGGGGTTACATGATATGGTTTTGTTGAAATTTTTTGAAAAATTGTAAAAAATGATACAGTAAAACCTGTCTTGAGAGACCACTGTCTTGAGAGACCACCTGCCTTGAGAGACCACATCTGTCAGGCACTGATTGGTTTTACTCTATAATGGACCTGCTATGGGAGACCACCTGTCTTGAGAGGCCACCTGTCTTGAGAGACCACTGTGAGCTGGTACCAACTTGTATTTTCATGCCACAATGGACCTGTCTTGAGAGACCGCCCCTTTGAAGACTGAAACCATGACAAAAACTTTTTACCTGTTCTGGAATTGGAAAATCCATTGTGGTTGTACTAACATAATTAAAAGTATTAAAAGCTCTTAATTGGGTTTCAATTGCTATTCAGTTACATAACTCATTAAAGATTGAGATGTTTTTATAAGACCCCCTGGGAAAAGATTAGGATTATTGCTGAGTAAACAATTTCATACATGCCTGAAATGTGACAGATAGGATTATAAAAATAAATTTGTGTTGAAAATCTTCAATGAAGATTTTCAACACTAATTTATTTTTTTAATTTTTATAACAGTCCATATCAATTTGTTACAAAAACTTCATAAAAAGAACAACTACAAAGTAATTACAATAATCCATTCTTCTCCATTTCTGAATTTTGTGGCTGGTTATTCACTGATTTGAGAAAACCTGAAACCTGTTATGAGAGACCACTTTTGTGTGGCCCAAAGGGCGGTCTCTCAAGACAGGTTCTGCTGTATTTAAAATAATAAATTTTTATATTGTCTGCATTGGGTAAAGAGTTAAATTGAGAATTTGACAAGAAAATTATTGCTGCATATGTTGTTGCATAAAATTAACCATCATTTTTCTGGTTTTACATTTCATTACTCACCCTAAAAAAGTATGAATTGTGAATAGACAAGCATGAAGATATTTTTCAATTTTATTATATTAAATTTGCAGGATATCTTGAGGATCCTCCAGTTCGTCATTCCACGGTTAAAATGTAGTAAATCTGCCGCCTCTTATTTGAAATAGATTACACCTCGAAGCAGCCCTGTATATATTGAGAAATAATTGACTTTGGCGTTCAAGACTTCGTTAATGATCGGCAATTTCCGTGAGTACTGAGTAACCGCAGAAACTATTCCGTAGTATGTATACAAATGAACGTTGTCGAGTACTCGACAAACGTTTGTATACACACTATGAAATAGTTTCTGAGAATACTGCTTTCCAATCCCTATAGTTTTTATCCCAGATTCAGTGAAATAATGGCTACGGTTAACCAGATGTATCCGTTTATAGCTCTCGGTTAGTCGGTTATGTAAATGAGCCAACCATTTCAGCCCTATTACAATCCCTCCTTTTCAAAAATCCCAATAATAATTAACACTAATCTCTCTTGTTATTGTCGAGATTTGTTCAAATCTTGAGATATTCATTTTAGAATAGCCAAATGTTTTTCAGTTTGTACATTGTCAGGGTTCATTCCCACTAGACCAATTTCCCTTAGACCAACTGATACCTTCTGCTTTTAAAATAATTCTGTATCAGTAATTTGATATATTTATAAATATTTATAAATGTATTTAATGTTATTGATATTCAAGTCTGAAAATAAGCAGTCTGTCATTTGCAGAATGGGGTCCCCAGAGGGGGAATTTGCTATTGCTATCCCATACAGTGGGTCAGTTGATCCTCTGGGTACCTTTTTCTGTTTATGTTTGAAACCTTAATTCAGTTTGAGGTTCACAGAGGGTAAATTTAGTGATGCTACCCTGCTGTGCAGGGTAGCATCTCCAAATTCACCCTCTAGGGGCCTCATTTTTCAGATGATAGTCTGCTTATTGGTCTTGTGGGAATTGGTCTAGTGAGAAGACACCATTGTCAGCATGATATAATAGAGGATCTCTACTCTATTTTAGTGAATATCACAAATTATCTCATGAGTGTGGACCTGGCAGTTTTATTACCTGCGCCGCCAGCGGCAGATCAGGTCTAGTAACCGCTCGACTCCATCCACCCGTCCGTCAGTCTGTCAAATCCGTCAGTCCATCCGAAACACTTTTTCCGTCAAGCTTGTCTTGGCTTCTATGAAAGGGAATAATTTTATATTTGGTCTGCTGCTTCATAATGATGAGTTGTATCGTGTAAACAATTTTCAGATCTGCCGTGCAGCCACTTCCTGTTCGCCAATACTTTGAAATTTTACTGTACCCTCTGAGCATTGAAATTTTTCGTCAAACCTTTCACAGCTTCTATGCAAGGGATTGATTTTATATTTCATCTGGAGCCTAATAATGATCAGTTGTATCGTGTATGCAATTTTCAGATCTGCCGTGCAGCCACTTCCTGTTTGCCGATTCAATTGCATGCAGCGATGCAGGTCCAGACCCGGTATTGGTCTTGGCTTGTTTTTCACAAGCACTTGCATGAGATAATTCCCAATATTCACTAAAATAGCTTAGATTTTCTTATTATTATATGCTGTTTGAATTTTACTGCACAATATTCAACCCAATTTGACTGCAAACACGTACATTTCCAAACAACAACAAAGATCATCTGTGCTTGCCAAATCGCTCAAACAAAAAAAAATAGTCCCATTTTCCCACGATAATTTAACCAACTAATTGTTCAACTCACAGATGAAATTTAATAATTATAATACTGCAAATGAGAATATTCTTTAACAATTATAATACTACAATATATGTTATCTCTGCCAACATGTATGGTATATGGAGATTTAATACCTGGATGTCGTCTTTTACAACACCGAGCTGCAGGCAAGGCGTTTAAATGAGACATCCAGGTATTAAATCTCCATATCAGACATGTTAACTCTCCCGGAATGCCCGGGAAAATCCCGGAATTTCAGTGTAATTCCCGGCCTCCCGGACGGGAATCAGTTTTGGACCAAAAATCCAGGAAAACAACAGTCAAATATTTCGTTCCCGTTGTAACTTATGAAAAACGTTCAGAGTCAAATCACATGCATTTCAAACTCTGGTAAAAACCCACAAAGCAGTAAAATATGGATTTAAGTTAAATTTATTTAAGAAAGGGGTATTTTATGATATATATTTCAACTGTGTTCATGTTTATTTCTGTGTTTTTTCTTCGGAGATTCATGATCAATGTGCGAGTGTCGAAGTGAAAATAGGTGACTTACTTTCAAAAAATTGAAAACTCCACCTTCATTTAAATGCAGTTTTTGGAAATTAAAATATATGAGAAGGAATTAAATAATATATATTTATTTATTCCTTCACAGAATAGCTTTAATTCTCATCCCTTTTCCAAAATCAAAACGTAAACAACAACTATTTAGCACAGTTTAAAAGTAGGTTAAAGTCGCTTAGGATGCCGAAAAATTATGACTGCATATTTAAACACCATGAACTTATTTTCTAAGACTACATTCATTCTGTTGTGTTGACTACAGAACTGTTAACTGTTGGCCATCTGTACCCAGAAAATTTCGAATGGAATTAAAAAAAAAATGTTTCAATGATGAAAAGAAAAGTTTTGTGTAGGGCACAAGCATCCCACATTGATAAAGATACTTTCTTAGTTCCAATGTTCTTGAAGTAACTGAATATTAGGACATCTTTTCCTGTTAACATTTCCAGACTTGAGAAATTATTAGCTAAGCAGACTTTGATAAGAGCAAACCACAGGTGGAGGTGCTCTGTGGGACAGTGTGGGTGGGTGGCTAATGAAGAACAGGATCCTGGGGGGGGTGGGGGGGGGGGGCAAATCAACAGTTATTTTATGATTTTTTAACATAGCATAAATGCATCAGCATAGTTGATAACTAGCTCTGGATATAACCTGGTGTTAATAGTGGTCCAAGAGCTGAAAATTCACAAGTTTTTTTCTTTTATTTTGTCCCCGCGTGAACTTTTCCCTGAAATCCATCCCATTTCCCTGAAAATCACCCTCAGGTTCCCTGAAAAATTATTCTGGAGGTTAACATGTCTGCTCCATATACCATACATGTTGGCAGAGATAACGTTTTTGTCCCGTTTGAAACACAAGCACAAACATAGTGAAATAAATTTGTGGACACATTTCTCAGCTCCACAATCATTTGGACCAAATTCGTGATAATAATTTTGTTTTTATAATCGCAGAAGACAACAGAGTTACATCCCTTGGGTCATTAAGGAAACAAACAGTATTTTGTTGACACATCGTGCCCTGAGTTCCAATGTGTTCTATGTGCCTACTGGCACATAGAACACATTAGTACTCAGGGGACGAATTATTTGCTCTTATTTTATTTTTATGATTGTATTGTCAGAAATCTGATGATATTTGTGACTATTTTCGGGGTTTTTTGGTTTGAGTTTTATAATGAGACGAGCGGAAACGAAAAGCTTTCATTGAAACCTTATACCCCCAATGTTTCGTGTGCACTTACACCCTGGATGTTGTACGCTCTCATATACTTTGTATGTTTGACGCACCCTTTGCCATGGTTATTTGTTCTATGCATTCTGACCAGTCAGAAGACAGAATTTATCGGGGTATAGGGACAAATGAGAATAGTCCTCTCTCTTGACGGCCCTGCCATCCATCATTCCATCTTTCTGTCATTCCATCATTCCGAAATGTCAGTTTCCCAGACTGTTTTTCACTATATATTGAGATAATTTTTTTCTGTATGTCGCTTTGTTATGGGTACTTATAAATTTTTAGTTCGAGTTCGGTCCCAGTCGGATGATTTTTACCTGCGTCGCCAGCGGCAGAGCAGGTCTAGTAACTGCTCGACTCCGTCCGTCAGTCCATCCGTCAGTCCATCCATCAGTCCGTCCGTCCGTCAGTCCGTCCGTCCGAAACACTTTTTCCGTGAAAGTTTTCTTGGCTTCTATGAAAGGGAATGATTTTATATTTGGTCTGCTGCTTCATAATGATGAGTTGTATCGTGTAAGCAATTTTCAGATCTGCCGTGCAGCCACTTCCTGTTTGCCGATACTTTGAAATTTTACTGTACCCACTGAACATTGAAATTTTTCATCAAACTTTTCTCGGCTTCTATGCAAGGGATTGATTTTATATTTCATCTGGAGCCTGATAATGATCAGTTGTATTGTGTGTGCAATTTTCAGATCTGCCATGCAGCCACTTCCTGTTTGCCGATTCAGTTGCATGCAGCGACGCAGGTTCAGACCCGGTATTGGTCTTGTTCTCAGAGTTATTGAGCTTGGACTCAGTTTATGATGTGAAAACTCAGAGAATCGGTTTTCCAGACTTTTTTTTGTTCATAGGGCATACGTGTCGTACTGACACATCTAGTTCATTTCAGTGAGCCTGTAGATTTTTTTTATATATATTTCAGAATGAAAGTTAACGATGAGAAAGTATCACTTGCTAAAATGACGGAGAAGATGAGGAATCTGTTGGAGAAGGAGAAATCTGACTTGAAGAAGGAAAGAGAGAGATCTGTGCTGGCAGAGGTAGTATTTCTGTTCATCATTTTTGTGTACAGTACAGACGTCGTGGACCGGTCACTTTCCACGGGTAGGCAGTATATCTATGGATGCACTAATATTAGATTTCAAACACTGATAACAGGAACAATGAGGGGCATGGTGGCTCAGTAGGTAGAGGTGCCGAGAAGTCTTGGTTCGAATCCCTCCTGCGGCTGGTTCAAATCCCTCCTGCGGCTGGATCATATCCCTCCTGCGGCAACCGCGTTGTGTCCTTGGGCACGACACTTCACCGCCATTGCCCATGTGGTGGCATTGTGTACTAAGGCGTACTGCATGCCAATGGTGCACCTGTCTTCAACCGATGCTAACCCTGCTTGTGCGGAGTTAGTATGTTGGGGAGCTGACAGTTGCTCGCCATTGCTCGGTGGTTCACTCTGGGTACTCCGGCTTCCTCCACCCATAAAACTGTCGTGGTCATGATTAGCCATAGTTCAGAAATATGTGACTATAAACACCAATAAATAATGGCAACAGTGGCAAAAAATTTAATTAGTGAAGCACCGGGGTTTGATTTTCATTACCTGGTAAACGCACCTGTGGAAATCACTGGCCATGCGTGGATTATGAACAGTCATGAGGGGGGGGGGGGGGCACGGTGGCATTACGGTAACCGGTTCTCGCCAGATCACCAAAGTTAAGCAACATTGAGCCAGGTTAGTCCTTGGATGGGTGACCGTCTGAGCAATCCATTCGGAATCCCGTGTTGTATCCTTGGGCAATGCACTTAACTCCAATTGTCCACATGGGGGTATTATGACGCTGTGTACTAAGGCATACTGCACGTCGATGGTGCGCATGTCTTCAACCAATCTAACCCTGCCTGTGCTGCTGTGCGGGGTTACGATGTTGGGGAGCTGGCAGCTGCTCGTCTTGCTTGGTGGTTCTCTCCGGGTACTCCGGCTTCCTCCACCCATAAAACTGTCACCAACCTGATATGACCTTGGCTGTTAAAGTGTCATTAAACCCTAATAAATAAATTAATAAAATAAAAAGATAAATAAATATCTGTTAAAGTGTTGTTAAACCCTAATAAATAAATAAATAAATAAATAAATAAAAAAAGAAATAAGAGTCATCACGGCTGTACTGGATTAAAACAGGGTAAGTAAAAAAAATACATTACTTCTTGAGCAATTAATGTTTCAAGTCATTGAGGGAGGGAGGCTTTTATTTTTAGTTTTTAGGGTTTTTTTACTAGTTGTGTACTGGAAGCCCATATTTGGGCCCCATTCTTAAGTGTAGGTACCCCAACTTAAAGGTTTCATATTCTATGGATGTGGATGACATCTTTGAAATGAATTTATTCCATCTGTATGTCTTTGCTTTGTTACAATTTATGGGAGAGTGTCAAAAATTGTAACAAGGCAAAGATCGGTGAACAAATTTTGGCAACCAAGAAAAATTTAGCAGTCAACCAGTTAACCCTTTACCCAACGAATCGGCTGCATCCGTCTGCATAATATGCAAATTCAGCAGTTGAAATTTTTTTTTTTTTTTTAAATTTCAACAAAACCATATCATGTGACCCCTTGTTGGAATGAGCTCGTTCCAACAAGGGGTCACATGATATGGTTTTGTTTAAATATTTTGAAAAATTTAAGAAAATGATATTTAAAATAATTAATTTTGATATTGTCTGCGTTGGGTAAAGGGTTAATGAAGAAATATCAAATTTTTGTGTTCATTTATATTTATTCACCTTTTTCACTGTCCACACAATATTTGAGTTCTTTTTTGCAGAATAAAGTAAACAAGTAACAAAAAATAACAAAAAAAGAAAAAAAAGCCCCGCTCCCTCATTGTAAACTTTAGAATAAATTGCTTGAGGAACAAGAATTCTTCTTACAGGCCTAAAATGCTAAATTTTTAAACTGAGTGTAAAAAATTTCAGTTTCCGCTGAATTGCTGATTGTTTATTCACTGGTAAAGTGGCTATTCACTTAACATTATTGCTGTGTTTTATAATTGAGTGGTGATGATTGTTCTGTTTGGCCTATTAAAAGAATTTCTTGTTTCTCAGGCAAACTATATTTTCCTTCAATTTTATGATGAATGAGGGAGGACTTTTTTTTTTAGTTAATTTACAAAACAGTCGTGAAAATAGTTTGAATTATTTATTTAACCCTTTATCCAATGCAGACGAGAACAAAATTTATTATTTTAAATATCATTTTCCAACGAGGAGTCATTTGATATGGTTTCGTTGAAATTTTTTGAAAAATATTTTTTCAACTGCTGAATTTGCTTATTATGTGGGTGGATGCGACGGTTTCATTGGGTAAAGGATTAACTCCTTACACTAAAAAATGTGAAAAAAACAATGTTTTCAGCAGTGAAAAAATTTCCCATACTGCAGTCGCAAGTTTGAACAACTATATTTTGTTTGACAGAGTAAAATTGAGCTCTGTCGAATAAAATATAGTTTGTTAAATTGTTAGTTTTACAAGTGCAGTATAGTACCAGAGAAGTGATTTCCAGGTAAAAAAAGAGTGAAGCAGATTTTAAATGATGAGGGAGGAGTCTGAGAAAAAAGATTTTTTTTTTTGTTAATAAATAGCCTAATCACTGAATTTTTTTTATTCATCCGTTTAATTTGTTTTTTAATACTCATGTTCCATTTCAGAAATTGGTTTTAAATTTGCGAAAAACTGCAGATTTAAATGTTATTGAGCAAAGAATGAAAGAAGCTTCATTTGAAATTGATGAATTTATGAAGATAATATCAAGGTAATAAATAAAAATACAACAACAAAATATTTTTATACTGTACCAATGACCCAGACTTAGCAGATGCTAACTCTTAAAATTCTAGGGCCAAACACAAATTTTGCCCCCCCCCCCCAATCCCCCAAATTTGCATCAAAATCCAAAAAATATATGTCCTATGTGGTCCTCCATACTTTTATACACTGAGCATGGTCAGTGTCAAGGAAGTCAGAAATTGAAGCCTAAATCCTCATTCTTTGTTTGGCCCTAAAATTAGGAACATCTCACTGATATTTGTGCTTAAAAATCTCAGTTAAAATGATGCCAGACACAAAATCATGAAAGAAATGGTGGATCTAAGGACGAAATAAGAGGATGAGAGGAAGAATCAGTGGAAGGATGTGTTCATGGCCGTAACTTATAATATTTTTTTACTGTACCAATGACCCAGACATAGCTGGTGCTAACTCTTAAAATATAGGGCCAAACACAAATTTTGCCCCCCAATCCCCCAAATTTGCATCTAAAACCAAAGAAAACATGTCCTGAATGGCCCTCCACACTTCACCTCTACTGCGCATGCACAGTGTCAAGGACGTTCCGAAATTGGCGCCATTAATCATTCTTAGTTTGGCCCTTCATCAGTTAACATCTGACTGATCTTTGTGCTTGTAAATCTCAGTTTAAATGATGCCAGACACATAAATATGAGTGAAATGGTGATTCTAAGGAGGATATAGAAGGAGGAGAGGAAAAATGTGTGACAGAAAATTATCAGGGCTGTAACTTAAAGTTTTTTAATGAAATTATGTCAAGTTACCTATATTTTTATACTGTACCAATGACCCAGACATAGCTGGTGCTAACTCTTAAAATATAGGGCCAAACACAAATTTTGCCCCCCAATCCCCAAAATTTGCATCTAAAACCAAAGAAAACATGTCCTGAATGGCCCTCCACACTTCACCTCTACTGCGCATGCGCAGTGTCAAGGACGTTCCAAAATTGGCGCCATTAATCATTCTAAGTTTGGCCCTTCATCAGTTAACATTTGACTGATCTTTGTGCTTGTAAATCTCAGTTTAAATGATGCCAGACACACAAATATTAGTGAAATGGTGATTCTAAGGAGGATAGAGAAGGAGGAGAGGAAAAATGTGTGACAGAATATTATCAGGGCTGTAACTTAAAATTTTTTACTGAAATTATGTTAAGTTACCTATTTTCGAGACAGCAGCCATTTTGTTGTCATTATTGTTATTTAGTTACACTGATTTTTAAGTGTTTTCCTCTCTCCCTTTCCTTTAAGTCCCCTCTTGCTATTCTCTCATGCTTTTGGCATAGTTTCTGTAATTATTATTACTAAAATTTCTTGGGAGTTTTAGCTGTATAACAGAATGAATTCTGTTCTTTTCCCCATGTTTACGTCTTCACCTATGGGTGGTTAGGCGTTGTGTTCTGCATCTACCATCTGATGTTTTGCAGTTTCTTCCCTGGAAGTCTCTGTTTTGCATCAGATAGTGTATTTTTGGTAACTGATTTCGGGCCTGGGTGCCTGGAGTCTTATTTTAGTGTTTTTACACTCATTGTTTACATTTACAACAGCCCTCTGTGTGAGGGGGGGATTTCTTGAAAATAATATCTTGATGTTAATTTAATCATAACTACATTATTATTGTTCGTAAGTGTTGCATAAATTGTTTAAAATATTTTAAAATTTTTTGTCCACACTTAGGCTTGGGATCCATTGGGGCTCAACGTTACTTTTCAGAAACTTGGGCTGTTCTGAAAAAATATTTTTTCAAAATATTTTGATTTCAATTATTTTTTCTATGTTAATGGATCATATTATTATTATGTATTTTGATTGTCAGGGGTTGGTGCGAGTACCAGGACTTTGTTTTCTTTTCACATTGAAAGGATTTTGATCATTTGTAATAAGAGGAAGTCTTCCTCTGACTTTTATAATCATTCTATATGTGGTCAGTGTACTCGCATTAACTCCTGTTCTGTATCTGATGATTTCGATGACAACATGGGAAGCGTATGTCACGGTATGTTAGTGGGGAATTGGACATTCCGGTCCTTTCCCCGCAGGGTCACTCTACTTTATCAATTTCTATTTCAGACGATCAAGATTAGGGTGATGTCTCTGTGATGTCTTCCAACAGTGTGCCTCCGTCGTCACAATTAATGAAGGGCTAGCGGAAGAGTGCTCATGTAAATACGCCAATTGCCTAAGAGGACCCTAGTAGGTTCGACGGCCTTTGACGTCTGCTAGCTCGCCCGGTGTAGCGTCCATTCATCGAATGGTTCGGCAGCCGGGTTCGTCCGTTGCGGTCTAGAAGGAGTTTTGGGGTGATGCGAGCACTATAAATCAACCAAATGCACACCCAGTGACGGCGGATTAGAGGGAGAACGGAGGAAGCCTTTTAGTCTGGTTCATAGCTCGTTCTGGTCCATCCGGACGGCGGGCGAGAGAGGTCCCTCTCTCGTACAACAACATCTGGCCCCAGATGTTGTGGTACAAAATGTTTCGCATTCGGAGCATACGTCCGCAGCTCGGGACGCTCCGACATATAGTCAGTCCGGAGAGACTATCAATAAGGCTTCCTCATTCTCATGGTAGCGCACACGACCGCTCTTGGCTACGTGACCTCGGATATCCAGTCAGCTTCGCCAGTCAGAGAATCATCGGCGACCAGGTCACACCATCCGGTAGCCAGGAACACGAGGCCTGCAGACTCCGGACGTTCGCATAGGAAAGTGTGCGGGAGACAACGTACACGGAGCTTCCGGCGGCAATGCATCGTAAGACCGCTACTGCACAGGCCTCGGGGACAGACGTGCTATCCTAAATAGCACAACTTATCGCAGCATCCCAGCAACAACTGAATCTGTTGCATAATGTTTTATCCGACGATGCTGGGTCGGGACGCTCCGCAGAAGTGGGTACGGACGTCCGAAAATTTCATCCGGTCCGACGGGATACCGAAAGGGATTCGGAGGATTTTGAGCTTTCCCTTTCGGAACAACATATGCTGTTGTGTATGTCATCTGACTTGATCTTCTACAGGTTCTTTCGTCGGACCAGAATGCTGCGATGCCGGATAAGAAACTGATAGCGTCGGTGGACTTAGAAATTTTTGGTTCGGTTCAGGGACTTTGTCCCTCAGTTCCGACATAGTCCAATAATGTCACACAAACTTTCGAATTATTGAACGACGCTATATATTTATTATTATATGCTTGCTATTACCAAGCATTTCTGGTTTCTTATTCGCAAAGTTACGGAGATGTCTTTCAAAGTGTGCCTCTGTCGTCATAGTTAATGAAGAGCTAGCGGCAATAAGTGCTCATGGAATATGTCTGTCGCCTAAGAGGTCCCTTGTAGGATCGACGGAGTGACATTCGCTAGCTCACCCGGTGTAGCGTACATTCATCGAATGGTTCGGCTGCCGGGTTCGTCCGTTGCAGTCTAGGAAGGAGATTTGGGTGATGCGAGCACTATAATTACTTTAGTACTCACCCAGTGACGGCGGATTGAGGACAGATCGGAGGAAGCCTGTTAGTCCGGTTCCTGGCTTGTCCAGGTCCGTCCGGGCTGTGAGCGAGAGAGGTCCCTCTCTCGTACAACAACATAGGGGACCACATGTTGTGGTTCAGATATTTTACATTCGGAGCATATGTCCGTCGCTCGGGACGCTCCGTTATATTGACAGTCCGAGAGACTGTCGATAATGCTTCCTCATCCTCACAGCAGTGCACACGACCGCACATTGGCTACGTGACCTCGAGTATCCGATCAGTTTCGTCATTCAGTGATTCCACGGCAAACAGGTCACGCCATCCGGTAGCCAAGGGACACGAGGCCTATACACTCCGTTCGCTCGCATATTAGTAGTATGCACAGGGTAACGATCACGGAGCTTCCAGCGGCAATGCATCGTAGGACCACTTCTCCACAGGCCTCAGTGACGGACGTGCTATCCGAGTTAGCACAGTTTTTTCACAGCATCCCAGCAATCGACAGTTTCTTGGTTGAGTCAGGAATTATCTGACGGCGCTGGGTTGGTGCGGTCCGCGGTTGCATCAGGTACGGACGACCGAACGCTTTATAGGGTCCGACAGGATGGCGAAAGGGATTCGAAAGATTTCGAGTTTTCCCTTTCGTAGCATCGGAAGCTGCCATACATATCTTCCGGCATTATCTTCCAGTGATTGTTATTTCGGACTACATTGCTGCAATGTTGGATAAGAGACTTATAGCGTCATTGGACACGGAATTTTGGATCGGTTCAAGGACATTGTCCCTGACTTACCGACACAGTCCAATAATGTCATTAAAACATGTGTATTATTTATCGACGCTATATATATATATAAGCCTGCTACCAAGCATGATAGTTTAGTTTCTTGTCCGCAATGCTCATTTCTGCCTTTTATCATTTATACGAATAATTTATTTTGGCAGAACAGGGCATACCGAGAGTTCATATGCGTCTAGGCGGCGTGGTTAAGACTGGAAATAATCTTTTTTGCCGTCTATGTCTTTTCCAACCACAATGTTGGAAACGACAATGATGTCTAATAGACTTAACTTAGACGCTTTATCATACGTAATCCACCTTACTGAGGCGTTATCATTACGTCTTCAAGAGAAAGAATTCCGGGATATAATCCTCAATGTGATTTCTTGTGAGGGCAGTAGTTTGTTCACGTATAACTCCGCCCTTCAGTGGCTGCTTGGAGTTGGTTAGACGTGACGCAGCCCTAGCTACATCCACGCGCGTGGATAGTAAGGTGAAGAACTCTCTCAGAGTCGCTTCGTTCTCGGAGAAGCTTCTCTTCGACGGCAACTTTTCAGCAATCCATGAATTGCTCGATTTACACGTTCTCTTGTCTATCTAGTGTAGCAAGAGATTCAGACTGGGGCAAACATTCGGTGGTTGACTCAGAGAGTGCCACTGCAGTTGCCGGATCCGAGATTTATAATTATGACGGTTGCCAGTCAAACAGGTTGGGATATAATATTGATCCCAACGGATTCGAAGTGCCAGGGTCTTTGGGTTCCGCAGTTTCTAAGCAAGCACTTATCTTCCATGGAATAATGTTTTTTTAGGCTTGCTTTATGTCATTGGATGAACATTATTCAGAAACACATGTCCAAATCCTTTCCGTTATTTCGACAGTAGTGGCGTATCTCCGGAACCAGGGAGGTACTCATTCGTTTCTGTTATTCAATTTAATGGAAAGAATCCTTCTGTTTGTTATAGTATACCAAGTTCTGCTTTGGTCCGTCATATTCCGGGTCATCTGATTGTATTACCGGACTCCCGTTCATTTATGGGTCGCTTGTTGCCGTCAGAATGGACTCTCAACAAACAAGTATTCATTCAGATTTGCTATCAATGGGAGCACCCAATGATAATTTATTTACGACACAACTTGCTTGTCAATTGCAGACGTATGTGTTCGCTTGTCCGGATCTCTGAGCTTATGTTGTTAACGCTCTATTGATCTAATAGGACGGAATGATAGGATATGCGTATCCTCCTGCGCTGTTGTTTCAGCAAGTATTGCTAAGATAAACAACCACAATACATTTCTGTTGATAGCATCTCTGTCTTCACAGAGACCGTGGGTAAATTTACTCTGATGTCTACTGTGGGACTTAATGCGAAATCTTCCTCCATGAGAGGATCTTTTTTCGCTGGGTAAAATCGTGTCATCTTTATCACAACCCGCAAGGTCTCAACCTTCACGTATTCCGTTGTGTGGTCCTTATTGCATTGTAAGCATTGTACTGGACGAGCTTTGGACGCGATTTCTTACTATAGGAGAACCTCTTCTTCGCTATACTATGCGGCTAAAGTGGAGGCTCTTCCGTCGTTGGTGTAGGGATCACTATGTTGATATTGTTGACCCCTCCATACTAGTCATTGCAACTTTTTAGTATACTTGTTTGACAAGATCTACTGCAGCCTGTTATTATTAAGGTTATAGGTTTATGTTACCTCATACCTATGCACTCTATAATAGTTTACAATTGAGTCTTATGTCTCTTTATCTAAGTCAGTAACTTTTCGATAAATAGACTTAGAATCATTAGATTAAATTCCTATATGGAATTTAACTTCGGTTCTTAGCTAAGTAATCATTTGAGCCTCTGGAAACAGTAGTTTTCAAATTCTGACCTTTTAGACAGTAATTCTGTTGGCTTCTCTTTTACTGAAGAGTCAGTGAGTTTCATGCACTATCGGTGGATGATTTTCACTTTCGTAGTTTCGGAATCACTACTTCCTTTACTATTTAGGTTGGATTTTTGCATAAGAGTCAGGCTCCTAATTAATATCCGGAACCTATTGTTATTAAGGTCCTTCCGTCTTCGTACGGGCATAGGCCTTTACTCTGTCCGGTTAGAGTTTATGTATTTATAAACAGATATCTGTTTATTACTACGGGCGTAAGCTTCTTCTGTCTTTGATGCCTAATAGAAGGACGTTACGCTCCATTCTATTGCTAATGGATTCAATTAACTATCGATACTGCTTATGGTATATCATTGACTCAGCAGTTGTGTTTGAGATTTCGGCTCATGAAGTAAGAGTTCTTCTACATCTTGGGCTTACATTAATAGTGTCGCTATTATAGATTTTTGAAGGCTGCTCATTGCGCTCAGCCATCCACATTCATGAATTTTTATCTCAGAAATATTGAGTCCATTTCTGGAGGCCTCTATTGTTAGGTCTATTATCTACTGCTCAGAATGTCATTCACTTAACAGTTGCTTCTATAGCTAGGTAGGCTGTCTGTTTCGGCAGTGACTCCGTTCTGCTGCCCTCTTCGCTCTGGGCTATTTGACCCAGGGCAAGAAAAAGGGGGGGGGAGGGTGTTCCCTTGGGTCATGTGTTTTACTATGAAAACAAGGGGATACCTCCTCCGGAGTTAGTAATTCTGAGCTGTTATTGGGATGGTTGTTTAGTGAGAAGTTTATGTTTTAAAAATTCATTCAGGTCTTAGTTTTTAAAGTATAGCTTTTGAATATTGCATATGTCAACGGACATGATTATGCAATCCTCAGACACTTTAAGGAGTATTAAGAGTCTCTATTCTCTAGACTTACTTTATTTATTGGCTTACTTTAAAAATAATTAGTATAAGGATTATACTAGATATTAATAGAGTACATGGATGTATGATGCTCAATTTTGGAAGGTGTTGTATCTTTCTAATTTATCATAAATAAGAAAGATACATGTAAGGCCTAATACTTCTTTTTCCCTAAAGGGGATGACTCTATTTTATATAATTGAGCGTATTCCATCTTGCTCTATGTCCTTGGCCCTCCAGCCTTTTTACTATTCAGCTATGTCTGGGTCATTGGTACAGTATAAAAATGTTAAAAAATTTATAGTAATTTATATATTTTTTATACTTACCAATGACCCAGATGGGGATGGCCCTCCCAGGAGTTGGGAACTCTTACCTCCCCGCTGAGTACATAGCGCTTACCAGGCACTGGTTATTAGAATGATTAATGGCGCCAATTTCGGAATGTCCTTGACACTGCGCATGCGCAGTAGAGGTGTAGTGTGGAGGGCCATTCAGGACATGTTTTCTTTGGTTTTAGATGCAAATTTTGGGGATTGGGGGGCAAAATTTGTGTTTGGCCCTATATTTTGAGAGTTAGCACCAGCTATGTCTGGGTCATTGGCAAGTATAAAAAATATATAAATTACTATAAATTTTTTAACCTTCGAGGCAGCAGCCATTTTGTTGTCATTCTTGTTTTCAAGTTACACTGCTTGTTCAGTGTTTTCCTCTCTCCCTTTCCTTTAAGTCCCCTCTTGCTATTCTCCCATGCTTTTGGCATATTTTCTTACTAAAATTTCTTTGGAGTTTTAGCTGAATAACAGAATGAATTCTGTTCTTTTCCCCATGTTTACGTCTTCACCTATGGGTGGTTATGCGTAGTGTTCTGCATCTACCATCTGATGTTCTGCAGTTTCTTCCCTGGAAGTCTCTGTTTTGCATCAGATAGTGTATTATTGGTAACTGATTTCGGGCCTGGGTGCCTGGAGTCTTTTTCTAGTGTTTTTGCACTTATTGTTTACATTTACAACAGCCCTCTGTGTGAGGGGGGGATTTCTTGAAAATAATATCTTGATGTTAATTAATCATAACTAGATACATTATTATTGTTCGTAAGTGTTGCATAAATTGTTTAAAATATTTTTAAAATTTTTGTCCACACTTAGGCTTGGGATCCATTGGGGCTCAACGTTACTTTTCAGAAACTTGGGCTGTTCTGAAAAAATATTTTTTCAAAATTTTTTGATTTCATTTATTTTTTCTATGTTAATGGATCATATTATTATGTATTTTGATTGTCGGGGTTGGTGCAAGTACTAGGACTTTGTTTTCTTTTCACATTGAAAGGATTTTGGTCAATTGTAATAAGAGGAAATCTTCCTCTGACTTATAATCATTGTATATGTGGTCAGTGTTCTCGCACTAGCTCCTGTTCTGTATGTGATAATTTCGATGACAACATGGGAAGCGTGTGTCACGGTATGTTAGTGGGGAATTGAACATTCCGGTCCTTTCCCCGCAGGGTCACTCTACTTTATCAATTTCTATTTTAGACGATCAAGATTAGGGTGATGTATCCGTGATGTCTTCCAAAGTGTGCCTCCGTCGTCACAATTAATGAAGAGCTAGCGGAAAAGTGCTCATGTAAATACGCCAATCGCCTAAGAGGACCCTAGTAGGTTCGACGGCCTTTGACGTCCGCTAGCTCGCCCGGTGTACCGTCCATTCATCGAATGGTTCGGCAGCCGGGTTCGTCCGTTGCGGTCTAGAAGGAGTTTTGGGGTGATGCGAGCACTATAAATCAACCAAATGCACACCCAGTGACGGCGGATTAGAGGGAGAACGGAGGAAGCCTTTTAGTCCGGTTCCTAGCTCGTCCAGGTCCATCCGGACGGCGGGCGAGAGAGGCCCCTCTCTTGTACAACAACGTCTGGCCCCAGATGTTGTGGTACAAAATGTTTCGCATTCGGAGCATACGTCCGCCGCTAGGGACGCTCCGACATATAGTCAGTCCGGAGAGACTGTCAATAAGGCTTCCTCATTCTCATGGTAGCGCACACGACCACTCTTGTCTACGTGACCTCGGATTTCCAGTCAGCTTTGCCAATCGGAGAAGCATCGGCGACCAGGTCATACCATCCGGTAGCCAGGGACATGAGGCCTGCAGACTCCGGACGTTCGCATAAGAAAGTGTGAGTCAACGTACACGGAGCTTCCGGCGGCAATGCATCGTAAGACCGCTCCTGCACAGGCCTCGGTGACGGACGTGCTATCCCAAATAGCACAGCTTATCGCAGCATCCCAGCAACAACTGAATCTGTCGCATCATGTATTATCCGACGATGCTGGGTCGGGACGCTCCGCGGAAGCAGGTACGGACGTCCGAAAATTTCATCCGGTCCGACGGGATGCCAAAAGGGATTCGGAGGATTTCGAGCTTTCCCTTTCGGAACAACATATGCTGTTGTGTATGTCATCTGACTTTATCATCTACAGGTTCTTTCGTCGGACCAGAATGCTGCGATGCCGGATAAGAAACTGATAGCGTCGGTGGACTTAGAAATTTTTTGGTTCGGTTCAGGGACATCGTCCCTCAGTTCCGACATAGTCCAATAATGTCACACAAACTTTCGAATTATTGAACGACGCTATATATTATTATTATATGCTTGCTATTACCAAGCATTTATGGTTTCTTGTTCGCAAAGTTACGGAGATGTCTTTCAAAGTGTGCCTCTGTCGTCATAGTTAATGAAGAGCTAGCGGCAATAAGTGCTCATGGAATATGTCTATCGCCTAAGAGGTCCCTTGTAGGATCGACGGAGTGACATTCGCTAGCTCACCCGGTGTAGTGTCCATTCATCGAATGGTTCGGCTGCCGGGTTCGTCCGTTGCGGTCTAGGAAGGAGATTTGGGTGATGCGAGCACTATAATAACTTTAGTACTCACCCAGTGACGACGGATTGAGGGCAGATCGGAGGAAGCCTGTTAGTCCGGTTCCTGGCTCGTCCAGGTCCATCCGGGCTGTGAGCGAGAGAGGTCCCTCTCTCGTACAACAACATAGGGGACCGCTTGTTGTGGTTCAGATATTTCGCATTCGGAGCATATGTCCGCCGCTCGGGACGCTCCGTTATATTGACAGTCCGAGAGACTGTCGATAATGCTCCTCATCCTCACAGCAGCGCACACGACCGCACGTTGGCTACGTGACCTCGAGTATCCGACCAGTTTCGTCATGCAGTGATTCCACGGCGAACAGGTCTCGACATCCGGTAGCCAAGGGACACGAGGCCTATACACTCCGTTCGCTCGCATAATAGAAGTATGCACGGGGTAACGATCACGGAGCTTCCAGCGGCAGTGCATCGTAAGACCGCTTCTCCACAGGCCTCAGTGACGGACATGCTATCCAAGTTAGCACAGTTTATCGCAGCATCCCAGCAATCGACAGTTTCTCGGTCGGATCAGGAATTATCCGACGGCGCTGGGTCGGTGCGCTCCGCTGTTGCATCAGGTTCGGACGACCGAACACTTTATAGGGTCCGACAGGATGGCGAAAGGGATTCAGACGATTTCGAGTTTTCCCTTTCGGAACAACGGAAGCTGCCATACATTTCTTCCGGCATTATCTTCCAGTGGTTGTTCCTTCAGACTACATTGCTGCGATGTTGGATAAGAGACTTATAGCGACATTGGACACGGAATTTTGGATCGGTTCAGGGACATTGTCTCTGACTTACCGACGCAGTCCAATAATGTCATTAGAACATTTGTATTATTTATCGACGCTATATATATATGTAAGCCTGCTACCAAGCATGATAGTTTAGTTTCTTGTCCGCAATGCTCAATTCTACCTTTTATCATTTCTAGGAATAATGTATTTTGGCAGAACAGGGCATACAGAGAGTTTATATGCGTCTAGACGGCGGGGTTAAAGACTGGAAATTATCTTTTTCGCCGTCTATGTCTTTTCCAACCACAATGTTGGAAACGACAATGATGTCTAATAGACTCAGACATGTTAACTCTCCCGGAATGCCCAGGAAAATCCCGGAATTTCAGTGTAGTTCCCGGCCTCCCGGACGGGAATCGGTTTTGGACCCAAAATCCCAGAAAACAGCAGTCAAATATTTCGTTCCCGGTGTAACTTATGAAAAGTCAAATCACATGCATTTCAAACTCTGGTAAAAACTCACGAAGCAGTAAAATATGGATTTAAGTTAAATTTATTTAAGAAAAGGGTATTTTATGATATATATTTCAACTGTGTTCATGTTTATTTCTGGGGTTTTTCTTCAGAGATTCGTGATCGATGACAATGTGCGAGTGTCGAAGTGAAAATAGGTGACTTACTTTCAAAAAATTGAAAACTCCACCTTCATTTAAATGCAGTTTTTGGAACTTAAAATATATGAAAAGGAATTAAATAATATATATTTATTTATTCCTTCATAGAATAGCTTTAATTCTCATCCCTTTTCCAAAATGAAAACGAACACAACAACTATTTAGCACAGTTTAAAAGTAGGTTAAAGTCGCTTAGGATGCCAAAAAATTATGACTGCATATTTATTCACAATGGACTTATTTTCTAACACTACATTTATTCTGTTGTGCTGACTACAGAACTGTTAACTGTTGACCATCTGTACCCAGAAAATTTTGAATGGAATTAAAAAAAAAATGCTTCAATGATGAAAAGAAAAGTTTTGTGTAGGGCACAAGCGTCCCACATGCATGAAGTTTGATAAAGATACTTTCTAAGTACTAATGTTCTTGAAGTAACTGAACATTAGGACATCTTTTCCTGTTAACATTTCCAGACTTGGGAAATTATTAACTAAGAGTAGACTTTGATAAGAGCAAACCACAGGTGGAGGTGCTCTGTGGGACAGTGTGGGTGAGTGGTGGTGGGGAGGGAGGGGGGGGGGGGACTCATGAAGAAGAGGATCCTGGGGGGGGGGGGTCAAATCAACAGTTATTTTATGATTTTTTAACATAGCATAAATGCATCAGCATAGTTGACAACTAGTTCTGGATATAACCTGGTGTTAATAGTGGTCCATGAGCTGAAAATTCACACGTTTTTTCTTTTATTTTGTCCCCGCGCGAACTTTTCCCTGAAATCCATCTCATTTCCCTGAAAATCACCCTCAGGTTCCCTGAAAAATTATTCTGGAGGTTAACATGTCTGAATAGACTTAACTTAGACTCTTTATCATACGTAGTCCACCTTACTGAGGCGTTATCATTACGTCTTCAAGAGAAAGAATTCCGGGATATGATCCTCAATGTGATTTCTTTCAAGGGCAGTAGTTTGTTCACGTATAACTCCGCCCTTCAGTGGCAACCTGGAGTTGGTTAGACGTGACGCAGCCCTAGCTACATTCGTGCGCGTGGATAGTAAGGTGAAGAACTCTCTCAGAGTCGCTTCGATCTCGGAGAAGCTTCTCTTCGACGGCAACTTTTCAGCAATCCATGAATTGCTCGATATACATGTTCTCTTGTCTATCAAGTGTAACAAGAGATTCAGACTGGGGCAAACATTCGGTGGTTGACTCAGAGAGTGCCACTGCAGTTGCCGGGTCCGAGTTTTATAATTATGACGGTTGCCAGTCAAACAGGTTGGGGTACAATATTGATCCCAACGGATTCGTAGTGCCAGGGTCTTTGGGTTCCGCAGTCTCTAGGCAAGCACTTATCTTCCACGGAATAATGTTTTTTAGGCTTGCTTTATGTCATTGGATGAACATTATTCAGAAACGCATGTCCAAATCCTGTCCGATAATATGACAGTAGTTGCGTATCTCCGGAACCAGGGAGGCACTCATTCGATTCCGTTATTCAATTTAACGGAAAGAATCCTTCTGTTTGTTATAGTACACCAAGTTCTGCTTCGGTCCGTCATATTCCGGGTCGTCTGATTGTATTACCGGACTCCCTTTCACGTAAGGGTCGCTTGTTGCCGTCAGATTGGACTCTCAAAAAACAAGTATTCAATCAGATTTGCTATCAGTGTGAGCGCCCAATGATAATTTATTTACGACACAACTTGCTAATCAATTGCAGATGTATGTGTTTGCATGTCCGGATCTCTGAGCTTATGTTGTTAACGCTCTATTGATCTAATAGGACGGAATGATAGGATATGCATATCCTCCTGCGCTGTTGTTTCAGCAGGTATTGCTAAGCTAAACAACCACAATACATTTCTGTTGATAGCATCTCTGTCTTCACAGAGACCGTGGGTAAATTTACTCAGATGTCTACTGTGGGACTTAACGCGAAAACTTCCTCCATGAGAGGATCTTCTTTCGCTGGGGAAAATCGTGTCATCTTCATCACAACCCGCAAGGTCTCAACCTTCACGTATTCCGTTGTGTGGTCCTTATTGCATTGTAAGCATTGTACTGGACGAGCTTTGGACGCAATTTCTTACTGTAGGAGAACCTCTTCTTCGCTATTCTATGCGGCTAAAGTGGAGGCTCTTCCGTTGTTGTTGTAGGGATCACTATGTTGATATTGTTGATCCCTCCATACTAGTCATTGCAACTTTCTAGTATACTTGTTTGACAAGATCTACTGCAGCCTGATACTATTTAGGTTATAGGTCTATGTTATCTCATACCTATGCACTCTAGGATAGTTTACAATTGAATCTTATGTCTCTTTATCTAAGTCAGTTAGTAACTTTTTGATAAATAGACTTAGAATCATTAGATTAAATTTCTACATGGAATTTAACTTCGGTTCTTATTTAGCTAAGTAATCATTTGAGCCTCTGGAAATAGCAGTTTTCAAATTCTAACCTTTTAGACAGTAATTCTGTTGGCTTCTCTTTTACTGAAGAGTCAGTGAGCTTCATGCACTATCGGTGGATGATTCTCACTTTCGTAGTTTCGGAATCACTACTTCCTTTACTATTTAGGTTGGATTTTTGGTTAAGAGTCAGGCTCCTATAAATATCCGGAACCTGTTGTTATTAAGGTCCTTCCGTCTTCGTACGGGCATAGGCCTTTACTCTGTCCGGTTAGAGTTTATGTATTTATAAACAGATATCTGTTTATTACTACAGACATAAGCTTCTTCTGTCTTTGATGCCTAATAGAAGGACGTTACGCCCCATTCTATTGCTAATGGATTCAATTAACTATCAGTACTGCTTATGGTATATCATTGACTCAGCAGTTGTGCTTGAGATTTCGGCTCATGAAGTAAGAGTTCTTTCTACATCTTGGGCTTACATTAATAGTATCTCTATTATAGATTTTTGAAGGCTGCTCATTGCGCTCAGCCATCCACATTCATGAATTTTTTATCTCAGAAATATTGAGTCCATTTCAGGAGGCCTCTTTTGTTAGGTCTATTATCTACTGCTCAGAATGTCTTTCACTTAACAGTTGCTACTATAGCTAGGTAGGCTGTCTGTTTCGGCAGTGACTCCGTTCTGCTGCCCTCTTCGCTCTGGGCTATTTGACCCAGGGCAAGAAAAAGGGGGGGGGGAGGGTGTTCCCTTGGGTCACCTGTTTTACTATGAAAACAAGGGGATACCTCCTCCGGAGTTAGTAATTCTGAGCTGTTACTGGGATGGCTTTTTAGTGAAAAGTTTATGTTTTAAAAATTCATTCAGGTCTTAGTTTTTAAAGTATAGCTTTTGAATATAGCACGTGTCAACGGACGTTATTATACAATCCTCAGACACTTTTAAGGAGTATAAAGAGTCTCTTTTCTCTAGACTTACTTTATTTATTGGCTTACTTTAAAAATTATTAGTATAAGGATTATACTACATATTAATAGAGTACATGGATGTATGATGCTCAATTTTGCAAGGTGTTGTATCTTTCTAATTTAACATAAATAAGAAAGATACATGTAAGGCCTAATACTTCTTTTTCCCTAGAGGGGATGACTCTATTTTATATAATTGAGCGTATTCCAACTTGCTCTATGTCCTAGGCCCTCCAGCCTTTTTACTATTCAGCTATGTCTGGGTCATTGGTACAGTATAAAAATGTTAAAAAATTTATAGTAATTTATATATTTTTTATACTTACCAATGACCCAGACGGGGATGGCCCTCCCAGGAGTTGGGAACTCATACCTCCCCGCTGAGTACATAGCGCTTACCAGGCACTGGTTATAAGAATGATTAATGGCGCCAATTTCGGAACGTCCTTGACACTGCGCATGCGCAGTAGAGGTGAAGTGTGGAGGGCCATTCAGGACATGTTTTCTTTGGTTTTAGATGCAAATTTTGGGGATTGGGGGGCAAAATTTGTGTTTGGCCCTATATTTTAAGAGTTAGCACCAGCTATGTCTGGGTCATTGGTAAGTATAAAAAATATATAAATTACTATAAATTTTTTAACTTTTATGCAAAATTATTTCATGTTCCCTAATTTCGGGGCATAGTCCTGATGTTTACATTCTTGTTATGAAATTTCAACAGTTTGTTCAGTGTTTCCTCTCTCCCTTTCCTTTATACCCCCTTGCTATTCTCCCATGCTTTTGGCCTAATTTTTGTAATTTTTTTTTTACTGAAATTTCTTGGGAGTTTTTAGCTTGGTAACAGAATGTTTATTCTGTTTTTTCCCAGGGTTACGTCCTCACCCTAGGGGTGGTTAGGCGTTTGGTCATGCATCTACCATCCGATGTACTGCAGTTTCTTCTCTGGAAGCTTCTGTTTTACATCGGATAGTGTTTAAAATTGGTTACTGATTTTGGGCCATATTTCAGTGCCTGGAGTCTTGTTTCCAGTTTTTATTCAATTTTGTTTATGTTAACAACAGTTGCTTCTAACAGTGATTACTTGTCTTCTGTATAGTTCTCTTCATAGCCAGATACATTAATATTGTCCGTAAGAGTAGCATTAATTTTTAGATTCGTTTTAAAAATTTTGGCCACACTTAGGCGTTTTTTGGATCCATTTGGGCTCATCGTTCCCATTGGGAACTTGGGCTCATCTTGAAATTTTTTCGAGAAAATTTTTCTTTTGAATTATTTTTCGAAATGTTTGTAATGGATTATATTATTATTATGTATCTTTGTTTTCAAGGGTTAGTGCGAGTACGATGACTGTTTAATATTTTTTCAGAATGAAAGAATATTTTTTGATTGTAATCGAGGAAATCTTCCTCTGATTCTCATGTTCATTGTATTCTCTGTAGTCAGTGTACTCGCACTAATTCTTGCTCAGTGTGTGCCAATTCGGATGACAAACGTTGGAGACGTGTGTCACTGTATGTTGTTAGTGGTGAGAGGTCCAGGCCGGTCCGCTCGCCACAGGGTCACTCTAGTTGTCTCAGTCTCTTTTTCAGAGGAACAAGAACAGGGTGATGTTTCCGTGATGTCTTCAAAAGTGTGCTTCCGTTGTCGCAATGAAGAGCTAGCGGCATAGTGCTCAACGAAGCGCGGCAAGTGCCTAAGAGGTCCCAAATAGGATCGACGGTCACTTGTCGCCTGCTAGCTCCCCCGGTGAAGCAATCATTCACAAAATGATTGTGACGCCAGGTTCGTCCGTTGCGGTCCAGGAGAGGAGAAGGGGTGTTGCGAGCAATATAATCTCGGATCATGCACACCCGGCGACAACAGATCAGAGGATGGAATGGAGGAAGCCAGTCAGTCCGATAGCCAGCTCGTCCAGGTCCACCCGGACCGCGAGCGAGCCTACGTCCACTCCTCCTGTTCGGGACGCTCCGTCGCATAGTCCGGCACGGCTTGTCTAATGGCTTCCTCTTCCACACGTCAGCACACACAACCGCACCTTGGCTACGTGACCGCAGATATCCAGCCTGCTTCGCCGTCCAGGGATTCCACGTCGACCAGGTCACGCCATCCGCTAGCCAAGGACACGAGGCCTTTCCAGACGGGACGCTCGCATAAGAAGTATGCAGGAATTAATGTCCCAGGTGCTTCCAGTGGCTAATTTACGTAAGACCGCAGCTTCACAGGCCTCCATGACGGACTTGCTATCACTGATAGTGCAATTCATCACAGCATCCCAGCACCGTCAGAAACTTTTCAGAACAGGATCTGTCTGAGGAAGCTGGGTCGGTTCGCTCCCCTGCAAAGCAGTGAGGGACAGCCAAGATTCTTGTGGTCCAGTCGGATGGTGAAAGGGAATCAGCTGAGCTGGAATTTTCCATTTCCGAACAACATCAGGTGGCCGTAGATTTCATCCGGCAACACCTTCCAGAAGTTGTTCCTCCGGACCAAGGTGCTGCGTTACCTGATAAGAGACCGATAGCATCACTGGACACAGATTTTTTCGGCCGGAATAGGGACATTGCGCCTGAGTTTCCGACCCAGTCCAGAATTGTCAAGCAGACATTTGATCTTATCGATGCTATATTCAAGCTAGCCTCTAAGACTGGCAATACGGTTTCTTATCGTCGCTTGCTCTACAGCTGCCTTTCATCTATTATAGAAATAGAATTGAGATGGCAGGACAGGGCATGCCGAGAGTTCCTCTGCATTTAGACGGCCAGGCAGATGACTTGAAGTTGTCGTTGCCGTCATCTATGTCATTTCTTTCCTTACGCTGGAGATGACAATCTCGTCTAACAATCAGTTTAGACGAATTATATTACGCAGATCACCTTACCAGAGCGTTACCACTACGTCTCGATGGAAAAGAATTCAAGGATGTTCAAACTTCCTTGAGAGTTCTTTCGAGGGCCATAGCATATTCCACGTATAACTCCGCTCTTTCAGTGGTAATCTGGAGTTACTTGACGTGATGCTGCCCTGGCTGCATCCACAAGAGTGGAAAGTAAGATGAAAAACTCTCTTTGAGTCACTCCGGTCTCCGGACAGCTTGTTTTCAATGGTAAGCTTTCTATAATCTATCAACAGATCACTAGAAAAGCTTCAGACTCTCTGCCTTTTAAATCCGCTTTGTGAAAGTCAGACTCAGCAGAGGGGAGTAAGGCAGGCACTTCTGGGCTGAGTACATCCAAGGGAAGTTTCTATAGAGGATCTATGAAAGCCTCTACGTCTTACTCCATAGACCGTTAGAATAGCGACACGGGTAGGGGTCGTATGCTGGCCGAGACAACTGGTCAGATGCCCCTAGGTCGACTGGATGAGGTGCGGGTCGTGGAGGACGTAGTTTCTCCTCCCTCAAGCCTCGCAGGTCCAGGGGTGATAATCTAAACCTCTATTGCATTCCAGTGGACGGAAGGCTGTCGAGATTCTTATTCAAATTGGTTGTCAATTACGGACAAACCATGGGTGTAGAGGGTTATTTTCGAAGGTCTAAAACTGTCCTTCTAGGAAAACTCTGTTATCTCGACCTCGCAGATAACAGAGTTTTCCTAGAAGGACCGTTTTAGACCTTCGGAAAACCTGCAAGGTCTCAACCTTCACGTATTTCCGTTGTGCAGTCCTTCTTGCCGTGAAGGTTGAGACCTTGCAGGTTGTGATGCTGTGTGCGCGATTTCCCCTGCGAAAGAAGATCCTCCTGAGGAGGAAGCTTCTGCTGCCTGTCCCATAACAGACAGAGTAGATTTATCCATGGTCTCTGGGGTGACAGAGATGCTACCAACAGAATCTTGCAGTGAGATTGCTTATATTAGCAATGCCTGCTGAATCAACGGAGCTGGAGGATACGCGTATCCTATCATTCCGACCCATGAGATCGAGAGGGCATCTACTGCAAACGCTTGAGGATCTGGGCATGGTGACACATACGTCTGCAACTGATTGTTGAGATGCATCACAAATAAGTCTATCATAGGACGCTCACCATTGGTAGCAAATCTGATTGAATACACGTTTGTTGAGAGTCCATTCTGACGGCAACATAGACCTTTCCGAGAAGGGGAGTCTGCTAGAAAGTTCAGACGACCCGGAATATGACGGACTGATAGGAGAACTTGATGCCCTAGGACAAACAGAAGGATTTATTCCATTAAGTTGAACACTGGAATGGAATGAGTGCCTTCCTGGTTCCGATAATACTCTACTACTGTCATAATGTTCATCCAATGACGTATCGCAAGCCAAATTGACATCATCTCTTTGATGTTTATGTGCTTGTTTAGGAACTGTGGATCTCAAAGACCCTGGCAGCTCGAATCTGTTGGGCTCAATGTTGCGCCCCAATCTGTTTGACTGGCATCCGTCATAATGGTAGAACTCGGATCTGGCAATTGCAGTGGAACTCCCTGAGTTAACCACTGAATATCTGCCCAAGTCTGAATCTCTTGTTTCACTTGATCCGACAAGATGATGTTCGTTTCGAGCGAATGAATCTTCACACTCCAATTCTGAGTCAAAAGTATTTGTAGTGGCCGAGTGCGTAGCCACCCCATTGGAATATGATCCGCTGCGGCTCCGCACAAACCTATCAGATGCATGTATTCTCTCACTTTAACTACATCTGAGAGAAGACAAAAGCGAACGTAACAACTGATTAATTTCGCTCTGGTTAACGGGAGACGAACAAGATTGTTGTGCGTCTCAAAGTTCATTCCCCGGTGACTGAATGACTTGGACAGCTCAGCTCCGACTTCTTTTCGTTTACTATGAAACGGAGACGTCGGAGCAGCTGAAGCAGACTCTGAACATCGTTCTGAAGCATTAACTCGTTGCCGTACCTCTTAAGAATGTCGTCCAGGTAGGCTGACGTTACCGCAGACGAATGAGCTTGGAACTGAGTCATTATCAAGTTCATTATTCGAGTGAAAGCCCAGATCGCTAGATTCAGACCGAAGCACATAGCTCGGAAATGAAAAACCAACCCCTAGGACAACAAAGCGAAGATACTTTCTGATCACCGGATGTACCATGACGTAAAAGTACGCATACTTGAGATCTAAGCTTGCAGCATAATCGTTCACTCGAATGCTTGCTCTCCATATAAAATTTTCGAGCCACGATCAGCTTGTTTATCCAGCTCAGAACTAAGACTGGACGAAACGAGCCATCTCGTTTTTGGAACCAGGAACAGATGACTGTAGAAACCTGGAGATACCTGGTTTTCTACGACCTGTATCGCGTTCTTCTCCAGAAGAGATTGGACTTCTGATAGAAGCAAATCTCTCTTCTGAAGGTTGACGGAAGCCGAAATTCAAGATGGCTGCCAGTGGCCATTTTGTACCGAAATTAGGTCCAATCAGTTTTTTGTCACAACTTTTATACAGTTTGTATTTATGAACTGATCTTCACGAAACTTCTTGGATTCCTTTGTTTTCACATTGGGACAGGAACGAGTGTGTTTTGGGGTGCCTTTGTTATCACTGTTCTATGAGAACAAACATTTTGGGGTTCAGTCAGACCCACTCTGGGACTCAAAGATTTTTTTCTAGTTTAGCATCTGACTGTCACCCACCTTTACAATACTTTACCTATACATTTGTTACAGGCTACGGTCAGTATTTATGTACAGACCGTTACAATACTTTATATGTACCTTTGTTATCAGGTCATTACCTAGATGTTTGTCACTGCTGTGTCACATACTATACATGTACATGTCTTGACAAGTTGAGCTACAGTGTCAATGACACTTTCATTTTCATTCTTTGTCTCAAAAACATAAGTTATGACCCTTCGTTGGAACAAGCTTATTCCAACGAGGGGGCATAACCTATGTTTTTGAGACAAAAAATTAGTTATTCAAGAATTTTTTTTGCAAGTGTTGTCTGCTTTTCATGTTAGGTAAAGGGTTAATAATACCCCATAGATTCTGTTTTCCCCATGACTGCGTGACAACATAATTTTACAGGCCTGGCATTCTGAAAAATGCAGGAGGGCAAAAAATCGCTCTCCTCAATCAGCTTAGGAGAGCAATTAGCTTTACACAGCATTTTAAGTATCCAGTTGAACAAACTCATTGAAACTGAAACCAACAGACTACATCAGTGATTCTATTAACTTTACTAAGGTAAAGCGAAATCTCTTAGACATCTAGATGTCTCACTCAACAACCGAACACACACTTGACAAGACCTGTGTGTGTACCCAGACCTGTTGTCCAAGAAAGTCATACGCCTACCACTACCACCTTCAACCCCCCCAAGGGGGGTTGAAGGTGGTAGTAGTAGGCGTATGACTTTCTTAGACAATAGGTCTGCTTGAATCTACAGTCACATCCTGGTGCAAGTGCTTCAAGTGACAGGATAGTAGTAATGGTAGTATATTATAGTGTCAATATTCCTTGAATAATTACCCCTCAAACTGTGATGTCAGTTGTTGAACTTGAAACTGACAGAAAAAAAATATTGCTGTGACCCATTTTGCTTCAAATGATTTCAACTGTGTTTGGATATGGTTGCTGCCATTACCTTTTACCACTAAACCACTTTCAAAATGAAATTACGTGATGTTATGTGACTTCGAAGATAAATTACATTTTTGCTTTACAACAAAAATTTAATGTGAGCATAATACATGTAATCTCAATCATCCCAGACCAAAATATTTAGGAGGGCAATTTTTCGCTCTCCTTAATTCTTTCAGGAGGGCAGTAAGGAGAGCTAAAAAATCGCTCTCCTGAAATTGCCAAGCCTGATTTTAACAACACTGAGCCCTGCCATTTACTTAATCTCTGATCTCTGTAGCATTAACCGACAATTTGTTAATCAGTACTAACTTGTATCATTCAAACGATGTACCTTTGAATACTTGTTGATTTGGGAAGTTATTGCAGACTGCAGAGTAAATAGAGACTTCAGTTTTGTACACTTGAATGACACCATTGGAACTGTCCGAACCACGAAAGTGAGAAAATTTATTTATTTTTTTTTTATTTAACCCTTTACCTAACATGAAAAGCAGACGACACTTGCAATAAAAATTCTTGAATAACTAATTTTTTTCATTTTTTGTCTCAAAAACATAGGTTATGACCCCTCGTTGGAACGAGCTCGATGAGCTCGTTCCAACAAGGGGTCATAACCTATGTTTTTGAGACAAAAAATGAAAAAATAATGAAAATTAATTGGCGAATTTTGAGAATAGCGCTGGCCGGTTTTGGCCGTTACGTTGGGTAAAGGGTTAATTATTTACTGGTGTTTGAGGTTACTTTCAACACCTGTGTCAATCTCATGACCACTGTCAAAGAATAACAAAACTATCCCTCAAAAAGTTGAAGTAAAAAGCCTCCTTCCTTCATCCTAAAAATTCAGAGAAAATTGCCTTGGAATCATGACCAGTCTTTTGTAAATAGCCTCAATCCGAATGGGATTTTCTCTTGGAGGATGCCTGTTGTTGCTGTCCAGTAAACTATTACAAAACAATTACAAAGAAAAGATGACTATCAAAATAGTGTTAACAACTTATTTAATTTCTACTTTGTAGTAGTGGTGCTGGACTCACAAATCCATTACCAAAAGCAAAGGATTGCTGCGAGTTTTGGAGAAACGTTTTATTGAAGTGTGAAGAATCCAAGACTAATGTTGAGGTGATTTACTATATGCGTATGATTTTAACCATTGACCTAAAAACTTGTCTACATCCGTCTGCATAATTTGAAAATTGAGCTGTCAAAAAATAATTATTATTTTTATACTGTACCAATGACCCAGACTTAGCTGGTGCTAACTCTAACAAAACCAGGGCCAAACACAAATTTTGCCCCCCAATCCCCAAAATTTGCATCCAAAACAAAAAGAAATCATGTCCTAAAGGACCTCCATACTACACCTCTACTGCGCATGTGCAGTGACGCAGATGTCCCGAAATTGGCGCCAATTATCATTCTCTGTTTGGCCCTTCATCAGTCAACATCTCACTGATCTTTGTGCTTGTAAATCTCAGTTTAAAGGATGCCAGACATGTAATTTTTGGAGAAATGGTGATTCTAAGGAGGATATAGAAGGAGGAGAGGAAAAAGAAGTGACAAAAAATAATCAGGGCTGTACTTAAAATTTTTTGATGAAATTATGTTAAGTTGCCTATTTTCAAGGCATGGGCCTCTTGTTGTCATTCTTGCTAAATGTTGCACTGCTTATTCAGTGTTTCCTCTCCCCTAGCCTTCTAAAGTCCCCCCTTGCAATTCTCCCATGCTTTTGGCATATTTTTGAGAAATTTCATTTCTAAAAATTCCTGGGAGAGTTGCTTGGTTACAGAATGTTTTCTGTTATTTTCCCCATAGTTACGTTTTCACCCATGGGTGTATAACGTTTGTGTTCTGCATCTTCCATCTGATGTTCTGCAGATTCTCCCCTGGGAGTCTCTGTTTTGCATCAGATAGAGTGTAATTTGATGACTGATTCCGGGCCAGTTTTTTCAGTGCCTGGAGTCATGTTTTCTGGTGTTTTTACACTGTTTGTTTACATTGGCAACAGCCTTTTTTGAGGGGGGCTGTTTGCCTTTGCTGTAGTTTATCTCACTATTAGATACATTTATATTATCCGTAAGTGTCTCATTAATTATTTAATATAAATTTAAAATTTTTGACCACACTTTGCCATCGGATCCATCGGGGCTCAACGTTACTTTTCAGCAACTTGGGCTTCGCTGAAAAAATATTTTTTCAAAATTATTTTGATTTGCAATTGTTTTTTCATTTATTAATGGATCATGTTATTATGTATCTTTGTGTCAGGGGTTTTTGCGAGTAACTAGGACTTATTATTGTTCTTTCACAATGAAGGGACATTGTTCAAATTGTAATAGGAAGAAATCTTCCTCTGACTTTCATGATCATTGTATTAATTGTAGTCAGTGTTCTCGCATTAATCCCTGTCCTATATGTGAATATTGGGATGAGAAACATTGGAAACGTGTGTCACGATATGTTGTTTCTGGAGAAAGGGCTATGCCGGCTCTTTCTCCGCAAGGTCACTCTACTCTCTCAGTTTATATTTCAGAGGAACCAGAACAGGGTGATGTTTCCATGTTATCTTCTACAAGTGTGCTTCCGTCGTCACAAATGAATTCAGAGCTAGCGGCAAAAGTGCTCATGGAGATTAGACAAATGTCGTCCGCTAGCTCGCCCGGTGTAGCGTCCATTCACCGAATGGTTCGGCAGCCGGGTTCGTCCGATGCGGTCCAGGAGGAAATTTTGGGTGATGCGAGCACTATAAACATAATAGATGCACACCCAGTGACGGCGGATAGTAAGCGAGAACGGAGGAAGCCTTTGAGTCCGGTTCCTAGCTCGTCCAGGTCCAGCCTGGCCGCGAGAGAGGCCCCTCTCTCGTACAACAACATCTGGGACCAGATGTTGTGGTACAAAATGGGTCTTTAGCGGAGCATACGTCCGTCGCTCGGGACGCTCCGTTGTATAAGCAGTCCGCAGAGACTGTTAAGGCTTCCTCTTCTCGTCAGCGCACACGACCGCACCTTGGCTGCGTGACTGCCGATATATTACCAGCTTCGCCGATCAAGGATTCTTCGGCGACCAGGTCACACCATCCGGCAGCCAGGGATTCGAGACCGATGGACTCCGGACGTTCGCATAGGAAAAGTTTGCGGGAGCCATCTGATGCGGAGCTGCCCTCGGCGAAGCAGCGAAAGACTGCGCCTCTGCAGGTCTCGACGCCAGACATTCTTGTGCAGATAGCACAGCTTATCGCAGCATCCCAGCAGCCAACAGAAACGGTGTCGGATCGAGAATTATCCGACGGCGCTGGGTCGGTACGCTCCGCCGAAGCATCGGGGGCGGATGACCGGGAACATCATGAGGTCCGACCGGATGGTGAAAGGGATACGGATGACTTGGAGCTATCACTTTCGGAACAACATAAAGCTGCCATGGACTTCATCCGGCACTTTCTCCCTCAAGTTGTTCCGTCGGGCCAGACTGCTGCGGTTCCAGACAAGAGAATTATAGCGTCATTGGACTCTGAATTTTTTGAGCGGTTCAGGGACATCGCTCCCGAGTTTCCGTCGCAGTCCAATAATGTTGCAAGAACATTTGAATTATTGAACGACGCTATATTTAAACTTGCTTCCAGGACGGGGAAAGCAGGTTTCTTGTCCGCTAATACTCTCAACCTGCCTTTCATTAATGCAAGGAATAAATTCGATACGGCAGGACAGGGTATACCGAGAGTTCCTCTGCGTATGGACGACGAGGCGGAAGACTTAGAGCTATCATTACCGTCGTCGGCTTCTATTCCAACCGCGGTGTTGGAAACAGCTATTGCGTCTAACAGAGCCAATTTAGATGCCTTATCTTACGCAGATCACCTTACTAAGGCGTTATCACTGCGCCTTCAGGGGAAAGAGTTTCAGGATATACAATCCTCTTTAAGACTTCTTTCAAGGGCAGTAGCTTATTCCACGTGTAACTCCGCCCTTTCAGTGGCAAATCTGGAGTTGGTTAGACGTGACGCAGCCCTAGCTACATCCACACTAGTGGATACTAAGGTGAAGAACTCTCTTAGAGTCGCTTCGGTCTCAGGAGAAATTCTCTTTGATGGCAAGCTTTCTGCTATTTATGATAAAATTACAAAGAAAGCTAAGGATTCTCTGTTGTTCAAATCTGCTCCTAAGAAGTCGGATACAGCAGACACGAATAAGACAGGCACTTCTGGGTCTAATGCGCCCAAGAGAGGTTCCTATAGAGGTTCCGGTGCGTCCTCTTGGTCTTATTTGAGAGACCGTCAGGGTAGCGACTCTCGTTCGGGACGTCCTTCAGGCCGGGACAATCGGTCGGACGCCCCGAGGTCGACGGGGCGAGGTGCGGGCCGTGGAGGACGTGGTTTCTCCTACCGCAGGCCTCGCAGGTCCAGGAGGTGATGGCTTAAACCTCTATCGCGTACCGGTTGGCGGAAGGTTGTCGAGCTTTTCACAAGAATGGGCATCGATTACGGACGACCCTTGGGTGAGAGGAGTGACTTCGGAAGGTCTAAAGATATCCTTCAAACGAAAACCTCCATTAACTCGAAGTCCAAAGTGGACTCATCTTCCGTCAAATCCGCAGAAAAGAGACGCTCTGTTATCAGAGGTGCAGTCTCTTTTAATGAAGAACGCGGTAGAGGTCGTAGAAAACCAGGAATCTCTGGGATGCTACAGCCATCTGTTTCTGGTTCCGAAACCAGACGGCTCGTTCCGTCCAGTCATAGATTTGAGCTGGATAAACAAGCTGATCGTCTCTCCGAAGTTTTATATGGAGACGATTCGATCGGTCAGAGCGAGTATTCGGGTGAACGATTATGCAACGAGCATAGATCTCAAAGATGCGTACTTTCACGTCATGGTACATCCGACATTCCGAAAGTACCTATGCTTCGCAGTCCTAGGAGTGGTGTATCAATTCCGGGCGATGTGCTTCGGATTGAATCTAGCACCCTGGGCTTTCACTCGGGTAATGAACTCGGTAATGATCTATTTCCGAGCTCATTCATCTGCGGTAATGTCGGCCTACCTGGATGACATTCTTCAGAGGTACGGCAACAAGTTAACGCTTCAGAACGATGTTCAGAATCTTCTTCTATTGCTCCGACGTCTCGGTTTTATAGTAAACGAGGAGAAGTCGGATCTGGTGCCGTCCAAGTCATTCACTCATCTGGGAATGAGTTTCGAGACGCACAACAATCTCGTTCGTCTGCCGTTAACCAGAGCGAAATTAGTCAGTTGTTACGCTCGCTATTGTCTGCACGCAGACAAAGTCACGGCGAGAGAATTTATGAGACTGATAGATCTGTGCGGAGCCGCCGCGGATCTCATTCCGATGGGGCGGTTACGCACACGTCCTCTTCAAATTTTCTTGACTCAGAATTGGAGTGTGAAAATTCATTCGCTCGATGTAGACGTTCTCTTGTCAGATCAAGTGAAACAAGAGATTCAGACTTGGGCAAACATTCAGTGGTTAACTCAGGGAGTTCCGCTGCAGTTGCCGGATCCGAGTTTTACCATTATGACGGATGCCAGTCAAACAGGTTGGGGTGCATCATTAATCCCAACGGATTCGAGATGCCAGGGTCTTTGGGATCCGCAATTCCTGTGCAAGCACATAAACATCAAGGAAATGATGTCAATTTGGCTTGCGTTACGTCACTGGATGGACATTATTCACAATGCTCATGTCCAAATCCTATCCGACAATACGACAGTAGTGGCGTATATACGGAATCAGGGAGGCACTCATTCAGTTCCGTTGTTCAATCTAACGGAAAGAATCCTTCTGTTTGCGCTAGAACATCACGTTCTTCTTTCAGTCCGTCACATACCGGGTCGTCTGAATGTGCTAGCAGACTCCCTTTCACGAAAGGGTCGCTTGTTGCCATCGGAGTGGACTCTCAACAAACAAGTATTCAATCAGATTTGCTACCAATGGGAACGGCCAATGATAGACTTATTTGCAACACATCTCAACAATCAGTTGCAGACGTATGTGTCTTCGTGTCCGGATCCAAGAGCATTTGCAGTAGACGCTCTGTCGATCCCTTGGGACAGAATGATAGGATATGCGTATCATCCAGCGCCGTTAATTCAACAAGTATTGCTAAAGATAAAACAATCTCAATGCAAGATTCTGTTGGTAGCATCTCTGTCGCCACAGAGACCGTGGATAAATCTACTCAGGTGTCTGTTGTGGGACCTACCGCGAAAGCTTCCTCCACGGGAGGATCTTCTTTCGCAGGGGAAATCGCGCCAACTCCATCACAACCCGCAAGGTCTCAACCTTCACGTTTTTCCGTTGTGCGGTCCTTCTTGCATGGCAAACACTTTACAGGACGAGCAGTGGACGCGATTTCTAACTGTAGGAGGACCTCCTCTTCGCTAAACTATGCGGCTAAGTGGAAAGTTTTTCGTCGTTGGTGTAGGGATCATTCTGTAGATATTTTCGATCCCTCTATACCAGACATTGCAAACTTTCTAGTATACTTGTTTGACGAAATCAAACTGCAGCCTGTTACTATAAAGGGTTATAGATCTATGTTATCTGATACCTATGCACATCATGATAGTTTACAAATTGGATCTAATGTCTCTTTATCTAAGTTGGTTAGAAACTTTTCGATAAATAGACCCAGAACTCTTAGATTAATTCCTAAGTGGAATTTAGCTTGGGTTCTTCTTAAATTGAAGGAAAAGCCATTTGAACCTCTTGGGACAGTAGATTTCAAATTCTTATCTTATAAGACAGCTTTTCTCTTAGCTTTCTCTTCTGCTAGAAGAGTCAGTGAGCTTCATGCACTGTCGGTGGATGATTCTCACTATCGTAGTGTTGGGAACACTATCACCTTCACTACTAATGTGGGTTTTTTAGCTAAGAATCAGGCTCCTAATAAATATCCGGAACCTATTGTTATTAAGGCTCTTCCGTCTTCAGATGGGCGTAGGCCTTTACTCTGTCCTGTTAGAGCGTTACGTATCTATAAACAGAGATCTCAGTTTATCAGAAAGGGACGGAAACGTTTCTTTCTGTCTTTGATGCCTAATAGAAAGGACATTTCGGTCCATTCTATTGCTAGATGGATTCAATTAACTATCCGTACTGCTTATGAAGATTTATCTTCTTCTCAGCAGTCTGTGCTTAAGATTTCTGCTCATGAAGTAAGAGCTCTTTCTACTTCCTGGGCTTATGCTAATAGTGTTGCTATTACAGATTTAATGAAGGCTGCTTATTGGTCTCAGCCATCCACATTTACGAATTTTTATCTCAGAAATATTGAGTCCATTTCTGGAGACCTGCATTGTTTAGGTCCGTTATCTGTTGCTCAGAATGTCGTCCACTAAACAGTTGCAACTATAGTTATGCAGGCTTTCTGTTCCGGCAGTGACTCCGTCCGGCTGCCCTCTTCGCTCTGGGCTATTTGACCAAGGGGAAGGGGGAGGGGGGGGGGGGGGGGGGGGGCGGGTGTTCCCTTAGGTCACCTGCTTTATAGTGAAAAGCAAGGGAATGCCTCCTCCAAGTCAGTATTTCTGAGTCACTTCCAGGATGGTTTTAAAGTGTAATATTAATGTTAAAATTCATTCATGTCTTATTTTTAAAGTGTAGCTCGGTGTGAAGCATTTGTATATGTCAAGTGTCAAACGGGCTTTAATATACAATACTCGGACACTTTTAAATGACTATAAAGAGTCTCAATTCTCTGGACTACTTTATTTATTGGCTTGCTTTAAAAATAATTAGTATAAGGGATATACTGGATGTTAATAGAGAACATGAATGTTATTGTGCTCAATTATTAAGGGTAGTGTATCTTTCTAATTTAATATTAAATAAGAAAGATACATGTAAAGCCTAATACTCCTTTTCTCCTTAAGGGGTTACCTCTTTACTATATAGTTGAGCTTATTGGATTTTCCTCTATGTCCTGGGCCCTCCAGCCTGTTTACTATTCAGCTAAGTCTGGGTCATTGGTACAGTATAAAAATGTTAAAAAATTTATAGTAATTTATATATTTTTTATACTTACCAATGACCCAGATGGGGATGGCCCTCCCTGGAGTTGGGAACTCTTGCCTCCCCGCTGAGTACATAGCGCTGACCAGGCACTGCCAGTAAGAATGATAATTGGCGCCAATTTCGGGACGTCTGCGTCACTGCGCATGCGCAGTAGAGGCGTAGTATGGAGGTCCTTTAGGACATGATTTCTTTTTGTTTTGGATGCAAATTTTGGGGATTGGGGGGCAAAATTTGTGTTTGGCCCTGGTTTTGTTAGAGTTAGCACCAGCTAAGTCTGGGTCATTGGTAAGTATAAAAAATATATAAATTACTATAAATTTTTTAACTTTCAAAACATTTTGCCCAAACTGTATCATATGATCCCTCATTGGAACAAGCTTGTCGAGCTCATTCCAATGACAGATCACATCATAATGGTTTGGTTGAATTTTCTTTTTGAAAATTCAAAAAATAGTAATTAAAACTAGACGAGTGATTCTGAAGAATCACAGGCTTGTCCTGGCATACAAAAAGATTAACCCTTTACCTGACATGAAAAGCAGACGACACTTGCAAACAAAATTCTTGAATAACTATTTTTTTTCATTTTTTGTTTCAAAAACATAGGTTTTGACCCCTCATTGGAACGAGCTCGATGAGCTCGTTCCAAAGAGAGGTCATGACCTATGTTTTTGAGACAAAAATTAAAAAAATTATGAAAATTAATTGACGATTTTTGTGAATAGCGCTGACTGGTTTTTGCCGTTACATTGGGTAAAGGGTTAAACACTTTGAAGAAATTCTACAAAATTTCAGCTCCCATATCACGGAACATGCAGGTGTGCATTTGTTTATTTATTGGAGTTTAACAAGACTTTTGATGCCAGGGTCACCTCATGTCAGACAGTTTCCTGGAGTAGAAAGCCTGAGTATCCAGAGAGAACCACCGAGCAATGGTGAACAACTGTCAGGCTCCAGAACATACTAACTCCACAAAAGCAGGGTTAGCATTGGTTGAAGACAGGTGCATGCGCCCTAGTACACAACGCCACCATGCACCCATGTGGGCAATGGAGGTAAAGTATCCTGCTCAAGGACACAACCTGCTACCGCTGGTGGGATTCATATTATATGATCTCACTCTTCTTTAGGTTATTAACCCTTTGAAACCGAGAAGGAACTTTTTCGGCCGAGGAACGTAATACTTCATAATTTTCTGGATCGGGAACTTGATGTGTCATAATTTCATTAACCCTTTACCTAACCTGAAAAGCAGACGACACTTGCAAAAATAATTCTTGAATAACTAATTTTTTTTCTCAAAAACATAGGTTATGACCCCTCGTTGGAACGAGCTCTACGAGCTCGTTCCAACGAGGGTCATAACCTATGTTTTTGAGACAAAAAATGAAAAAAATAATGAAAATTAAATGGCGAATTTTGAGAATAGCGCTGGCCGGTTTTGGCCGTTACGTTAGGTAAAGGATTAAGTAGGATGGCTGCCAAGTGAATGTGTGGGGGTAGACCAGCCCCATGGCTGCTCGTTGAAAATTTAATTGGTCTACCCCCAAATAATGAATATGGACTCTTCCAATTGCTGGCATTAAACTGACGTGGAAGATACCACCAGGGTTCAAAGGGTTAAAAACATATAGGAAATAACACTTCAGATCACCTAACATGGATAAAAAATCGGCTATCTTTCATAAGCTAGTATAACAAAGGGCGCTGCTCTAGTAACCCTTTACCCGATGAATCGCCCGCATCCGCTCACGTAATATGCAAATTCAGCATTTGAACAAAATAATATTTTTCACAAAATTTCAACCCAACCATATCATGTGACCCCCCTCATTGGAACGAGCTCGTTCCAACGAGGGGTCACATGATATGGTTTGGTTGAAATTTTTTTCAAAATTTAAAAAAATGATATTTAAAATAATAAATTTTGATATCATCTGCGTTGGGTAAAGGGTTAAATTCCTTAACTTTTTCAACACGAGAGACCGCTTTTCTGGTCCAGCAACACGATACCTCATCATTTCATTAAGTAGGATGGCTACTAAGTGAAAGTGTGTGGTAGAACAATAAATATTTTCAATGTGCAGCCCTAAGGCTGCACATTGAAAATATTAATTTGTCTGCCCCCCAAATATTGAATGGGGACTCTTCCTGTTGCTACTATTGGACTGACATGGAAGATACCACCAGTGTTCAAAGGGATAAGCCCATTCATTGAAAATGTTAATGCATGGACCATCAAGTGCCAGAGAGAATAATCGTAGATTAAGACTCAGGGGACAAAAGGAATGATAATCATTTGTGGACTGTGACAGTAGTTGATGCGCATTTGAAATTTGGAAATTATTTCATTAGATTTATGTCATTAAATACTTAAATATCCTGAGTTTGATCCCTGTCTGGGATGACCCACATTGTGTACTTGGGCAAAGCATGTATCCCGTTTGCCTACGTGGAGTCACAATGACACTGTTTACTACGAAGGCATACTGCACGCCGATGGTGCACCTATCTTCAACCACTGTCACCCTGCTTCAGTGGAGCTTTAACAGAGTTAGAATGTTGAGGACGCGACAGTTACATGTTGGTGCTGTGTGGTTCTTTCTGGGTATTGTGGCTTCCCACACCCGTAAAACTGTTGTGGTCATGATTAGCCATTGGTCATAAGTATGACCTCAAACACCAATAAATAAATAAATAAATACTTAAATTCTTTGTCAAGGACTATTTCCTGACAGACACTGCGGAAAAACAATGCATCATATGTTTTAACAGAATCCCAGGCCATATAGAAGCCACTGCTTGCTTTTCGTTCCATTTAAGTGTCTTTTTGGGGAGTTTTGGATCATAAGATAAATAGAATCAATGTGTCCCCAGCGAAACTCATCCAGTAATTATGTCTGGACCAAGCTTTACATAATTTACTGAACGTATTTTGTAAATTTTTATAAACTGGGGACTCGTTGGAGATCATCTGTATAATTATCATTTCTTTTGACCTTGATATGTTAGATTATTCACAAAATTTTCACACAGAATTACAGCCGTACCTGAAGTCTTTACATGCAGTAGAACCTGTCTTGAGAGACCACCCTTTGGGCCACACAAAAGTGGTCTCTCAAGACAGGTGGTCTTTCATAATAGGTTTCAAGTTTTCTCAAGTCAGTGAATAACCAACCACAAAATTTAGAAATGGAGAAGAATGGATTTTTGTTATTACTTTGTAGTTGTTCTTTTTTTATGAAGTTTTTGTAACAAATTGAAATGGACTGTTATAAAAATTCTAAAAATAAATTTTCAGCACAAGTTTATTTTTATAATCCTATCTGTCACATTTCAGGTATGTATGAAATTTATTCAGCAATAATCCTAATCTTTTCACAGGGTTCTTATAAAAACATCTCAATCTTTAATGAGTTATGTAACTGAATAGCAATTGAAACCCAATTAAGAGCTTTTAATACTTTTAATTATGTTAGTATAACCACAATGGATTTTCCTATTCCAGAACAGGTAAAAAGTTTTTGTCATGGTTTCAGTTTTCAATCCTCCTTCAATACGCCTCGACATGTGAGAACTGACCTTATACAGTCACTGAGGGTTGAAAGGGGCTGTTCCCCAAACCGTCCCTGCGTGCCTTTGGCACGTGAAACCATTCCGTCCCGAGATTTTCATAATCACTCTAACGATGCGTCCTATCAGATTCAGTCTTCAAAGGGGCGATCTCTCAAGACAGGTCCATTATGGCATAAAAATACAAGTTGGTACCAGGTCACAATGGTCTCTTAAGACAGGTGGTCTCCCATAGCAGGTCCATTATAGAGTAAAACCAATCGGTGCCTGGCAGATGTGGTCTCTCAAGGCAGGTGGTCTCTCAAGACAGGTTTTACTGTATTTCCTTTATTGTTTGTTTTTCAGAAAAAATATGCAGAAGCTGTTCGTGAGATAGAAAGTGGGAAATTATTATTAGACTTGTCGTTTGATCGTATACTACTTCCACCACCACCACCTGATTTTGTAAGTCTAGCAGAACAGATATTTCTCATCTCACCAAGTACTCTATCAGAATTTTATGTAGTTTAAGCAGCAGGCGATTTGTGACCATTTGTTGGTTCTATGGCAGTGAATTTTTAAGGCCACATAAAATAAATTAATTGATTCTCATGCAATTTTTTTTTCAACTCCGCGATGGAGGGAGGATTTTATTTTTAATTTTTCTTTTTTTTTTGCAAAACATGGAGAGGATTTCGGCTGTCGTTTTACACATATAGAAAGTCCATATTTATACAAATAAATTCATTTTTAATTTGAAAAATAAAACATTCCTCTAAAAACTAACATTAGGTACTATAATTCAAAGGCTTCATATTCTTTCGATGCTCTTCATATTATCTTTGAAGTAAAAGTATTTAATCTGTAGGGATTTTCATCTTTACAATTGTGTTGTATGATCACTGTTAGAAAAATACTATTAGAGAAATCAACATGGAAGCTCTAGTATTTAATTCTAGGCTCTCACCACTGGCTTTTTGCATCAGCGACCATTCCATCAGGAATAAAAAATAAAAACTGCCCTCCCTCAATTGTTTTTTTTTTTAAAAATGCCTGAGAATCAATTGTTTAATTTTGTTTGGCCTTAGCAGTTGTTTTTACCTGCGTCGCCAGTGGCAGAGCAGGTCTAGTAACCGCTCGACTCCGTCCGTCTGTCAGTCCATCCATCCATCTGTCTGTCAGTCCGTCCGAAACACTTTTTCCGTCAAGGTTTTCTTGGCTTCTATGAAAGGGAATGATTTTATATTTGGTCTGCTGCTTCATAATGATGAGTTGTATCGTGTAAGCAATTTTCAGATCTGCCGTGCAGCCACTTCCTGTTTGCCGATACTTTGAAATTTTACTGTACCCACTGAACATTGAAATTTTTCGTCAAACTTTTCTCGGCTTCTATGCAAGGGATTAATTTTATATTTCATCTGGAGCCTGTTAATGATCAGTTGTATCGTGTATGCAATTTTCAGATCTGCCATACAGCCACTTTCTGTTTGCCGATTCAATTGCATGCAGCGACGCAGGTCCAGACCCAGTATTGGTCTTGGCTTGTTACAGCCAGTCAAGACTTGCCTAGAAACAATTGTAAAGCCACAGGATGTAAACTGTCAGTGCAGAAAAAAAAGGTTCACAAATATCCTGGCCTTTAAGTTACTTTTATTGGTTAGAATTGGTTTGTCTTATAACTGTTAACTCTTTCAACACAATGGGCTGTTTTGCCAGTCCAGGAACACGATACGTCATAATTTCATTAAGTAGGATGGCTACTAAGTGAACGTGTGTGGTAGAACAATTAATATTTTCAACGTGCAGCCTGAAGGCTGCACGTTGAAAATATTAATTGCTCTACCCCCAAATAATGGATATGTGCTCTTCCAATTTCTACCATTTAACTGGCATGAAAGATAATGCCAGTGTTCAAAGCAGTGATGAATGGGAGCAAAATGGAGGCGAGTGGAAAATCACTCACCTCAAATAAAGTTTGCAAGAGTGAAAACTGTGAGGAGAGTGAATTTGAGTGTTGATCTCAATGTTTAACTTCAACTGACAAGCATCCTTCGAAACGAATGTATGAATACAACTGAACACGGATGGAAATTTTGACAGTGAAAATATTTGCAACCCACTAAAATTAGTTCTGGATTTTAAATGGCAGATTATTAAAATCGTGGAAAATGAATGCATAAATTCGAAATGGGGCACATTAATTCATGTCACTGAGGAATTGGAGTGACAGGTGTCACATGTATAAAAGAAAGCGAGGGCGGAGCAGCATTCCACATTTCTTTGATAAAAAAAAATACAGAAGTATTAAAACGTTTCTCAGATCTCAGAATGTCCACCGTTTTTTTTATCTGAACATGCGTGTTCATTTTGTGGCGGGAATAAGCTCTGGACAAGTTGTTAATGTACAACCCTCTTACTGTTAGCATGTCATGTGTGGATGAATAAGTGAACTACCGTGTCATGTTCATAACAACGAAAAAGGAAATTGTTTGGAATTGTACTTTAAACGCTTCTAATTGAGAGTGATTCTTAAAAATTTCCCAACATCAAAACTTAATTGAATGTTTCTGTTAACGCAACTCAAAAGGATGAAAACACACCCAAGAATAGAGATGAGCGATTATTCACCCACTTTGGATAATTTTTGCGTGAACAATGGTGCGCGAGAGCGATTGCACGCCTTTCCCATGCATCTCTGTAAAGGGTTAATTGGAGACCACCTTTAGGCATTGGACTTCAGATTGAAAGGTGTATGGTTCGATCCTGATTAGCAGTAACTACATTGTGTTCTTGGGCACAGCACTTCATCCTGTTAGCCACATGGCTGCACGGTGGTGATGTGTACAAAGGCAAATGACACATCAATGGTGCACTTGCCTTCAACCATTGGTATCTCTGTTTGTACAGAGTTAGTATGTTGGTGAGTCTGACTGTCTTTTTTTGCCACAGTTACTGCTTCTCTTTAGATACTCTTGACTTCCTCCATCTGTAAAATTACAACAATATGTGAACTACTGTTGAATGTGTCATTAAATCCCTATAAAACAAATAAAAACAAACAAACATGCATTGTTGATAGTTGTGTTAATTCATGCAAATCATCACACGTCTCAGCTTCCATCTAACACTGTCCGCAAACTGAATTAACTCCTTACATGTTGCTGGCAGATATTCCGACCCACGACAAGAAATCTTTTGCTTCTAGAATAAGTATAATTTGTGTATCTTAACCCTTGGCACTCTGGTGTCATAATATTAAAACTTCAACATCCAATTATTTCCCATAATGCAACTAGGAAATTAATCAATTCAATCTTGTTTGACAGAGCTCTATGAGCTCTGTCAAACAAGATCGAACTGGATAAATTCCAAGTTGCATCATGGGAAAAATTAGCAGACTGAAATTTTGAGATTTCGACATCAGTGTGCAGGGGGTTAAACAAATTACTCCCCTGGAAATTAAATCAACTTTTTCACCATTGAATTCTTTAAATTTTTGTTCTTGTCAGGGCTGCTTTGAAGCAGCCATGACTAGATTTGATGGAAAATACTTTTAAAATATTCAGCAGGTTAAGAGTTAAGGGCATTGTAACAATGTTTTTGTTGTAGCCTAATGTCTTCACCGTATACTTACCACAGATACAAAGTCACACATTCATGGAGACAGCAACTCGGTGAGCTGGAAGCAGTCACTATTCAAGCCACTACTTTTATTTTTGTGCATTTGTTTGATGAATATACAAATCATAATATGGACATTGACATGTTTACGATAGCGGTACCAACATAAAGATCATCACAGGTTGACCACTCCTCACAGGAAAAACCAGAGATAAAATATGTACTATACAAATAACTCTGGAAACCTGTGTCCGAATTTTTTTAAACATAATTTTATTTCTCAAAATAGAAATAGGGTTTGACGAACAGGTATAGCCTATATTAACATCCCTCCCAATTCATTTAACAAATTACAACAAAATAATAAATGGGTGCAAATGCGTATGCAATGGAGGGCAACACATAGTTCTGATTTCCTGAATTACGTTCTATGCGTGTTGCCTCCAAAAAAGGGAAATCCATTCTTCAGCAAATCTTGGGTGATTTTTCGCATGACAAACAGACATTTTTTAACATTGAAATACGTACTGGTCTATTAGATTTATAACAGCTACAGTACAGTTGTGGCCTCTGAAATAGGCTGATACTCCCTCTTCCCAGCCCCCTCCCCCTCTCTCTCTCTCTCAAAAGAGAGAGAGGGGTGAGAGAGAGAGTTTGGGATTTATCATAGTTCACCCATGCCGTTGAAAACGTCCCGTATCTAAAATATGGTCTTGGAAGGCGTGAAAAATCTGACGATTATCCGAATTTGACAAAGATAAATCACCAAAAAGAATACTATCTAAAGTGATGTTAAACCTACTTATTATACCCCCGCTTCGAAGAAGTGGGGACTATATAGGAATCGCCCTGTACGTCCGTCCGTCCGTACGTCTTTCTGGACATGAAATTCTTGTGTGCGCAACTCCTCCTACATTTATCGATCAATTTGGACAAAACTTTTCAGACATCATCACTACTAAGTGAACATGCGCATATTCCAAGATTTTTGATCTGCGACAATTTTAACCATGTTATCTCCCTTTGACTTAGATTTATTGTGTCTTTCCATCCGAACAAATTCTTGTGTGCGCAACTCCTCCTACATTAATGAACCGATTTTGATGAAACCTTTCAAACGTCATCTCTACTAAGTGAACATGTGCATATTCCAAACTTTTTAATCTGCGACAATTTTAACCAGGTTATCTCTCTTGAACTTTGATTTAATATGGGTTTCTACATGAAATTCTTGTGTGCGCAACTCCTCCTACATTTATCAATCAATTTGGACAAAACTTTTCGGACATCATCACTACTAAGTGAACATGCGCATATTCCAAGATTTTTTATCTGCGACAATTTTAACCAGGTTATCTCCCTTTGACTTAGATTTATTATGTCTTTCCGTTCGAACAAATTCTTGTGTGCGCAACTCCGCCTACATTAATGAACCGATTTTGATGAAACCTTTCAAACATCATCTCTACTAAGTGAACATGTGCATATTCCAAACTTTTTGATCTGCGACAATTTTAACCAGGTTATCTCTCTTGAACTTTGATTTAATATGGGTTTCTGCATGAAATTTTTGTGTGCGCAACTCCTCCTACATTTATCAATCAATTTGGACGAAAGTTTACAGACATCATCACTACTAAGTGAACATGCGCATATTCCAAAATTTTTGAGCTGTGGCAATTTTAACTAGGTTATCTCCCTTTAACTTAGATTTATTATGGGTTTCTACATGAAATTCTTGTGCGTGCAACTCCTCCTACATTTATCAATCAATTTGGACAAAACTTTTCAGACATCATCACTACTAAGTGAACATGCGCATATTCCAAGATTTTTGATCTGCGACAATTTTAACCAGGTTATCTCCCTTTGACTTAGATTTATTATGTCTTTCCGTTCAAACAAATTCTTGTGTGCGCAACTCCTCCTACATTAATGAACCGATTTTGATGAAACCTTTCAAACATCATCTCTACTAAGTGAACATGTGCATATTCCAAACTTTTTATTCTGCGACAATTTTAACCAGGTTATCTCTCCTGAACTTTGATTTAATATGGGTTTCTGCATGAAATTCTTGTGTGCGCAACTCCTCCTACATTTATCAATCAATTTGGACGAGAGTTTACAGACATCATCACTACTAAGTGAACATGCGCATATTCCAAAATTTTTGAGCTGTGGCAATTTTAACTAGGTTATCTTCCTTTAACTTAGATTTATTATGGGTTTCTACATGAAATTCTTGTGCGTGCAACTCCTCCTACATTTATCAATCAATTTGGACAAAACTTTTCAGACATCATCACTACTAAGTGAACATGCGCATATTCCAAGATATTTTTATACTGTACCAATGACCCAGACATAGCTGGTGCTAACTCTTAAAATATAGGGCCAAACACAAATTTTGCCCCCCAATCCCCAAAATTTGCATCTAAAACTAAAGAAAACATGTCCTGAAAGGCCCACCACACTTCGCCCCTACTGCGCATGCGCAGTGTCAAGGACGTTTCGAAATTGGCGCCATTAATCATTCTAAGTTTGGCCCTTCATCAGTTAACATCTGACTGATCTTTGTGCTTATAAATCTCAGTTTAAATGATGCCAGACACATAAATATTAGTGAAATGGTGATTCTAAGGAGGATAGAGAAGGAGGAGAGGAAAAGAATGTGTGACAGAATATTATCAGGGCTGTAACTTAAAATTTTTTAATGAAATTATGTTAAGTTACCTATTTTCAAGGCAGCAGCCATTTTGTTGTCATTCTGATTATTTAGTTACACTGTTTTTTTTAAGTGTTTTCCTCTCTCCCTGTCCTTTAAGTTCCCCCTTGCTATTCTCCCATGCTTTTGGCATAGTTTCTGTAATTATTATTACTAAATTTTCTTGGGAGTTTTAGCTGAATAACAGAATGAATTCTGTTCTTTCCCCATGTTTACGTCTTCACCTAGGGGTGGTTAGGCGTTGTGTTCTGCATCTACCATCTGATGTTCTGCAGTTTCTTCCCTGGAAGTCTCTGTTTTGCATCAGATAGTGTATTTTTGGTAACTGATTTCGGGCCTGGGTGCCTGGAGTCTTATTTTAGTGTTTTTACACTCATTGTTTACATTTACAACAGCCCTCTGTGTGAGGGGGGGATTTCTATAAAATAATATCTTGATGTTATTTTAATCATAACTAGATACATTATTATTGTTCGTAAGTGTTGAATAAATTGTTTAAAATATTTTTAAAATTTTTGTCCACACTTAGGCTTGGGATCCATTGGGGCTCAACGTTACTTTTCAGAAACTTGGGCTGTTCTGAAAAAATATTTTTTCAAAATATTTTGATTTCAATTATTTTTTCTATATCAATGGATCATATTATTATTATGTATTTTGATTGCCAGGGGTTAGTGCGAGTACCAGGACTTGTTTTCTTTTCACATTGAAAGGATATTGATCAATTGTTTTAAGAGGAAGTCTTCCTCTGACTTTATTATCATTCTATATGTGGTCAGTGTACTCGCATTAACTCCTGTTCTGTATCGTATGATTTCGATGACAATATGGGAAGCGTATGTCACGGTATGTTGTTGGGGATTTGGACACTCCGGTCCTTTCCCCGCAGGGTCACTCTACTTTATCAATTTCTATTTCAGACGATCAAGATTAGGGTGATGTATCTGTGATGTCTTCCAACAGTGTGCCTCTGTCGTCACAATTAATGAAGGGCTAGCGGAAAAGTGCTCATGTAAATACGCCAATTGCCTAAGAGGACCCTAGTAGGTTCGACGGCCTTTGACGTCCGCTAGCTCGCCCGGTGTAGCGTCCATTCACCGAATGGTTCGGCAGCCGGGTTCGTCCGTTGCAGTCTAGAAGGAATTTTGGGGTGATGCGAGCACTATAAACTAACCTAATGCACACCCAGTGACGGCGGATCAGAGGGAGAACGCAGGAAGCCTTTTAGTCCGGTTCATAGCTCGTTCCGGTCCATCCGGACGGCAAGCGAGAGAGGTCCCTCTCTCGTTCAACAACATCTGGCCCCAGATGTTGTGGTACAAAATGTGTCGTAAGCGGAGCATACGTCCGTCGCTCGGGACGCTCCGTTGTATAGGCAGTCCGCTGAGACTGCTAAGGCTTCCTCTTCTCGTCAGCGCACACGACCGCACCTTGGCTGCGTGACCGCCGATATATTACCAGCTTCGCCGATCAAGGATTCTTCGGCGACCAGGTCACACCATCCGGTAGCCAGGGACACGAGGCCTGCAGACTCCGGACGTTCGCATAGGAAGTGTGCGGGAGTCAACGTACACAGAGCTTTCAGCGGCAATGCATTGTAAGACCGCTACTGCACAGGCCTCGGGAACGGACGTGCTTTCCTTAATAGCACAGTTTATCGCAGCATCCCAGCATCAACTGAATCTGTCGCATATATTTTATCCGACGATGCTGGGTCGGGACGCTCCGCGGAAGCGGGTACGGACGTCCGAAAGTTTCATCCGGTCCGACGGGATACCGAAAGGGATTCGGAGGATTTCGAGCTTTCCCTTTCGGAACAACATATGCTGTTGTGTATGTCACCTGACTTGGTCTTCTACAGCTTCTTTCGTCGGACCAGAATGCTGCGATGCCGGATAAGAAACTGATAGCGTCGGTGGACTTAGAAATTTTTGGTTCGGTTCAGGGACATCGTCCCTCAGTTCCGACATAGTCCAATAATGTCATACAAACTTTTGAATTATTGAACGACGCTATATATATTATTATTTTATGCTTGCTAACCAAGCATTTCTGGTTTCTTGTTCGAAGAGTTATGGAGATGTCTTTCAAAAGTGTGCCTCTGTCGTCATAGTTAATGAAGAGTTAGCGGCAATAAGTGCTCATGGAATATGTCTATCGCCTACGGAGTGACATTCGCTAGCTCACCCGGTGTAGCGTACATTCATCGAATGGTTCGGCTGCCGGGTTCGTCCGTTGCGGTCTAGGAAGGAGATTTGGGTGATGCGAGCACTTTAATTACTTTAGTACTCACCCAGTGACGGCAGATTGAGGACAGATCGGAGGAAGCCTGTTAGTCCGGTTCCTGGCTTGTCCAGGTCCGTCCGGGCTGTGAGCGAGAGAGGTCCCTCTCTCGCCCAACAACATAGGGGACCGCATGTTGTGGTTCAGATATTTTACATTCGGAGCATATGTCCGTTGGTCGGGACGCTCCATTATATTGACAGTCCGAGAGACAGTCTTTAATGCTTCCTCATCCTCACAGCAGGGCACACGACCGCACATTGGCTACGTGACCTCGAGTATCCGATCAGTTTCGGCATTCAGTGATTCCACGGCGAATAGGTCGCGCCATCCGGTAGCCAAGGGACACGAGCCTATACACTCCGTTCGCTCGCATATTGGTAGTATGCACGGGGTAACGATCACGGAGCTTCCAGCGGCAATGCATCGTAATACCGCTTCTCCTCAGGCCTCAGTGACGGACGTGCTATCCGAGTTAGCACAGTTGTTTCGCAGCATCCCAGCAATTGACAGTTTCTCGGTCGAATCAGGAATTATCCGACGGCGCTGGGTCGGTGCGGTCCGCGGTTGCATCAGGTACGGACGACCGAACGCTTTATAGGGTCCGACAGGATGGCGAAAGGGATTCGAAAGATTTCGAGTTTTCCCTTTAGTAGTATCGGAAGATGCCTTTCATATCTTCTGGCATTATCTTCCAGTGATTATTATTTCGGACTTCATTGCTGCGATCTTGGATAAGAGACTTATAGCGTCATTGGACTCGGATTTTTCGATCGGTTCGGGGACATTGTCCCTGACTTACCGACGCAGTCCAATATTGTCATTACAACATGTGTTTTATTTTTCGACGCTATATATATATATATACAAGCCTGCTACTAAGCATGATAGTTTAGTTTCTTGTCCGCGTTGCTCATTTCTGCCATTTTATCATTTATACAAATAGGTTATTTTGGCAGAGCAGGGCATACCGAGAGTTCATATGCGTCTAGACGGTGTGATTAAAAACTGCATATATTCTTTTTCGCCGTTTATGTCTTTTCCAATTTCAATGTTGGGAACGACATTATGTATAGTAGACTTAACTTAGACGCTTTATTATACGTAATCCACCTTACTGAGGCGTTATCATTACGTCTTCAAGAAAAGATTTACGGGATATTATTCTCAATGTAATTTCTTTTGAGGGCAGTAGTTTGTTCACGTATAACTCCGCCCTTCAGTGGCTGATTGGAGTTAGTTAGACGTGACGCAGCCCTAGCTACATCCACTCGCGTGGATAGTAAGGTTAAGAACTCTCTCAGAGTCGCTTCGTTCTCGGAGGAGCTTCTCTTCGACGGCAACTTTTCGGCAATCCATGAATTGCTCGATTTACACGTTCTCTTGTCTATCTAGTGTTACAAGAGATTCAGACTGGGGCAAACATTCGGTGGTTGACTCAGAGAGTGCCGCCGCAGTTGCCGGACCCGAGTTTGGCTGTTATGACGGTTGCCAGTCAATCAGATTGGGATATAATACTGATCCCTACGGATTCGAAGTGCCAGGGTCTTTGGGTTCCGCAGTCTTTTAGCAATCAGTTTTCTTCCGCGGAATAATGTTTTTTAGGCTTGCTTTATGTCATTGCATGAACATTATTCAGAAACGCATGCCCAAATTCCTGTCCTTTAATTCGACAGTAGTGGCGTATCTCCGGAACCAGGGAGGCACTCTTTCGTTTCCGTTATTCAATTTAATGGAAAGAATCCGTCTGTTGGTTATAATACACCAAGTTCAGTTTTGGTCTGTCATATTCCGGGTCGTCTGATTGTTTTATCGGACTCCCGTTCTCTTATGGGTCGCTTGTTGCTGTCAGAATGGACTCTCAACAAACAAGTATTCAATCAGATTTGCTATCTATGGGAGCGCCCAATGATGATTTATTTATGACACAGCTTGCTAATCAATTGCAGACATATGTGTTGGCTTGTCCAGATCTCTGAGCTAATATTCTTAATGCTCTATTGATCTATAGGACGGAATGATAGGATACGCGTATCCTCCGGCGCTGTTGTTTTAGCAGGTATTGCTAAGATAAACAACCACTATACATTTCTGTTGATAGCATCTCTATCTTCACAGAGATCATGAGTAATTTTCTCTCTTGTCTACTGTGGGTCTTAACGTGAAATCTTCCTCTATGTGAGGATCTTTTTCACTGGGTAAATCGTGTCATCTTTATCACAACCTGCAAGGTCGCAACCTTCATGTATTCCGTTGTGTGGTCCGTATTGCATTGTAAGCACTGTACTGGACGAGCTTTGGACGCGATTTCTTACTATAGGAGATCCTCTTCTTCGCTATTCTATGCGGCTAAAGTGGAGGCTCTTCCGTCGTGGTGTAGGGATCATTATGTTCATATTGTTGATCCCTCCATACTACTCATTGCTATTTTTTAGTATACTTGTTTCACAAGATCTACTGCAGCCTGTTATTATTTAGGTTATAGGTTTATGTTACCTCATACCTATGCACTCTACGATAGTTTACAATTGAGTCTTTTGTCTCTTTATCTAAGTCAGTTAGTAACTTTTTGATAAATAGACTTAGAATCTTTAGATTAAATTCCTATACGGATTTTAACTTCGGTTCTTATTTAGCTAAGTAATCATTTGAGCCTCTGGAAACAGTAGTTTTCAAATTCTGACCTTTTAGACAGTAATTCTGTTGGTTTCTCTTTTACTGTAGAGTCAGTGAGTTTCATGCACTATCGATGGATGATCTTCACTTTCATAGTTTCGGAATCAATACTTCCGTTACTATTTAGGTTGGATTGTTGCATAAGAGTTAGGCTCCTATTATCCGGAACCTATTATTTTAAGGTCCTTCCGTCTTCGTATGGGCATAGGCCTTTACTCTTTCCGGGTACAGTTTATCTATTTATAAACAGATTTCTGTTTATTACTATGGGCGTAAGCTTCTTCTGTCTTTGATGTCTAGTAGAAGGACGTTAAGATCCATTTTATTGTTAATGGATTCTATTAACTATCGGTACTGCTTATAGTATATCATTGACTTTGCAGTTGTGCTTAAGATTTCGGCTCATGAAGTAAGAGTTCTTCTACTTCTTGGGCTTACATTAATAGTGTCGCTATTATAGATTTTTGAAGGCCGCTCATTGCGCTCAGCCATCCACATTCATGAATTTTATCTCAGAAATATCGAGTCCATTTCTGGAGGCCTCTATTGTTAGGTCTATTATCTACTGCTCAGAATGTCATTCACTTAACAGTTGCTACTATAGCTAGGTAGGCTGTCTGTTTCGGCAGTGTCTCCGTTCGGCTGCCCTCTTCGCTCTGGGCTATTTGACCCAGGGCAAGAAAAAGGGGGGGAGGGGGGAGGGTGTTCCCTTGGGTCACCTGTTTTACTATGAAAACAAGGGGATACCTCCTCCGGAGTTAGTAATTCTGAGCTGTTATTGGGATGGTTGTTTAGTGAGAAGTTTAGGTTTTTAAAATTCATTCAAGTCTTAGTTTTTAAAGTATAGCTTTTGAATATTGCATATGTCAACGGACATGATTATGCAATCCTCAGACACTTTTAAGGAGTATAAGAGTCTCTATTCTCTAGACTTACTTTATTTATTGGCTTACTTTAAAAATTATTAGTATAAGGATTATATTGGATATTAATAGAGTACATGGATGTATGAAGCTCAATTTTGGAAGGTGTTGTATCTTTCTAATTTATCATAAATAAGAAAGATACATGTAAGGCCTATTACTTCTTTTTCCCTACAGGGGATGACTCTATTTTATTTTATTGAGCGTATTCCATTTTGCTCTATGTCCTTGGCCCTCCAGCCTTTTTACTATTCAGCTATGTCTGGGTCATTGGTACAGTATAAAAATGTTAAAAAATTTATAGTAATTTATATATTTTTTATACTTACCAATGACCCAGACGGGGATGGCCCTCCCAGGAGTTGGGAACTCTTGCCTCCCCGCTGAGTACATAGTGCTTACCAGGCACTGGTTATTAGAATGATTAATGGCGCCAATTTCGGAACGTCCTTGACACTGCGCATGCGCAGTAGGGGCGAAGTGTGGAGGGCCTTTCAGGACATGTTTTCTTTAGTTTTAGATGCAAATTTTGGGGATTGGGGGGCAAAATTTGTGTTTGGCCCTATATTTTAAGAGTTAGCACCAGCTATGTCTGGGTCATTGGTAAGTATAAAAAATATATAAATTACTATAAATTTTTTAACTTTTGATCTGCGACAATTTTAACCAGGTTATCTCCCTTTGACTTAGATTTATTATGTCTTTCCGTTCGAACAAATTCTTGTGTGCGCAACTCCTCCTACATTAATGAACCGATTTTGATGAAACCTTTCAAACATCATCTCTACTAAGTGAACATGTGCATATTCCAAACTTTTTGATCTGCGACAATTTTAACCAGGTTATCTCTCTTGAACTTTGATTTAATATGGGTTTCTGCATGAAATTCTTGTGTGCGCAACTCCTCCTACATTTATCAATCAATTTGGACGAAAGTTTACAGACATCATCACTACTAAGTGAACATGCGCATATTCCAAAATTTTTTTTTGAGCTGTGGCAATTTTAACTAGGTTATCTCCCTTTAACTTAGATTTGTTATGGGTTTCTACATGAAATTCTTGTGCATGCAACTCCTCCTACATTTATCAATCAATTTTGACGAAACCTTTCAAACATTATCACAACTAAGTGAACATACGCATATTTTTATACTTACCAATGACCCACACTTAGCTGGTGCTAACTCTAACAAAACCAGGGCCAAACACAAATTTTGCCCCCCAATCCCCAAAATTTGCATCCAAAACAAAAAGAAATCATGTCCTAAAGGACCTCCATACTACGCCTCTACTGCGCATGCGCAGTGACGCAGACGTCCCGAAATTGGCGCCAATTATCATTCTCTGTTTGGCCCTTCATCAGTCAACATCTCACTGATCTTTGTGCTTGTAAATCTCAGTTTAAAGGATGCCAGACACGTAATTTTTGGAGAAAATGTGATTCTAAGGAGGATAGAAGGAGGAGAGGAAAAAGAAGTGACAAAAAATAATCAGGGCTGTACTTAAAATTTTTTGATGAAATTATGTTAAGTTGCCTATTTTCGAGGCATGGGCCTCTTGTTGTCATTCTTGCTAATTGTTGCACTGCTTATTCAGTGTTTCCTCTCCCCTAGCCTTCTAAAGCCCCCCCCCCCCCCCCTTGCAATTCTCCCATGCTTTTGGCATATTTTTGAGAAATTTCATTTCTAAAATTTCCTGGAAGAGTTGCTTGGTTACAGAATGTTTTCTGTTATTTTCCCCATAGTTACGTTTTCACCCATGGGTGTATAACGTTTGTGTTCTGCATCTTCCATCTGATGTTCTACAGATTCTCCCCTGGGAGTCTCTGTTTTGCATCAGATAGAGTGTAATTGATGACTGATTCCGGGCCAGTTTTTTCAGTGCCTGGAGTCATGTTTTCTGGTGTTTTTACACTGTTTGTTTTCATTGGCAACAGCCTTTTTTGAGGGGGGCTGTTTGCCTTTGCTGTAGTTTATCTCACTATAAGATACATTTGTATTATCCGAAAGTGTCTCATTAATTATTTAATATAAATTTAAAATTTTTGACCACACTTTGCCATCGGATCCATCGGGGCTCAACGTTACTTTTCAGCAACTTGGGCTTCGCTGAAAAAATATTTTTTCAAAATTATTTTGTTTTGCAATTGTTTTTTCATTTATTAATGGATCATGTTATTATGTATCTTTGTGTCAGGGGTTTTTGCGAGTAACTAGGACTTATTGTTGTTCTTTCACAATGAAGGGACGTTGTTCAAATTGTAATAGGAAGAAATCTTCCTCTGACTTTCATGATCATTGTATTAATTGTAGTCAGTGTTCTCGCATTAATCCCTGTCCTATATGTGAACATTGGGATGAGAAACATTGGAAACGTGTGTCACGATATGTTGTTTCTGGAGAAAGAGCGATGCCGGCTCTTTCTCCGCAAGGTCACTCTACTCTCTCAGTTTCTATTTCAGAGGAACCAGAACAGGGTGATGTTTCCATGTTATCTTCTTCAAGTGTGCGTCCGTCGTCACAAATGAATTCAGAGCTAGCGGCAAAAGTGCTCATGGAGATTAGACAAATGTCGTCCGCTAGCTCGCCCGGTGTAGCGTCCATTCATCGAATGGTTCGGCAGCCGGGTTCGTCCGATGCGGTCCAAGAGGAAATTTTGGGTGATGCGAGCACTATAAACATAATAGATGCACACCCAGTGACGGCGGATAGTAAGCGAGAACGGAGGAAGCCTTTGAGTCCGGTTCCTAGCTCGTCCAGGTCCAGCCGGGCCGCGAGCGAGAGAGGCCCCTCTCTCGTACAACAACATCTGGGACCAGATGTTGTGGTACAAAATGTGTCTTTAGCGGAGCATACGTCCGTCGCTCGGGACGCTCCGTTGTATAAGCAGTCCGCAGAGACTGTTAAGGCTTCCTCCTCTCGTCAGCGCACACGACCGCACCTTGGCTGCGTGACCGCCGATATATTACCAGCTTCGCCGATCAAGGATTCTTCGGCGACCAGGTCACACCATCTGGCAGCCAGGGATTCGAGACCGATGGACTCCGGACGTTCGCATAGGAAAAGTATGCGGGAGCCATCTGATGCGGAGCTGCCCTCGGCGAAGCAGCGAAAGACTGCGCCTCCGCAGGTCTCGACGCCGGACATTCTTGTGCAGATAGCACAGCTTATCGCAGCATCCCAGCAGCCAACAGAAACGGTGTCGGATCGAGAATTATCCGACGGCGCTGGGTCGGTACGCTCCACCGAAGCATCGGGGGCGGATGACCGGGAACATCATGAGATCCGACCGGATGGTGAAAGGGATACGGATGACTTGGAGCTATCCCTTTCGGAACAACATAAAGCTGCCGTGGACTTCATCCGGCACTTTCTCCCTCAAGTTGTTCCGTCGGGCCAGACTGCTGCGTTTCCGGACAAGAGAATTATAGCGTCATTGGACTCTGAATTTTTTGAGCGGTTCAGGGACATCGCTCCCGAGTTTCCATCGCAGTCCAATAATGTTGCAAGAACATTTGAATTATTGAACGACGCTATATTTAAACTTGCTTCCAGGGCGGGGAAAGCAGGTTTCTTGTCCGCTAATACTCTCAACCTGCCTTTCATTAATGCAAGGAATAAATTCGATACGGCAGGACAGGGTATACCGAGAGTTCCTCTGCGTATGGATGACGAGGCGGAAGACTTAGAACTATCATTACTGTCGTCAGCTTCTATTCCAACCGCGGTGTTGGAAACAGCTATTGCGTCTAACAGAGCCAATTTAGATGCCTTATCTTACGCAGATCACCTTACTAAGGCGTTATCACTGCACCTTCAGGGGAAAGAGTTTCAGGATATACAATCCTCTTTAAGACTTCTTTCAAGGGCAGTAGCTTATTCCACGTGTAACTCCGCCCTTTCAGTGGCAAATCTGGAGTTGGTTAGACGTGATGCAGCCCTAGCTACATCCACACTAGTGGATTCTAAGGTGAAGAACTCTCTTAGAGTCGCTTCGGTCTCAGGAGAACTTCTCTTTGACGGCAAGCTTTCCGCTATTTATGATAAAATTACAAAGAAAGCTAAGGATTCTCTGTTGTTCAAATCTGCTCCTAAGAAGTCGGATACAGCAGACACGAATAAGACAGGCACTTCTGGGTCTAATGCGCCCAAGAGAGGTTCCTATAGAGGTTCCGGTGCGTCCTCTTGGTCTTATTCGAGAGACCGTCAGGATAGCGACTCTCGTTCGGGACGTCCTTCAGGCCGGGACAATCGGTCGGACGCCCCGAGGTCGACGGGGCGAGGTGCGGGTCGTGGAAGACGTGGTTTCTCCTACCGCAGGCCTCGCAGGTCCAGGAGGTGATGGCTTAAACCTCTATCGCGTTCCGGTTGGCGGAAGGTTGTCGAGCTTTTCACAAGAATGGGCGTCGATTACGGACGACCCTTCGGTGAGAGGAGTGACTTCGGAGGGTCTAAAGATATCCTTCAAACGAAAGCCTCCATTAACTCGAAGTCCAGAGTGGACTCATCTTCCGTCAAATCCGCAGAAAAGAGACGCTCTGTCATCAGAGGTGCAGTCTCTTTTAATGAAGAACGTGGTAGAGGTCGTAGAAAACCAGGAATCTCCGGGATTCTACAGCCATCTGTTTCTGGTTCCGAAACCAGACGGCTCGTTCCGTCCAGTCATAGATTTGAGCTGGATAAACAAGCTGATCGTCGCTCCGAAGTTTTATATGGAGACGATTCGATCGGTCAGAGCGAGTATTCGGGTGAACGATTATGCAACGAGCATAGATCTCAAAGATGCGTACTTTCACGTCATGGTACATCTGACATTCCGAAAGTATCTACGCTTCGCAGTCCTAGGAGTGGTGTATCAATTCCGGGCGATGTGCTTCGGATTGAATCTAGCACCCTGGGCTTTCACTCGGGTAATGAACTCGGTAATGATCTACTTCCGAGCTCATTCGTCTACGGTAACGTCGGGGTACCTGGACGACATTCTTCAGAGGTACAGCAACGAGTTAACGCTTCAGAACGATGTTCAGAATCTTCTTCTATTGCTCCGACGTCTCGGTTTTATAGTAAACGAGGAGAAGTCGGATCTGGTGCCGTCCAAGTCATTCACTCATCTGGGAATGAGCTTCGAGACGCACAACAATCTCGTTCGTCTGCCGTTAACCAGAGCGAAATTAGTCAGTTGTTACGCTCGCTATTGTCTGCACGCAGACAAAGTCACGGCGAGAGAATTTATGAGACTGATAGGTCTGTGCGGAGCCGCCGCGGATCTCATTCCGATGGGGCGGTTACGCACACGTCCTCTTCAAATTTTCCTGACTCAGAATTGGAGTGTGAAAATTCATTCGTTCGATGTAGACGTTCTCTTGTCAGATCAAGTGAAACAAGAGATTCAGACTTGGGCAAACATTCAGTGGTTAACTCAAGGAGTTCCGCTGCAGTTGCCGGATCCGAGTTTTACCGTTATGACGGATGCCAGTCAAACAGGTTGGGGTGCATCATTAATCCCAACGGATTCGAGATGCCAGGGTCTTTGGGATCTGCAATTCCTGTGCAAGCACATAAACATCAAGGAAATGATGTCAATTTGGCTTGCGTTACGTCACTGGATGGACATTATTCACGATGCTCATGTCCAAATCCTATCCGACAATACAACAGTAGTGGCGTATATACGGAATCAGGGAGGCACTCATTCAGTTCCGTTGTTCAATCTAACGGAAAGAATCCTTCTGTTTGCGTTAGAACATCACGTTCTTCTTTCGGTCCGTCACATACCGGGTCGTCTGAATGTGCTAGCAGACTCCCTTTCATGAAAGGGTCGCTTGTTGCCGTCGGAGTGGACTCTCAACAAACAAGTATTCAATCAGATTTGCTACCAATGGGAACGGCCAATGATAGACTTATTTGCGACACATCTCAACAATCAGTTGCAGACGTATGTGTCTCCGTGTCCGGATCCAAGAGCATTTGCAGTAGACGCTCTGTCGATCCCTTGGGACGGAATGATAGGATATGCGTATCCTCCAGCGCCGTTAATTCAACAAGTATTGCTAAAGATAAAACAATCTCAATGCAAGATTCTGTTGGTAGCATCTCTGTCGCCACAGAGACCGTGGATAAATCTACTCAGGTGTCTGTTGTGGGACCTACCGCGGAAGCTTCCTCCACGGGAGGATCTTCTTTCGCAGGGGAAATCGCGCCAACTCCATCACAACCCGCAAGGTCTCAACCTTCACGTTTTTCCATTGTGCGGTCCTTCTTGCATGGCAAGCACTTTACAGGACGAGCAGTGGACGCGATTTCTAACTGTAGGAGGACCTCCTCTTCACTAAACTATGCGGCTAAGTGGAAGGTTTTTCGTCGTTGGTGTAGGGATCATTCTGTAGATATATTCGATCCCTCTATACCAGACATTGCAAACTTTCTAGTATACTTGTTTGACGAAATCAAACTGCAGCCTGTTACTATAAAGGGTTATAGATCTATGTTATCTGATACCTATGCACATCATGATAGTTTACAAATTGGATCTAATGTCTCTTTATCGAAGTTGGTTAGAAACTTTTCGATAAATAGACCCAGAACTCTTAGATTAATTCCTAAGTGGAATTTAGCTTGGGTTCTTCTTAAATTGAAGGAAAAGCCATTTGAACCTCTTGGGACAGTAGATTTCAAATTCTTATCTTATAAGACAGCTTTTCTCTTAGCTTTCTCTTCTGCTAGAAGAGTCAGTGAGCTTCATGCACTATCGGTGGATGATTCTCATTATCGTAGTGTTGGGAACACTATCACCTTCACTACTAATGTGGGTTTTTTAGCTAAGAATCAGGCTCCTAATAAATATCCGGAACCTATTGTTATTAAGGCTCTTCCGTCTTCAGACGGGCGTAGGCCTTTACTCTGTCCTGTTAGAGCATTACGTATCTATAAACAGAGATCTCAGTTTATCAGAAAGGGACGAAAACGTTTCTTTCTGTCTTTGATGCCTAATAGAAAGGATATTTCAGTCCATTCTATTGCTAGATGGATTCAGTTAACTATCCGTACTGCTTATGAAGATTTATCTTCTTCTCAGCAGTCTGTGCTTAAGATTTCTGCTCATGAAGTAAGAGCTCTTTCTACTTCCTGGGCTTATGCTAATAGTGTTGCTATTACAGATTTAATGAAGGCTGCTTATTGGTCTCAGCCATCCACATTTACGAATTTTTATCTCAGAAATATTGAGTCCATTTCTGGAGACCTGCATTGTTTAGGTCTGTTATCTGTTGCTCAGAATGTCGTCCACTAAACAGTTGCAACTATAGTTATGCAGGCTTTCTGTTCCGGCAGTGACTCCGTCCGGCTGCCCTCTTCGCTCTGGGCTATTTGACCCAGGGCAAGGGGAAGGGGGGGGGGGGGGCGGGTGTTCCCTTAGGTCACCTGCTTTATAGTGAAAAGCAAGGGAATGCCTCCTCCAAGTCAGTATTTCTGAGTCGCTTCCGGGATGGTTTTAAAGTGTAATATTAATGTTTAAATTCATTCATGTCTTATTTTTAAAGTGTAGCTCGGTGTGAAGCATTTGTATATGTCAAGTGTCAAACGGGCTTTAATATACAATACTCGGACACTTTTAAATGACTATAAAGAGTCTCAATTCTCTGGACTACTTTATTTATTGGCTTGCTTTAAAAATAATTAGTATAAGGGTTATACTGGATGTTAATAGAGAACATGAATGTTATTGTGCTCAATTATTAAGGGTAGTTTATCTTTCTAATTTAATATTAAATAAGAAAGATACATGTAAAGCCTAATACTCCTTTTCTCCTTAAGGGGTTACCTCTTTACTATATAGTTGAGCTTATTGGATTTTCCTCTATGTCCTAGGCCCTCCAGCCTGTTTACTATTCAGCTAAGTCTGGGTCATTGGTACAGTATAAAAATGTTTAAAAATTTATAGTAATTTATATATTTTTTATACTTACCAATGACCCAGACGGGGATGGCCCTCCCTGGAGTTGGGAACTCTTGCCTCCCCGCTGAGTACATAGCGCTGACCAGGCACTGCCAGTAAGAATGATAATTGGCGCCAATTTCGGGACGTCTGCGTCACTGCGCATGCGCAGTAGAGGCGTAGTATGGAGGTCCTTTAGGACATGATTTCTTTTTGTTTTGGATGCAAATTTGGGGGATTGGGGGGCAAAATTTGTGTTTGGCCCTGGTTTTGTTAGAGTTAGCACCAGCTAAGTCTGGGTCATTGGTAAGTATAAAAAATATATAAATTACTATAAATTTTTTAACATTCCCAAATTTTTGATCTGCGACAATTTTAACCAGGTTATCTCCCTTTAACTTGGATTTATTATGGGTTTTCAAATGGGATTCTTGTGTGTGCAACTCCTTCTACATTAATGAACCGATTTTGAATACATGTTGCACATTGTAAATGTGTTTTTCCAAATGTAAACCATATATGTGTGGGCTCTTTAAGTATTCTGTGCTGTTCTGTGGAAGGCCACATGCAAATACAAATTTCAACAACAAAAAATGATCTTTATGTATACATTTCCTTATGGCCTTCGCCTACATGATCAGAAGTGCATTCCTCTAAAAACCCAAAGCGGGGGTATTAATCACCTTCAGTGATAGTTCTAGTTTTATTCTGCAATTATTCTCTGTAGTGATCACAGAGGACACTCAAACACAAAAGAAGGAAAATACATTAGCCCCCCCTCAGATCTGTGTGTTGGATCAGTACCCCCACTGTGCAAATTAGTGCATCTAATTTGTAGGTAAACAAGTTTAAACAAATGGAAATGTGAATAGAGGTAACCTGTATAATTAACCTCTACTGTTGACCACCCAACGAATCGCTGTATCCAAAGAACATTAGCTTGACAAAATAAGTGTTCAACCCAATGCGTATACAAAAGGAAAGTGACTGCACAGCACAAGGATTGTGCTAGAACAGACTAACCAATTCACATCACTTATCGCGTGACCTCCTATCACTGCTGTCAGATATCCACAACCCTTTTTAACCGCACTGTCAAGACAGACATTTCTGTCTTCACACTGTGCTGACAGAAATTTCATTTGTCCACTGACCAAAACAAGGATTGTAAGATAAGATTAAAATCACAGACCAGAAATCGTGGAGTTTGGGTACACGCCTACCCCAGGATTTGGAAAAGTTGAATCGTATTAAATCAAATCCTTGCGATGATATTGAATCAAATTAAATTTCAAAACTTTGCAGGCCCTTAGTTCTATCATCAGGGTTCCCGCACCTCCTTGAATTCCCTGATAGTCCTTGAATCTCAAAACACCCTCCTCCCAAGGACCTGGAAACTCCTTGAATATTGAAGGCCATCCTGGAAACTCCTGGAAATGGAGTCGGCTATGCATGGACAGTGTACTATTTCAAAATACTGTACATCTGATGTCCATTCTTTTACCTTTTTACCTAGTAGCAGACGACACTTGAGAAAAAATTACTGTGCATTTGAACATTTTCATTTTTTCCAAAACATAGGTTGTGACCTCTCATTGGAATGAGCGTGATACGCTCGTTCCAATGAGAGTCATAACCTATGTTTCAAAAGCAAAAAATGAAAATATAAAAAGATTGAACAGCGGTGATTTTCATGAAAAGCGCTGGCCTTTTTTTAGCCCGACTGTTTACAGTAATTAGCCCGACTGTTTACAGTAAGAGGTATAGTATAATGACTTTTGTCCATCTGTCTGTCTGTCCATCTGTTAACATTTAGAGTTTTTGCTTAAAGTTTGTGGTTAAGTTATTTACTGAAGGTTCAAGTGGGGTTTTTTTTGTTTTGTTTTTTTGTTTTTTTTCTCTCATTTCCTGTTTAGTTGACATTTGGAGTTTTGGTTAAAGTTTGTGGTTAAAGTTTTTTATTCAACCTTCAAGTGCAGGCTAAACCCAGTAGTTCTCTTGTCTGATCGTCACGAAATTTCATATGCAGGTTTTAGGTCATGTCTTCATGAGAACATCCCCTTTTGGTCGTGATCGGTCAACTGGTATGGCTGCCTAAGCCCAAAACCCGAAAACCATTAGCACAGTCTACAGGTCGTATTTATGAAGTGATTTCATTGTAACTTCATAGAATGCCTCTGTATAATGCCTAGATGAGAACGTCCCTGTTTGGGCATAATCTGTCAACTGTGATGGCTGCCCAAGCCCGAAACCCAAAAACTTTTAGCACAGTCTGCAGGTCATGTTTAATATGGATGCATTTCGTTGTAACTTGATACGATGACTCCGTATGATGTCTACATGAGAATTTCCCCATTTGGGCGTGATCTATCAACCGTCACAACTGCCTGCGCCCGAAAACCTTTAGCACAGTCTACAGGTCATATTTATGGAGGGATTTCATTGTAACTTGATGGGTTGACTTCATATAATGTCAACATGAGAAAGTCCCCTTTTGGACGTGATTGGGCAACTTTGACGGCTACAGGTGCCCGAAACCCGAAAACCTTCAGCACAGTCTACAGTCATATTTATGAAGGGATTTCATTGTAACTTCGTAGGATCAATCCACATGATGCCCAGATGAGAATGTCCCCTTTTGGTTGCAATCATTCAACCATGATGGCTGCCCGAGCCCGAAGCCCGAAAACCTTTGGCACAGTCTACACGTCATATTTATGGAGGGATTTCATTGTAACTTGATAGGTTGACTTCATATCATGTCTACATGAGAACATCCTCTTTTGGGCAACTGTGACGGCAACAGGGGCCCAAAGCCCGAATACCTTTAGCACAGTCTACAGGTCATATTTATGGCGGGATTTCATTGTAACGTGATAGGTTGACTTCATATAATGTCTAGATGAGAACGTCCCCTTTTGGGCAACTGTGACGGCAACAGAGGCCTGAAGCCCGAAAACCTTTAGAATATTCCACAGGCCATAATTATGAAGGGATTTCATTGTAGCTTGGTAGGGTGACTCCAAGTTTGTGGTTAAAAACCCAAACAAACACCACCACCCCCTACCCCCACCCCCACCCCCAATTAGGCTTTTTTTTTCTTCTTTTCTCCAATATGCATTTTGAACTATTTACATTCACTACATGCGGAACCTTTTTTTAAATTTACGTACCCCCCCCCCCCCCCCCCCCCCCCACACACACCCCCCTCTGCTGGGGACCAATTAGGAACTTTTTTTTCCTTTCATCAAAATTGTTTTACAGTTTTGGTTAAAAACCCAGACAAGCACCACCGCCCCCCCCCCCCCCCCACACCCACCCCCCTCCCCCCAATTAGGCATTTTATTTTTTTTTATTTCCTCCAGTATGCATTTTGAACTATTTACAGTCACTACATGCAGAAGCTTTTTTTTCCTTTTGTCAAAAATGCTTTTTTTGTTAAAGTTTGTGGTTAAAAATCCAGACAGAAATTATCCCCCCCCCCCCCCCCCTAATTAGGCATTTTTTTTTCTTTCCTCGATTATGCATTTTGAACTATTTACAGTCATTACATGCGGAACCTTTTTTTAAACTCACGTAAACCCCATCCCAACCCCCCACCCACCCCCACCCCACCCCACCCACCGAGGGCAATTGGGCACATTTTTTTTTTTTTCATCAAAAATGCAGTTTTACAGTTTTGGTTAAAGTTTGTGGTTAAAAACCCAGACAAACACCACCCCCCCCCCCCCATCCCCACCCCCATGGTGCAAGTTAGGTATTTTTTTTCTCTGCTCAAAATGCATTCTGAAGGATTTAGACTGACCACATGTGGAAAAAAATGGACTCCCCTAACACACCCCCCACTCTCCCTCACCCCACCCCACCTCCTCCTCACCCAGGGCCATTCATGCAATATTTTTTCTTTGGTACAAAATGCATTTTTAGCCTGACAATGGTCAGGGCTATAGTCATGACTTTCGTCCGTCCATCTGTCTGCAAACAATTGGTTTCCAACTGATTACTCCAGTTTGGATTATTTTATTTGTTTTCAACCAAAGTTGATATGTGTATTTTCCAGCCAGTAATACAGGCCAGGTTTCAATATAGGTTCCACAACCTCCCCCCCCCCCCTAATCCCCCCCCCCCCCCCCCACACACACACACACGCACACACACACACAAACATGTCACTTAGGCAATTATTCCCAAAATGCATTTTGAAGGATTGGGAGTTATTACATGCAAAAAAGAAAATTGACTCATATAGCCCAACATTGCTTTATGTACTGTATCTTTAATCCTTTACCTAACACAAGTTGGAGCCAACAGTACAAATTATTTTTCTGAAACATCAGATTTTTTCATTTTTTATTTACTTCTAACCATGGCTAATTACTCCTTATTGGAACAAGCTCATCAAGTTTGTTCCATTAATATTAAGGTCATGAGGTATGTTTTGAAGGAAAGAAATGAAAAAATAAAATTTGAATAGCAAATTTTGTATATCACGAGTACAGATATGGCAGATTCGTTAGGTAAACTGTTAACAAAAAATGGCTCCGACTATTTTGCATCTAAGCATTGCCTTTACTGGGACAGTCGGGCTGCATGCGTGACATCACTCTAGTTTTCATTAGCTTAGGTAAAGGGTTGAGTTATATTTTCTGTCTCTTGGATGCAAGTGGAAAGTGTTTCCTGGGAAATCCTTGAATTTTGTCTGTTTTTCTCCTTGAAATTCCTTGAAAAAAAAGCACTAAAAACCTCCTTGAAACTCCTGGAATTTGCTTAGAGGTATCGGTCACGGCGAAATCGATTAGTATTTTTCGTTGTCGAATAATCGGTAAATTGTATCCCGTTTAAGACGTTTAATAATTAAAAGAAAATTTGATGAAAAAACTATTGTTTCTAAAGGTAAAGAGTTAAGAACATCGATGTTAAACCCCAAGACGCTGTTGGAAGCAATAGTCTTCCAGGTACATTTATCAAAGCTTTGATGTTCTGAACTTTTGAACTGTGAGTGTAATAATCAAGACTGCCGACCGGTCTTGATTATTACACTGACAGTTCAAAAGTTCAGAACATTAAAGCTTTGAATGCACCTAAAAAGGATCGTCTTTGTTGTTTCTTTGAGGTAGGTCAACTGACTTGAACTTCATTTTTATTGACTTCAAAGAGAGGGAGAGGAGGGGGGGGGGGGGGGTCATTTAGGTAAGATTAATCGTGGATTATTTGCGACGATTAATCAATTCCTAAATTAAAAAATCGTGACAGCCCTAGCGAGAATTATCTGGAACTTTTCATTTCTTTTCAGATGAAATTTGAATCACTTCAAGAAAAAAGATCAGTGGAAAAATTGCCATCCTTGAATAATGCTATTGGGACAGACAATTTTCAAATGTCTTCGATTCCTTCTTTAAACACAGTGCTTCCATACAGCATGCAACACACTTCCCCAATTTCCAGCATGAACTGTACTATGTCCGAAAGCATCAAAACTACCACTGTTCATACTGTTTTGCCAAATCATTTAAATCAACAACCTTCCCAGGGCCCTCGTTTATCTCAGCCCAAACCTCTTCTTCCATTTGGCTTACAGACAACAGGTGGTGCAAACATCGTTCCCGAACCCTTATCCACACCTCCAATATCCCTTAATTTAAATGTACCCCCACCTGCAATATCTCTTAATGTAAATGTACCCCCACCTGCAATACCTCCGACTGTAAGTGTACCTCGTTCCAGTTCATCAGGTGGTGGGCTTAGTATGGCTGGAACTTCACCACGCATGCCATTATCAGCTCTCTCCAAGTTTTCACCACACAGTAAAACCAGTTTTGGAAGAATTCTCGATGTTGTTCAAGAACGATTTCCAAATTTTTCAAGGTAAGTCCTCATGTTCTGGTTATATAATTCAATTGAAATGGGGTGGGGGGGGGGGGGGGGCTTGGCTTTCCCACTCCTCTAAAATTTTCTTTGCCTTCCCTATCAACTCGAAACATTGGCCCAATGCAACTTTCAAAAAGCATAGAGCTCTAAAATGCTCTCCAGTATAGGAGCTACAAATTCTACAAATGCCTCAGATTTAGAGCACGAAATTTTTCAAAAATTTCTTCAGGGTGGGGCAGCTAGTCCTAACAAGGCCTTCAAGTCATTATCCCTTCCAGTCAATGCCCCTCCTCCCACTTCCCTGAAGTAGGAGGAGAGGGCAATGACCGAAGGGTTCTAGCTAGTTAAGCCTAAGGGAGGCCCCCAACAATGCACACAACTTTTCTTTCAAACATCATATTTGCAAAAATTTCTGGGGGGGGGGGGGGGGGGGGGGCTAGTCCAAACTAGCCCCTCCCCCAGTCATTACGCTTTCTAGACATTGACTATGCACCTGGTGCAAATTTGACCTGTTATATGGATTATAGATAAAACTCCTGTTTATTGAATAAAAAACCATTTAATCTATCACAGAATTACTCTGACAACTACTAAATTCTTCAGGTTTATAGACCTTTTTGGCCACAATACATCCAGTGTATGTTTATAATTTATGGTATCTTGTTTGACAGAGCTCAATGAGCTTGATAAGGACCCCAGTTCCTATTAATTGTTAAGCCCACAACCTCCAGAGGAGGTTTCAGTGGGCATATTGGTGAGGAATCTATCCATACTTTTGTACAAATGTTTTGCATTTTAACTGAAGCATTGGTTGTTAGATTTGAATATCATTTGGTATTGTGATAGGCAAATCAGGGTAAAAGGTTGTCCACATATTGCAGATTTTTTCCACAAATGTTTGCTGGAGTTGAGGCCCTTGTTCCATTTGGAAAACTGTCCATATGAATGTTTTGCATTATAACTCAAGAATCGATTGGTGGATTTTGATGTCCTTTGATATGGTGAGTGACGAGGAGGGTGAAAGGATGTCCATGTATTGTAAATTACATTCGTGCATACCCAAGTTATGTCCACAGTTGGACTTAGAAAACGGTCTGCACAATGCATCAGTTGTCATGGGAACAATCTTCAGGGACTGATAACACAACATAAGTACAAGATAAAGCAGAAATTTTCTTCTGGCTCTCTTCCAATTTTTTTTTCACTGGTACTTCACACATGCAGGAAGTTGTACATCTGGGGCAAGCCTGAAAATAAGCAGACTGTCATCTTTCAAATAGTGTTTTTATTTTGCTGTTGTGTGACCTTTGGCCTTGCGACCACCACATCCAAAATTAATAGAGTTCTTCATTGTCCATGTTTGATTACTATCTGCAAGTTTGCCGTAGCTGTTAAAAGTGAAGCTAAAGTTATTGCCCGGAAATCAAAAGTGAGAATACAGTGACCTTGATCTTTGTCGACAATTCTGAAAACAGCTAGGGTTAGTTTAGTTTATTTTAAACACATTTTATTTGCCACTAATTACAGCAAAAGGATTGGAGAACAAGCCAGAAAATAAGCAGACTGTCATCTGCAGAATGAGGTCCCGAGAGGGTGAATTTGGTGATGCTACCCTGCACAGCAGGGTAGCATCACAAAATTTACCCTCTGTGAACTTCAGTCTGAATCAAAGTCTCAAGACAAAACAGAAAGATGTATGTGGAGATAAATTGGCCCACTGTTTGGGATAGCATCAGGAAATTTACCCTTTAGGGACCTTGATTTGCAAATGACAGGTTGCTTATATTCAGTCTTGATCTGGGGGCCATTCCTGTATATTTGGCTCCCTGTGAGGTCCCAACTTTTAACATAGTGCAATATACGGGCTAGTCCTTCAAAAATCTTCTTCAAACTCATGAGTCAGATTCTTTCGTTACATAGTACAGTGGAACCCTGTTAATTGAATAGCCACTCTGCCAATTAAAATTATTCAGTCAACAGGTGTATTCATTTAACAGGGATTGTGTCACTTTCCTGTATTCTGGAATTTCATACAGTCAGTATTGCAAATAAATTTTTTCGATGATACTGAAACACAACTGATTTGGCATATCTTCAAGGCCCACAGATTACACCATCCTAAAGGCCTTAAAATGTCATTTCTATTCAAGCCTTGAAATAAGCAATCTGTCATTTGCAGAATGAGGTCCCCAGAGGATTAAATTTGCTGATAGTCTGATACTATCCCAAACAATCAGGGATGGACCAGACACGATTTGATACTTGTTACAGGTATGGGCACCCAAAGATTCTGGAGCCCGTTTCCGCAAATTCCTACAGGAAAATATTGTTCAACTTTGAAATCTACCGGTTTGAAGCAATTATTTTTATACTGTACCAATGACCCAGACTTAGCTGGTGCTAACTCTAACAAAACCAGGGCCAAACACAAATTTTGCCCCCCAATCCCCAAATTTTGCATCCAAAACAAAAAGAAACCATGTCCTAAAGGACCTCCATACTACGCCTCTACTGCGCATGCGCAGTGACGCAGACGTCCCGAAATTGGCGCCAATTATCATTTTCTCTGTTTGGCCCTTCATCAGTCAACATCTCACTGATCTTTGTGCTTGTAAATCTCAGTTTAAAGGATGCCAGACACGTAATTTTTGGAGAAAATGTGATTCTAAGGAGGATAGAAGGAGGAGAGGAAAAAGAAGTGACAAAAAATAATCAGGGCTGTACTTGAAATTTTTTGATGAAATTATGTTAAGTTGCCTATTTTCGAGGCATGGGCCTCTTGTTGTCATTCTTGCTAATTGTTGCACTGCTTATTCAGTGTTTCCTCTCCCCTAGCCTTCTAAAGTCCCCCCTTGCAATTCTCCCATGCTTTTGGCATATTTTTGAGAAAGTTCATTTCTAAAATTTCCCTGGGAGAGTTGCTTGGATACAGATTGTTTTCTGTTATTTTCCCCATAGTTACGTTTTCACCCAGGGGTGTATAACGTTTGTGTTCTGCATCTTCCATCTGATGTTCTACAGATTCTCCCCTGGGAGTCTCTGTTTTGCATCAGATAGAGTGTAATTGATGACTGATTCCGGGCCAGTTTTTTCAGTGCCTGGAGTCATGTTTTCTAGTGTGTTTACACTGTTTGTTTTCATTGGCAACAGCCTTTTTTGAGGGGGGCTGTTTGCCTTTGCTGTAGTTTATCTCACTATAAGATACATTTATATTATCCGTAAGTGTCTCATTAATTATTTTATATAAATTTAAAATTTTTGACCACACTTTGCCATCGGATCCATCGGGGCTCAACGTTACTTTTCAGCAACTTGGGCTTCGCTGAAAAAATATTTTTTCAAAATTATTTTGTTTTGCAATTGTTTTTTCATTTATTAATGGATCATGTTGTTATGTATCTTTGTGTCAGGGGTTTTTGCGAGTAACTAGGACTTATTGTTGTTCTTTCACAATGAAGGGACGTTGTTCAAATTGTAATAGGAAGAAATCTTCCTCTGACTTTCATGATCATTGTATTAATTGTAGTCAGTGTTCTCGCATTAATCCCTGTCCTATATGTGAACATTGGGATGAGAAACATTGGAAACGTGTGTCACGATATGTTGTTTCTGGAGAAAGAGCGATGCCGGCTCTTTCTCCGCAAGGTCACTCTACTCTCTCAGTTTCTATTTCAGAGGAACCAGAACAGGGTGATGTTTCCATGTTATCTTCTTCAAGTGTGCGTCCGTCGTCACAAATGAATTCAGAGCTAGCGGCAAAAGTGCTCATGGAGATTAGACAAATGTCGTCCGCTAGCTCGCCCGGTGTAGCGTCCATTCACCGAATGGTTCGGCAGCCGGGTTCGTCCGATGCGGTCCAAGAGGAAATTTTGGGTGATGCGAGCACTATAAACATAATAGATGCACACCCAGTGACGACGGATAGTAAGCGAGAACGGAGGAAGCCTTTGAGTCCGGTTCCTAGCTCGTCCAGGTCCAGCCGGGCCGCGAGCGAGAGAGGCCCCTCTCTCGTACAACAACATCTGGGACCAGATGTTGTGGTACAAAATGTGTCTTTAGTGGAGCATACGTCCGTCGCTCGGGACGCTTCGTTGTATAAGCAGTCCGCAGAGACTGTTAAGGCTTCCTCTTCTCGTCAGCGCACACGACCGCACCTTGGCTGCGTGACCGCCGATATATTACCAGCTTCGCCGATCAAGGATTCTTCGGCGACCAGGTCACACCATCCGGCAGCCAGGGATTCGAGACCGATGGACTCCGGACGTTCGCATAGGAAAAGTATGCGGGAGCCATCTGATGCGGAGCTGCCCTCGGCGAAGCAGCGAAAGACTGCGCCTCCGCAGGTCTCGACGCCGGACATTCTTGTGCAGATAGCACAGCTTATCGCAGCATCCCAGCAGCCGACAGAAACGGTGTCGGATCGAGAATTATCCGACGGCGCTGGGTCGGTACGCTCCGCCGAAGCATCGGGGGCGGACGACCGGGAACATCATGAGATCCGACCGGATGGTGAAAGGGATACGGATGACTTGGAGCTATCCCTTTCGGAACAACATAAAGCTGCCGTGGGCTTCATCCGGCACTTTCTCCCTCAAGTTGTTCCGTCGGGCCAGACTGCTGTGCTTCCGGACAAGAGAATTATAGCGTCATTGGACTCTGAATTTTTTGAGCGGTTCAGGGACATCGCTCCCGAGTTTCCGTCGCAGTCCAATAATGTTGCAAGAACATTTGAATTATTGAACGATGCTATATTTAAATTTGCTTCCAGGATGGGGAAAGCAGGTTTCTTGTCCGCTAATACTCTCAACCTGCCTTTCATTAATGCAAGGAATAAATTCGATACGGCAGGACAGGGTATACCGAGAGTTCCTCTGCGTATGGATGACGAGGCGGAAGACTTAGAACTATCATTACTGTCGTCAGCTTCTATTCCAACCGCGGTGTTGGAAACAGCTATTGCGTCTAACAGAGCCAATTTAGATGCCTTATCTTACGCAGATCACCTTACTAAGGCGTTATCACTGCACCTTCAGGGGAAAGAGTTTCAGGATATACAATCCTCTTTAAGACTTCTTTCAAGGGCAGTAGCTTATTCCACGTGTAACTCCGCCCTTTCAGTGGCAAATCTGGAGTTGGTTAGACGTGACGCAGCCCTAGCTACATCCACACTAGTGGATTCTAAGGTGAAGAACTCTCTTAGAGTCGCTTCGGTCTCAGGAGAACTTCTCTTTGACGGCAAGCTTTCCGCTATTTATGATAAAATTACAAAGAAAGCTAAGGATTCTCTGTTGTTCAAATCTGCTCCTAAGAAGTCGGATACAGCAGACACGAATAAGACAGGCACTTCTGGGTCTAATGCGCCCAAGAGAGGTTCCTATAGAGGTTCCGGTGCGTCCTCTTGGTCTTATTCGAGAGACCGTCAGGATAGCGACTCTCGTTCGGGACGTCCTTCAGGCCGGGACAATCGGTCGGACGCCCCGTGGTCGACGGGGCGAGGTGCGGGTCGTGGAAGACGTGGTTTCTCCTACCGCAGGCCTCGCAGGTCCAGGAGGTGATGGCTTAAACCTCTATCGCGCTCCGGTTGGCGGAAGGTTGTCGAGCTTTTCACAAGAATGGGCATCGATTACGGATAACCCTTGGGTGAGAGGAGTGACTTCGGAAGGTCTAAAGATATCCTTCAAACGAAAGCCTCCATTAACTCGAAGTCCAAAGTGGACTCATCTTCCGTCAAATCCGCAGAAGAGAGACGCCCTGTTATCAGAGGTGCAGTCTCTTTTAATGAAGAACGTGGTAGAGGTCGTAGAAAACCAGGAATCTCCGGGATTCTACAGCCATCTGTTTCTGGTTCCGAAACCAGACGGCTCGTTCCGTCCAGTCATAGATTTGAGCTGGATAAACAAGCTGATCGTCGCTCCGAAGTTTTATATGGAGACGATTCGATCGGTCAGAGCGAGTATTCGGGTGAACGATTATGCAACAAGCATAGATCTCAAAGATGCGTACTTTCACGTCATGGTACATCCGACATTCCAAAAGTATCTACGCTTCGCAGTCCTAGGAGTGGTGTATCAATTCCGGGCGATGTGCTTCGGATTGAATCTAGCACCCTGGGCTTTCACTCGAGTAATGAACTCGGTAATGATCTACTTCCGAGCTCATTCGTCTGCGGTAACGTCGACCTACCTGGACGACATTCTTCAGAGGTACAGCAACGAGTTAACGCTTCAGAACGATGTTCAGAATCTTCTTCTATTGCTCCGACGTCTCGGTTTTATAGTAAACGAGGAGAAGTCGGATCTGGTGCCGTCCAAGTCATTCACTCATCTGGGAATGAGCTTCGAGACGCACAACAATCTCGTTCGTCTGCCGTTAACCAGAGCGAAATTAGTCAGTTGTTACGCTCGCTATTGTCTGCACGCAGACAAAGTCACGGCGAGAGAATTTATGAGACTGATAGGTCTGTGCGGAGCCGCCGCGGATCTCATTCCGATGGGGCGGTTACGCACACGTCCTCTTCAAATTTTCCTGACTCAGAATTGGAGTGTGAAAATTCATTCGCTCGATGTAGACGTTCTCTTGTCAGATCAAGTGAAACAAGAGATTCAGACTTGGGCAAACATTCAGTGGTTAACTCAAGGAGTTCCGCTGCAGTTGCCGGATCCGAGTTTTACCGTTATGACGGATGCCAGTCAAACAGGTTGGGGTGCATCATTAATCCCAACGGATTCGAGATGCCAGGGTCTTTGGGATCCGCAATTCCTGTGCAAGCACATAAACATCAAGGAAATGATGTCAATTTGGCTTGCGTTACGTCACTGGATGGACATTATTCACGATGCTCATGTCCAAATCCTATCCGACAATACGACAGTAGTGGCGTATATATGGAATCAGGGAGGCACTCATTCAGTTCCGTTGTTCAATCTAACGGAAAGAATCCTTCTGTTTGCGCTAGAACATCACGTTCTTCTTTCGGTCCATCACATACCGGGTCGTCTGAATGTGCTAGCAGACTCCCTTTCACGAAAGGGTCGCTTGTTGCCGTCGGAGTGGACTCTCAACAAACAAGTATTCAATCAGATTTGCTACCAATGGGAACGGCCAATGATAGACTTATTTGCGACACATCTCAACAATCAGTTGCAGACGTATGTGTCTCCGTGTCCGGATCCAAGAGCATTTGCAGTAGACGCTCTGTCGATCCCTTGGGACGGAATGATAGGATATGCGTATCCTCCAGCATCGTTAATTCAACAAGTATTGCTAAAGATAAAACAATCTCAATGCAAGATTCTGTTGGTAGCATCTCTGTCGCCACAGAGACCGTGGATAAATCTACTCAGGTGTCTGTTGTGGGACCTACCGCGGAAGCTTCCTCCACGGGAGGATCTTCTTTTGCAGGGGAAATCGCGCCAACTCCATCACAACCCGCAAGGTCTCAACCTTCACGTTTTTCCGTTGTGCGGTCCTTCTTGCATGGCAAGCACTTTACAAGACGAGCAGTGGACGCGATTTCTAACTGTAGGAGGACCTCCTCTTCGCTAAACTATGCGGCTAAGTGGAAGGTTTTTCGTCGTTGGTGTAGGGATCATTCTGTAGATATATTCGATCCCTCTATACCAGACATTGCAAACTTTCTAGTATACTTGTTTGACGAAATCAAACTGCAGCCTGTTACTATAAAGGGTTATAGATCTATGTTATCTGATACCTATGCACATCATGATAGTTTACAAATTGGATCTAATGTCTCTTTATCGAAGTTGGTTAGAAACTTTTCGATAAATAGACCCAGAACTCTTAGATTAATTCCTAAGTGGTATTTAGCTTGGGTTCTTCTTAAATTGAAGGAAAAGCCATTTGAACCTCTTGGGACAGTAGATTTCAAATTCTTATCTTATAAGACAGCTTTTCTCTTAGCTTTCTCTTCTGCTAGAAGAGTCAGTGAGCTTCATGCACTATCGGTGGATGATTCTCATTATCGTAGTGTTGGGAACACTATCACCTTCACTACTAATGTGGGTTTTTTAGCTAAGAATCAGGCTCCTAATAAATATCCGGAACCTATTGTTATTAAGGCTCTTCCGTCTTCAGACGGGCGTAGGCCTTTACTCTGCCCTGTTAGAGCATTACGTATCTATAAACAGAGATCTCAGTTTATCAGAAAGGGACGGAAACGTTCCTTTCTGTCTTTGATGCCTAATAGAAAGGACATTTCAGTCCATTCTATTGCTAGATGGATTCAGTTAACTATCCGTACTGCTTATGAAGATTTATCTTCTTCTCAGCAGTCTGTGCTTAAGATTTCTGCTCATGAAGTAAGAGCTCTTTCTACTTCCTGGGCTTATGCTAATAGTGTTGGTATTACAGATTTAATGAAGGCTGCTTATTGGTCTCAGCCATCCACATTTACGAATTTTTATCTCAGAAATATTGAGTCCATTTCTGGAGACCTGCATTGTTTAGGTCCGTTATCTGTTGCTCAGAATGTCGTCCACTAAACAGTTGCAACTATAGTTATGCAGGCTTTCTGTTCCGGCAGTGACTCCGTCCGGCTGCCCTCTTCACTCTGGGCTATTTGACCCAGGGCAAGGGGAAGGGGGGGGGGGGGGGGGGGGGGGGTGTTCCCTTAGGTCACCTGCTTTATAGTGAAAAGCAAGGGAATGCCTCCTCCAAGTCAGTATTTCTGAGTCGCTTCCGGGATGGTTTTAAAGTGTAATATTAATGTTAAATTTCATTCATGTCTTATTTTTAAAGTGTAGCTCAGTGTGAAGCATTTGTATATGTCAAGTGTCAAACGGGCTTTAATATACAATACTCGGACACTTTTAAATGACTATAAAGAGTCTCAATTCTCTGGACTACTTTATTTATTGGCATGCTTTAAAAATAATTAGTATAAGGGTTATACTGGATGTTAATAGAGAACATGAATGTTATTGTGCTCAATTATTAAGGGCAGTGTATCTTTCTAATTTAATATTAAATAAGAAAGATACATGTAAAGCCTAATACTCCTTTTCTCCTTAAGGGGTTACCTCTTTACTATATAGTTGAGCTTATTGGATTTTTCTCTATGTCCTAGGCCCTCCAGCCTGTTTACTATTCAGCTAAGTCTGGGTCATTGGTACAGTATAAAAATGTTAAAAAATTTATAGTAATTTATATATTTTTTATACTTACCAATGACCCAGACGGGGATGGCCCTCCCTGGAGTTGGGAACTCTTGCCTCCCCGCTGAGTACATAGCGCTGACCAGGCACTGCCAGTAAGAATGATAATTGGCGCCAATTTCGGGACGTCTGCGTCACTGCGCATGCGCAGTAGAGGCGTAGTATGGAGGTCCTTTAGGACATGATTTCTTTTTGTTTTGGATGCAAATTTTGGGGATTGGGGGGCAAAATTTGTGTTTGGCCCTGGTTTTGTTAGAGTTAGCACCAGCTAAGTCTGGGTCATTGGTAAGTATAAAAAATATATAAATTACTATAAATTTTTTAACATTTCCAATATTTAGTAGAAATCCATACACAAGCAGTTGATAAAAAGCACTTCAAGACACATGCAGTGGTCAAATCATCTCTATTAAGACATCTCAGTTTATTTTGGGACATCCTCAAAATTTTGAAAAACAGGTGCCCCCCAAAAATTTCTGGATCCGTCCCTGCAAACAGTAAACCAATTTATCCCCTGGTTACCACTTTCTGTGTATGCCTGAGACCTTGATTCAGATTGAGGTTCACAGATGGTATATATAGTGATGTTACCCCACTGTGCAGGGTAACATCACTAAATTCTCTCTCTGGGGACCTTATTCTGCATATGACAGTCTGTTTATTTACAGACTTGGTTGTACATTGGAACCCTGTTAATTGAATAGCCACTTTGCCAATGAAAATTATTCAGTTAACAAGAGTATTCATTTAACAGGGATTGTGTCACTTTCCTGTATTCTAGAGATAAACTTGGCATTTATTCTATTATATCTTGTTTGACAGAGCTCCCAGAGCAGCTCTGTCAAACAAGATATAATAGACTCAGTACCTGTATTGGATGTACTGAGGTAAAATAGGTCTATAAACAAAGGAAAACTGGGGACAGCCAGGGTAATTTCCCGTCAGGTTACAAGATTTTTTGTTCAATTAACAGGCATTTACTCTATAACCTATATTCAGTTAACAGGTCAAATTTGTACTGGAGGTATGGCAAATGGTTTTGTGTTGGGAAATTATATTCAATTAACAGGGTTATTCAGTTAAGAGATATCCAATTAAGTGGACTCCATTGTATTGACATCCTTAGTGTGGTGAGATACAAGATTGTTCAAATCAAATCCCTGGGCTTATATTTCAGTTCCCTAACCTTTACCCAACATAACGGCCAAAACCTGCCAGCACTATTCACAAAAATCTTCCGTTAATTTTCATTATATTTTTATACTGTACCAATGGCCCAGACTTAGCTGGTGCTAACTCTTAAATTCTAGGGCCAAACACAAATTTTACCCCCCAATCCCCAAAATTTGCATCTAAAACCAAAAATTACATGTCCTATATGGTCCTCCATACCTTTCCTCCACTGCGCATGCGCAGTGTCAAGGAGGTCTCGAAATTGGCGCCAAAAGTCATTCTTTGTTTGGCCCTTCATCAGTTCACATCTGACTGATATTTGTGCTTGTAAATCTCAGTTTAAATGATGCCAGACACATAAATATGAGAGAAATGGTGGATCTAAAGAGGAAATAGAAAGATGAGAGGAAAATTCAGTGGCAGGAAATAATCAGGGCTGTAACTTAAATTTTTTTATGAAATTATGTTATGTTCCCTAATTTCGAGGCATGAGCCTGTTGTTATCATTCGTGCTATGAAAGTTCCACTGCTTGATCAGTGTTGCCTCTCTCCCTTTCCTTTATTCCCCCCTTGCTATTCTCCCATGCTTTTGGCATATTTTCTGTAATAATTATTACTAAAATTTCTTGGGAGTTTTGGCTTCGTAACAGAATGAATTTCTGTTCTTTTCCCCATGTTGACGTCCTCACCCTTAGGTGTTTAGGCGTTGTGATCTGCATCTACCATCTGATGTTCTGCAGTTTCTTCTATGGAAATCTCTGTTTTGCATCAGATAGTGTTTAAATTGGTAACTGATTTCGGGCCATGTTTATCAGTGCCTGGAGTCATGTTTCCGGTTTTTGTACAACTTCTTGTTTACATTGACAACGGTTACTGCTGATAGTGATTTCTTGTCTTTACATTAGTTTAGACATAGCAAGATACATTAATATTGTATGTAAGTGTTGCATTATTTTTTTAAAATGTTTTAAAAATTTTTGTCCACACTTAGGCTTTTTTGGGATCCATTTGGGCTCGGTGTTCCCAAAATTTTTTTTTTGAAAATTATTTTCTTTCAAAGATTATAATGGATTATGTTATATTATGTATCTTTATTTCAAGGGATAGTGCGACTAATATGACTGTGTATTTTTTATTGATGAAAAAATATTTTTTATTTATATTGCGAGGATATCTTCCTCTAATTCTCAGGTTCAGTGTATTCACACTAATTCCTGCTCTGTGTGTGTTGATTGAAATGACAACGTTGAAGGCGTGTGTCACGATATTGTGTTTGCGGGGAGGGGTCCATACCGGTCCTCTCTCCGTAGGGTCACTCTGTATTATCATTTTATTTTTCAGAATTCAGAGTGATGTTTTCGTGATGTCTTCAACAAGTGTGTCTCCGTCGTTGCAGTGTTAGGGCTAGCGGCTAAGTGCTCAGGGTAATACGAAAATTGCCGAAGAGGTCCCTTGTAGGATCGAAGGCATTGATCATCCGCTAGTCCGCCCGGTGTAGCAACCATTCATCGAATGGCTCGGCAGCCGGGTTTGTCCATTATGGTTCTGGGAAGCAGTGTGGGTGATGCGAGCACTATAAACTTGGAACGTGCACACCCAGCAACGACGGTTCCGAGGATAGTACGGAGGAAGCCTGTCAGTCTAGTAGCTAGCTCGTCCAGGTCTATCCGGACCGCAAGCGAGAGAGGCCCCCTCTCTCTTACAACTACATTTGAGCCGCAATGTTGTTGTATGTTTGTTTGTTAGTCGGAACATATGTCCAATCATCCTGTTCGGGACGTTCCGTCACATACACAGTTCGAACTGGCTGTGTTATGGGCTTCCTCATGTCAACACACACCACCGCACCTTGGCTTGTGACCACAGAGTTTCAGGGGACGTTCGCACATTATATAAATGCAGGAATGAACGTTCCTAGAGCTCCTGCTTTGCCGACCAGGGAATATTGTCGACCAGGTTACTTCATCTGTTAGCCAAGGATATGAGGTCTTTCCTGATGGGACGTTCGCATATTATATAAATGCAGGAATGAACGTCCCTGGAGCTGCCAGTGGATATTATGTAAGTCATGGCTCCACAGGCCTCATTCAGGAATAAGAATGCGGTGTTTTTCTGTGATGTCTTCAAAAAGTGTGCTTCCGTCGTCACAGTCAAATGAAGAGCTAGCGGATAAGTGCTCATGATATAACGTCAATTGCCTAAGAGGTCAGAAGTAGGATCGACGGCTTTGGCGTCCGCTAGCTCGCCCGATGTAGCATCCATTCATCGAATGGCTCGATGACCGGGTTCCTCCGTTGCTGTCCAGGAAGGAGATTTGGGTGATGCGAGCACTATTAAATATACTACGTGCACACCCAGTGACGATGGATACGAGGAGGGTACGGAGGAAGCCTTTAAGTCCGGTTCCTAGCTTGTCCAGGTCCACCCGGGCTGCGAGTGAGAGAGGTCCCTCTCTCGTACAACAACATCTGAGAACAGATGTTGTGGTACAAATGTTTCTCATTCGGAACATACGTCCACCGCTCGGGACGCTCCGTTATATAGACAGTCCGGAGAGACTGCTCTAATGGCTTCCTCATCTTCACGGCAGCGCACACGACCGCACCTTGACTACGTGACCACTGTTATCTAGCCAGTCTCGCCGACCAAGGATTTCACGGCGACCAGGTCACGCCATCCGGTAGTCAGGAATACGAGGCCTATAGACTCCGGACATTCGCATAAGAAATATGCAGGAGTTAACGTCCAGGGAGCTTTCAGCGGCTAAGTAACGTAAGACCGCTGCTCCACAGGTTTGCGTAACGGACGTGCTATTACAAATAGCACACACAAATTATCGCAGCATCCCAGCAGATGACAGAATCTCTGTCGGATCAGGATTTGTCCGACGACGCTGGGTCGGTACGCTCCGCTGAAGCATCAGGTACGGACAACTGAGAATTTCAAGTGGTCCGACAGGATGGCAAAGGGATACCGAGGAGTTGGTTTTTTCCCTTTCGGAACAACATAAAGTTGCCGTAAATATCATCCGGCATTTTCTTTCAGAAGTTGTTCTGTCAGACCAAAAGGCTGCGATGCCGGATAAGAAACTGTTACCATCACTGAACACGGAATAATTTTATCGGTTTAGGGACATCGTCCCTGAGTTTCCGACCCAGTCCAATAATGTCACAAGAACATTTGAACTATTGTAGGATGCTATCTATAAGCTTGCTACCAAAATGAGCAAGTCAGGTTTCTTTTCGGCGAATGCTCTACATCTGCCTTTCATTAATTCAAGGAATAATTTCGAAACGGCAGGACAGGGCATACCGAGAGTTCCTCTGCGTCCAGACGATCAGGCCGAAGATCTAGAATGATCTATACCGTCGTCTATGTCAATTTCAACCGCGATGTTGGAAACGACAATAATGTCTAACAGAGTTATCTTAGACGCATTATCGTACGTAGATCACCTTACTAAAGCGTTTTCATTACGCATTGAAGGGAAAGAATTCCAGGATGTACTATCTTCCTTAAGAGTTCTTTCAAGGGCAATAGCTTATTCCACGTATAACTCTGCCCTTTCAGTGGCAAACCTGGAGTTGGTTAGACGTGACGCGGCCCTAGCTACATCCACGCGCGTGGATGGTAAGGTGAAAAACTCTCTCAGAGTCGCTTCGGTCTCCGGAGAGCTTCTCTACGACAGCAAGCTTTCAGCAATCTATGATCAGATAACTAAGAAAGCTTCGGATTCTCTGCTTGTCAAAACCGCTTCTAAAAAGTCAGATACAGCAGAAAAGAGTAAGACAGGCACTTCTGGGACAAGTACGCCCAAGAGAAGTTCCTATAGAGGTTCCTATGCATCCTCTAGGTCTTATTCTAGAGACCGTCAAGGCAGCGACTCACGTGGGGGACGTTATTCTGGCCGAGATTACAGGTCAGACGTCCCTAGGTCGGCGGGTCGTGGAGGACGTAGTTTCTCCTTCCGCAAGCCTCGCAGGTCCAGGAGGTGATGGTATGAACCTCTATCATGTTCCGGTAGGCGGAAGATTGTCGAGTTTTATAAACAATTGGGCGTCAATTATGGACGACCCCTGGGTTCGAGGGGTAATTTCGGAAGGACTAAGAATATCCTTCAAATGAAAGCCTCCATTAACTCAAAGTCCAAAATGGACTTAGCTTCCGTCAAATCTGCAGAAAAGAGATGCTCTTCTATCAGAAGTACAGTCTCTTCTGGAGAAGAACGCGGTAGAGGTCGTAGAAGACCAGGAATCAACGGGTTTCTACAGCCATCTGTTTCTGGTTCCAAAACCAGACGGCTCGTTCCGTCCAGTCATAGATCTGAGCTGGATAAACAAGCTGATCGTCGCTCCAAAGTTCTATATGGAGACAATTCGATCAGTCAGAGTGAGTATTCGGGTGAACGACTATGCTGCAAGCATAGATCTCAAGGATGCGTACTTTCACGTCATGGTACATCCGACATTCAGAAAGTATCTACGCTTCGCAGTCCTAGGTGTTGTATATCAGTTCCGAGCGATGTGCTTCGTTTTGAACCTAGCGCCCTGGGCTTTCACTCGAATAATGAACTCGGTAATGATACATTTCCGAGCTCATTCGTCTGCGGTAATGTCGGCCTACCTGGACGACATTCTTCAGAGGTATGGCATCGAGTTAATGCTTCAGAACGATGTGCAGAATCTGCTTCTATTACTCCGACATCTCGGTTTTATAATAAACGAGGAGAAGTCGGATCTGGGCCGTCCAAGTCATTCACCCACTTGGGAATGAGCTTCGAGATGCACAACAATCTCTTTCGTCTGCCGTTAACCAGAGCAAATTAATCAGTTGTTACGCTCGCTATTGTCTTCACTCAGACAAAGTTACAGCGAGAGAATTCATCAGACTGATAGGGTTGTGTGGAGCTGCCGCGGATTTTATTCCAATGGGGCGGCTACGCACTTGTCCTCTCCAAATCTTTTTGACTCAAAAAGAACAGAGTTGGAGGGTGAAGATTCTTTCGCTTGTTACGTACATCCTCTTGTAAGTCAAGTGAAACAGATTCAGACTTGGGCAGATATTCAGTGGTTTATTCAGGGAAATAACTTCCACTGCAGTTGCCGGATCCGAGTTTTACAGTTTTGACGGATGCCAGTTAAATAGGTTGGGACCCAACATTGAGCCCAACGGTTTTTAAGTGCCAGGGTCCTTGAGATCCGTAGTTCCTAATCAAGCACATAAACATCAGGAATTGATGTTATTTTGGGCTTGCGTTACGTCATTGCATGAATGTTATCCAGAATGCCCACAGGCAATTCTGTCCGACAATTCGACGATATAAGCGTATTTTCGGAACTAGGGAGGTACTCATTCCATTCTGTTATTCACTGTAACGGAATGAATCCTTCTGTTGGTACTAGAACATCAAGTTCTCCTATCGGTCCGTCGTATTCCGGGTCGTCTGAACTTATTAGCGGACTCCCTTTCACGAAAGGGCCGCTTGTTGCAGTCAAATGGACTTTTAACAACGAGTATTTATATCAGATTTGCTACCTATGAGAGCGGCCAATGATGGACTTTTTTGCGATGCATCTCAACAATCAGTTGCAAGTGTATGTGTCAACATGTTTGGATCCTCGAGCGTTTGCAGTTGACGCTCTATCCGTCTCGTGAGACGGGATAATAGGATGTGGGTATCCTCCAGCGCCGTTGATTCAGCAGATATTGCTTAAGTTAAATAATCTCAATGCAATTCTGTTGGTAGCACCTCTGTCTCCACAAAGACCGTGCGTTATTCTATTCAGGTGTCTGTTGTGGCTTATGCTGTGGAAGCTTCCTCCACATTTCGGTCCACTCTATAGCTAGATGGATTCTATTAGCTTTCAGTACTGCTTATGATAATATCTTCAACACAGCAGTCTGCGATTAAGATTTTAGCTCTTGAAGTAAGAGTTCTTTCTACTTCAGAGGCTTATGCTAATAGCGTTGCTATTACAGTTCTAATGACGGCTGCATATTGGTTTTAGCCTTTCACTTGCACGAAATTATACCTCAGAAATATTGAGTCCATTTCTAGAGACCGGCATTGTTTAGGTTCGATATCTGTTGCTCAGAATGTTGTCCACTAAACAGTTGCAACTATAGTTGTGTAGGCTTTTGGTTCCGGCAGTGACTTTGTGCTGCCGCCCTCTTCGCTCTGGGGTATTTGACCCAGGGCAAGGGGAGGGGGGGGGGGGGGGGGGGGGGGTGTTCCCTTAGGTCACCTGCTTTTTTTGTGAAAAGCAAGGGAATACCTCCCCTAGAGTCAGTAATTCTAGTCGGTACCGGGATGAATTTTAAAAGATAATTTTTTTTACTCATCCATGTAATATTTTTAAGTGTACCTCGGTGTGTAGTATTTGTATATGTCACATATCATGCAGACGTTAATATACAATTATCAGTCACTTTTAATGAATTTAAGAGTCTCATTTATCTGGACTACTTTATTTATCGGCTTTCCTTTAAAAATAATTACCATAATGTATTATACTGGAGGTTAATAGACATCAGTGATGTTATTATGCTCAAGTACAGAATGGTGTTGTGTCTTTCTCGTTTTGATGCAGAATAGAAAGATACATGTAAAGCCTATTTCTCCTTTCTCCTTGAGGAGATAATTCTGTATATATATAGTTGAGTTATTGGATTGCTTTATGTCCTAGGCCCTCCAACCTTTTTACTATTCAACTAAGTCTGGGTCATTGGTACAGTATAAAAATGTTAAAAAATTTATAGTAATTTATATATTTTTTATACTTACCAATGACTCAGATGGGGATGGCCCTCCCATGAGTTGGGAACTCATACCTCCCCGCTGAGTACATAACGCTTTTCCAGGCACTGCTTGTAAGATTGACTTTTGGCGCCAATTTCGAGACCTCCTTGACACTGTGCATGCGCAGTGGAGGAAAGTTATGGAGGACCATATAAGACATGTAATTTTCGGTTTTAGATGCAAATTTTGGGGATTGGGGGGTAAAATTTGTGTTTGGCCCTAGAATTTAAGAGTTAGCACCAGCTAAGTCTGGGTCATTGGTAAGTATAAAAAAAATATAAATTACTATAAATTTTTTAACTTTTTTTATTTTTTGTCTCAGAAACATAGGTTATGACTCCTGTTTGCAACAAGCTTGTCGAGCTTGTTCCAAAGAGGGGTCATAACCTATCTTTTTGAGATAAACAATGAAAAAAATGAGTTATTTAAGAATTTTGTTTGCAAGTGTCGTCTGCTTTTCATGTTAGGTGAAGGGGTAACTTAGTGTAGCATGAGGAATATTCTTCAGATCCACCAGGCAGAATCTTTTGATATTGGGTATATAACATTACCATGACTCCGAGATTAAAGTTTGTTCAAAATGGTATCCTTGACTGATATTGGTTGGCACCAGAGGGCTTTGAAATTTAACACCGACCACAATGTAGGATTTACTGTTTGTTTAAATTTACTGTGCCAATGCATGACAGAGCTGGCAAACTTTAGTTAGATGTAAATGTGAGTACATGAGACTAACTCTTGTTCAAACTGGCTTCCATGAGCCCTTTTGAGGCCCAGCAGATGGGGAAGAGGGTCTGTTGGTCAAAATGTTTGGTTGTTTTGCTTGAGAACAAGATTTGGAGGACTCACCAACGCAGCAAACACACCCTTGCTCCCCACCCACACTCCTCTAGCTAAATTGGATTAACTATACAGTGGAACCCTATTAATTGAATAGCCACTTTGCCAGTGAAAATTATTCAATTAACAGGAGAATTCAATTAACAGGTATTGTGTCACTTTCCTGTATTATAGAGATAAACTTAGCATTTATTCTTTTACATCTTGTTTGACAGAGCTCAGTGAGCTCTATCAAACAAGATATAATAGATTAAATGCATGTATTGGATGTACTGAGGCCAAATAGGTCTATAAACAAAGGAAAACTGTGGAGAGTCCGGGTAATTTCTCGACAGGTTACACGTTTTTTTATTCAATTAACAGGAGTTTACTCTATAACCTATATTCAATTAACAGGTCAAATTTGTACTGGAGGAATGGTAAATGGTTTTGTGTTGGAAAATTATATTCAGTTAACAGGGATATACAATTAAGAGATATCCAATTAAGTGGGCTTCCACTGTATTAGGGAATGTGGTGGCTCAATGGTTACGGCATTGAACTTCAAACCGAAATGTCCATGGTTCACTCCCCACCTGGGGTAACTACGTTGTGTCCTTGATGAACATGATATGGTTTTGTTAAAAATTTTCGAAAAGTAATATTTTTTCAGCTGCTGAATTTGCATATTATGCGGGGCGGATGCGGGCAATTAATTGGGTAAAGGGTTAACATATAGATGTTGAATGTAACCTTAAATCCTTCTTTAAATATTTTAATAGGCGAGCGATTAAGGCTCCTTGGGATCTCTTACTTTTGGAAGAGTAGGGGAGGTGGGTGGCAAATGTACGGACCTTGTGTATTAAAATATTTCACTTCCAGTTACTTTTCTCTCTCACAATAAACTTTATTTCAGAAGCGATATCAATAAATTATTAGCAAATATCCGGAAGAAAAATGAAGGTTCCTTTGCCCGAATGACTGTGAATGATATTATAAGCCATATAGCAGTAGAATTATCAAATGATAGTGTGGATCCAGATAATCAGGTCTTGGCAGCAAATGAAAGTACTCCAATATCAAATAGTCCGGTAAGAACTTTTGTCATTATGTCACTCATGTAAGTTTTCTTTTTTGACGGATTTCCATATTTTTGGTTCATCCTTGCAACTGATGTTATTCCATCTTTTTAGTCGCGTTGTGACGAAGTCAAACTCGACTTATAGTTTTGTAAATGGCGGTTTAGGCGACCGGGCGTAAACAATTGGTTTCCGGATGATAACTTGATAATGGTATGACCCACATTCATGAAACTTCATAGGTAGGTTGGCATCTATGAGAGGAAGAACCCCCTTTATTTTGGACTTGCTTGGTCAAAGGTCAAGGTCACCATGACCTTGAACATAGTCAAATGTAAACAATTGGTTTCCGGATGATAACTTGATTATGGTTCATTCCACATTCATGAAACTTCATATGTAGGTTGGCCTTCGTGAGAGGAAGAACCCTATTTATTTTGGGCTAACTAGGTCAAAGATCAAGGTCACAGTGATCCTGAACATAGTAAATCAAAACAGTTAGCTTCCGGATGATAACTTGATGATGGTTCGACCCACATTCATGAAACTTCATAGGTAGGTTGGCATCATTGAGAGGAAGAACCCTATGTATCTTGGACTCGCTAAGTGAAAGGTCAAGGTCACATGGACCTTCAACATAGTAAATCATTAACAATTGGTTTCTGGGTGATAACTTGATAATGGTTTGACCCACATTCATGAAACTTCATAAGTAGATTGGCCTAGGTGAGTTGAAGATCCCTATTTATTTTGGACTCACTAGGTCAAAGGTCAAGGTCACAGTGACCTTGAACATAATAAATCGTAAACAGTTGGTTTCCAGATGATAATTTGACAATTGTTCCTTCATATTGTAGGAGGAACAATTCCTTGTAGTTCCTTCATAGTTAGGTTGGCATTGATGCAAGAAAGAGCCCTATTTATTTTGGAATCACTAGGTCAAAGGCCAAGGTCACAGCAACCCTTCATATAGTAAATTGTAAACATTTGGTTTCCGGGCGATAAGTTGATAACGATTAAACCCACTTTTGTGCTATCACAACTCGACATTCGATCGGTGATCCTATCAGCATTTTTTATTTTGTGTGAGATTGGAGGGATCCTGCCATAAAGTGATTTACATTCTAAACTGTAACAAAACCAGAGCATTTAGATCTGAAAAATTGTCAATCCTTGTGAGTATTCCAATACATCTAAAATTTAGATGTTTCAGGTCTCTTACACCAGATTATCTGTTGATACTGACACAAGTTAATCAAGGTTTTTGTTGGCTACACTTGAGATTTGCCATCATCTCAGGCCAGGTGAGCCCAAGGTGATGCCAGATCTTACAGAGACACAGCATCCTGATATCTTGTACTCCTCCAATTGAATTTTCTGTTTTGTTTTGTTTTTTTATTCATTTCAACTTACAACTCCCTACTGGGTTGGGAAATAGTGTCACAGAGTGAGTAACCAGTCATCACCTGATAATTGATTTATTTATCCTTGTCATTGTTTTTATTATGCCCCCTACTTGAAAAGTCAAAGAGGTATCTGGTGGAGACCTACGTCTATCTGTCTGTTCGTCCATATACCCATTCATTCGTCCATCTGTACCAACTTTTTCTCTTGTATCTCAGCCACTGCTACTCCGATTTGAATGATATTTGGTGTTGTGATAGAGTATCATGGGGGAATGATACCTGTGTAGCGTGAGTTTCTTCCACACATTTTTCAGGAGTTTTGCCCTTTTTCACTCTTTCGACGTAGAAAATTTTTGGTGGGTCGGTGGCTTTGGCACAGACTTGACATTGCTCCTCTTGTTTTCAAACAACATATTAAATTCTGACACGAGGTGACCCTGGCTGTCAAAAGTGTCATTCAAACCCCAATAAATGATTAACATTTGTTTCTGTGTACTTACATATCGTATCTTGTTAGACTTGATTATGACTTTTATTTCACTATTGAAATATATGTAGTGTCTATTCATCCACGATCTCTTGATGTTTTTTTTTTTTTTGACATTATCTGACACAAGTTGACAAATTCAAGATAAGCTATTGCCATCACATATGCAGACGTCCGTGAATCTGCAAGTCTGTAAGTCTGTTCATATTTTCTTTAGCACAGGCTAAACCCTGTAGTTCCCGACCGATCAGTAAATTTTATGTGCAGGTTTGAGGTCATGTACAGATGAGAACAACCTATTTTAGTTCCAATCAGTCAACCGTGATGGCTACACAGATTCAAAAACCTGAAAACCTTTAGCACAGTCTACGGTCATATTTATGAACGGATTTCATTGTAACTTAGTTGAATGACTTAGTATAACTTCTAGATGAGAATGTCCCATTTTAATTGCATTCGGTCAACAGTGACAGCTTTGCGGGTTCGAAACCCGAAAATGTTTATCGCAGTCTACAGGTCGAATTTTGTAACTTTGTAGCTTGACTCTGAATAATGTCTAGAGGAGAACGTTGTATTTTGGTCGGGTTTCGGTCAACTGTGGCAGTCACAGGGGTATGTGACCTAGATTCTTTTAGCACAGTCTGCAGGTTGCATTTAAATGAAGGGATTTCATTGTAAATTGGTAGGATAACTCTGTATGATGTCTAGATGAGAACATCCTATTTTGGTCGTGATCGGTCAGTCGTGACAAACTGGTATTGAGTTTGACAACATGAATGTATTTTCAGAAACCACCCCCTGGATTAGATGGGTCATGGGCATTTATGAAGAAGAAAAAAGAAGCTGTTTCGACTATGTCCCAGATGAAAGATTGGGATTTATGTGTTATTTGTCATGAAGTAATGGACAGAAGTTCCTCAATAACACTTCAGTGCTTACATGTTTTTCATGAAGAGGTATGATATCATGGATGTCTACAGAACGATATACAGTGGAACCCTGTTAATTGAATAGTCAATTTACCAGTGAAACTTATTCAATTAACAGGAGTATACAATTAACAGGGATTGTGTCACTTTCCTGTATGCTAGAGATAAACTTACCATTTATTCTATTATATCTTGTTTGACAGAGCTCAATGAGCTCTGTCAAACAAGATATAATAGATTAAATGCCTGAATTGGATATACTGAGGCTAAATAGTCTATAAACAAAGGAAAACTGGGGAGAGTCAGGGTAATTTTGTGACAGGTTACAAGATTTTTTATGCAATTAACAGGAGTTTACTCTATAACCTATATTCATTTAAAAAGTCAAATTTGTACTGGAGGTATGGTAAATGGTTTTATGTTGGGAAATTATATTCAATTAACAGGGTTATTCAGTTAAGAGATATTCAATTAAGTGGGTTCCACTGTACTATATTTGTTCTTTTATTTATTAGTCATGATTTTCTTTCCCAGAATTGCCCATTATCAAGCTCCGCTGATATGATGCAAACTCGGTAAATATGATGCTGATAGGGCTTCATGGTATTCCAATTTGTAATACCGAGTACGGTATTTTTAGCTCACCTGACTGAAAGTCAGGGTGAGCTTTTCTTATCACTCTTCGTCTGTCGTCCGTCCATCGTCCTGCGTGAAGGTGGTGTTTGAGCCTCTTTCTCCTAAACCACTGGCCACATTTTAATTAAATTTCATGTAAGTAGTGGTTATATAGGGGCATTTTGATTTTTTGGCAAATTAGGTTTCGGCTCGTATTGAACAGAGGGGTGGGGAAAAAATGACCAAATTGTTTGAAAATCTTCTAATGAACTACCAGTAGCAGAGACTTGATATGTGGTATACAGAGTCCTTTTGAGGTTTAGAATCAAGTTTGTTCAAGAGAAGTTTGTCGGGTGTTACTTGCCTTCATTATGGGAGGGGCAAAAATTTTGGCCACACCTAAAATTTCTATTTTCAGAACCGTGAGGTCGATTTGAACCAAATTTGATATGAGATGATAATGGGGCATAAGTAGTTGATTGATGCAAAAAAATTTTTTCTTCTTGCCCCGTGGGAACCTCGAGAGCTAAAAATAGGAAAAACCTTAAAACTGCCTTATCTCCAAAACTACACGGCACAGAGAATTCTTATTTTGTATAAATCTTACTTTAATCCAGTAGAATAGATTGGTTAAAAAAAATCCCTATCGGTTTGATCACAAGGTAGATTTTTCCGGACTTTCAGGGTGGTGAGATTCAAGTTTGTTCAAGCCATGTCCCTAGGTCCATATTTGGACTCACTGTGGGAGCTTGAATTGTAACTTAGTTCAAAATGAGGAATTTTCTTTAAAAATCTTCTTCTTCAGATCCAGCTGTCGGAATGTTTTGATATTTGGTGTGCAGCATCCATAGGGGGGGGGGGAGATTCATGCTTGTTAAAGCCATCTCCCTCGGTTCCCTGTGGAAGCTCAAATTATAACTTAGTTCAATATGAGGAATATTCTTTAAAAATCTTTTTTTTTTAGATCCACTGGTCAGAATCTTTGGATATTTGATATAAGCTTTTCTTAAGAGGAGCAGATGCAACTTGTTGAAATCAATTCTCTGGGTTGATATTTAGGCTACCATGTCAGGCAGGGACCAGCCTAGGGGGGAATTTTAGGGAGACTTCAAGTCTCCCTCCAGAAAAAATAGGGAGACTGCAGAGTCATGTAGGGAGACTTCATAGGCAAGTGGGGAAAATTAAGAATATTCATGTACCACCCCCCGCCGCCCCTTCATATTTTCAATTTATGGTCCTCCATTAACGTACAAATAATCCAGGTCCAGTTGTCTATGATGCATCTGTGCCAGGTTAAAAAATCACAATGTAATTATTGACTGAAAATCCCCCACTGCTACCTTCTCCTTCATGACCCCTCACCTCTTCTTTGTGCCAATCCCCCATCACCCTCCTGTGGTTGCCTTTCAACAAAGTCTACTAAGCTAATAATTTCCTAAGTCTGAAAGTGTGAACAGGACCAGATGTAAGAAGGTTGCTTGGGAGGTACTTTGTTAATTAATAAACAAAATACATTCTGGGGTCGAGTATTTTGTAAAAGAAATGTCATTCCGCATCATTTTTATGGCATTCCGGTGTCATTCCGCGTCATTTCATGTCATTCCGATGTTTAGGAGGACCCTTTTTCAAGATCGTCCACATGCACACTTGTGTCCTGTACAAAGCTTTTCTTGACATCACTAAAGCTTTTTAGCTCCACTGACGAAGTCAGCAGAGCTTTTCTTATACTGATTCGTCCGTCGTCCATCGTCCGTCGTCTGTCGTCCGTCTGTCCGTCTGTCTGTCTGTCGTCAACATTTTATTTGTCCGAGCCATAATTTCTAAACCGCTGAATATTTTTCCACCAAACTTCATAACAATATGTATTATCAATAGACGGTGTGTCATCAATTATTCTGCGGTCTGTAAATCCACAGGGTCAAGGTCACAGGTCACAGGATCAAGAAAATCTTAAGATATTTTTGATATTTGTTTGTCCAAGCCATAATTTCTGAACCGCTGAATATTTTTACACCAAACTTCATAACAATATGTATTATCAATAGACGGTGTGTCATCAATTATTCTACGGTCTGTAAACCCACAGGGTCAAGGTCACAGGATCAAAAAAATCTTAGATATTTTATGATATTTGTTTGTCCGAGCCATAATTTCTGAACCGCTGAATATTTTTACACCAAACTTCATAACAATATTTATTATCAAAAGACGGTGTGTCATCAATTATTCTCAAAAGACGGTGTGTCATCAATTATTCTACGGTCTGTAAACCCACAGGGTCAAGGTCACAGGATCAAGAAAATCTTAGATATTTTATGATATTTGTTTGTCCAGCCATAATTTCTAAACTACTGAATATTTTTGGACCAAACTTTATAACGTCATGTAATGTCAATAGGCGGTGAGTAATCGATCCAAGCCATAATTTTCGTGACAACTGAAAATTTTTCGGCTAAAGTTTGTAACAATATTAGTATTAGAAAACATGCCCATGCGATCAGTGGCTTTCAGCGGAGCTCTCTAGGCGTGACAGGCCTCTTGTTTTCATGTGTTTCAATTCCATTCGTGTTTTTCTGGGAATAGACAGCCCAACAGTTAACAGTCGTCAGCAAATCGAAATGAAAATAATGTGTTATAAAATACGTCCGTTGTGTATACATTTTCGGCATCCTAAGCGACGTAACCTACTTTCAAATTGGGTTGTTTTGTTGAGTCGCGTAAGTCACTTATTTTCGTTTCGACACTTGAAGCTCTGACTGGAACGCAACAAAATAGAAATAAAAAAAATCTGCCGAAAGCGACAATGGACAATTGCTTGTCGTGTGATTTCAAATAAATGGACATTTATTTGACGAATTAAAATGCCCATTTATCACACTCGAGCACATTCGATTTTTGAAAATACTCGTTTTCATGTAAACCTCGCATCACTCAGTTCAGCCTTTTCTCATTTTGGCCAATTTTTAGAGGGCGACTTGTAATCGCCACGACTATTTTTCTAGGCGACTTTGGGCTTAGAAGGGCGACTTAATCGCCGTAGTCGCCCTCACGGCTGGTCCCTGATGTCAGGTGAGCGCCCTCAGGCCCCTTGGGGCCTCTTGTTTGGTTTTTTATGCGTTTTGGTCAATTTTAAGAAAAAAAAAATTTAGGCTTAAAATATTTTGTTTTAAATACTGCGATATGAGTAAATATCAAGTATATGAGAACTGACAATCCTTGTTTGATATGACCATGCAGAATTCCAAACGCATACAATACTGCTCATACTTTGCGATAGTTCTTGGAACAAATAGATTCACATGTATTTGATTTTGCAAAAGAACCGTTATTCAGCCATATCTAAATTAAATAAAAGTATGGTAGTTTATAGTGTGCGTGTGATGAATTTTGATGAAGTTCAAGTCCAGAAAGTTAAGTTTATCATTAGTTTGAGAATATCGACATTGCTAGTCGACAATATCGTGAAGGTCGGTATATCGAGTGAGTTGAAATTGGCTTGGTTGGTGTTGATGTTGAAAAAAATACTGAGTTTCGGTGAAATATTGAAATACCTTGAAGCCCTAGATGCTGATACGGCCGATATGAACCAAGCTAGAGTTGTTTGGCTTGATGCATTACTAGGTGCATGGATTAGGATGAAGAGAAGAAATAGAGGACTTGCGCGAGTGAAAAATAATACCTTCAAGTCCACACGAATAAGATAATTCCCGATATTCACTAAAATAGCGTAGATTTTCTTTTTGCTGTATGCTACGTAACATTTTACTGCACAAAATTCAGCCCAATTCCACAGCAAACATGTACGTTTCAAAACAATAACAAAGATCAGCTGATCATTCATTCAAGACGACATCATGCACCGAAGAGCAACGTCATTTAGGAAGCTAAAAAAATTCATCATGTGGACCTGAAAGTATTATATTTTTATACTGTACCAATGACCCAGACATAGCTGGTGCTAACTCTTAAAAATATAGGGCCAAACACAAATTTTGCCCCCCAATCCCCAAAATTTGCATCTAAAACCAAAGAAAACATGTCCTGAATGGCCCTCCATACTTCACCTCTACTGCGCATGCGCAGTATCAAGGACGTCCCGAAATTGGCGCCATTAATCATTCTTTGTTTGGCCCTTCATCAGTTAACATCTGACTGATCTTTGTGCTTGTAAATCTCAGTTTAGATGATGCCAGACACATAAATATTAGAGAAATGGTGATTCTAAGGAGGATATAGAAGGAGGAGAGGAAAAATGAGTGACAGAAAATATTCAGGGCTGTAACTTAAAATTTTTTTAATGAAATTATGTTAAGTTACCTATTTTTGAGGCAACAGCCTGTTGTGGTCATTCTTGTTATCAAGTTACACTGCTTGTTCAGTGTTTTCCTCTCTCCCTTTCCTTTAAGTCCCCTCTTGCTATTCTCCCATGCTTTTGGCATATTTTCTGTAATATTATTACTAAAATTTCTTGGGAGTTTTAGCTGGATAACAGAATGAATTCTGTTCTTTTCCCCATGTTTACGTCTTCACCTATGGGTGGTTAGGCATAGTGTTCTGCATCTACCATCTGATGTTCTGCAGTTTCTTCCCTGGAAGTCTCTGTTTTCCATCAGATAGTGTATTATTGGTAACTGATTTCGGGCCAGGGTGCCTGGAGTCTTGTTCTGGTGTTTTTACACTTATTGTTTACATTTACAACAGTCCTCTGTGTGAGGGGGGATTTCTTGAAAATAATATCTTGATGTTAATTTAATCATAACTAGATACATTATTATTGTTCGTAACTGTTGCATAAATTTTTTAAAATATTTTTAGAATTTTTGTCCACACTTAGGCTTGGGATCCAATGGGGCTCAACATTACTTTTCAGAAAGTTGGGCTGTTCTGAAAAAATATTTTTTCAAAATTTTTTGATTTCAATTATTTTTTCTATGTTAATGGATCATGTTATTATGTATTTGATTGTCAGGGGTTGGTGCGAGTACTAGGACTTTGTTTTCTTTTCACAATGAAAGGATATTGTTCAATTGTAATAAGAGGAAATCTTCCTCTGACTTTCATAATCATTGTATAATGTAGTCAGTGTGCTCGCACTAACTCCTGTATGTGTTAATTTCGATGACAACATGGGAAGCGTGTGTCACAGTATGTTAGTGGGGAAATTGCCATTCCGGTCCTTTCCCCCGCAGGGTCACTCTACTTTATCAATCTCTATTTCAGACGATCAAGAACAGGGTGATGTATCCGTGATGTCTTCCAAAAGTGTGCCTCCGTCGTCACAATTAATGAAGAGCTAGCGGAAAAGTGCTCATGTAAATACGTCAATTGCCTAAGAGGACCCTAGTAGGTTCGACGGCCTTTGACGTCCGCTAGCTCGCCCGGTGTAGCGTCCATTCATCGAATGGTTCGGCAGCCGGGTTCGTCCGTTGCGGTCTAGAAGGAGTTTTGGGTGATGCGAGCACTATATATCAACAAAATGCACACCCAGTGACGGCGGATTAGAGGTGAGAACGGAGGAAGCCTTTTAGTCCGGTTCCTAGCTCGTCCAGGTCCATCCGGACTGCGAGCGAGAGAGGCCCCTCTCTCGTACAACAACATCTGGCCCCAGATGTTATGGTACAAATGTTTCGCATTCGGAGCATACGTCCGCCGCTCGGGTCGCTCCGATATATAGTCAGTCCGGAGAGACTGTCAATAAGGCTTCCTCATCCTCATGGTAGCGCACACGACCGCTCTTGGCTACGTGACCTCGGATATCCAGTCAGCTTCGCCAATCAGAGAATCATAGGCGACCAGGTCACACCATCCGGTAGCCAGGAGCACAAGGCCTGCAGACTCCGGACGTTCGCATAAGAAAGTATGCGGGAGTCAACGTACACGGAGCTTCCAGCGGCAAAGCATCGTAAGACCGCTACTGCAAAGGCCTCGGTGACGGACGTGCTATCCCAAATAGCACAGCTTATCGCAGCATCCCAGCATCGACAGAATCTCTGTCACATCATGTATTATCCGACGACGCTGGGTCGGGACGCTCCGCGGAAGCGGGTTCGGACGTCCGAAAATTTCATCCGGTCCGACGGGATGCCGAAAGGGATTCGGAGGATTTCGAGCTTTCCCTTTCGGAACAACATCAGCTGCTGTGTATGTCATCTGACTTATCTTCTAGAGGTTCTTTCGTCAGACCAGAATGCTGCGATGCCGGATAAGAAACTGATAGCGTCGGTGGACACAGAATTTTTTGGTTTGGTTCTGGGACATCGTCCCTCAGTTCCGACACAGTCCAATAATGTCACACAACTTTCGAATTATTGAACGACGCTATATATATATTATTATATGCTTGCTATTAACAAGCATGTCTGCTTTCTTGTTCGCAAAGTTACTGAGATGTCTTTCAAAAGTGTGCCTCTGTCGTCATAGATAATGAAGAGCTAGCGGCAATAAGTGCTTATGGAATACGTCAATTGCCTAAGAGGTCCCTAGTAGGATCGACGGAGTTGACATTCGCTAGCTCACCCGGTGTAGCGTCCATTCATCGAATGGTTCGGCAGTCGGGTTCGTCCGTTGCGGTCTAGGAAGGAGATTTGGGTGATGCGAGCACTATAATAGAATTTAGTACACACCCAGTGACGACGGATGAGAGGACAGATCAGATGAAGCCTGTTAGTCCGGTTCCTAGCTCGTCCAGGTCCGTCCGGGCTGCGAGAGAGAGGGGTCCCTCCCTCGTACAACAACATATGGGACCGGATGTTGTGGTACAGTCATTTCGCATTCGGAGCATATGTCCGCCGCTCGGGACGCTCCGTTATATCGACAGTCCGAGAGACTGTCGATAATGCTTCCTCATCCTCACAGCAGCGCACACGACCGCACATTGGCTACATGACCTTGAGTATCCGGCCAGCTTTGTCATTCAGTGATTCCACGGCGAACAGGTCACTCCATCCGGTAGCCAAGGGACACGAGGCCTATACACTCCGTTCGCTAGCATAATAGAAGTATGCACGGGGTATCGAACACGGAGCTTCCAGCGGCAAAGCATCGTAACCGCTTCTCCACAGGCCTCAGTGACGGACGTGCTATCCTAAATAGCACAGCTTATCGCAGCATCCCAGCAAACGACAGATTCTCGGTCGGATCACTAAATAATCCGGCGGCGCTGGGTTGGTGCGCTCCGCTGTTGCATCAGGTACGGGCGACCGAACACTTATAGGGTCCGACAGGATGGCGAAAGGGATTCGGACGATTTTGAGCTTTCCCTTTCGGAACAACAGAAGCTGCCATACATTTCTTCCGGCATTATCTTCCAGAGGTTGTTCCGTCAGACTACATTGTTGCGATGCTGGATAAGAGACTAATAGCGTCATTGGACACAGAGTTTTGGATCGGTTCAGGGACATTGTCCCTGACTTGCCGACACAGTCCAGTAATGTCATTAGAACATTCGAATTATTTAACGACACTATATATAAGCTTGCTACCAAGCATGATAATCTAGTTTCTTGTCCGCAATGCTCTATTCTGCCTTTCATCAATTCTAGGGAATAATTTATATTGGCAGAACAGGGCATACCGAGAGTTCCTATGCGTCTTGACGGTGGGACTGAAGACTGGGAATTATCTTTTTCGCCGTCTATGTCAATTCCAACCACGATGTTGGAAACGACAATGATGTCTATTAGACTTAACTTAGACGCTTTATCATACGTAGACCACCTTACTGAGGCATTATCATTACGTCTTCAAGAGAAAGAATTCCAGGATATGATCCTCAATGTGATTTCTTTCAAGGGCAGTAGTTTTTCCACGTATAACTCCGTCCTTCAGTGGCAACCTGGAGCTGGTTAGATGTGACGCAGCCCTAGCTACATCCACGCGTGTGGATAGTAAGGTGAAGAACTCTCTCAGAGTCGCTTCGGTCTCAGAGAAGCTTCTCTTCGACGGCAACATTTCAGCAATCTATCAATTGCTCGATATACACGTTCTCTTGTCTATCAAGTGTAACAAGAGATTCAGACTGGGGCAAACATTCGGTGGTTGACTTAGAGAGTGCCACTGCAGTTGCCGGATCCGAGTTTTATGATTATGACGGATGCCAGTCAAACAGGTTGGGGTACAATATTGATCCCAACGGATTCGAAGTGCCAGGGTCTTTGGGTTCCGCAGTTTCTAGGCAAGCACTTAACTTCCAGAAAATGATGTTATTTTGGCTTGCACTATGTCATTGGATGAACATTATTCAGAAACGCAAGTCCAAATCCTGTCCAATAATATGACAGTAGTTGCATATCTCCAGAACCAGGGAGGCACTCATTCGATTCTGTTATTCAATTTAACGGAAAGAATCCTTCTGTTTGTAAAAGTACACCAAGTTCTGCTTCGGTCCGTCATATTCCGGCTCGTCTGATTGTATTAGCAGACTCCCTTTCACGTAAGGGTCGCTTGTTGCCGTCAGAATGGACTCTCAACAAACAAGTATTCAATCAGATTTGCTATCAATGGGAGTGCCCAATGATAATTTATTTGCGACACAACTCACTATTCAATTGCAGACGTATGTGTTTGCATGTCCGGATCCCTGAGCTTATGTTGTTAACGCTCTATTGATCTAATAGGACGGAATGATAGGATATGCGTATCCTCCAGCGCTGTTGATTCAGCAAGTATTGCTAAGATAAACATCCACAATACAATTCTGTTGATAGTATCTCTGTCTTCACAGAGACCGTGGGTAAATTTACTCAGGTGTCTACTGTGGGACTTACCGCGAAAACTTCCTCCATGAGAGGATCTTCTTTCGCTGGGGAAATCGTGTCAACTTCATCACAACCCGCAAGGTCTCAACCTTCACGTATTCCATTGTGTGGTCCTTCTTGCACGGCAAGCATTGTACAGGACGAGCTATGGACGCGATTTCTTACTGTAGGAGAACCTCTTCTTCGCTATACTATGCGGCTAAAGTGCAGGCTCTTCCGTCGTTGGTGTAGGGATCATTATGTTGATATTTTTGATCCCTCCATACTAGACATTGCAACTTTCTAGTATACTTGTTTGACAAGATCAACTGCAGCTTGTTACTATTAAGGATATAGGTCTATGTTATCTCATACCTATGCACTCTATGATAGTTTACAATTGAGTCTTATGTCTCTTTATCTAAGTCAGTTAGAAACTTTTCGATAAATTGACCTAGAATCCTTAGATTAAATTCCAATATGGAATTTAGCTTCGGTTCTTATTTAGCTAAGTAATCATTTCAGCCTCTGGAAACAGCAGTTTTCAAATTCTGACCTTTTTAGACAGTAATTCTGTTAGTCTTCTCTTTCTGAGGAATCAGTGAGCTTCATGCACTATCAGTGGACGATTCTCACTTTCGTAGTATCGGAAACACTACTTCCTTTACTACTTAGGTTGGATTTTTGGTTAAGAGTCAGGCTCCTAATAGTATCCAGAACCTATTGTTATTAAGGTCCTTCCGTCTTCGTACGGGCATAGGCCTTTACTCTGTCCAGTTAGAGTTTACGTATTTATAAACAGATATCAGTTTATTAGTACGGACGTAAGCTTCTTCTGTCTTTGATGCCTAATAGAAGGACATTACGCTCCATTCTATTACTAATGGATTCAATTAACTATCGGTACTGCTTATGGTATATCATTGACTCAGTAGTTTGTGCTTGAGATTTCGGCTCATGAAGTAAGAGCTCTTTATACATCTTGGGCTTACATTAATAGTGTCGCTATTATAGATTTTATGAAGGCTGCTCATTGGGCTCAGCCATCCACATTCATGAATTTTTATCTCAGAAATATTGAGTCTATTTCTGGAGGCCTCCATTGTTAGGTCTATTATCTACTGCTCAGAATGTCATTCACTCAACAGTTGCTACTATAGCTAGGTAGGCTTTCTGTTCCGGAAGTGACTCTGTCCGGCTGCCCTCTTCGCTCTGGGCTATTTGACCCAGGGCAAGGAGAAGGGGGGGGGGGAGGGTGTTCCCTTGGGTCACCTGTTTTATTATGAAAACAAGGGGATACCTCCTCCGGAGTTAGTAATTCTGAGCTGTTACTGGGATGGTTTTTAAGTGATAAGTTTATGTTTTTAAAATTCATTCAGGTCATAGTTTTTAAAGTATAGCTTTTGAATATATCACGTGTCAAACGGGCGTTATTATACAATCCTCAGACACTTTTAAGGAGTATAAAGAGTCTCTATTCTCTAGACTAACTTTATTTATTGGCTTACTTTAAAAATTATTAGTATAAGGATTATACTGGATATTGATAGAGTGCATGGATGTTATGATGCTCAATTTTGGAAGGTGTTGTGTCTTTCTAATTTATCATAAATAAGAAAGATACATGTAAGGCCTAATTCTCCTTTTCCCCTCGAGGGGATGACTCTATTTTATATAATTGAGCTTATTTGAACTTGCTCTATGTCCTAGGCCCTCCAGCCTTTTTACTTTTCAGCTATGTCTGGGTCATTGGTACAGTATAAAAATGTTAAAAAATTTATAGTAATTTATATATTTTTTATACCTACCAATGACCCAGACGGGGATGGCCCTCCCAGGAGTTGGGAACTCATACCTCCCCGCTGAGTACATAGCGCTTACCAGGCACTGGTTATAAGATTAATTAATGGCGCCAATTTCGGGACGTCCTTGACACTGCGCATGCGCAGTAGAGATGAAGTATGGAGGGCCATTCAGGACATGTTTTCTTTGGTTTTAGATGCAAATTTTGGGGATTTGGGGGCAAAATTTGTGTTTAGCCCTATATTTTTAAGAGTTAGCACCAGCTATGTCTGGGTCATTGGTAAGTATAAAAAATATATAAATTACTATAAATTTTTTAACTTTTCATTCACGCAAGTGCAAGTGAAAAATAAAACAGGTCCACACTCAGGAGATAATTCCCGATACTGACTAAAATAGAGTAGATTTCCTTTCTATTTTATGTTATGAAACATTTTATTGCACAATATTCAGCCCAATTCGACCCCAAGTGTGTACATTTCAAAACAATTACAAAGATCAGCTGTTCGTTCCTTCAAGGCAACGTCATGCCCTGAAGCGTGACGTCATTTAGGAAGCTACTGAGGGATATTTCTCGATATCCATCAAGTCGATGGATATAGAGGAATATCTTTTAGATAATTATTTGTGATAATTCTCAGGTTAGCATATAATAAATAAGAGAATTGTATGGAAATCTCAAACTAAGATTTAGAGTCATAAGCGGGATTCAGCAAAATGAGAAAACAGATAGTCAAGCTATTTGAACATTGTGGCTTCCCCAGTGGAGATGCCGAGAGGTTTGGAGGGCTGAACTAGGAAGAGGAAACTTCGGATTTGTGAAAAAATTGAAAAACACTAATACTGTTAGAAAAGTGTAACAGATCTGAGAACATTATGTAATTATTATACCCCCCGCAAACAAAGTTTGAGGGGGTATATAGGAATCACCCTGTCCGTCCGTCTGTCCATCCTTGTAAGTGCAACTCCTCCTAAACCGTTTGAAGAATTTTCATGAAACTTTACACAATGGAAGAACGACATATGAAGATGTGCATGAAGCAATATAATTCCGTTCTGACATTTTCAAGGGGAGATAATCTAACTTATACATTTCAGGCGAGGAGGGTATCACTTTGTGAGTTTGCTCACAGTACCTCTAGTTTGTTTTGGTTTAACCCGTTACAAAACGTAATGGTCACAACCGGCCAGCATTATTCACAAAAATCACCATTCCATTTTCATTATTTTTTTCATTTTCGTTCTCAAAAACATAACTTATGACCCCTCAATGGAATGGGCTCAATGAGCTCATTCCAATAAGGGTTCATCAGCTATGTTTTTGATGCAAAAAAAGAAAATATTTAGTTATTCAAAAATTTTGTTTGTAAGTTTCGTCTGCTTTTTGTATTAGGTAAAAGGTTAATGAATAAAAAGGGTATTACTTTGCTAGTTTCATATCCCCCGCAAGTAAGTACTGCAAATAGTGGACACATTTTGTGTGTTACTAGACGAAGTGGACGAAGTATCATAAATACAATGCTCCAATATCCTTTAAAACTTACCTAAACTCCAGTGGCCCCCAACTATTTGAGCAAAAAATTCTTTTCTTTAAACGTTTCCTGGGGGCTCCATAAACTTACTCCACCCTTTCCCTATCGGGTGAAATGTTACCGAATAATGGAGCAATTACAAGTACTTGCCAATTATTTAACCCTTTACGCAACGTAACGGCCAAAACCAGCCAGATCTATTCTCAAAATTTGCCAATTAATTTTCATTATTTTTTTCATTTTTTGTCTCAAAAACATAGGTTATGACCCCTCGTTGGAACGAGCTTGCCGAGCTCGTTCCAATGAGGGGTCATAACCTATGTTTTTGAATCAAAATTGAAAAACAAATAGTTCTCCAAGAATTTCATTTACAAGTGTCGTCTGCTTTTCATGTTAGGTAAAGGGTTAACAGTGGTGGATATATTGAGTAAACTGAATTGCCCTCCATGCGATTGTAGGTGGGAACAGAGGCAGCTGAATCAGGGGAGCACAGGTGGCATGCCCCTTCCACATGCCGCACGGTTGTACAGAGAGTTTAAACTTCAATTGCGAAATATTATCCCTCGGTAACTTCTCCTCTGTCTTCTACCTTCATTCTCTGGCTGATATGAAGCCACCTCTCGCTGATATCTCTGGCAGTATGAAACTACGGTGCTCAGTGGCTAAGTGGCTATAGAATTAGAAATCAAACCAAAAGGTCCATAGTTAACTGCATTGTGTCCTTAGGTAATGCACTTCATACCGACGACCATCCTTCGCCCGGTCCAGCCTCTCCCCCACGCCACCCCCCTCCCCCACACCATTATGTGTACAGTCCATACGAAAAAAATATCTCAAAATCGTCTGAGTGTGTTATGTGTAATTACATAATGTCAGACGTCCACTCACTAATCAGTGTTGATTGGACTGTATTGCGAAAGGATTCGCCAATTAACATATTAATTTCTGTTCACTAAATCCTTTTTTTGTACCTGATACATTATGTTTGGGAATTTTGTATATCAAATAAAATCTTTAAAAGTGAAAATCGGTTCGGTAAATCCTGTTATTTTGTGTGATAAATTTGACCCAAAAAATGAGAATTTCGCCCATCACGTTCAACAGTGTGGCTCTTCCGTCAATTGGATCTACATTGCATGAAATATTCTGAAGTCATTGGAGACCGGTGAACAAACTCAGGGGGAATCCAAATCATATATCAGCGAAAATTTTATTTTAATATGAAAACAAATCGAAAATCTCACGAATTAAAAGAACAGATTTTTTCAATTTCTATATTAAACCGCAGTACAGAGTTCTCAAAATGAAAGATATGGCATTTGTATCTGAATATTTTATTAAATGTAGGTTTTAGAAATTTTCTAACAGAACAATATAATTGCTAATCAGGGACAGTCTCTGAAAGATTTTTCTTGCAAAACATTAATTGGTTATGTAATCCTTCTCACATGACCGCACTAAAACAGCTTTTCATAACCGGTCATTTCTACACAAACGATGGGGTATTAACAAGTGCGGTTTTGTATGCAATGTATACATAATGCTTTGAAATTCTTTCCGCCTCCCCTGGTATCTCTCTAGAATACTCATCCAGCATTAAAGACGAGAAAATCAAAGGCGTCAGGATCATCCCGACAGTGCTGGTATGTGCTATCAATATTCTTTTAA